>CM021102.1:500193183-500889713 GCA_007115665.2 Sequoiadendron giganteum | reverse complement strand
GGGGAGTGTGTTACATTCATACTTCTCTCTTTTTTCAAAGAAGATGTTTACAATGCTTCACGATGAAAAGCTTTACATCTGATAACTTAAATTTAAACAACAGCAGTAATGCCGATATTTCTATCTTGACAAAGCACAACGTAGAAATACCAGGTATGATTTATAATAACAAAGGAAAAAAGGAAAAGGGAAGGCTCAAGAAGGCACAAAGTCGTTATGTAGCCTTTTCAATATTGAATCCTGTAGTAGTATCGTTTGTTGTATTAGAAGCACAAAGTCTTCTTAGACACAACGATTCCTCAAACAGCATGAATGATTACAAGCACAAAGTCTTGTACATCCTTCAACAAAAACCTTCAAACATAAACAAATCCAAACGATAAATGTAACACAAAGTTTACATCAACCACTTGAAGCCCTTTGAATCTCATACACTAATCACTACTAATATAATCAACACACAAGGATATCGATTCCAACACAAAGTCTAGCATGCAATCCTCTTCTTTATTGATTAGATCTGAATTCACAATATTGAACACAAAGTCTCAATGCTTGTTTCAAAAGAGCAGCACTTCGTTGCAAAATATTAAAAAGTAACTATTACAAAAGAAATCCCTCTTATTTATAGAAAAGAGAGAAGAGCAAGATGAGGAAATCAGATGAGTAAAAATAGGAAACCCTAATCTAACTGAGTGTAATTTATTTCTACGTAATCACACCTCATATTTTGGTGCAACTACATTTTACAAAAAGACACCTAAGATGTCAAAAACTATTTACAAGGTGCAAAGTAGGGGACATCAAAACTGGCGAACACTGGAGACAAAAAGAAGACTATTGTTCTTTGCACTAGGCGCGGAAGTCTTCATATTTCTTTCTTGTCTCTCGTAGGAAAGTTTAGTCTGGCTCGACTGTATACTCCACCAGCGTGTGTATTCTGGTGATCATCTTCTTTGCAGACGAATCAACATTTTTACACCTTTCAAGATGAGCCTTGAAACAATCAAGTGAAAGTCATAGATCACATACAATGTGCATGATGTTTTTGGTAAAACCTTTATCATCCACCAACTTCATGAAGGCCTCTTTATACAATTGAATTATCTCTTTGAGGAGAAGGAAGGTGTGCTCGTCATCAAGGAGATCACCCGGCAACTCTTCCATTCCATTTACCAGAAGAACCCGGTAACCTTCTACATCCTCCTGTACCTGGTGAATGTCATCAATCAAAAACTTTAATACCTGGATTTTATGTCTGAGCGATTCTTTCACCTCCACATATTTCTCCTTGTCAAGTATTACTCCATTCTTTACCAATTTGCTGATCTTGGATTCTTTCATTTTCAGCCATGACGATAAAATCCTTTCCATCTCATGTAGATCTTTCACAAGCGATCCTTCCTCTTTATTAAGCTCAGTTTGCATTGGGCTACAAGTATTTTCTTCTCACTTGCGGTGGTGATGCCCTATGTCCCATGATCTATGATCTCTTCAATGAACTCATTTAAGACTTTTCCCTTGGCTGCAAGCTTTTCTGCCTTTTGGACATTTGATTATGTGACATTCACCAAGGTCATACATTGGGCATCACCCATTGAAAATCCCGCTATGTTTCTCAAGATGTTCGCATAGCGTTCAGCTTTCTCCATGTATAGATTCCTAGCTTGCTCCATCTTGTCTAGCCTTCCTACAAGAGCATCTAATACTACTTGGGCATCTGCTTTTGCACAATCATTGGTTACCTTCCAAAGTTGTATTCTTTTTACAGTATAATCTTCCATGTTTACATCACCCTTTGGTTATAAAGGAAAACCTACCTCAACAAACTTCTGGCCAGCTTTATCAACAGGAGTCTTGACAGCTCCTTAGCCTTTTTCTTTTCCTTATTCTCACGGGCAGGTATTTCTTCCAGGTCCAGCTCATCAAGGGAGATCATCTGCTTTTTGCGCTTAGGAACCTGTGACACCAACCAAGAAGGGAGGAAAGAAGTATATACATCTCTTGTTACCGCTAATTCATGACCTGCAGGGGCTCCTTGAGGAATAGCTGAAATAGTAACTATAGGCGCCATTGTAGTCATTATGGGCCCAGTTGTCTGTATGCCAAGCTGACTCTGCAAAGATTCATTCATGAATCTGTTAAATTTCGCCTCCGAAGAAATGTCAAAAGATGGAGATGACAAACTAGGGAGAGAAACTGGCGAACTAGATAAGTCATTGATATTTTCTGCTCAATCAATTGCAGAAGAAACCAACACGGTTGACACTACTGGTGGGGAAGAAACATCTTCTACTCCTGTAACCGTGGTAGGAAGACGAGATGAAGAAATGGGTGGAACAAGAGATTTAGGAATTCAAGGAGTGTGAGGAGGTGTAGACACTGGAACATGTTCGGTTTCACCCTGAGGAGGGGACAAAATCTGAACATCCTCTTGGTATTCCTCAACCTCTTCTGCTGATTGCTCTTCTTCTTCATTTGATTCGGTTTCTCCTGAGTCTTCATCATCTGATTATTCGGATTGAAACTCTATATCTCCTCCTTCCTCATCTGAAGATAAATCCTCGGAAACAAGCTCCCTCTCTTCTGCAAAATCCTTGGCCCTCTTCGTGATGAAGAGGGAATTGCGGGCTGTTTTTCTTTGGCGCGGGATTCTAGCGGTGGAGAAGGTTTCTCTTTGGGAAGCTCACCTTCAGAATCTGTCTTGAAGGCTTTCATCTGATAGCCATGCTTGTGAAGCCATCCTGCTGTGTTATGTAGGATAGGGGCTAACCTTTCCCGCATGTAAGTACATTCTTTTTTGGACCATTATAATGGAGGAAAAGGTTTCTCAGCGATGTTGTCCTCATCATAGGAAGAATTGAGGACGTCTCCTCGATTTGTATAATCTTCAGGCAAATCAGCTATATGGAGGGCTCTAATTTGTTCAACTGTCAACCAAGAGAAATCCATTTTACGTACATCCTCCTCATCTCTACATTTTCCCCATATGTCTTCAAAATGGTAAACATGGCTCTCACCTTTCTTTAGTTTCTTCTTCACATCTCTGAAGTCAAAGTCGCGCCTGTACTTGTAGGTCTTGATAGTAATTATGTGCATCTCTGCTGAAACATTCTTGGCCTTATGCACACTTCTGAT
Organism: Sequoiadendron giganteum; assembly: GCA_007115665.2. Taxonomy (NCBI): domain Eukaryota; kingdom Viridiplantae; phylum Streptophyta; class Pinopsida; order Cupressales; family Cupressaceae; genus Sequoiadendron; species Sequoiadendron giganteum. Next base: position 500,886,575 of record CM021102.1, on the reverse strand, counting down.
CGTTTATCTGCCAATGGTTAATGGAAACTTAAATCCTGGCTTATCTTTCTTTTGTCGTTCTTTGTGCACTGAAATTGATTGCCTGCACAACCCCATAAGAATCTATTTGTCTGAAGGGTATCTTGGAAGCATGTAAGGACATCTCGTGAAACAACCTACCCTTATGTAAGTAAAGGTTTGGAATTGTAGAAAGACACATCCAACCTAATGTTTTCAGCTGACATTTAAGGGAGCAGAGACTAATGTTTTCTTATCTTCGAGGATCTTTTGATGGAACCTTGGAAATTAACTGCAAGAATGGTGAATTCAATGATTGTCAGGAAATACATGTCATATGGGGAAACGAGAAATGAACATGGCGATATGGAGTCACTGTGATTTGGCCGTATGGTGAGGAAAATGAGGTGTGAAAATGAGCGTGGAGGAAAAAATGAGGAGAAAACACATTTCAGAGTTTTTAGAGAAAAAGTGCAGATTTTGGTGCTTGGGTGGTGAAAATTACCGCTCGAGCACCGAAGTGATATTTTGGTTTGGTGTCGAGGTAGTGAAAATCACCGCTCGAACACCAAAGTCTGAGAGTTGGAGAATTTTGAGGGACGACAATGTTGGTGTCGAGGCGGTTTAAATCACCGCTCGAACACCAACATGTCAAAACTGTTGAGTGTCATGACGGTGATTTCCACCACCTCGACACTTGGGTATTTTTAGTGAATGGGTGTCATGGCGGTGAAAATCACCGCCAAGACACCAATGTGTGACTCAGAATTTTCACGTGACGTCAGTGAAAAACCTCACCTGTACACCAATGTGAAAAGAAAAGACCGACGCGCATGAAGACAGGGAGATTCTTTGCCATGACAATTGCAAAGATTAAGAGGAAAACACGACAGCAAAGAGAAACAAAAAGAATAAGCGACATGAACAATGGAAGAAGAACGCCAAAGACCGACAAGTAATACGAGAGCATTCAAATCTAAATAAAGAAAACTAACAACTAAAAGGAAAATAAAACGTGAACATACCTCAATGGTGTGGTAAATATGGCGAAGATCGCAGAGGAAAACCGTGTGCTGGAGGTAGACACCAAGGTTCGATCTCAAAGGAGGCAACTGGTGATAGCATGGGACCGAAGTATGTAGAGGAGTCTAAAAACAATCATGTGAAAATGACTCAATGTTCAATATAATAACCCTAGAAAATTACTTAGATCGTGTGCATTGAATGTGGCAAGCGAACTCGACTCAACTAACAATTAGGTGCTCGGGCGGTGAAAATCACCGCTCGACCACCGACATGTCAACAAAAGTTTAGGTGCAACGGTGATGATTTTCACCGCACTAGCACCAAGAGTTAAAAACTTTTGATAGGTGCAATGGTGGTGAAAATCACCGCCAGAGCACCAAAAACAGTTAGAGTAAAAAGGTGCAACAGCGGTGATTTTCACCACTGGAGCACCAAAAACTACAAAAAATGAACTCGTTTTACGTGCTTGAAACACACGATCCTAGGAAACGGACTAGCTTCGTAGGGGGTTATCCGTGAATCGAGCGTTGCTATTTCTATGAATCGAGTGCTCCTTGTATCTTATTAGTGAAAGTAGAAAAAATTTTGTTTACCCGGTTTGGGGGTTGTTACATCACTCACCTACCGATGCAGAACCTGAGTTGTCACTTTCTTAACATAAATGACCTGTAGGTGTTTGTCACATTACCTTGTCCTTGATGCTAAGACTATCCTTCACATTGTTTGAAGTCAAATACTCATTAACTTTCTTTGCATTTCATAGCAGCACCTCCAAATTGTAAAGATAGTCCCACAGCACTGTATCTACAGGCTCCTTCGAATGGATTTGTCTGATGACAAAATTGTGCTTCTTTACCATTATATCATGCACTCATTTATGGCTATAAAAAAGTCCTTTCAACTGCTCAGGCTCTTGCTCTCAGGAAACCCTTATTCCTTTCACTCCACAAACTGCTAGGTATTTCTTGGCTAGAGTCTAAAGACACGCAGAACCAGACCATTCTATATTCGTTGTACCACCTTCAAGAGGAGTGAGCAATGACTACAAATGCTATGCTTCTGACATAACTTCAACTAGGAACTATCCTTTTATGCAACTTGTTATGCACATATATTGCCATGATTTGTTTGACCTACATTGCCGAATTTTTATCCTTCTGTTGATTATCTTTGTACTGGCTATCTCTAGCAAGTCTGTGAGTTCACCGCCATGATACAGTCATTCCTTTTTGTAGGTATGGTGAATATCTCTGTAAACAGTCACTGCCACAACTTTTTCTTTAATCTGCCTCTAAAACTTTGTAGGCTGCCAAGAATAACTGATGTTGTCCCCTAGATTATAATGGCACTATGATGTTTCAAATCTCTGTAAAATCAATGTCATTTTCTTGCCACTGTTATGTTTCAACATAGTGAAAACTGTATTGATTGCAACTATGTTTACCTTTAGCCACTATGGTGAATACTCGCTGGCCGTTGTGTAATCAATTCCAAAACTCCATGAAATAGCTTGATGAGTTCATTACATGTTTTGATCATTCCTTAATCATGACGAGTAATATTATGCTTGCTCAAACTGTTTTTCTGAATCTCCTAAAAATAAGGCTGCTTATATGATTATATTCTAGTTTCAGCAGCTCTCTTAATGACTGTTTTGACATTATTAAGGACTCTGATATGTAACTTGAGAGTGTGTCCTCTTTGATATGCCGGGCTCAACCCTTGTAGGAGCCCGTTTTACCCCATATATCTGATAAAAAAGATCATGAACATAATAAACCTGTTCCTGCACAGTGAACAAACGTGTTAGCAAACTAAAAGAAGTTGAAAGCCCTTCTGTTTGAGTTTTATGCCTTTGAACAATGAAATCATCTGATGGATGCCTGATCAATTGTACGCTATATTTTTGTTTATAGTGTGGCATATGGTATGATTTGATTCTCATTGCTCTAACATTACTTCTATCATACTTGCAGGTGCATCGGAGCTTGGAGCTGGATCGATTCAGAGTCACAACTAAAGGCTTCAACTTGTCAGCGACTCGTCATTCCAGGCAATGACGAATCACTTTCTACCTTATACCTTCTTTATTTTCAGTTGTATAGTTTACTTTACTTCATGCACCCATTATTTGATTATGAAAATCAAATGAAGTTACTCCCACGGCTTTTGTGGGACTTTGGTTTATACATTGTGAATAAAGCAACAAACATTATGCAATCTTATAATATTATTTTCAAATGTTCTTGCATAATATTAGTACGTAGCAGAAAATTTTGAAAATCTTGTGTACATTTTGGCTTGAATTTGCAATTCAGCTCTATCACATGAGGAACAAGGATGTATATCAAAGCAAGTACTAAAAAGATGACCTTGATGTTCACAATGGGAACAAATTCTCCCACTATTGGAATTACTGATTACTGCTTTTGGTTGCTTAGATTCTCAAACTCCACAAGAATCATTAACACATGTAGACTCTACATGAGATTTATTCATACGTACCCCTTACACAAATTCTATGGGTTTACAATATTCGGGGACATAAGAGCCAACAAAACCCTTGTAACCCAAACCACATTTTCCCCTATTTATTTTCTAAGATTCCCAAACTGTCTCAATGGGTTTATGGTTTTGTGAATTTGTTTGGTAGCATTTTTGTGTCACAAGCTTAGATGCAACATGTCTCTTTTCTGACACATTGGTTTTACTTTCTTACTTTGTTGAAATGTTCGAAGACATTGTACCGTAGTAAAATGCATACCCTTGCATTTTCACACTTGTTTGGGCCAGCTTTGCTTTATTTATCCTTCTTTATCGCTCGATTGGTCCTATTTTGTGTCCACAAGCCCTATTAATGGCATCTTTTTTTGGCTAATCCCGACATACTCCAATTCATAAATGATATCCTAATGATTTTGATCTATGTCCCTGATTTTTGGTCGAGACTAAAACGCCACTTACGGCGTCTTTGTCCCCCAAAGGTTTCAGGACCTTGATTTTGAGGCGTCTTAATTGGGCCCCTTTTCAGTGTTTGTGCCCCATGTTTCATCACTTGGGACTCAAACGCCACCTAGGGCGTCTTAGTCCTCGGGTAATTTTCAAGATTTAAATTCAAATTCTGACGAGATTTAGCTTCCTTCATTTAATGATTTCATATGTCAGCTTGCTGTAATATCATTTCAGGATACTAAGCATAGATAAGTATATATATGCAAGGTACATTCATTCATTTTCATCCTAGCAACTTGAGTATACATTCTTAACAAAAATTAATGAGATCAAGAGCATTCAAGAGCAAATCATCAAGCATTTGGAGCCATCATGTCAAAGGTTATTCTTGCACCATGAGTGTTGTTGTGCTTACATTTGTGACTTAGGTTTTCATTCAAGCAAGCAAGCAATTCAAGATCTATCAAGCATTTGAAGACCCATCTACATTCTAACCATTTCACACAAGATTGAAGACTTTACAAGGGTTTGGTGAGTTGTAGCATTGCTTGTTGTTCATTCACCATTTCCCTTCATTACATTATTTCATTTTCAGGTTTAATTACCAAAAAGGGGCTTGACCAAAGAAACCCACATTCACTAACAATTAACAAGTTTTTCCCATCTTGTCTATTTGTGTTTGCAAATCTAGGTTAAAGACTTGAAAATCACTTGTAGTGCAAACTTGCAAAGTTGCATTACCAAAGTTGTCATCTTCATGGAAACTCACCTACAAGTCAGATTCGGAAGTTTCAAGACCTGAGACCTGAGAAGAAGCAAGTGCAAATCTTCGAGCTCAAGACCACATTCAGACTTTTCAAAAATTCAGAGTGGGACTAATACGCCATCTTGGGTGTCTTAGTCCTCCCAACCATATCTTTCGAAGATTCTTTCAAATCCGGTTCCAACATCTGAAGATTTTGTACTTGCCCCAAAAAACAACACCGGGACTCATATGCCATCTTGGGCATCTTAGTCCTCCAAGGCATATTTTGACTTCTTTGCGTTTCTAGAATCCTCACATCTCCAAACTTCTCAGGTACACATACCCTAACTTGATGTTGCATATTTCCATTATTTGCATCTCTCATTTAGCTTATTTTGGGTTATTTTGCATATCACATTGTGTTTTCCAATATTGTCTTTTCTAGGCATTTGCTTGGTGGTGAACCCCTTAAAGCTGAAAAGAAGCCCCTTCCTAGGTCCTCCTAATTGTGAATTGACTCACCTTGTGAGGTTGATAGTCAATCCAATTGGGGTTTTTACGACAAAATTGAATGACCTATATAGAATAGCAAGTAACCACCCCTTCCCATTTTATCGACAGTTCAGACATAATGGTAGGTAGGCAAACAAACAATTTCACACACCTTATATTATCAATTATGTCCTTATTTCCCAATACTTTTAATTACTCCCAGGAACCTTAATACCCTTTAATTTACCAATTTTGTTTAAAAATAATGACAAAATCCTTTAGATGCCTATTTTACAAATAAATAACACATATTCCAATCTATTATGTGTAAGCCAAAACATCCTATTTCATGGCAAAAGGAATCTTTGACTTACTAGAGCAATGGTTGAGTACCAAAAATAAGAATCGGCTTCTGAAGCCCTTCCATCCTGTAGTAAAAAGAACTGTTGTTTGATCTAGATAGCGGCCTAGAAACACTTGTGACAACTACTAGTATTAAGTGGCCACCTATACATAGAAAGTCCATAAACGACCGTTGGCAATCCCTTGGCACTGATTTGATGGCCAGTAGAAAATGCAACACAGTTTCAATAAAAACTCGTCCTAGATTATCAATAATTTATCCTTGGACAGACTTTATAGAGAAAACAACTTCACTTCAATATACCAAAGAATCTCACTGCCTCGACAAACTTCCATTGCCATTCAAACATACTCTAACTCAAAACACCTTACTTCTATTGCAAGTCTCCTTAAGCGTACAAGCACACAAGAATCATTGCCGCGTTGATACCATTCTTAGGCCCAACAAAGACAAAATAGAATAACATATTTTATTTCTCCACCAAAAATTACAAAGGTGTTAACCTTGACTAATTAACATATCAACATTACATCAAAGAAAAATATCACGGATAGAACATGTAAGCTATATGAAAACTTCAACTTAGTTGCAATTTCGTTTAATGTGCAATAAGTTCTCTTCGGAATGAATTATTAGATGAATGCTACATATAATCTTGTTACAACCTTCAACAAATAATATGAATGTATCCTAGATCACATATTGCTTGTTCAACCATTGTCCGATAGTGGTGGAGTTTCCTTTAATTTCTCACACGAAGGTGCAAATAAACTAAAGTTAGGATTTCAATTCAATAATCTCTCCATCATAACTGTGAATCAACTGAAAATCAGTTATGACTCTTCTAATGAATTAGCATGTGATTTTTTATATTTTTAAAATGTTCTTTTCTATTAGATCTGGTAGCATCGTTCAAGATCTCTAGTTATTGAGGTCTGATGTGATTGTTCAAATAAAGTTGAATGAAATAAGTATTGTTGTAGCAATTTTCTGTGCGTATGTTTTTTCTCTGTTTTTGTTTGTCTCTGATGTCTGCCCTCAAAGTTATATCAAAGCGTAGGTTAAAATAATTTGTAGAAGCTCCTAACACTCGTAGTTGATCAAGGAGCCACCTATTCTCAATCGCCCATTTAGAAAACAGAAGCACCAAGGAAGTGCGTGGAGAAGCCACCAACGAAGGAAAGATCTAAAGAGGTGAGCTTGTCCCTTGAAAAGTGAGCCACAAAATTCACAAGACAAATTGTATCGGTTAAAGAAAACTATGCGAGCCACTGCAAGGAAGATCAGAAGTTCCTAAGGAGCTATATTTATTCAAGTCCAAGTTATTTGAAAACATCGCTGGAGGTTAATTGAACCTGCAATTTTTTTAGGAAACCCCTGCAGAAGAAGGCCGAGGATTTTTTTTATTTTAAGACAGTCATAACATTGCTATAGCAGAACAATTTGCCGACATTGCAATGAACAATGGGCACACCCAAATCTCAAATTTCATTTTTTTCTGGTAAAAACTATTATTTTTGGGCAATTAACTTAAAAGTTTTATTCTATTCACAAAATCTTTTGAGATTTGGTAGAAAATGGTTTCATAGAACTTCAATATCAAGCAACCTATTAGGCCAAGATTATGTCGAAAACAACAAGGGCGACGATTTTTTTTATTTTAAGACAGTCATAACATTGCTATAGCAGAACAATTTGCAGACATTGCAATGAACTATGGGCACACCCAAATCTCAAATTTCATTTTTTCCTGGTAAAAACTATTATTTTTGGGCAATTAAGTTAAAAGTTTTATTCTATTCACAAAATCTTTTGAGATTTGATAGAAAATGGTTTCATAGAACTTCAATATCAAGCGACCTATTAGGCCAAGATTATGTCGAAAACAACAACAACAACAGAAAAAAATAAAAAGTCTCATTTGCAATCCAGCATGCAATGCATGAGTATATATGCCTAAAGAGGGAGTCAAATTATGGGACTATACCACCCATTACCCATATTGGAGGAACCATGGGATGATGTAAGTATGGCTTTTGTGCTTCACCTACCAAGAACACAGTGAAGTAAGGATTCTATTTTTGTAGTTATTGATAGATTTTTTACAACCGCTCACTTTATAGCGTACAAGAAAACAGAAGGGGCAACGCACGTAGAAAAACAAATAATTCTTCACAGAGGTTGTAAGATTACACGGCATGTCCACCAGTATAGTTTCAGACTGTGACACTATATTTGTAGGATATTTCGAGAAGAGACTTTGAAGAAATTAGGGAATTATTTAAACTTTAACTCTACATAACATCCTCAAACGGATGGACAAACTGAAGCTGTTAATTCAAACTTAGGAAATTTAGTAAGCTGTTTACTTGATGAGAAGCCTAAGGAGTGGGATTTGGTGTTACCTCAAGCTGAATTTTCCTATGAATCAATTAACAAAAGTACAAGTAAGACTCTTTTTTGAATTATTTATGCCTAGAATCTTATTTCAAAATTAAGGGAGCTTTCAAGATTTGCACTAGGAAGTAAAAAAAATATAGTTGAAGCAACCAACAATATACAAGAAAAAGTTGATTTGAAGAGAAGAGAAAAGAATTTTGAAGTGCGAGATATGGTATCAGCACATCTACGAAAGCAAAGATTTTCCAACCATACTGAAAACAAGCTCAAGTGAAAGAAGATGGAGCTACCTATAGGTTTTCAAATCTCACCATTTTAATATTTTCATTTATATAATTACTATAAGGACGAGACATTACAGCAGCAAAGAAAGGAGAAAACATTGATCGAAAAATCGATGGAGCAGCTACCCAAACGAAAACGAGATGAAAGTAAATATATTTCTGAAATTATCTTCTTATTCTTCGAGAGTCAAACCACAAAAGTTCTTTGGCAACATTAATTTTTATAGTATAAAGTGAATTAACTTATGTTCTTTCTCCTTAACAGTTCAACTCAATTTACAATTTTATAACTTTTTAAAATAAAGTAAAAAACCAAAATGAACTGAAATTCCCGATTTATTAAAGTAAATTATATTTAAGCTTTAATAAACAACCTTTATAATATAAAAATTATTGTATTTCCTAGCTAAATTTGCACATTTTTACAAAAGTAGCTATGCTTTAAAAAATTGCATACACGTCTTGTTAAAAATCTTTGATTTTTCCATAATGTATAAGGATACTCCCAAAGGTTGTCGAACCTAGGTTTTCCAAATATCAATTTGCATTTAATCAGAATTTTCTAGAGCTCTTTCAATAGATCCCTATTTAATAACACTCGTTTAGAATGTGTATATAAAACAATAGTACAAGAATTCCATAGTGTAAAAATTCTTTGGGGCACACACTTTGTTCATGCTCTAATGCATCTCCATACTTTAGCTAATGCAGGAAAAGAATTAGCTATAGTTTCAACTAAAACTTGTTCCAAGGATTCTAGTTTGTTAGTTGTAGTAACAATTGTTAGGAAAATGAAGGTGTCTCAACCTTTGATTTTTCCATAGTATTCGTTTTTTAATTGTTGCTAATTCTCTCACATTGTCTTTTGAGTTACAACTTGCAGTTTCTTTTTCTGATAAGCAGTCAAGTTGGAAAGTTGATTTTACAAGTAGAGTTGTACATGAAGGCATTTTCTATTTCCGTGTTGAATTTGACAATTGATTTGGAAATGTCTAATTTGTGCATTGTAAACTCTATAAATATGAGACTTTGCTTGACGAGTTGACATGAGAATGTAATTCATAGGGGTTATGCTACGAGATTTTCTCCATAGATAGAACAAGATGTAATTCTCCTGTAAAGGCCATCAGTCTAATATTGTAGTGTAACTTGTACTCTTGTTGCTGAATAATACAATGGCTCTATGTTTTGGAGTGTGGAGGTTTTTACTCGAAAGAGTTTTCTCCATGTAAATATGGTGTCTCATCTATCTTCAGTCTTTCATTCTTCTTCGATGTGATTTTGTTTTATGAATCTATGTATGTGTTGTAATGTTGTTGAAACTGGTTTGATCGGCCAAGATCTTTATTGCAATCACTTCTCTCTAAGGTATTAACAATGGGAAAATAACTATTTTTGTTTCCACTTTAACACATGAATGTTGTTGAAGACACTTACAGATCTTGGATGTTGTTCTGGGATGCCCACCTTTTCGCTTCAATTTATATGAAAGCTCATTTCCAGATTTGCATCTACTTGCATCTGCATGTTTGTAAGGTGCAGGTACCTGCATGTCACTTGCATGTGCTCACACAGTGATACAAATCGTGTTTGGAATTTTGGGTGTTTCTTCTAGGATTCATTAGCCTTGGAGGCCTGAGGGAATCAAATCTGGAGGAATGGCACTAATTGTTAATCCTTTGTTGAGTGAAAGTTTTGCAGTTGCTTTAGTTTTTGGGAACAGTAGGCACGAAAAAGGATGATCAAGACGGAGAGAAGTGGAGTTGATCACATTCAAATGATGTTGGTTTGCAGCTCCTAATAGGTAGCACGGAATAATCTTGATGCATTGGGGTGTGCTTTTTTACTTTGTAGTTATGTTCTAACAACGATTTCATATTGGGTGTTTGTGTGAGAGGCTTCCTGGTGATATGGAGAAGCTTGGGTTGTTTTTCAGTTATGGAGTAATGCGCTTATGTCGGGTGCTTTTTCATGGTATTGAAAGGCACTTCTTTTGTTACCCTCACTGCATGTAGGCTATGTAGTTGATCATTGGATGATTCGGAAGCTTCTGCAATAGCTTGTCTCCCTCAGATGCATGTGCATGGTGGTTGTGGAATTCACTTGAAACGGGCTTGGAGTTCCTGAACTCCTTTTTCCTTTATGGATGTTTTGTGCATGCATGGATTGGATTCAAGTTCCTTGGATCTAAGGGTTTTCTAGATTTTCCTACAAAACCTATGGTGATGCTCATTCATGATAGTCTACTGCTCTGGTTCAACCAATATGGTGCTTTTCAAACTTTCGAGTCGTCCAGATGTGAAATGGATATGGGTGTGCATGGGTGTTCTCGAACACAATGGTTTTGCGGGTTTTGCACGATCAAAAAAAACTTACGGTGATGTGGATATTTTGAAGAACTATTTATTTATATGATGTGGCATGATTTTGGATGTAAGATGGTTGTAATACTACATGTATGCTTCATGCATGGTGTGACGAGGTGTATTCATATTCTTTGTACAAAGATGTTGTTATGTAATAAGTCACTCAACATTTTTGTGGTAGTTGCTTGCATGTGCATTATATGAGTTGCATGTACTTGCATGTGTGTGTGCTTGCATGTTCTCACATCTTGCTTGCATGTTATTGCATGTGAGTGTAACTAGACTATGGTTCTCAAGTTGTGCACCTGTTTCGCGAATCGGATTTGTGTATGATTTGGCGTCTACGTCATGTGGTCAACATGACTATTGTGGTCAACATGACTATTCTTTTTGTATACCAGTTTGTTGATTACTAGTGCAATGATGAGTTTGCATGTTTCGGTGTATTGGATCTACGAGTTATGTAGTATTGTAGGTGTGTACAGCCTATTGATTGCAATGGGATAACTCGAAAGTGGTCTCTCTATATCCACCAGGTTGATTCAATGTTGATGCAGACTATATCGGTTGGCCTTGTCTGTGGCCATTTGTGCATTGATTTATTGCTTTGGGATGAGAGAATTGATGTTGTTCAATACTTGGATAGTCGGTTATGGGCACCTATAGCATGTGTATCACGATGTCACAAATAGCTTGGATACACATCTTAGTGTAAGTTTCTGACAGTGATGGTATTTTTCCTTGGTTTGGAGATCTTGGGGCCACTTGGTATTATTGTCAGATGGACATGTTGATGTGTGGCGTATGAGAATTTCCAGATTAAGAGATGTTTGGTCATGATGGTTGGAGAGCTCGGCTGTCACGGTTCAGTGGAAGCTTTAGCAGTGATTGTGGATTCAACACTATGTGATGAATGATCTTCTTTAGTGTTGCAAATGTTACTAGGAGGAGCTCTTAGATCCTGTTGCTATAGAAGGGTTCTTTCACATTTGCATGGACACTATTTGAAGATGTGTAGCATCTCATTGCCATGGATAACTCTTCTGATCTTTGGGTTGAGGTGATGGTGATGTTTTGCAGGTGATTTTGGTTTAGTGTATGGTGATATTATGTCATGATATACTCTTGAGACCATGGTATGTTCACTTGAAGCATGGGATCTCCTAAGGGGGATGTAAGACCATGATATCATGATAAGTTATTAATTCAGATGATTGGAGCTTTGACGGTGGTCTGGTGATTCTCTGTGTTTTGGGTGCATTGGCCATTGGCTTGAGAACTTCAAGATAGTGCGCTGATGCATTTGAGTTGAGCATGAGATGATTGTTTCCAGGTGCTCATGGATACATGGAGAATGAGGTGAGGTTGTATTTCTCTTGAGATGATAGAAGTGTTGTTGAGATGGTTACTCTTGATGAGATTTTAAAAGAAAGTTTGAGGAGCCTACACCTTGGTTGGACGCGAGTTCAACAAAGACCTATGATGATATAGCTCTTGGAGGAGTCATAATGGCTTGCATATGTTGGAGGACGTTCTCATTCCCCACTTTTGGTCTACTTAGTAGCTTATCGCTTGAGAGATATTACCCATTGTTTCTCTCAAATGCTTTATGCTTTCTTTCATGTAGACATGGATCTTAAGGTGCTATTAGATGGTTCTGGAGGATTCATTGCGAGAGATAGATAGCATGGTTATCTCCTTAGGTTTGAATTTTTATTTATGATGGTCAAAGCAAATGGTAGTAGGCTCATTGCCTAATATGGGAAATGGACTAGTTTTATCGTCTTGATTTGAGAAGCTTACATCCATATGGTTACATGATACATATGTTGTGTTTGATCTCTTGAGATCAAACGGTTGTGGTTATTATTATATATTTTCTTTGGGGGTTGTGGAAGAGATTATAATTGGCATAGTTGGCATTTAGAGGTGTATGTAGAAGGACATGATGCATGTTTATGTTTTGCAGTTTCTATTTTTGGTCTTGTTGTTCTTCCTGGATGTTCATATTCACATGACTTTGGATGTGAGATTATGTGCAAAGTTGTGGTGATCAATAGTTTGTGTTAATGTGTTGTCACTTGGTGATTACATAGAGGTTCCTGTATATCTTTCTTTTGTCAGATGTGGAGAAGATGGGAGTGCTATGGAAGATTGTTGAGAGAGATGTTTCTTGTAGTAGTTGGTTACAAGATTAGCTAATCTTTGTGGACTGTCCTTGACATAGATACATTTTCTATGTGCTATGATTGCTAGACTTGCTATGCCTTTGATTGTTTCAAATTCGACATAACCCATGCAATGGGAGTTCTTAGATGTGTTGGTCTTCTTTGACTGGTTGGCACATGGAACTTTTATTTGCTGTTGATGCATTGGCTACATAGGTGGCATGAGTTTTCTCATGTGAATACCTTTCAGGTATGGATGATTGGATGTATTAGCACTTTCTGTGGGTGTTATTTCAGTCGTGTGGGTTGGACAGTTGGATGTGAGTAGTCAATTTCCTCGTTGTTCTAGTTGATGTGCTATCTGGTCTAGTCAATTTCCTCGTTGTTCTAGTTAATGTGCTATCTAGTTTTCTAGACGATGACTTAATGGTTGTCTTCAGGTTCCAAGATTTGGAGTTGATATTGTTGATGATTTTGTATAGCTTGTGAGAACAGTGGAGTGGTGGCAGTATTCTATATCCTTTGCTATTAGTTGGATTTGATGCTTGTGTTCTTTAGTCTGGTGCATATACACCATGGCTCGTTCCTTTCCTTGAAGGATGGAAAGAACTATTGCCTGAGATGGCGGACATCTTGGATGTTGTTGCAGGTGTCTTGGTTATAGAACGAAAGCACTGTTTGAGATTCTTCTGATTGCATGTATGGTTGTGATCATGTGTTTTCATCGATTCACTCTTAGCAGTTAAATAGTGTTACTTTCATGGCCTCTTCAAAGGTGTTCAACAAGTGGACATGACAGAGGACGTGAAACATGGATTTACACACTCGAGTTGTCATTACGTTTTATTCTTTCTATATCCTTCTTAAGACATTTTTTTTTTCTCATACGAGATGTCAAATACTTCACATGCATTTTCTTTGGGATTGCAATTGAGGTGAGGCTTTGGACCCACTTGCACTCTCAATTTCTCTAGAGGTAACATCTCCACATAGGTTCTAGTTAAGATTTTTGGACTTCTAAGCAATTTAACAGTTTATTAGAAAATTCAAATTATTTATCTCATACGACTACTTTAGCCTTTTATTTGCATTCTCTACGCCCTGCCATTTCTTTGTATCTTATGGAAGCTAATCCCATGGATTCAGACGAAATCAAGAAATGTATACAATATAAAAATTAGATTACCACTCCAGCCTATGTATTGTCGGTAGACCAATCCATCGGATCACTACCTAATACATCTATTCCACCCCTAGCGACTTTTGATTTTGTTGTAGTGGGCACTTCTCTTAGCTCCTTAGTAACGAATGCATCACAAGTCTCATCACCAATATACTTTAATTTGTTTGATCTATCTCGAGCTTCTTTTATAGTTGCATCCTTTATACTACAAAATTCTACATTAGATTCTTCAGCTTCAATATCGTTTGTTAATACAAATAGATCTAAAAGATTGTGTACTCTAGATTGCCATATAAAGTAGGAAGAACTATATAAACTTTATCAATATCATATTTCTTTGGACCAAAGACTTTATGTAGTGCCCCGCCTCGTAACCCTAGAGGAAGTTGCATCAACTACCGAAGCGTACAATTTTTTTTCTTTAAAAGTACAATATTAAAATGAAAGGTGCACTACCAACACAACAACCACTAAGGCACGACACAAAGGTTACATCTAAATCCATAAAACATACAATACTCAAATAAGGCATTTAATTAATTACTAAACAAAAATTAAAGTACGTACATTCAAACATAGAAATTACATCACATAGATAAAATATATACATCAAGTTCCAATATAACATTAATACATCCAATAAGGTTTACATCTCTCATTCCCAAAATGAGGTAGTTCATACATATGAGTTACAAAATACACGAGACCACCTCGAAAACAACAGAGGGGTAATAAAAGTACAAGAGCCATCTGTAACAATAAAAAAACATAAAATAAACAAGCTGGAATCCACGAGCTCTCCGACTGGAAATCTTGCCATCACAATCAAAATAAAACGGTACCCAACAGTGTAAGGTGCACGTTCCTCCTAACCAAGTGGTACCTGACGGTCCACCCTCTGTGCTACGAGACGATAACAAGGTTTCCTAGACAAGACCACCTACCGCTAGACACAGGCTAAGACAAAACTAAACTCAACAAACACAAGAACAACACTAACTCAAAGTGTACAATGTTTCCAAGGTTAAATAATAAGATACAACAGTAAACCTACAACACCGCTGACATAGGAGTGTCACTTGAAAGCAACATGGGTTACTTCGACAGATCTTCCGAGATCTCGGTCCCCAACAAGAATCACTCTGCTACTGCCAATGCATGGAACAAAACCACTTCAAGGTGATCCCACAAAGTTGGTTTACAATTTTTGAGAGGAACTGATTTTTGCCGAAATCACTTGTTTTCAGAAAATATAATAATTTAGGCCTTAAAAAATTCCAATTGAAGAGGATTTCATCAAACCACCTTAGATCAAACCCCCCTTGGATAACCTCACTAGTTTTAAACCATACCTATAAATCAATCTCCATTACACCTATCAAAATGCTGATAAAAAATAACTTTTGATTTACATTTTGGGGGATAAATGAATTCGTTTAAAATTTATTTCAAATGATTATTGAAGTCATCAAAACGAGCTATCCAATGAATATAATTTTAGTATGTTTTCGTTTTATTATGTATATGTTTTTTTAGTTTTATTAAACATAGGTTTTTAACCGAAAATCAAGATCTTTGTTCTACACATGTGGAAAAATCGCAAATTATCAAAATAAAATTTTGAAAAATATGTTCGGGCTGGGTATTGATGTCCTTAATCCATTAAAAAAAAAATTGAATTTCAATACATACAGAAAACGTTATCTTGTATACAGTTCGCCTATGTCTGAATTGTAATTGGTTTGACTTCAAAACTTGACTGAGGAAAAAATATTAAATAAAACACTCTAAAACCATATGAAAGTGTTAGATATTGTGGTTAAAAATCTAAATTCAAAAAAATTAGAATTTTATCCTTCATACAAAGAAAGTTATGTTGAATACGGTGAACGTCACTGCTTAAAAATGTTGTTTTTTTTTAAAACTAGTTTTCGAAGTAGATGGAAAAATAAGTGCAATCTGATTCCAAAAAAAAATGAAAAAAATATATTTAGAATCTATAGACAAAATGTCACAAATCACTAGTTTTCATCATCTTCAAATTCCTCATGATTTAGCTGCTATAAGAGCCCGAAAGTGAAGATTTAGTTAAAAAAAATTAGTTTGGTGTCCAGTTTACCCAAAATTGTAAATCCGTATTGTGGGATCACCCTCCAACCATAAGAAGCAACAAATAACAAAATCCACTCCAACAAAGGAGGCATACCATCCTCGTTCGAGGAAACCGGGTGACTCACTGAAAATGGCAACGCACTACCGAAGGATATTACAAAAGGCCAGACTATAAAATACAACCCCCAAACACTAACACACCTCAACTAGAAGAAAACGCATTCTTAAGGAAATTTAAATTGAAAGAAATCTATCCTTCGGATCTACTAAATCTAATTTTAATACAGGAGTTTTAATAATACACTTTCCCAAATCATCTAACTTGAACCAAATTTCATTATCAAGCAATGACGGAAATCAAATCTTTCTACTTAAATCAATTTACAATTTTCATCTATTCAAAAATCAATTCCCTCATCAAAATTATTTCTTTTAAATTATCTAATTATGCATTAAATGCATGCACCCATTCTATAAAAATCATTACCTAAAACAACTATTATAAAATTCAATTTCTTCTTTTAAACCATTTCTATTTGAAAACATTCTAGTCTTCTTGTTGTGCATTGCACGTCTTCACTTAAAATACATTTAAATATATATTAAGCATATAAATATAATTATATATTTCTATATATAATTATACATATGAAATATATTATTTAAATATTCTAATAAACTAATTAAAATATTTCTAACATAACCAATATATATATAATATATATTTACAATATATACAATATATATATATATATATAATATTTATATAAATAAATATAAATAAAATGCATATATACTTATCCACATATATCTAATATATATATATTTAAATATAATATACATTTATAACAGTCAATTCACATTAAAAAATAATTTGAAGTAAAAACCACAGAGGCGGATGTATCTTAGCCAATGCCTTGAAAGGCAGTGAAAATCTTCATAAAAGGGCAAAGCAAGGTTCAATGGGGAGGGGCGGTCAAGTGGGGGCAGCGCTAGTTTCCTCCTCATCCATGCCTTCCCCATGGGGAGGCAGCATATGGGGAGGTGGCCATGGGCTCCCCCCACAACCTTATATTACATTCCGCAAAAAGTTTCAAACAAAAAAAATAAAAATCGCGAATTTAATCCACGATTCCATTAATACAGCACTTTAGATAAGCCTTTGTCGTCGTATGGACGACAATTACTAAAAGTTTTTATTTGGCAATTTAACAATATCATAAATATATATATATATATACTGTCTACATATATGTATATGTATATGACAATATATATACATATATATGTATATATGTATATATAATATATATACAAAGAATTTCAATCAATAATTTTAATTGGGGATTTTTTTCCCTAAAAGACCATCTACAAGAAAATTTTACAAACACCACGAAAAGCCACATTTCACGAAGAAAAATCTACAGATGCACTTTTCAACCAAACATAGAGATTTCTTTTTTGCAACTATCCGAAAAACGAATCCTAAAAGAAGAACAATAAAATTCATACAATTAATTTCACAACAAAGATTTCAACCTACAGGAGAATTTTTATGGAAACAAAATTTCTTTCAGAGGGAGGCTTTCTTTGCAGATCCCTAACTGAATTCTTCTGGTTTCTTCTAAATCCACAATAAACCCAATTACAATTTTGCTATAGTATCCACAGAGATTTTGCTATAGTATCCCCATGCTTTTGTCGTGAAGCAGCTTCTCACTTCTTTCGTTAACACAACAATTTTCTCCCCGGGAATAAATATCCAACAAACTCATTAATTCTTCTCACATGTTAAAACTCACAAAATATATCTAACAACCAATTTGCATAATATCCTCTAGAAATTTAAAATGAAAAACATTTAATAACAACAAAATATTTACCATTTCCAAATTTAACTTAATTAATCTAATTTAATTAATTAATAAATAATATAATCATAAGATTAGACTATTTACCAATTAAAATAAATTAATTAATTAATTAATTCAACACTTCTAATATTAAAAGCCAAATTAAGCAACTTTTACAAACAAGACTGACTAGACTCGACGACACACTGAGACTAGGGTGAAGGCTTGACACAAGAATCCTAGCTACTATCTCCCAATCAACATTACCATTGGGTCGACATGCTCAAACCTATGAAACCAGGTGGAGTCGATGGCATGTAGCTGCAAACCTATAAACAAGGCATATATATAGAACATGTATATAATTATCATCATAAAAGAACACTGTGAAGAGAAAATTGTGGAATCGTAGGGCACTCGCAAGTGAGTGATGCAATTTCGTCCCCTTCACCAATACAGTATCACAAAACTGACAGTTATAACATATATATTCTACTCGTGTGCATATAACCATGTTATTCCAAATAATCATTATACTAATCAAAGTCATGTCATACAGATAACATCAAAATAGAGAATCATCATAACATATAATCCACATCGCTATGTAAATAGCGATAAAAAAATAACAAGGAATCGTAACCTAAACATAAGAGCAAAACAGAGGGGTGTTACACTTTACACCGTGGAAAGTTCCTCAAATTGGGAACTTGGAATCAATGGGCTACTGTATATATAACTCCATGGTGTATGACATAAATCCTGAAATACATGCAAGCGACCATTTTTCAAACTTCGAGTTTCTGATGTTGACTTTGGACTGGCTTCCAATATGGTCAGATAGCTCAAAATCAATTTATGATGCAAAAACAAATCATGTTCTATTTTCTTCAAGTATTTCTATAGTTCAACATCTTTGTAATAAGATACATGCTTTGTTGCACGGCGTTTCGGGGACAAGGACGGTAGGGGATGGCGATATACAATATATATGATTTTTTTTTAAAATTATTAATATATTATAGAGATATAGAGAGAGATAGGGAAAGAGACAAAGATATGTCAATAAATTAATAATTGGTAACAACACTCTCAATATGTAAATAAATCGCGTGAGCAGTAGTATAACAACATAATAAATGTCATTAAACTTATTATTGTATCCTATGAGCCGAGTATGTTTGTATTTCACTACGAATCAATATAAATTAGATTTCAAGGAAATGTTTGTTGCTGGAATCAAATCAGACTTATATCAGACCTGTAATGCAATGTATTCCGACTTGATATAGTGCAAATAAAATCAGTTTTCATGTTGAATGTTTAATATTTCTTCATGTTATGATAGCAGTTATCATTCCTATGTTTTATGCAAATGATTTGGCATTAAAATTCAATCAAACACAAGCATAAACATTCAGAAATCAGAACTCACTCTGCATAACAAGTGTCAAACATCCCAAACTCAAAAATCACCATAGGAAGGAGGATGAAATATTAAAAAAGATCAATTTTTAAATGTTTAGTTAACCTAGGAAACTCCCTGTGTCTGCAGGGGACGACTAGTTGTTCCCGTTACGATGAAGGATGTTTCCAAAATCCCCCATCTATATCGGGGATGGGGAAACGTCCCCAAAGGGCAGGGGGGATTTCCTCTCGTTTCCTGCTAGTTGGGCTGTTTCGGGGACGGCTGGGGGACGGCTAGGGGACGTCCCCTTTGCGTCCCCCAATCCTGGGGATGCCTAGGGACAGGAACAATGGGTTTTGCGGTAGTGGACGCGTCCACGTGTAACACAGGATACATGTCTTCTAAGTGGGTCTTTGACGAACATTTGCAGCTCAACTTTCCTTCACCAACACCCTTTGTAGACAATACAATGCCATATATCGATGCATGCGCTAAACAAAACAATAATAACTTTTCAATTTTGAAACATAATATGCTAATTAAAGTTCAATTTTTAATATCAATAGGGTCAAACTTGAATGTGATAATAGATAATCATTATTTAGCATTTAAATAAAACAATTATTAATCAATTCATTCATCATCATATGGGTCATCATCAAAATTATTATTGGATGAAGGAACCCCAATGTCTTTTGCACTAAAAGTATGTTCGCTACTTGACTCCTCAAAAATTGAAAATTATCAAACAAAATAAAGATACAAGTTGGTTTGCTACGATTCTTAGTCAAGGGAAACAAATTAAAAGGCTCCACCATTATAAAAGGAAAACAAAAATATATCCATTATATTACTTTGAATTGCATAAAGCTCTAGAAATTTCATCGTATTTTTCACATTATACGAGTTCAGTGGGTATCAAAATTCTCAAAGAGGTCAGCAAAAGTGGCAACGAATACTAGAGGTACGCGCTTTAATCACTCTCGGGGTTGACCTCACCAACTATCAGGAAAGAGTCTAAACAAATACTTGTAACCATATATGACCTCTTGGTAGGCCATGAAAAAATATTTAATATGATCATTGACTAATATCTCTTTGCATTATATTTGTCAAATTTTATGGATTTTGAAATGGGAAGGAAGTGGTACCATTTTGATGGGTTGATCAACGGGACGGGGGATGTATTATTTTTATTGATTAGTTGCTCCACTTTATGTAACCACTTGAATTAATCCATATCATCACCAATAAGGTAATCCATCATGAATTGAATTATTTCATTATTTAAGATAACCAATAAGGTAATCCATCATCAATTGAATTATTTCATCATTTAAGAAGTCGTAAAATTAACATGAACACTTGATTGATGATATTTCTAATCTCAATTGTATTATCTAAATACCCACGAGAGAATGAGATAATGCCTTTTGATTATGCAAATCTAATACTAGATCCAAAAGGGCTTTTATTGTATGGAAACATCTTCTTCTTTCCTTTTGATCTAGATATAACGGAATAAAATAATGATTTTATTTTATTGGGACCTCTTTTTTTTACATAACAGGTTGAATTTTGATAAGATTTAGTGACATCGATTTATTTTAATGCTAACTAATTTATGGTCGGATTTCATGAGTTATGTTGGTAAAGTTGATTACATTTCAATTATGGTATGAAATAGTTATTTGAAGATCAAGATTTTATTGTAATGGTTTGATTTGATATAGCTAGTTTAATTTTTATACTTAATATAGGCAAATTTCATAAAAAAGTTAAGATTTGGCGGTTGTATTTCCTAGGAAATTATAATTAATATAGTTTAGGTTCATAAGATATTTAAATTATGGTTTGATGTTTGTATTACTATATTTTAGATGGATAATTTCTCAGATAAGTTTATATTTGAGGATAATGATTGCATTTAAAGTCTTAGGTTTTTATTGTGGCTTATCCTAGGTAGATGGGCATTCATTTGATGTGAAATTTGGATTATGATTTAGGTTAAGAGTTATGATTTGGATTACGTTTTAGATTGTTTTTAAGATTTGGCAATGTATTTTAGAAAATTGGAATTTGATTTTGATGTTGGTTGGGTTACAAACAATGTTAGGTTGTGAATTTTAATTTTAAAGTTTGATTGTGATTAGTGACTTACCCTTTCACAATAGCATTTTTTTTATATTTGGTATTCTCAAAGTTTAAATTTAAATTGACAAGTTGAATGTTTGCAAATTTTTATATTTAAAGGCGTATGTTTTCTACATACCCAAGGGAAACTGAGGCTAAAATATAAAAAATGAGAAGTTTGTATAGAAGCATGTAGTTGGGGTCAAGACCTTCACATTTCACCGTTTCCCCCAAAAAATAGATAACAAGACTATGTTAAGCGCTATATCCCTCTTTTAAAGTGATTATTTTGATTATCACAATAATTTTCATATCCTACTAGAAAATGTGGTCTTAAGTCAACCCCCTCAATGATGAAATCAAACCATAGGACCACGAAGAGAACAAAAAGTTCTTTTGATTCTATAGCTAACCTTGTGTGATGAAATAAGAGTGTGTACAACTTGTCTCCTTCAAAATAAATTAAAATAGAACATAATAATAAAGATTTTTCACCTCCAAGATCAACTTTGAATGAGGAGAGAAAATTAAAAAAATTAAAATTCCCATAAATAAAAAATTAAAATGGTTCATTGTATCAATATACAAGCTACAACCAAACTAGTAACAATAAAGTTAATCATTGGACAAGTGAAAGATACGTTAAAAAGTTAGTTTTTTTTCTGAAGTGTCTTAAATAAATAATATACTACAATAGCAAAATGTTCATACCAATAAGTTAAAAAAAAAATAGCACAAAACCAAAGAAAAAAATTGATTGCATGTTTACCAATAAATTATAAATCGATGAGTTGATTAGTGTACCAACTATCATAAAGCTAACCTAGTGTGATGAAATAAGAGCGTGTACAACTTGTCTCCTTCGAAATAAATTAAAATAAAAGATAATGCAAAAGTTTTTTGACCTCCAACATCCCCTTTGAATGAGGAGAGAAAATTAACAAATTAAAATACCCATAAATAAAAAAATTAAAATGGTTCATTGTATCAATATATAAGTGTAGAACCACACAAGTAAAAATAAAGTAAATCATTGAACAAGTGATAAATAATAAACTACAAGAGAAAAATGTTCATAGCACTAAGTTAAAAAAAAATAGCACTAAACCAAAGAAAAATATGGATTGCATGTTTCCCAATAAATCTTTGGATGAGTTGATTAGTGTATCAACTATGCTAGTCTATAAATGTAGATGTTGAAGTAAAATAAAAACACTAAAATGTGAAACTTATTAGGACTCAAACTTTTCGTGTTGAATTGTGCATGAGTCCCAACTCCTTTGTGTTCTTTCGCCTCAATTTAATCCATCATATATAACCAATCTGAACTAATCACTAAAGGGGACCAATCTGACATAATCACTAAAGGGTCTCGCTTTGTCATTTTTCACTGACTTTTGTCCTTTTTTCGCATTCCATTTGCCTATGATGTATTAAAGATTACAAGGATCTCAAAATTTTGAATTCTGGATATTTTGTTGTTCATATTTCTAAGGACCGAGCTCTTGTTACGTTTTTACAGTTTCCCTTATTGTTATGTATTTCCAGCACATCCTACTATTTTCACTTGCCTTCGTAAAAATTTTGGGCTTTGTATTAATAATATGACTTCCTTCTAGACCCTAACTCTCTAATTCCCACGCTAAGTTACATTCTAATGCTATATTTTTAGCCATTCACTTACCTAGGAATAATTCTAATGTGGTACAAGGCATGAAGTATCAATAAACCCTAATCCCAACACTTTTCACTACAATATGTCATTTTAGCATCACATGTTCAGATGTGGTTTTATTTGGGTACATTATAAGGGTATTCATAACTCTTAAATTTCTAGATCCCACACTATATTACCTTATCAAGATTGCGAGTTCATACCTATTTTTATATGAATACTTAAAGGGATTAATTCCTTGTCACCCTTTCTTGTCAATGATATGATTCATGAGGTACCCCCAATCTTTTAGCCTTGAAACTCTCAAATTTTATGTTTTCTATTTTTACTCCCACCTACCTAACTGCATGACCTAGGTCACCATTATTGACCGATTTTTTTGTCATATCTATTCCAAAAGGTGTTTTCCCATAAATAAATAATTATTCATATCAATAGGATAGATTAACAAATACTTCTAGTGATGGAAAAAGTTGATGACTATCATTCTAGCCATTAATTGTGGTGGTTCAAATTTAAGCCCCAATAGTCCTCACACAAGCACTTCGCTATATAATTCAAGTACATTTTATGGGATCTTGTTTGACCCACACCAAAACCTATTGGAGCTATTTAAGTATAGGATGGTTACGATCTGCAAAGCATGGGTTTTGTCATGCAATCAATAACTTCTTCATCATGCTCATCTTATTATCTATAAATTAGGAACCTAAATTGAATATATATAAATAGTAGTTTATCATTCGTCCAAAAAATTTATTGTTGAGCCAATTTTTTAGCCTACAAAAGTCTATAGATAATTTCAAAGTATTAAATGCTACCAATTTTACTTACAAATAAATTAATACATCTTGTGAAGAGTATATATGATTTTCAAATATACAACCCGATGTACTGGTATGTTTCTATGGTAGTTTATAATGATTTAGGGAAATAGATAGTCCTAGCTAAGTATTTTCTCACGCTAGTGCATTTGTAATACAGATTAGATGAAGAGTGATACCTCGTAATGAGTTGTAATGCTATCTTAATGGTATTTATTATATTGCATATCAACTATTATATCTATATAATTTAGTATCATGTCCATTCAAATGAAGAAATCCTTTATTATCATGTAAATAAAATATATTCTCTATTCTAGTTTGCAAAATACATCTCTTTCCTCTTTAGAGCCATTGTTGAGGAGGAAAATGTTTAGCCATTATCGTTGAAGTGTGAATTTAGTGCATATATTGAAGGCCTGAATAATTTTGAGATAGTGAATTTATGTTTGGCATTCTTTTTATTTTATTGTGGGTTAAAATTGGTATCCTATCAGCTTACACCAATAGAATGACACCAATGATTCACAAAGTTGAAATAAAATAGAACAATCTACTAATGAGCTAAACGCAAAATTATTTTCTTGCGTTCAATTTTGTTTGTTTTTCAATAATTTCTTTTCTAACAAGGGGTGGTGTTCCTATTGTGGCATCAAAGGTATGTGCATCTAAATTTTGGTGGTTTACTTTTGCTTAAGAAACATATGGTTGAAGGATTGTCATTTCTTAAGAATAAGTTCAATAAATTTGTGAAGAATATTTGTTTGGAAAACAACATAGAAAAGGAAAACCAATTGAATTTATTCACACTAATTTATATGGTCCTATGGCAACTCTCTCACTAAATAAATCAAAGAACTCACACTTTTATTCATGATTTTTCTCGTAAAACTTGGATCTATTATTTGACTGATAAATCGAAAGTTTTTGATATGTTTATTGAGTTCAAAAAATGAGTTGAAAAACAAAGTGGTCAATTCATTAAGCCCAAGACATCAAATAATGGGGGAGAGTATAGGTTAAATGTATTTGTAAATTTTTTTAGAGAACATGTGATTCACAGAGAATTTACCACCTCCTACACTACTCAACAAAATGGAGTTGTTCAAAGAAAAAATAGAAATATAGTTCAAATGGCGAGAAGCATGATGAAAGAAAATAATTTAGATAAATCTTTTTCGAGAGAGGCAATCACTACTATAGTTATTTGTTGAATACGAGTCCCACAAAAATAGTTCACGGAATGATTCCTGAACAGGCTTGGTCTACTTTTACACCATTTGTTGCTTATCTAGAGGTGTTTGCTTGTGTACCTATTCTTAACAAAAAAAGTACAAAATTGATTGAAAAAATTATCAAATACATTTTTATTGGTTATGGTTTTGAAAAACAAAGGTTACAAATTCTATGATCTTGTCAGTAAGAAGTTAATTATAATTAGGATTGTCACATTTGATGAGAGTGCACACACTATATTCTTGGTGACAAGGTTAAGAATATTCAAATTGATTTCAAGAAAAAGAACCCTCCTATCAAAGATGTAAGTGAAGTGGAATTTTATCTACTTTTATTTGATGCATCAAAAGTCATTGATAACGAATAAAATTCATCCTTCAATGTAAAGAGTCACAAGTATTAGAAACAATAAAAGAACTAAGAAAAATCATCCCCCGTCACTAATGCTAGATACTATTTTTAATCAAATGACTACAAGATAAGCCAATAGGTTTTACGGAAGCAAACGCAAATGAAGAGTGGATAAGGATGTTGTTGGTAAAAATTGGTTTTATAAAAATAAATATAAATCTAATGGGCCTACTGATACATATAAGTCTAGATTGATTTCAAAATGGCACTCTCAACAAAAGGTGTTGACTATAACAAAATATTTACTCCTGTAGTAAAGCTGCATACTGTTAGATTAGTCGTCCTTAGCTACTTAAAATGGATCTTGAATCGATATTAAAAAATTTGTTTTGAATGGTTATATTGATTAGGAAGTTTTTGTTTCTTAACACCAAGTATTTGAAGTTCTTTTCAAAGAACATTTTGTTTGCAAGTTGAATAAACTTTTCTATGGTCTAAAATAGGAACCTCAAGTATGGTACTCCAAAATTGATTGTTATATTCAACAAAAATGTTTTGTAAAAAGTCAATATGATCCTAATCTTTATATTAGACATTTTGGTGAGGAAACTTTGCTTGTCCTTCTTATTAGGAATAATTCCTCTTTGTTTCTTGAATTTAGAGAAGTTATGGTCTCAAAATTTGACATGATTGATTTACGACAAATGCATTAGTTTCTTCGTCTTGAAGTTTGGCATCAAATAGATGGTATACTTTTATCCCAACAAAACTATATTTCAAATCTTCTTTAGCAGATTCATATGCAAGATTTCAATCTTCTTACCAAACCTATGGAGGTTGGTGTTAAGTTGTCTAATTTTGGTGATTCTCCTTCTGTACAAGTCCCTCTCTATATGTAGTTAGTTGGAAGTTTACTTTATTTGACCACTACTGGACCATATATTGCATATGCAATAAGCTTGGTTTCTAGGTTCATGTCCACAACTAAGGAGACACATTGGGCGGAAGCTAAAAGGATTCTCAAGGATCTTATAGGAGCCATACATTATTGCATCTATTTTCAGCATTCCAAGGAGAGTGCGTTGGTTGGACATTCTGATTTTGATCACAAAAGCTCTGTAGGTGATCGAAAGTCTACTTTTTGTTATACATTTACTCTTGCTTTTGCGATAATTTCTTCGACATCTAAGAAGCAACCTAATGTATCTCCTTCTAGTAAAGAAGTTGAATACAAAGCTGCTACGTCTAGTGCTTGTCAAGTTGTTTCATGGAAGAGGATGTTAAAGGATCTTTAACACCTTCAATATGGTCCCACAATGTTGTATTGCATGACATTCAAAGTAATATTCAAATGTGTACAAATTTAATGTTCCATGGTAGGATTAAGCATATTAAAATCCAACACCACTACATTCATGAGTTGGTTCAACAAGGCATGCTTTAACTCCTATATTGTCGCATTACTACACATAGCTGATATTTTTATAAAGCCTCCTGCTCATGATCAAGTTAAGATACTCTGATGTTTACTTGGTATTCTTCCTAATGTTCGTTATACGAATAAATGAGATAACTATTGAACTTTTTTATTCATATTTTTCTTTTTTTTCTATAATGTTTATTATGATAGAGTATGTAAGATAATAAACATTATTAGTTTATTTGTGGTTGTTAGATGACAGTTTTTGATTATTAGTTTTACACCTTTTTTTTGAAGGTGATGAATCACGCTGTTGTAAAGAACTCCATATTGAAATAATAATTTCCACTATCAATATTTAAGGAGGTACAAATATTTGATAATAAGATAGATAAAAGATAAAGACACAAATATATTATAATTTCAATGTTAGTCTATTATATAGAATTTTCTTTGTAATGCTTAAAATCTTAACTCATTTTTCAAAACCATAAAAAATCTTTTGTGCAACAGCTCGAGATTCATGCATTCTTGTTTGCCTCTACCTACCAACAAGTACTATTAGAGAATAGGTTTGAAGCTCACCATTATTCAGTCATCATAGCAACTACAAAATCGCAACACACTTCAAGATTTGCCGCTGTTAGAGAAAAAGAATACAAGTCTACAAAATAAACTCGTGAGAGGCATCGCAAAAAATGAGATGTCGCATAAGACTAGGATTCGTGCAATTCAAATCACACTGTTAACCACAACCTGGAATGCAAAGGAGATCCTAAGCACTGCAATCGTTATTAGGACGAGCCGCTAGCATCTAAGCCTCCCTTCAACATGTGTATCACAACATTTTAAAGGGATGACCGCAAGAAATGAATTGCCCAGAACAAGATGACTATTACGAGGTCACAACCAAGGAAGATATAATGTTGGAGTCGCCGTTAAAAGGAGAATAAAGGACCCGCAAGCAAAGAGATCTCAATAGTCACGGTAAAGGAAATAACTAAAGGTTGCAGCTGATTTTATATTTCAGATTTAGAAGATTCAAAGCCAAATTTCAAGGCACATCACACCTGTTGATCTCTTGGGACCTACCAATGTTTGAAAGCTGTCATCAAATAAGGTGCGAAAATTCAAAAGCATTATTGTTTTTGTCTATTAATGAAGTGTCAAAAGTTTGAAGGATTAAAGTCAGACGAAGCTACCGGCATCATCGAAAAAGGATCATACTAAGTTAATCAGATCAAGGTATGGTATCAGGAAGCTATTATTTGTAGTCCTAAATCTTCTCTTTTAGAGGTAAAAATTATTATAAATGGGCAATAAAGATGAAAAATTTATTTCATTCTCAAGATCTATTGGACTTGGTAGAGAAAGGGTTTGTAGAACCGCAAGATGAATCTGTGTTAAAGAAAAAAGAAAAAAAATGAGCTCAAAGATAATAGCGAAAGGATGTAAGGGTTTGGCAACACTTTTAATAAGGTATGGAAGAAATTATTTTTGCTAGAGTTGTGCAAATTCATCTAAGGGAGCATGGGAAATTCTTGAAATTCCATATCAAGGCACAACTAAGATAAAAGTAGCCAAATTGCAATCACTTAGAACAGATTTTGAAAACCTTCAAATGAACGATTCAAAGTCGGTAGACCAATTCTCAACAGAAGTAATGAATGTTGTTAATCAGATTACAACAAATAGTGATGAGTTAACATATCAAAAGGTTGTAGAGAAGATTCTTACAAGTTTACCTAACAGGTTTGACAATATCATGGTTGCAATTAATGAATCTAAGGATCTATCACAAATATATATGGATGAGTTGTTTGGATCATTGTTATCTCGTGAATACAGGTTGAATAGGAATAACTATGTTTCATTAGAGAATATACATTCAAATCACAAATGCCATTTGGCGAAGATACAGGGAAAAAAATACTAAATTTAGAGGAATAGGAAGAAACAATTTTCAAAGAGAGGAAAGAAGTATTGATCCAAGTGGAAGGCCAAGTCAATGTTTCAGATCTTGAGGGTGTGATAATGATAAATTATCGCAAATCTATGATAAGACAAATACTCACTGTTACTCTTGCGAAATTTTTTGACACATTACGAGTGACGTCGAAATAAACAAATAAATGCAAGAAAACAAAATGCAAACTTTTTAGAGTAGTTTAAGGAAATTGTTCATTACATGCCATGAGCTCAAGAAAATTCAAGTGATTCTAGTTTTCTAGATAGCGGGTGTAGTGATCACATGACAATAAATAGAATTTGTTTGAAAGCATGGTGAAATATGCCGGCCAATTTTTTCATTTTATTACACAACTAAATTCACCCATTAGCATTAGTGTAAATATAAACCAGCTGAATGTAACCCTCTCCTCTGATCAACACGGATCCCATTACGGGCAAGGTTGAGAGCATACGCGAAAGGGGGTCGTTAGTAAACTGAGCTTGCTGAAGTAAGGATAAGAAAATACAATCACTCAACCACTTATTCAGCGGGAGGACTGAAATGAAAGGATAATGCTGAAAGTAAAATGCAACTCGACCACTTCTTCAGCGAGAGTAAGTTGACGGCTAAGCCGATCAGCAAAATGAGATAATACAATTACATAAGTAACAAGCGGCTAGCCGACCTCTTCCACTTGTTCAGCGGGTGATACAGAAAATAAAACTAACTAAGACTGAACATGCCAGTCTCATCCACAATCGTGGGAATTACAAGAATTATATCAGAATAAGAGAATTGCTGACAGTACTACCATTTAGCTTACATTATATCAGAGAGAGCATCCCAACACACGTGACTAGAAGCCGTTTGATGCTGCAATAATTATAAATAACTTTCCTATACTCCACTAGACTTCTTGGACTCAAACCCAACCCCTATGACGAACTTTTGTAATCTGATAAGACTGATCATTTCACTGAAATAACACAGAACAGCAACCTGTTCCTCACTAAAATACTCATAAATTGCTCAAGTCTTCACCAAAAGTCATGGGGACAAATGCTCAAGACTCCTAGAGGTATGGCACCCATATCCCAATGCAAAAAAGACTAGTTATTTTATGCACGGATCCCAATGCAACTCTAGAAAGTACGGCCCTCAAGGAAGTATGATTTTGCCATATAAAATCCAACTCTTAATTAAAAAATCTGAAACTTAACACAAAGGGGCGCCCTTAGCAAGGAAACACATTGAGTCGATACCCAGAACGATATGATTTTTATTTCCAAACTTATGAGTAAAAACATGAATCAGCTATGACAGAACAGAAACTGACTAAAATGATAGGAAACCAATTACAATGCAAAATAACTCAACTGAAATCAACCTCTTAACTACCTGCTATCTTTCAAGCAAGAAGTCAAGCCTAGCTAGGGGATATGCATTCCCCGGAGCACTCAGTCACCAATCCGGCAACATAACTTTGCATAAAATTCAAGATGCTGAATGAAGACCCAAAACCTCCTCCTTATAATTTTGCTAAGCACCTCTAGAACCTTCCAGAAGGTGCGCTCCACTCAAGGATTGCCTTAATTCTTTTGTTGACCTTTGACACAAGGAATGGCGTCCATTTTCCCAAGGTAAAATCCACGCCATTTTTAACTTATTACCATCTTTCACATGTGGCGTACCTTTTTCAAATCAACATTAATAAATAAAGGTACATTATTACCATCTTTCACATGAGGCGCCTACCCATAAAAGTCCCCTTTTAAAAATGACATTAAGTTGTGAAGCTTAGACCAAGGGGAAATATAATTAAAATAAAATATTATTTTAATTAAAACAACTTATCTCTCCAGAACTGCATCCAGGCGCTAAATCAAATACCCAACTGAACCAACTGATGAGGCAAGCCAAGAACACTGAAGCCAACAAGACCACTGTCAGAAATAGAATTTACTAAAAATGGTAAATTCCGGAAGTAACTCGGATCAACATGCCAGGTATACCAATGCGCAGCTTTCTGAAAACCCAAAAAAGAGATACCAACCAAACACCAAGATTCTAGAAGCACACTCCAACACAAGCTGAAACGTCCTCCTAGAAGATAGGGAACCCTAATTCTGCTTCCGAGTAGTCTACGGGTCACTAGGATAGACTAACGGCCAACTCTCAGGTCACTGCTGAGAAGGGGACATTACACATGGGTAGTTCAATCAAATGAGAAATAAAATTGGGCAATAATCATACAATGGTAGTCATGGGTAAAGATGCAATAAATGTGTTAACAAATCCTAGTAAAAAGTAAATTCCTAATGTCTACTTTGTACCTGGTTTCAAACATAATCTCATAAGTGTTGATGTACCTCCAAGTAACATCGTTATTGTAACGGTTGATGTGCATAAGATCAAGCAAGGGTATGACATTTGAATTATCGTCATCTTCACTTCAAAAAAAATTCTTTATTATAAAAGGAGAGAACAATAAACGGCTTAACGCCAATTGAAAAGCCAATGACTTCATGTGAAATTAGTATTCTGGCGAAACAACATAGAGAAAGTTTTCCAAAGGGAATGTCATACAGAGCATGTACAACTTTGAAATTTGTGCATACAAATTTCTGGTCGAATGCAAACACCATAATTAGGGGGTAGCATTTATTTTCTAAATTTCATTGATGATTTTATCAAAGCATGGGTTTATTTTCTTAAGTATAACTCTGAAGCATTTGGAAAATTCAAACAATTCAAAGCGTTGGTAAGAAGCAAAGTGACCTATTTATCAAGGTATTGAGATTAGATAGAAAAGGTGAATCCAAATCAAATGAGTTCTTATATTTTTGCAAGTTCCATGGAATAAGAATCAGTTCTCTACAAGGGAGACACCTTAGTAGAATGACATTGCGGAGAGGAAGAAAAGAACAATAATAGAGATGGCAAGAAACATATTGAAAGGCAAGAATCTACCTAAAAAATATTGGGCCGAACTAGTAGCTTGCATGGTATATATCTTAAATAGGTTACCAACTAAAAGAGTGAAATATGTAAGATCCCACAACAAACATGGATTGGTAAGTATCATAATGTATCTCATTTTAGAATTTTTGGTTGTTGCATTTGCATTTGTGCCAAAGGAAACAAGAAGCAAGTTGAATGAGAGAGGTGGGAAATCCATTTTCATTAGTTATTGTCAACAATCAAAATCTTATAACTTGTTTAATCCCGTCACCAAGAAAGTTGTTATTAGTAGAGATGTTGTATTAAAAGAAGAAGAAGCTTAGGATGGAAGTATAGATAAAACAATTACAATTATTGCATATGAAGAGGAAAAAAAAATCAAGAAAATCAATATGATCAACCTAACATAAAAGAGTTGGTGCAGAGGAACCCATGTCCTGAAAAGTTGTCAATTTGGTGAAGTGTTGGGTTTTCGGTATTGCTAAGTCATTTTTGTTGTAATAAGGTTTATTTACACCATGTGTGATGTTTTAGGTCATGTGGGGTCGATTTTGAGTCAAGTTGTTAAGTTTTGCAAAATGTTGCAAAAGTTGCTCAAGCAACTTTGTATTTTTGGTGTATATGGGAAGTTGAACAGTCAAGTAGTTCAAAAGCATTTGGGAATGGCTAGATAGGATGGGAAAAGGTTAAATATGCCTTGTTTTGTTCGAGTCAAACTTCTAGTGAAGTTATGGAGAGAAAATAATAAATCATACTCTGTTTTTCTCCAATAAGTTGCTCAAGCAACTTTGTATTTTTGGTGTATATGGGAAGTTAAACAGTCAAGTAGTTCAAAAGCAGTTGGGAATGGCTAGATAGGATGGGAAAAGGTTAAATATGCCTTGTTTTGTTCGAATCAAACTTCTAGTGAAGTTATGGAGAGAAAATAATAAATCATACTCTGTTTTTCTCCAATTTTCATTGGTTTCTTGTTGCTACAACAGTTTGTACGATTTCGTACGGCCTGTAATTGTTCTCACTTGAGTTGGAATTGATGGTGGATTGAGTTAACTCCCTTTTTCAACTGATTTCATCCATTTTGGTTGAGTTAGGAGTGAGTTTGACTCAATTTACTAAAAACAATCAGGAAACCCTAGTTTTGAGGGTTTGATAGGAAAAACATGAATTAGGGGACCATTCAACCAATGGAAAATTCTGAGAATCAGTGCAATGGAGGTAATTCGGGTGCTTTTAATGTTTGTAGGGTTTCCAGATGCAAGGGATGGAGTTTGGGGCAAGTTGGATACTGCCCTGGCCTAATATCTCTATCTATTAGGCTTACGAGGATAGTGAGAATTAGGGTCTTGAAAGATAGCTAATTAGACATTGTTCCAATTGATAAAATGTGCATGAGCACACCCCATATGACATGTTAAAGGCTCTAGAGTGAAGATTATAAGTTTGTAGTTTGTGAAACAAGCCTAATTAGGCCTAGTTGCAACGTAGCAACAGAAATTGGAGTGTGTCGTTACAAAACATAGCTATCTACAATTTTGATATGTTACAAGAGGGCATAAAGGGTATCTACAATGGTGGTTCAATTTTGGGTTAGAATTCCTCTTTGGAGGATATGATGAAAAATCACTGTTCGGAGTACTAGAAAAGAAATTGAACGACTTGTGAGAAGAGGGCCATGTTAGGGTAGTAACGTTGTAAAGTTTGCTTGATAGTGGTTGGGTTGAAAACCTCCACCCTACTCTACATCAATTGGTATCAGAACATAGGTAGGTATGAACTGGAAAAGGTTGAAATTTGAAAGAAGGAAAGATGCATCCTAAAAGTAATGTAACGGCCAGAGAAGTGAGACAGTTGGAAGAAAAGCATGCCAAGGAGTTGAGACAGGTAAAGGAGTCTCATGAAGTTGTCCTAGCCAAACTTGCAGCTCTTGAACCAAACAAAGTGACAAAGAGGAAGAGAAAGAGGGTGAGAATGAAATCCCTCTATGAGGAGTTCAAGATGAGGAAGAGTTGGACCCTAATGAATTGAGAATAATTAAGATGTTGAACGCTATCAAAAGGACACACTCCTAAGGTGAATATGGAATTACCCATGTATGGTGGGAAGATGGATAGTGAAAGGATGCTAGGTTGGATTGATGCACTTCACAACTATTCTGAGTATGAGGAGGTAGCAAATGAATAAAAGGTGAAATTTGCCAAAACAAAGTTGAAAGGCACTGCCTTAACTTCATGGAATTATGTGCAGAAAGAGAGGGTGAAGAAGAGCAAGTCAAAAATCAACTCATGGGACAAAATGGTGTCCAAAATCAAGAGTCAATTTCTACTCGGTGATTATGCAATTTAGACATTTAAGAAGCTCCAAAATTTAAAACAAACGGGGATGGATGTCATCGCTTATACAAAGGAGTTTCATAAGTTAAGCATTAGAGTCGGTCATACTGAGGATGAGGTAGAAAAAGTAGCAAGGTACCTAAATGGGTTAAGGTTCAATATACAACATGAGATAAGTCTGACCACTCCTAGAACGGTGGAAGAATGCTTTCAAATGGTAGAAAAGGAAGAAGAAAGGTTGAAGAGAAGATAGGAGAAAAAAAGTAGAGGCAGAGGGAGAAGCTTCAAGGGCAGAGGAACCTTTGGAGGAAGAGGACAATCTCAAAAACCACAAGGAGGGACAAGCAGTCATCAAGAACAGAGCTCGGAATCAAGACGCAATTTTAGAGGTAGAAGATCCAATAACAAAGGCAGATTTGGAGGGGAAAGGAAGAGGATAAAATACATTCTCAAGAAGATGCTATCAATGCAATTAGTTTGGCCATCAAGCATGGAAATGTCTGGATAAGCAACCTTCTACTTCACATGGTGGTGAAAGAAGAACTCAACTAGTGCAAAAGGAAGACAATGAGAGTGTCAACTCTCCATCTCAACATTCTGAACCAAAAATGGGTGAATCCCTGATGGTGAGAAGAACATTACTCAAAGTTTCTATGATGAAAGAACCTCCACAAAGAAAATCTAAGTTTAGAACCACCTGCAAATCAAAGGATAAGCTGTGTAAATTTGTTGTTGATTATGGTTCCACGGATAATTTGGTTTCTTTAGAGATGGTTGAAAATTTGAAAATGAAAAGAATCCCACATCCCACTCCTTATAAGGTCTCCTGGCTGAATAAGGGACAGCGGGTCCTAGTCAATGAGCAAACATGGGTAGAATTTAATGTAGGTGTTCTTGTGACCTTTTCACACATCGCCCCATCTAGATGGGGACCCCCCAATTTTGCTCCATTCTGGTCTTTTGGCTTTGTGTCTCTCTCTCTCTCTGGTCCTTCTGTCTTTTCGGGGATGTCCCATCGTTTGACCCAGTTAAAATATTGCTTAAGTCTGTGAAATTAGGGTTTTCTATCCTCTAGGCTTTTAAAGGTCAAATCAGGTTGGTAAATTGACATCTGAGCACAACAATACAATCAGAAGGCTCAAGGCAGGATCCCATTGAAATTTCGTTGAAATCTGACAACTTACTATTTTTAGTAACTACCTAATTTGAAGCTTGTTCCTCAGGATTTCGGGATTCTAACTACTTCAGCACGTTCAGGCAGCTTCTGAGTGCCTACACATGAAATTTGAACACATTCAGACAACTGGCTATTTTTAGCAGTTCAGGCCTCGGGAGCCATTTTCAGGGTTCAAACATGTGATTTTTCAATGCATGTACGGAGATTACTTATTGGTTTCTCGAGACCTTCGCAACGATGTAACATCCAAACCGAGACGACCACTTTCAAAGTTCAGCCTTCAGAGGCTATTTTTAGGGTTTGCATCCAGAGTTCTGCAACGCATGTTCGGATATTCCATGTGGGTTTTGCGAGAGCTTCGCAGTGGTGTGACATGCAAACATAATGGATCAGTTTTCAGGGACTTACTATTTTTAGCCAATGCTCGCATGCAGACCAGTTTTCTAGATTTTTCTGGGTTTTCTAAGATCCCTCGGGCAATGTGACATGCAAACTCATCCGACATCGGATTGACCACTTTCCAAGCACTTAGTATTTTTAGCAGGTTCACTCCAGCAGCTCCCCGACACTTTAGTTTCACGAGCAGAGCAACAAACGACAAAAATCAAGTCAAACTAAGGTCATTTGAGCCACATGCAAGTTAGATTAGGGTTTCCATCTTCGATGCCTAAAAAGTAGGGTAAAACGCCAAAATTTTGAGAAACGAAGGTATCCCACTACGATCAGCATCCTTCAGGCAATCTACTGGTAAAATTTGGGCATAATCCGGGCACTTACTATTTATAGTATGTCATCTCCAGAACATGGCTATAAATAGCAAGTCAGCACGAGGGGCAGATGTAAACAGGTTCACCAAGCAACGAGGATCACGCCTAGCAAATTTCAAGTCAATCAGAGCTGCAGAGGTCTATGAATTTTAGGGTTTGCTAAAAATAGCATGGGAGCTAAAAATAGCACATCAGCTTGGGCAACAGGTATAAACAAGGTAGCAAGGCCACAAGGAATGTATCATGCCAGCACCAGAGTCAGAACGGGTAAAAACCCATGAAAAGGCACACACCTCCAAAATTTACTAAAAATAGACGGCAAAGGTAGCTGAGGCATTGAAGATACTTCTAAGTCCACGAATGGAAACTGGCATTAGGACAGGTGAAATGCGCCCAAGTCAAGTTCATGAAGGCCTTCAAAAATCTAAGCCGTGGAAAACATAAGCTTCACCTTCAAAATGTGCCCAAAGGGGTCATGAAGTTAAGAAATTCTCTAAGTGTGGAAAATAAAAGCTTGGCATGTCAAATGCGCCCAAGGATTATGTGCCTTCAAAATTCTACTAAGGCATGAAATGCAAGTAAGACCACCTAAATGCACCCACCTCAAGGATGAAGCTTGAAAAGTTTCTAAGTTACGAAATAAAAGTACCCCCTCCTAAATGCGCCCAAGGCAAGACGAGGTAGCTTGCTGAATGAAATATTTTCTAAGACATTAAAATGAGAGTAGATACCCTCAAATGCGCCCATGATGAAAGAGTGCCTAGGGAAATCTTCTAAGTAAGTGAAATAAAAGCACATGGCCTCAAATGCGCCCTTGGCAAGGAGGAATGTAAACTTTCTAAGTGTTGAAAACAAAAGTCAATGAGCTGAAATGCGCCCTTGGGGGAAGAAGAGATGAAAAGATTTTTAAGTATGGCAAAATAGAAGCTCACCCCTCTAAATGCGCCCTTGAATGAGGTGGATATAAAAAAAATTCTAAGTATGGTGAAACAAAAGCTTCTACCCTCAAATGCGCCCACCTTAGGAAATCCACTTCAAAAAGTTTCCAAGGCACACAAATGGAAGTAGCACATGCAAAATGCGCCCTCAAGGGAGAAGGGTGGCTGAAAGTTTCTAAGGCATAAACAAAGTTCATCCTCTACCTCTCAAATGTGCCCAACAGGGGAAGTGAAAGTTAAAAAAGTTTTCAAGTGTTGAGAAATGGAGGCACACCCTTCCATATGCGCCCTAAGCAAGTGCAGCATGGTGAAGAAATTTCTAAGTAAGAAAGTAGAAGCTCCACCCATAAAATGCGCCCTTGGTAGCTTGCTGGTTGAAGTAATTTCTAAGGCATGAAAATTCCTCCTCCTTACCTCGAATGCGCCCTTGAGGGAGGAAGACTTGAGAAAAGTTTCGACGTAAAAATGGAAGTTCAAGGAGTAAAATGCGCCCTCAAGGCAAGCATGAAGGTGTTACAGATTTACCTAAGTCAAAATGAGGGCCCCCCTACTAAAATGCGCCCTCAAGGCAAACTAGAAGGTTGGCAAAATTTCCCAAGGCATGGAAAATAGGAATGGGCTATGTAAAATGCGCCTTCAGGAGAAATGAAAACTCCTTAGGCAAAATACGCCAAAACCTTGGGGAGATTGATAGATGATAGGAAAAATGCCTAAGGCATTAAAATTGAAGCTTGCCTAGCTAAATGCGTCCTCAAGGTAGAACTTAAGTGGCTGAGACATGAAGGAAATTTCTAAGGTGGATAAAATAAACTAGGCCTTGTGAAGTGCGCCCAAGATGGAGTTGAAGACATTTTTATTTTCTATGGCAAAGGCAAAGACAACGGATGCGCCTAGAGGAGGTATTGATATTAATCTTTCCAGATACAAGGTGATATAAGCTGGAGGAAATTCTTCGGAAAAATATGAGGAACACCAGAATTTGAAACGTTGAGGCTACAGGTAAGAAGTACGCCCGAAATTAAAATGGAGCAAACCTTAGTAATTTTTATTATTTTTCAAAAATAATAAAAATTAAACTTACCCCCTTCGTCTGGATACACATGGAAATTATGATTTTAGAGAGGAAATTTCTTCTGGGTATTGAGCATTTTCCACTGGGAGATGATTTAAAATTGTTCCTCACCTCGCTCAGGCTTTTTCGACAGATATTTTTGCCTGGCACCCATTTAATGGATTTCCTAGGTGAAATAAAAAATAAAATCTCTAAGGCAAATACGAGAAAAGTTTCTAAAAAAAAATGCTTTGGCTTGTGATGTCAAAGTGAGCGCCCGGATTGCAGTGGATGAAATTCATAAAGCAGGTAAAATTGTCTAAGGGAAAATAAAGCAACAAGGGGTCAAATACACTCAGAGGGAAGAAATTTGTCTAAGGCATGGAGGAATTTGAAAATCAACTGAAGCTCGAGCATCAAGCGTTCAAATGCATCCTCAAGAAGAAATATTTTCTAAGGCACAAACTCCAGGCAGGCTGGTGCATACGCCCATGATGAAAGTTTGCTAGAAAAGTGATGAATTCTACCACACTCGAAGATCAATCGGTCAGAACATGGGAATTGGGTTAAGTAAAGTGAATTTACATCATAAGTGTTATGATGCTCTTCTTTTTGCTTTACAGAAGGAGGATGTTGGAAGAAAGGGCAAATTGTCGCGACAAAGTAAAGATGAAGAAAGTTGGTGAAGAAGTTCCCAAAGAAAAGCGAAATGGCAATGAGGATTTGGCTAAGGCGTTAAGGACGTGATGCAAACGAGGATAAATGCGCGCAAGGCAGTGGGCTAGATAAATATGAAAGTTGCAAAGAAGAAGGGTGTCCAGGAGTCAAAGCAACAAGAGGGTTGAACGACAAATCCTTTCAAATTTATTATCTGCGGAGACGATCTTAGAGACTCTTTTGCTCTCCTCCTAACGCAACAGAATTGGCAGGCAGAGCAATGGGAACACGTTTCCGGACAAGAATCTTCTAGAAGAAGATAATGGGCATTAAGTGCAGATAATGGTTCCTGCAGAGGAGTGGAGAATATTCTATGCATTCATTACCCCACTCTTCTCTATGGCGGTTTTTAGGGCAAAAACCCTAATTAGGGCATAAATGGCTCAATCTGAGCCCTTCATTGTAATTCGATCTGAACCGTCCGTTGGACTAGGCCAACTATAAAAGGGGGCATCCCCCCTCATTTGTAAACATTACAAGTAGATGTTAGATTAGAGAGTATAGAAGATAGAAGTTAGAATAGATAGAGAGGTAGCTTAGAAGATAGCTTAGTTTGGAAAGGAAAGAAAACTTTCCCTTTGAAAGTTTTGTAAATGGTTGTTGTGAACACTTTTCATAATACAAAGAGTTTCATTGCTTGGTGATTTCTTCTTTTGTTATGAGTAGCTAGCAAGGCCCTTTCATCCTTCCAATTCAAATAGATTGAGTAGAGTAGACTTTATTTTATGCAAGTAGTTGTTAATTGTGGAGTCTGGCATTTTGGTTTGAGCATATCTTCTTTCATCCATACCACTAGCGGGCTTGCTGATGGTAAGCCCGCCCTGCGTGGTCAACTGGAATATCAGTACCTAACTTCGGTTGTGATTCGTGTGTTCACGTGCTTCGTCGTGAAGGGGTGCGCATGGTGAATCTCAATTTTAACATCCTATCCATCCTTTGAAGATTCCACCAACTTTGTCAGAGTTGTCCAAAGGGAGACGAAGCAAAGTCTGGTTTGAAGATTGTTTAAGTCAATCCTCGTCCTCCACCATTTAGGAGTAGATGGTAGCATCTCGAATCCTTATATCCTTTTACATTCAGCATTATCCGCTTAGTTTAAGAACCCGAGCTGCATTGACAGATCTCCCGAAATTTGAAAATCCTTTCTTTGAAGTTGAACAATTACGTAAGTCCCCTTGGAATACCCAGCATATTCACATCAACCAACTGAGTCTATTCGCAATAAAAGGAACCTTGGAGTTGAACACATAAACTTTCACACAATCTTAGCATGCGAAATACTTTGATCAAGAGGGAATAGAGTGACCGTTGGACATTTTATTCTGTGTTGGTGTTATCATAAAAAACACGTCAACAGGTGCGTAAAAAGACAAGATATTGTGTGACATCAACCCGATGGATGTTTGGCATCTGCTCTTAGGGACACCCTGGCAGTATCATAGGAGGCTAAACATGATGGGCAAAAGAATACCTATGTGATAGAAAAGAATGGGATTTCATTTACACTCATACCATTGCAAGATGAAGGCCCAGACAAGCAAGTAGGGTCTAATATAATGTTGGTAGGAGAAAAGGAGTTCTTGAAAACCATGAAGGAAGAGGGTGGACAAGGCTATGCCATTATAATTATACCAAAATCTATAATGATAGCAGCCAAGGTTGATGTTGTGCCTAAAGAAGTCCAAGCCTCGTTGAACAAATACAAAGACATTGTGGTATATGAACTTCTTGATTCTTTACCACCAATAAGAGATGTGAGCCACCATATAGATTTCATACCACGGGCAAAGCTACCCAACAAAGATGCATATAAAATGACTCCAAAACAAAATGAAGAAATTAGAAGGCAGATTCAAGAGTTGCTTGACAAAGGTCTCATAAGGGAGAGTCTTAGCCATGTGTTGTTCCCACCGTTTTGGGACCAAAGAAAGGGGGAGATTGGAGAATGTGCACCGACTCAAGGGAAATTAACAAGATTCCCATAAGATATAGGTTCCCAATACGAAGAATGGAAGATTTGATGAATTGTAAAGGAGAGGCGTGTTACTTTACTTAGACTTGCTTTAAAAGTGGCTACCACCAAATCAGAATTAGAGAGTGGGATGAGTGGAAAATTGCCTTCAAAACAAATGAGGGGTTGTATGAATGGCTTGTCTTCCCATTTGAGCTTTCAAATTCATCAAACACTTTTACGATATTAATGAATGAACTTTTGAAACCTTTCATAGGTAAGTTTGTGGTTGTGTACTTGGATGATATACTTGTTTTTAGTAAGACTAAAGAGGAACACTTGCAGCATTTAGACATGGTTTTGAAGAGGTCGAATCAAGAAAAGCTGATGATCAATTTGAAGAAGTGTGAATTCATGGAAGAGGAGTTGATTTATCTTTGGCTTTGTGATTTCAAAAGATTCTTTGAAAATGGATGACAACAAGGTCGAAGCAATTCTTAATGGGCCTACTCCTACATCAATCAATGAGGTAAGAAGTTTCCACGGCCTAGCTAGCTTTTATAAAAAAATTCTGAAGAATTTCATCCATATCTGCTCCCCAATGATTGACACAATAAAAGGGGACAAAAGGAAAAGATTTGTATCGTCTGATGAGGCAAAAAAGAGCTTTCAATATCTGAAACAAAGGGTAGCATAGCAACCTATGATAGCCTTCCTTGATTTCAACAAAGTTTTCACAAATGAATATGATGCAAGAGCGTATGCAATTGGTGCAGTCTTGAGCCAAGAGGGTAGCCCTGTTGCATGTTTCAGTAAGAATCTCAATGAGGCAAAGAAGAAGTATTCATCTTACGACTTGGATATGTATGCCATGGTGCACGCATTGAAGAAGTGGAGACACTATCTCCTTCCAAAATAATTTATTGTATTTACTGGCAATCATGCTTTGCAGTCATTAAACAACCAAAACAAACTCAAACATAGACATGCGAACTGGGTGGAGTACCTACAAAACTTTACCTTTACCATCAAACACAAAAAGGGGCAGTCAAACAAGGTGGCAGAAGCTTTGAGTAGAAGAACATTGTTGGTCCAAGAGGTTCAGCTGCATAGTGTTGGAATTGATGCTTTGGAAGGTACGTATATAGAGGATGATGATTTCAAACAGATATATGCTTCATGTAGTTAGTTTAGTGGCACTTCCCATGAAGAGACTTCTGATTTCTTGATTCAAGAGGGTTTACTTTTTAAGGGTGCTCAGTTATGTATTCCCAAATGCTCTATGAGAACTAATCTGATTACAGAAAAGCATTGTGGCAACTTGGGGGGTCATTTTGGTGTTGAAAGACTTTGAAGCAGGTAAGAAGGTATCACTATTGCCCTAAGATGCATAGTGATGTCAGAAATTTTGATGAAAAGTGTGTTGTTTACCACAAGGCCAAGGGTTGTACTACAAATGCAGGTCTTTATCAACCATTGCCAATCCCAAATAGGCCATGGGAATCCATCAACATGGATTTTCTGTTGGGGTTGCCCAAAACACAAAGAGGATTTCATAGTGTATTTGTTGTTGTAAACCGATTTAGTAAAATGGCACATTTCATACCATGTAAAAGTAAAAATGATGCCTCATACATTGCAGGGTTGTTTTTCAAGGAGGTGGTTAGGATTCACGGATTGCCATTAACCATAGTTTCTGATAGAGACAATAAGTTTGGGGGTGACTTTTGGAGAACCCTTTGGAAGAAGTTGGCAACAAACTTGACCTTTAGCTCTGCCTACTAACCCCAAACAGATGGGCAGACTAAAGTTGTCAATAGAAGCCTTGGAAATTTCTTGAGATGTTTGACAAAAGAACATTCAAACCAATGGGATCTCATGCTACCCCAAGCTGAGTTTGCATATAATGACTTTGTGAAAATCCCATTGGAGATTGCATATGGATTGCAACGTAGAGGAGTGTCTGAACTCAGAGATTTAAGTAGCGCGGAGAGAAGGAATCCTAAAGCAGAACAATTTGCAGTCGCTATGAAAGAGATACATCAACAAGTTAAAGAGAACCTTCAAAAGAGTGTGGAAAATACAAACAATATGTAGAATTGAAAAACAGAGAGGTTCATTTCAAAGTAAGGGACTTTGTATTAGCTCATTTTAGGAAGGAAAGACTATCTAAAGGAAAGTATTCAAAGTTGTAGATGAAGAAGATTTGGCCATGTAGGGTGGTCAACAAGTTTGGAGCAACTGCCTATACCCTTTTAAAAGGGTTGTGATTGCAAGTAAAGATATAGGTACATCAAAGGTTCTAGATGAAGATTGGATCTAAGACTTACCACCAAG
Organism: Sequoiadendron giganteum; assembly: GCA_007115665.2. Classification (NCBI taxonomy): domain Eukaryota; kingdom Viridiplantae; phylum Streptophyta; class Pinopsida; order Cupressales; family Cupressaceae; genus Sequoiadendron; species Sequoiadendron giganteum. Next base: position 500,843,406 of record CM021102.1, on the reverse strand, counting down.
TCAACCATTGAAGCTAGAGAGCAGCTTGGATACTGAAGGAGCCAAAAGAACAACGCACAAGGTGTACAATGAGTACCTACTGAAGAGCCAAGGCCTTCCAATGGAGGATGCCACCTGGATGACAGAGGAAGATATCAAGAAGCATGGAGCCACAGTTCAAGACCTGATCTCAAGTGGAACTTGAGATTTGTTTTCTCCGAGAGTATGGTGCAAGGGCATCAATGTCTTGAAAAGTTGTCAATTTCGCTAAGTGTTGGGTTTTGGGTGTTGCGAAGTATTTTTTGTTGTAATAACGTATATTTAGACCATGTGTGATGTTTTAAGTCATGTGGGGTCGGTTTTGAGTCAATCTATTAAATTTTGCAAACTGTAGTTAAAAAGTAGGTGGGAACGGTTGGATAGGATGGGAAAAGGTTAAATATTCCTTCTTTTGTTCAAATCAAACTTTTGGTGAAGTTTTTGAGAGAAAATAATTCAGCATACTCTATTTTTCTGCTTTTTTTATTGGTTTCTTGTTGCTACAGCAGTTTGTACGATTTTGTACGGCCTAAAATTGTTCTAACTTGACTTGGAATTGATGGTGGACTGAGTTAACTCCCTTTTGCAGTTTATTTCATCCATTTTGGTTGAGTTAGAAGTGAGTTTGACTCAATTTACTAAAAACAGTCAGCAAACTCTAGTTTTGAGGGTTTGATAGGAAAGGAAAGGAAAGGTCCTTTCATAGTCCACGATACCAGGCGGTCTTTTTTTGGGTCTACAGATGGCTTACAATATATGGGACTCCTCGTACTCCCAATATGAGGGAGGCACCTAACTTGTGCTCCACAATACGAGCTGTGCATACCTTACCACCTGCAAGATTTGAACTTGTGACCTCTCTTTCAAGAGTACAAGTTGTCCACCATTAGGCCAACTTAGGAAAAACATGAATTTGGGGACCATTCCACCGATGGAAAATTCTAAGAATTAGTGGAATGGAGGTAATTATGGTGACTTTAATGTTTGTAGAATTTGCAAATGCATGGGATGGAGTTTGGGGCAAGTTGGACGCTGCCCTAGCCTAATATCTTTATGTATTAGGTTTAGGAGGATAGGTAGAATTATGGTCTCGAAAGATATCTAATTGGAGATTGTTCCAGCTGATAAAATGTGCATGAGCAGACCCCATATGACATGTTAAAGGCTCTGGAGTGAAGATTAAAAATTTGTAGTTTGTGAATGCCAAAGTTGCTTTGTGAAACAAGCCTAATTAGGCCTAGTTGCAACGTACCAACAAAAATTAGAGGTTGTTGTTACAAAACAAACCTATCTACAATTTTGATGTGTTACAAAAGGGCATAAAGGGTAATCTACAACGGTGAGTCAATTTTGGGTTTGAATTATTCTTTGGAAGATATGATGAAAAATCAGTCTTTGGAGTACTACAAAGGAAATTGGGGGACCTGTACGAAGATGACCAAGTTAGGGTATCAAAGTCGTAAAGTTTTTTTGATTGTCGTTGGATTGAAAACCTCCACCCTGCTCTGCAGTAAGAGTGTACTCCATTGAGAAGTCCACAAATAGGTAATTCATTAAGGTCATCAAATCAAATAATGGGGGAGAATATAGGTCAAGTGTACTTTTAAATTTCTATTCAGAACATTGGATTTGAAAAGAGACTTTACCACCTCTAACACTCCACATTAAAATGAAGTTACTGAGACGAAATATAGAACTATAGTTGAAAAGGCAAAAAGCATGATGAAAGAAAACAATTTAGATAAATTGTTTTGGGAAGAGGCAATGACTACTGCAGTTTATTTACATGAATAGGAGTCCTACAAAAAAACTTCATGGAATGACTCTTGAACAAGCTTCGTCTAGATTTACACCATCTATTGCTCATCTAAAGGTGTTTGGCTATGTTGCTTATGTGCATATTCCTAATGAAAAAATAACAAAAAATATAACAAAAGATAATTTTATGATATCTAAAATTATTTCATCAAAAATCTTGTGGCAAAAACACATGTTGAACTAAAGTTTTGTAAAACCAATAATCAGCTTGCAGGCGTGTTTAACAAACACCTTTCAAAAATGTTTTTATAAGAATAAGAGTTGCTACATTAGCATTACGGGGGAGGATGATAACATTAACGTTTAGATCATCGACTAGTCAGACTTCCAATGCCGAGGTCCAATTACTACAACGTTCATTTGTCATCCTCACAAATATAAATAAAACTACCTAGAAATATGACATTTCACAACCCAAATTACAAATACTAGGAGAACCTTGAATCTTGTGGAATTATCATATTCCAATTGTGATTAATAAGCATTATTGTTGCAATAACAACTAGTCCAATTCAATTATGTTATGTTTCATTTTATGTTTCATGAATTTTTATAGTTCTCGATTTTAAGCATCTTTAATATTATCACTCTTTAAAACCAACACTATATTCCTTGTTTTCACCAACAATGTTTGGGGCATTGTGCAAACTTTAAATTTCATCAATCCTATTAGGAGTGGCTTCCTTATTGATGTATGATATATTCTATTCCTTAGAATTTACAACAAGCAGAAAATGTTTACCACAAAGCAACAAAGGATAGGTAAACTTTACACAAAACATGTACAATTAGATGAACAAAAAAGAAACTTACGTGATGGATGGCCTAAAATTTGTTGAGGAGGTTGAAGAGGACAAGTATGGAATCTTGTTGAGAGAAGAGATGAGAACCAAAATTTGTTGGATGTTGAAACTAAAAAGTTAATAGAAAACAATCAACTCATTGCACAAAGGGAAGATGATGAGGGAGAAGACTCTTTGGAGGAACATAATTTTTATTACCCCTTTTATAATATTTTTATTGCAAGCAAGAAAAAGAGTGCAACAAGATGTCAAGAATGTGGCATTAAATTTAAATCTCGTGCAAGAGGAGAAAGAAGAATAGATGAAAGAGTTTGTAGCTGAAGGATGTCCTTTTAAAGGCATGACACGAATAAATAAAAGAAAAGATAAATGCAGAAATAATTTGTCCATTAGAGAACATGTTGATAAATATGGAAGGTCTTGAATAAAGAGTTACCATAGTGAGACTTGAAGAGATCCGTGTGGAAAAGGATGGCAAAAAGGAGAGTGAAGTGGAAAGAGCATGCCTTGTTGGAGGCATGGATAAAGAGAGATACACAAAACTTGTAGCAATGAATGAGAAGCGAGACGAAGTTATAAATATTGAAGAGAAACAAGCTACAGTAGAGGTGAATCCTTTGGAGAGTTGGCATTTGTTTTCATTAGAGGTAATGCTGATGGTGGAGAGATGTTGATTGTCTCAAATATGTTGTATTCTCTCTCATGTTGTTCTTGTAAAAGTATGTGTTGCTGCAACAAGTTTTGGTCTCTGCATGTTGGTCATTTTTTTTCCTTAGGTAGTTGCTTTGAAGACTGTTTGGAAGAATGTTTTGTATTCCTCCGCATTGAACACATGGCCTTGCGGATTGGGAATCAATGTTTGTACTTTGTAGATGTTGTACTCGTACCTTTTTGGTCACCAATGTTACGAAGGAGGCTTTTAATGATTGCAAAAGGTTGGTAGTTTTGTTGGTTGTCTAGACTAGTCCGAAAAATGCTCCCACATTTCTCCACATATTGTATCTATTCCTATAGCTTGGTGCACGTCCTCTCAGCGCTTGTGCAGTATATTAGTTCACTTTTCATGTGATGGTGTGTACTGCAATTTAATATGTTAATGTTCTATCGCATCGTTGTGTATTTTGTGCTTCTAAGATGAAGTATTTTTCTTATGTTTAGTTTGTGGTGGATGTTTGTGGCATGACAATGTATAATAAGTATCAACAAGGATTGATGGATGTTCATGGAACATCTCTTTGTGATCCGAAATTAATAGTTGATCTCTTTGATGTCGCATATTGTTTTGAGTTGGCTATCTTGAATTTTTTAGATATCCGCCTGACGGGCCTTGTTATCTTGCTTGCGTCGTTGGGGGTCCACGCCAACATAATAAGTTAAGGTGTATTTGGGTCCTATAATTTCTTGTTGAGAACCGCATTGACTAAATTCAGTTGCAAATATGTTTTTCGATCGACTAGTAATGTGCTACACATTTCATCCTCATGTTTCCTTCTCGCCGACTTTGGTTGATTTGCACCAACGTGTAAGTTGTTTGGGATCACATTGGAAGATGCAATAGATTTGTTTTTGATCCTCCCTATCTTCTTAATTGAACCAAATTATGTGTTGGTGTGTGAGCATAGAATGAAGCAGTGAACAGTGGAAAATAGAAGTGAAATGAGCTTTAACGCATCAATCAATAGAGCTTTGTGTTCACAAATGTTGTAATTACTAAGTTTTCATGTGTGCTACTCTAAAATAGTGAATCTCATCATGTCCTCCTAATTTGTATCTTTCCCTACAGTTGTGGCCCTCAATACTACAAGTCCTTTGTATCTTTCCATTGATGAGAAATAAACAAGTTCAATACCAACTATTGGGAAATTCAATCTCTATCCAAAACTGAATTCAATGGATGAGATACAAGGCTTGGACTACAACAACATGAAATTTTAAAACTTATATGCAAATCTAAAAATTAAATTGCCTTAATATGGAAATGCCATTGTTCGATCCATCTTCTTTATGATTCCAAAAAACAGCCAAGATATCATGCTTGTAAACACTACCTTATTCACACTTATAACAGCAATAAATAAAGAATATGATCAGCAAAAGGTAGCAGAAAATAGGTGTGTTGACGTGTGTTTTATGACCACACCAACACAGAATAAAATGTCCAAGGTCACTCTATTCTCTCTTGATCAAAGTATTCCACGTGCTAAGATTGCGTGAAAGATCACGCGTTCAACTCCAACGTTCCTTTTATCGCGAATAGACTCAGTTGGTTGATGTGAATATGTTGGGTATTCCAAGGGGACTTACGTAATTGTTCAACTCCGTGAAGCAGATGAAAGATTTGACTGTGATGCTCTGATTTCTAAACTAACCGAGAAATGTTGAATTTAAAAGGAGAAGGGGGGTAGGGATTCTACAATCTATTTCTAAAGGGTGGAATGCGAGGACTGACTTCGACAATCTTAAAATCAGACTTTGTTTCGCCTCTCTTCGGACAACTCTGACAAAGTTGGTGCAATCTTTAAAGGACGAGTAAGATATTCAAATTATGATTCAATATGCACACACCATCACAACGATGCAAGTGACCATACGAATCACAACCGAAGTTAAGTACCAATATTCCAGTTGACCACGCAGGACGGACTTACCATCAGCAAGCCCGCTAGTGGTATGGATGAAAGAATACTTACCCAAACCAAACGCCACACTCCACAATTAACAACTACTTGCATAAAATAAAGTCTAATTTACTCTAATCTACTTGAATTGGAAAGACGAAAAAGCCCTGTCAACTACCCACAATGAAAGATAGAGTCACAAATCAATGAAAATCTTTATATTATTAGAGTCTTCCACCACAACCTTTTACAAAAACCTTCAAAGGGAAGGCTTTTCTTTCCTTTTCAAACTAAGCTAACTTCTAGGTCTACTCTCTAACTTCTATCTCCAATTCTGTCTCGCTCTAATCTATCTCTATCCTATCTCTAATATTTTACAAATGAGGGGGGATACCCCTTTTATATCAAGCCCAGTCCAGTGGACGGCTTAGATTCAAATACAATGGAAGGCCCAGATTGAGCCACCTAAGCCTTCATTAGGGTTCTAGCCGTAAAAAACGCCACTGAGAGGAGTGGGGCAATGAATGCACTCGAGATTCTCCACTCCTCATCAGGAACCACTATCTGCAATCAATGCACAGCGTCTCCTTCCTGAAGATCATTATCCAGAAGAGCGTTTCCTTTCTCTTTTTAGCTGGTTGCAAACCTGATGAATCTGGCCAACACCGCCTCAACTTCCTGATCCGAAATGGGAGGAATGTGATCCAACTGAAACTCTAATACTGTAAGTGTTTGCCCATGTCGGGCACAAGATTTCTTCCAGGCAACAACGGCGTCCTGGGTGTTCTAAATAATACTGGAGAACGTAGAGGTGTTCTCGAAATCGCCCTGAACAAAGGTCTTCACCTCAGAAAAGAATGGTGTTAATCTATTCTTCAAACCGTCTGCAGTCACCTCTTCAGAAGTCGGCCTCCTGGAAAACATAGCCTCCAACGTATTGAGGACCCCATCAAAGATGTTTGTCATCGCCTTTTTGACCCTGACAAAATCTATCTGTGATGCATCCTAGAAGCCTCGACCATTGACCACTGAAGAGTACCATCCGGCAAAGTCATATCTACCTCCCTCCTGAATCACACCTCCCTCAACGAAAACGTGTAGAGGTGTGTGCATCAAAGCTCCTAAACGAAGAACAACTCTCGTTGATAGATACGAGCCTCACCCCAAGCATGGTTGACTGCATCCATCCTTGCCATAATGTCGGAGGCTCGCCGATAGGCATGTGCAAGGTCCTCCATAAACTTTTTTGTTTCGACAAGAACATTGGCAACCCACTTGTTTGCTTCTCATGCCATTCTTCTCAAATCCTCTAAGCCACTGATTGATTCTCTGGAAAATTCAGCTGGAACCTGAATTCCCGAATTTTCTTGCCCACAAGGACGGGACAAGTGTTGCACATAGCCAATCAGTGTTTTGTGCTCTACCTTCTATTTCTTATATTTTCCCTCGATATAGGACAATCTATCCTTGAGTACCTGATATGAATTATCACACTCCTCAACCACCTGTGCTCCAGTAGGGCGGCCAAGCTCCACAATTGTAATCACATAATTTTCCGGAACAGCCTCATCTCAATCACACTCCACTCTAAGACCCGCCACATGCAAAGTTCGAGAGCCATCCCCACCTGTTGAGATCTTAGAGAACTTTCTGGCCTTCTTCTTTGTTGGAGGCGCGCTGATCCTTCACAACAATTCTTTCATCTTAGCTGCAGGATCAGTCTCATCAACAAGGTCATCATGTCCCTTAGCCATTCCCGCACCTCCTGCCGCATATCTGAGATAACAAAAGGCTGCTCAACCTCGGCCTCAACCTCATGAACTTCCTCCCTGCCCTCGGGCTGATGAGGCTCATCGTGGTCTATAGGCTCAGTATCTCCCGAGCTCTGGGCATCCTGATCCGAAGTAGCATCATCTTCAAGAGTTGCCTTAATTTCCTACTGAAATTGAGTATCAGTGTCCATCCCTTCATCTGTTTCCTGCTGATTTTCTTCCCTGGGCATGTTGATGCTCTGGCCCATTGATTCTCTACGAGGCGGTCGACTTGCTGCTTGCACTGCCTGCTCTACATTCAATCCTTCCCTCTGATCAACAAACAGTGATACTTCCTGCATACTCGGAGAATGTGCCCGAGATGGTGTATGCACGGATTCTTCAATTCTAAGAGGCTCAAGTTGAACCGGTTCTTTTCCTCGTGGCTCTGGAGCTTGATCTACCTGCCTTTTCTGTCTAGCTGTCGGTGATTTGTGATCTCCCATCAAATTGTATGTGAGGGGAATTGATTTGCCCTTAAGTCGGCTGACATGCCTGTCTACCCAACTCCGTGTGAATGTTAAGACTGGGATACAAAGTGTATCCAAGTCGGTAATCTCCGGCTCTGACCAATACAGGAGTGGTAAAGGGTTGTCCCTCACTGTCTCATAATCAGTTTGTACAGCATTTATATCCTTTTCAATTTGATCTGGCACTGGGACAATCTCACATTCCCTGATCATCCCCAACGGTATCCGAGAAAACATCCTTCTCCTAACCTCGATCTCATCCGCCACACTTGCCCAAAAGTCTTCAATCTGTGCTTTGTGCCTGAACTTTTCGGACAATATCCATCTGATGTTTCTGTGGGGATCATAGTGCTGCCTGCTGGTATGCTAGGAATGGTGGAAGAATTGGAGTTCGTTTTCTGCCTCCCTTGCTGCTTGTAGTGATGGACAAACCTCGTCGAAATTGCCCATGGTAATTGGGAATCCAAGTCCACCTTTCTTCTTCTTCTTTTGAATTTTATCATAGGCGATAAGTTGCCTAGATATCTCTAGCATCACGATTCTGTTTGTGGGATACTGGGTTAATCTGTAAGGATAAGAGGAAAATCCTTGCAGCCTTATGTAGGTAAACTTCGAAAACTGGATAAACCAACATTTGAACTTCTCAATCAAATCCTGCGCCTCTCTAGATATTCGATGGTGAGTCCCTTGTTGCAAGGTCCTCATTATGTGCATGGTGAAGGCGTCATTGACCCTTTTGTAGTTGGTGGTGCTTGTCAAATGCAACTGTGGACAAGCCTCATGTATCTTGAACTGATGGGAGCCACACCCGATTGGTTCTTTATATGGAATTCCTCTGTACTTCGTCATTCGGGCCAGCCTGTAGACAATGTAAGAGCTCATGTAAAATGTTTTTGTTCTCCTCAAACCATGGAGTTGCTCATGTATGTTGTCACTGATCATCAGTGCCCAATCCACGTAATCCTTGCCTTCCAGCACCAAGTTGACATAATAAAACATCCAAGGGTCAAAGATTAACGCTTGGGGGCATCCTCCTTCTCTACTTAGCATCATTATCAAGTCGCAAAACTCTTGCCTCAAATCCTCTGAAATTATCTATTTCAGCAATTTTGTGCGAGTTGGCTTGGGCTTGTTAATCCACCTGGTATTTATTAAATCAGCACATCGATCGAACATGGACGAGTACATCTTCTCAGCCCTCTCCCTTGTTTTATAAATCATCTTCTCGTGGACTGGTATTCCAAAGGCCTCCCCAATTGCTTCCGGTGTAAGGTTGGACAATATCTTGCCATCTGGCGAAATGATCGTCCTCTACTCTGTGTTGTACTAATTGGCACATTCCATGATTAGCTCTGGACACCGGATTGCTGGAGGAAAATTGGAAGCCGCGTAAAGTCCGCTCCTTACAATGTTATGCGAAGTAATTGATGGCTGATGACCTCCAGTCCCCATTATTCTTCTCCTGAACGTCTCTAAGTTGAACGAGCCAATGTTTGTGTCAATTAGTTTGCCCAGCCTTGAGGAAAATTTTGATTCTGGCAACAAGGATTTGCTTAATTTCTTTAACATTGCCTATCTTGATGTGCTTGCTCTTGTGGATTCAGCTGGGTTCCCTCTGCCTGCAGCTCTTCTGCTTGATTCGGCCATTCTCAACTACGCCTATTTACTTCAATGTTCTTAGAAGTTTCTCTGGTTGCAGCAACACAATGTTGAATGCTAGGAAATGTTTGCTTGCAGCAATTTACTTTCAGCAAATTTGAAACTTCTCTCAAATTCGCACTTTAGTACTTCACTTCTCAACAACTTAGAAGTTTCTCTTTGCAATCTTACGCTTTCTGCAACTCAACTTTTGAAACTCAAGTTCACACTTCAGCAATTTCAGAAGCTTCTTCTCAAATCGTAACTTTAGCAACTCGACCTGAGACTTAGAAGTTCGCACTTCAGCAACTTCAATCCTTAAACTTTGCAAAGCCACGCCTTTGTCAATTCAACATCTCTGCTTGCAAACTCGTATTTCTCAGCAACTCAAGTTTCTTCACAAATTCGAATTTCTCAACAACTTGAGAATTTTCTATCTCTGCCAACTCGTACTTTTCAGCCTTGGAAGATGTCTTGCATCCAGCAACCTGTGAGAGATATGAAAAGAAATTGAAACCTTATACCCAAGTCGAATTCCAGGGGAGGCTAAACTTCGCAAATTTTTTAATTCGATTTTCCCTCCTTGGCCAATTGCAACACTTGTCATCGAAAGTATCGGAATCTTGGACTTCTAGATATTTGAAATTTCATCATTCCTACACAGGCCTGCTTCATCACATTCGCATTTTTAAAATATTAAATCAATTACCTCCTTGAACAATTTTACTTCATCTGGCTAAGTCATTTTTGTTTTGGCAAAATCATTCCATTCATCCAATTCAATTCTCAAGCAAAAACACTTCGTGAAGACATATTCTTATTAAAACAGGCACCGGGCAAAATTCTTTGTCAAAACGACACAAGTGAGGTGTGGAGTAAGTTCAAATCATCTCTAAATTGAAAACGTTCAATACCCAGAAGAAAATTCCCTTCAGATATCGTCGTTCTCACGTGTAACCAGATGAAGGGGTACATTTAATTTTTATTATTTTTTAAAAAATAATAAAATTCCTAAGGTTCATTCATTTTCACTCTGGATGTCTTCCACACCTGCAATCCTTGATTTCTCTGCCTTGGCACTTCCTGTCATTCTCCTGAAAAATTTCCCCTTGTCTAACTCTGGGCGCATTTCATCATGTTCTTGGAAATTTTAATACCACCTCTTCCTAGGCGTATTTTACACCCTTAGAAAATAATTAAATTTTAAATCACCCATGAGGGGCGCATTTGAGCATGTGGACTTCCACTTTACCTTCTTTATCTTTCCGTCTTAGCAATTTTGCCTTAGGAAATTTAATCCTTGCCTTCTCCACGTTTTCCCACCTTACTTTGTAGCCTTGGGCGCATATCACCATGTCAACTTCCATATGAGGGTGCATTTCATGTGTGGTGCGGGGAACCCACCAACGCTTAGAAACTTCTAACATTTCCCTTGGGCGCGTTTGAGGGGTGGTGAAGGAATTTCCACTACTTGGCGTATTTTTCACCTACCTTTCAATCTTTGTGGGCGCTAATGGCATAGGGAGGAGGAACTTGTAGGCGCATTTGAAGGGGTGGGGAGGAATTTCCCACGCCTTAGTGACTCTTCACCTACTTTGGGCGTGTTTTACCTAGGCCTCTTCCACATTTTGCCTTGAGGGCGCATTTCATCATGTCAACTTCCACTTTTGGGCGCATTTAGCCTAGCGTGAAGGAATTTCCCATGCCTTAGTACATTTTGCTATGCCATTACTCTTTGTGGGCGCATTTGACACATGCTCAAGGAATTTTTGGGCACATTTTGCCTATGTTACTTCCATTTCAACCCTTGAGGGCACATTTTGCCTAGTGTGAAGGAAATTTCACACTTAGCAATTTTTATCAATTTTCCCCATGCCTTGGGCACATTTCATGTGGTGGTAAGGAATTTGTGAGCGCCTTTCACATATGAAGGAAGAATTTCAAAACTTAGAGATTTTTCAACCCCTTCACCTCTCCTGGGCATATTTCATGTGTGTTAAGGCCAGTTTTTATCTATGAATTTCCAACGCCCTAGTCATGCCTTGGTCTTCTATTTTTAGCAAATCCGGATAAGTGAGGGTTTCCATGTATTTTCTTTGTCCTGAGCTGGAGCAGGCGTGGCTGTGCTTCCACTGATTTTGTCACCTTGTTTATACCCTCTGTCCACACCAGTATGCTATTTTTAGCCATTTACTATTTTTAGCAATCCCTAAAATTGATCAATCTTCGTAGCTCTATTTGACCTGAAATTCGCTCCACCTGTCCTCGATGACCTAAGTGTCTTGTTCATAACTTCCTCTGGCACAATCTTGCTATTTATAGCCGTGGAGTGACTTACTAAAAATAGTAAGTATTCAGATTGTGCTCAAATTTTGCCAGTAGGCAGCCTGACAGATGCTGACTATGATGGTGTACTTCGTTTTGAGGATTTCGTATTTGATTCCTCCTATTTTTAGGCACAGCAGTGGAAACCCTAATCTGACTTGCATGTGCCCTGAACTGTTTCCACTTGACCCGATTTATGTCGCCTATCGTTCTTCTTGCTGAAATGAAGTGTTGGATAGTTGCCGGAGTGAAACTACTATTTATAGTAAGTGTCTGAAAAGTGGCTAAGCTAATGTCGAATGAGTTTGCATGTCACAATGCTCGTGGGATCTCAAAAAACCCAAAAAAACCCAAAAAACTGGTCAACATGCGGGCACCGGGTAAAAATAGTAAGTCCCAGAAAAATGATCCATTCCGCTTACATGTCACCCCACTACAAAGCTCTCGCAAAACCCACGAGGAATATCCGAACATGCGCCAAAAATCACTGCATGCAACCCCAAAATAGCCTCTGAAGGCTGTACCGCTAAAAGTCACCATCTTGGTTTGCATGTTATACCATCGCGAAGGTCTTCAAAAACCCAAATCCATTCTCCAATCATGCATTGGAAAATCATATGTTTAAACCCTGAAAATGGCCTCTAAAGGCCGAACTGATAAAAATAGCCAGTTGTCTGAATATGTTCAAATTTCTCATGTAGGCACCTTGAAGTTACCTAGATGTGTTGAAGAGGTTAGAATCCCGAAATCCTAAGGAAAAGGGCTCCATATTAGGTACTTACTAAAAATAGTAAGTCGTCAGATTTCTGTAAGATTTCTGTGGGATCCTGCCTTGAGCCTTCTGACTGTACTGCTGCACTCAAATTGTACCTTGATAACTCTATTTGACCTCAAACAAGCCTGAAGGATAGAAACCCTAATTTCACAAACTTAACATTTCAACCCAAGTCAAATGACGGGACATCCCCGGAAAGACAAAGACCAGAGAGAGAGAGAACCAAAGCCAAAAGACCAGAATGGAGCAAAAATTAGGGGGTCCCCATCTTGGATGGGGTGATGTGTGAAAAGGTCACAACAAGGTGCAAATTAGCAACACAAGATCATCATATAACATAGAGTTTACGTGGAGAAACCCTTACAGGAGAAAACTAGACCACGAAGAAAGGCCAAGTATGAATTATCATCAAATAAAAGAAATTACAATGCAACCACTTCAATTCTCCTCTTTGCCTCCACCATGTCAACATTTGTGTACCTATGAACAGCCTCCTTATGCCTCAACAAGTCCTTGTTCCTGCAAAGTAACACTACATTCAACTATTCCTCTGTAATAATACATTCAAAAGGCTTTATAGACTTGTGGAGGAATCTATTGCACCAAACGTGACGCCCAAAGATGACAATACGAAACATCCCAAACCTTTGCATTACCTCCTCAGAATGCAAAAGGGCGCCAATTTTGGCTCCAATACTTTCCCTCCAACTTGGGCACCCAAACTTGTGAGATAAACATTACATTAAATGTAATAAATGATCGAAAGCTTAGGGACCCATGTTGCCTCTATCCAAGCACACACTTGGAGAATCCCAACAATCACTTATTTATCATCTCCTTTATCTTTTATGATCCCATTATAAGAGTCCACTATGGTAATTACAATATTAATAATGTATGTCCACAACCCACCTTTAGAGCTGCTAGTGCACCCATTATCCCTTATGAGTATATTACAAACAATTATGAGAATTAATATTACAAAATATTTTACCAATACACCCTTAATGCCTAGGGGCACTTTCCAAGGATATTAGAACCGTGATATATGACATAGAATTTACAAAGAGGATGGCACCTAATCCTAACATTCTTCCACTTGACATCAACATTATAAATACACCCATAAGAATCACAAGCAAAGGAAAAACATCCCTTAGCCAAACACGTACCATCTAAATCTTCACCATGCTCTGATGATCCAACAAGATACCTACAAAAGCAACCATGATAACCACCATCAAGGAAAAACTCCTTCACATCCTCCAACATAACACCTATGGAAGAAAAAGCAACATACCAAGGTGAAACATATCAATTGTCACTGCAACCTGCACCAATCTTTACATGAACACAAACATCAAATTCAAATGATAACAAACGCTTTGAGCATCTGCCTTACTTATACCACCGAGAATAGCAACCACAGCAAATGACAATTCATCCAAGATAACCATACCTTAAACCAAGCTAAATAAAACATAAATAAAACTTCATGCCATCAACATACCATTGGAAGTTTGTGTTGTCATTGATGTCAACAGATCTATGTTCTTGCATTGATGTCAACCTATGGAGATGCTTTGATTAGTTGTGTTATGTTGTCATTACTAGATTCACTAATGTCAACCTCTAGTGTTGCTTAGATGAGCATGTGTTTGTGGATGTTCAACCTCTAGTGTGGTTGAGTTGCTCAGAAGGTATTTTACTATGTCGAGTTTGGTAATCATCAAAACTAGGAGGGACTAACTATTTTTGTCACTCTAGATCACTCAAAGGAGGAATACGAGAGCATACAAAACCTACAAAAACATATAAAAGGATATAGAAAAGTATCTTCCCAATGCTAACTACTAATCATTGCATCACAATTCTATGCACAACCAAAAGGCCCCATCTAGGATGAACATGTTAGTAAGGGATGTTCTTTACATTATCCAAGGATACTTCCGACCAAAATATAATAATAAGATGTTTGTATAGAAGCATATAGCTGGGGTCAAACGCTTCACGCTTCACCTTTTACCCACAAAACAAATGACAAGAATATGCTAAACACTATATCCCTCATTTCAATTGACTCGTTTGATTATTACAGCAATTCCTATACCCTATTAAAACATGTGGTCTTAAGTCATACCCCTCAATGATGAAATCAAAGCATATGACCATGAAGAGCAGAGCCGACAAATTTCTTTTGATTCCAAATCTAAACTTTTATGATAAGAAAAGAGCATACAAAACATGTGTTGATTAGTGTGGCAAGTATGCTAGTCTATAAATGTAGATGTTGAAGTAAAATAGAAACACTAAAATGTGAAAATTATTAGGAGTCAAACCTCTTACAATGAAGAAAGAACAAACAAACCTCGTCTTCTTAGGGCTGAACTAAAATAAAACATAATAGTAACTTTTTTTATCTCCACGATCACCTTTGAATAGGAGGACAAATAATAAAAACTTAAAATACCCATAAATAAAAAAATCATAAGCATTCATTGTATTAGTATATTAGTGTACAACTACGACAAGGTTAATAAAGTTAATCATTGCATAAGTGAAATATACATCAGAAAACATAGTTTTTATCTCAAGTGTCTTAAATAAATAATATACTACAACAGGACCATGTTCACAATAATAAGTTGCAAAAAGAATAGCACAAAACCCAAGAAAATATGGATCGTATATTTACAAATAAATTTCTTTGGGTGTGTTGATTAGTGTAGCAAGTATGCTAGTTTATAAATATAGATGTCGAAGTAGAATAGAAACACTAAATTGTGAATCTTGTTAGGACTCAAACTTCTAGCATTGAATTGTGCATGAGTCCCAACTCCTTTGTGTTCTTTAGCCTCAATTTCACCCATCCCTGATAACCAATATAAGATAATCACTAATGGGACTTCCTTTGTCATTTATTCATAAATTTTGTCCTTTTCTCATCCCCCATGTATCTATGATTGTTAGAGGTAACAAGGTTCTCAAAATTTTGAATTTTAAAGATTTTGTTGTTCATATTTCTAAGGACTGCGCTCTTGTTAGATTTTTTGAGTTTCCCTTATTGTTATGTATATTCATCCAAGCACACAATTTCATTTATTTCAATCAAGATATCATACTTTCCCATGTCACATAACTTTTATTTGTTTCCCTTCTCATAATTTTTAAATTTTCCTTAGAGACATTCATTTCCTACATACCCTACACTTTTCACTTTCCTTTGTAAAGTTTTGGGCTTTGTATTAATAATAGGATTACCTTCTAGACCCCAACTCCCTAATTCCCACACTAATTTACTTTCTAATGCTAGATTTTAAGCCATCCCTTTACTTAGGTATGTTTTCCTCAATATTCTTAGTCCCCAATTTCTTACATTTTCTTTTATATAACTTTTGAAAGTTGACGATGTGGAAATACTGGTAAGTTGTACAAGCTATGAACTATACATAAACCTTAATCCCTAACACTTTTCACTAACCTATCTCATTATCATCACATGTTCAGATGTCTTTATTTGAGTACCGCATAAGAGGTCCTCCTAACTCATAGTTCCTAATCTCACACTATATTATCTTATCAAGATCTTAATTTCAGACCTCTTATTATATGAATACTTATAGGGATTAATTCGTCGTCACCCTTGAAACTAGATCCCTATCTTCTTGTCAATGATATAGTTTATGAGGTACCCCCAATCCTTGATCCTTGAGACTTAATTTTTTATGTTTTATATTTTTCACTCCTACCTACCTACTAACATAATCGAGGTCACTATTATTGACCCATTATGATGCCATAAATATTCCAAAAGGCATTTTCCCATATATCAATAATTATTCATATCAATCACATCGATTCACAAATAATTTTGGTGATGGAAAAATAATATGATTATCATTCTAGCCATAAATTTTGGTGGTTCAAATTTCAACCCCAATAGTCCTCACACAAGCTCTTCGCTATAAATCAAGTATATATTATACAAGATCTTCATTGACCTACACATAGAAACCTAGTGGTGCCGTTAAAGTCTACGATGGTTACAATATGAAGGACATGGGTTTTGTCATGCCGTCAATAATTTCCTCATCATGCTCATGTTCTCATGTATAAATTGAGAACCTAAATTGAATATGCATAAATAGTAGTTTATTATTCATTCAACAAAATTATTGTTGAGCCAATTTCTTAGTTTGCAAAAGTATATGGCTAATTCTAGAGCATTAAATATTTCCAGATTGCGGTAAAAGCAAAAGTATTTTATTGCCTTAAATTTCATGTGTGTTTTAATGATTCCTTATTTTGAAATAGATGGTGTATTTTATTGCCATCATACCTTCTTGTGACACTAGGGTTTATATCACTATACAATCTTTTGTTTGTAGCATATGCTCAATAACGATTGTTTTCTACAGTTGCATAGTGAAAGGATTTGAATCGTTATCAACCAATCAAACTGTGCAGCTCATTGAACATATTGCTATTTAAAGCGAACAACCCATGACAAAATAGTGCTAAGATTTCTAGATTGAAATTGTGTGTAATTATTTACATCAACATTTAAGATCATATTATATGATCCATCCTCAAGATGTCGAGTTGATAGATAGAAGAATATAAAAATGTAGTAGCAAACTTGGATAGATAAATAGGTGTGGTGCTTCAGAGGGCAAGGAGAAACAAAGACCAAAAGTTCAAAGAAGAGAATGATGTCATAGTTATTATGTATTCACAAACAATCAATAATAATAATTACTATATTATAATTTATAATATATATTAGTCTATTAAGACAATAATATAATAAAATAAACTATACTAATATAATAGCATGCTACTATACTAAACTATATAATATAGTATACTATGCCAAATTATATTAATATTATAATAAAATTATTCTTATCATCTATTTTTTTTAGATTACTAAATTATATAATATACTGACCTCTTGCTACAACAAGATGCTTTAGCCAATCGAGTTGGGCCCTCCGCCTCTATTCTTATCATCTATTATTATTAGAATCTATTATAATATTATACAATAGACCCTAATAATCATAATATACTATAAAAACTATATTAATAATAGAATATACCGTTATTAATATTATAGTTTATTATAATATTTTATCCAATAGAGTGAAAACATATACCTTAACATAATAAAAATTGAATTAATAACAATAAATAAAATATTATTGTATAACTAACAATTCAATTTTTTATTATATTTTAAGTATGTTAATACATAGGTTTTCAATCCATTGGATATAGTATACTAATA
The DNA here is from genome assembly GCA_007115665.2 of Sequoiadendron giganteum. Taxonomy (NCBI): domain Eukaryota; kingdom Viridiplantae; phylum Streptophyta; class Pinopsida; order Cupressales; family Cupressaceae; genus Sequoiadendron; species Sequoiadendron giganteum. The sequence goes on along the minus strand of CM021102.1, from coordinate 500,825,840 downwards.
GACAATAATGTTAATAACAATATAATCTATTATTAATATAGTTTCTTAAGTATACTATGATTCTTATAGTTTACTGTATAATATTATAATAGACTATAATAATAATAATAATAATAATAGTTCATAAAAATAAATTATCCTATGAAAAATGTCGCTACCAAAAACTTATGCACTGTCGAATTCAAGGGCTCCTGTGAATGGCGAGCAAATTATTATAATCTATTATAATATTATACAATATACCCTAATAATCATAATATACTATAAAAACTATATTAATAATAGAATATACTGTTATTAATATTATAGTTTATTATAATATTTCATCCAATAGAGTGAAAACATATAGCCTTAACATAATAAAAATTGAATTAATAACAATAAATAAAATATTATTGTATAACTAACAATTCAATTTTTTATTATATTTTTGGTATGTTAATACATAGGTTTTCAATCTATTGGATATAGTATGCTAATAGACAATAATGTTAATAACAATATAATCTATTATTAATATAGTTTCTTAAGTATATTGTGATTATTATAGTTTACTATATAATATTATAATAGACTATAAAAATAATAATAGTTCATAAAAATAAATTATCCTATTAAAAATGTCGCTACCAAAAACTTCCGCACAGTCGAATTCAAGGGCTCATGTGAATGGCGGGCAAATTATTATAATCTATTATAATATTATACAATAGACCCTAATAATCATAATATACTATAAAAACTATATTAATAATAGAATATATTGTTATTAATATTATAGTTTATTATAATATTTCATCCAATAGAGTGAAAACATATAACCCTAACATAATAAAAATTGAATTAATAACAATAAATAAAATATTATTGTATAACTAACAATTTAATTTTTTATTATATTTTTAGTATGTTAATACATAGGTTTTCAATCTATTGGATATAGTATTCTAATAGACAATAATGTTAATAACAATATAATCTATTATTAATATAGCTTCTTAAGTATATTCTGATTATTATAATCTACTGTATAATATTATAATAGACTATAATAATAATAGTTCATAAAAATAAATTATCCTATGAAAAATGTCGCTACCAAAAACTTATGCACTGTCGAATTCAAGGGCTCGTGTGAATGGCAAGCAACGGGCTTCAGAGCTCAACACAGGCTTGTCGAACGATGGCAATACCTTTGCTTCGGTTGGAAAATCTGAGAAACAAGATTGATCAGATTCGTTGGTGTCTGATGGATGGCGAATGACGAATCGTGGGCAACACAAAGGTATTCCTGGTGCGATGTCTTTCCCGTTGACTGCATCGGCTCGAAAATCTAGGGCTCCCCATGGAGACTACACACGGAAGGTTTGTGAACGCACGAAGGGTCAAAGGCTCTACCTCCTTGCCGTTGTGGCTAATTTCAATATGGGGTGACATCGACTGGAGGCACAAGGAAAAAACACTACGATCGTCATGCTGGACAATGGTGAACCTCCTGCATAAAAAACCAAGGCCATTGCATAAGGAATATGGGCAGAATCGGATGGATGAGTGCGGGGAAGGAAGAACCCCTTCCACATTCGATGATAGCAGTCTGCATTGGAGGCCTTCGTCTTAGGCAATAGGGTTGGCAGATCACGCACGGGGAAAAGTCAAGTCGATCCGGCCTATCCAATGTGCGAATATCTCCCCTACAGTCTGATTTAAGGAGAACATCTGTAGCGAGGTAATGGAGAATGAGGACTATTTTGCAATGATAGGTTTGATCATGAGGGTTAGGGGCTTTTGGCCAAGTTTGCCTACTCTGTACCAATGGATCACAGACAATTGGCGCCCCTATCTTGGAAGGGGATGTCGAAATTTATCCTTGTGCAAGGGGGTTTTTTTGGTTCTATTTGATGAAATCAAAGATAAGAATGCACTTTTATGTGATCATCAATGGATCTATGAACATCATTTGATGATGCTGAAACCATGGCATCGATTTTTCAATCCCACTATGTAATCATTTGATGCTTCTCCAATCTAGGTAAGGTTCTCGAACCTTCCTTTGCAATTTTGGGTTCAATCCTATTTTGAAGCTATTGGTAACAGGCTAGGGTAATTTTTGGGAGTGGATGAGGGCTCATCAAACTACCTGCACACCACCTATGCCCATATTTTGGTGGAGTTGGATACATCTAAAGCACTTACGAAAAATATCTCTCTAAAAACTACAGTGGGGTGTTGGAACCAACTTATAGACTATGAGGGTTTACCCTTCCATAGTCGAAGATGCTTCAACACATGACACATTGCTAGCCAATGCAAAACGAAGCGTTGACAGCCATGCCACTTGGTGGAAGGATGTTTCAACAAAACACTATGTTGTTGAAAAGGATAGTGATCGGGAAACCGACACCAATGCCCCAACAATGGCAGACTGTAAGCAGAATGCATCACCAAGCAAAGCACAGCCACACATGGCCGCCAAGAAAAACTATCCATTTGGGAAGAAATCCATCCCAGTAAAATGCAATGGGACACAAAAAAGGAAAAATTGTTGATCTAAAGGGCTTCGTTGAATCCACCCTGTTGGTTAAAGCGTATATGAGATAAAACTCTCCTAATTAAGGGAAGGCTCCCCCTTTCCTATTGACTAATTTAGACTAATACGAGTAGGACATAAATCTTTCCTCTTTTTTCAGGAAGGATTATATTATTTTCTCTTCACACAAAAGTAACAATGAACTTTAATTAAACTTGTTACAACAGCTTTGAAATCAAATTGAGAGAGGGAATGAAGTTTCCTAACAACACACACTTATGTCACATCCTCCGGGATGAGAAAACAACCACCAAGCACAAAGTCTTGGAGATCTAAAATCCTATCTACCCTTTTAGAATGATTACCTATGAACTATATGCAACATAAGACAACACAAAGCCAGCAAGTATCATGCACCTATTAAACACTTCAAATGGGAATTACTACAAGCACAAAGTCTTGCAATTCTTCTCAATTTCTAAATACAAACTACGAATTCAACCTTAAACATTTACAACACAAAGTCTGCACATATTTCAAGTGAAACTCTCTTCAGCAACCTTCCACAATCTCCAAATAATCACAAAGTAATGCTCCAAAATGACATAAGAACACAATGGATGCAAAGTAGGACTTCAACTCCAAGTCTGAAATTCCAACTCTTTGATATTACTCGAAAAAAATTTCTAACTTATAACTATAAAGCTCAAAGTCTTTACAAGTATAAAATTCTACAGAACTTTCTTGCTTGTCAAAAAGATAAACATTACAATAGACCCCCTCAAGTATTTATAGGAGAGAAGCCTTGAGAAAAAGGTGGGAAGATACCAACTAACTTGAGAAATTCTCTCAACCACTAACTAACTGCAATTGACTTATTCAACATTAAAAGTCCTACTGTAGTTCGACTTGTAATGCAATCAGATGTAATTACATTTTACAAAAATGCAAGTGAAAGGAAACACTTGCAATTATATATTTGCTTTTACATGTAACTTGTCGAAAACAAAATACATAAAATAAAGATAAAGTATCATGAGACACTTTTTATTCCATTCCATTCCTAGCTTTGAAAGACTGAAATTTGCTAATAATTCCTTGCAACTCATCAGGATCAAGGCCCAGCGTGTTCTTGGCAACCACAACAATCTTAAGGATCGCATCATAATACCTTACTGTTGCTTCTCTGTGTTCTTCAAGAACGGTTTGCATTTTATCAAGGATCATTCGATCATTTACAAACTTATGAATTGAATCCATAGTAAACTGTTTTGACTCCAGCTCTTGGCAAAGATTTACTATTATCTCGGTAATGACTACATCTGTTGCAAGTCGCCCTCCTTCATGACTTAGAATCCTGCAAGTCATTTTCTCAAAACTAGAAAGTATGTCCTGCTCAACTTCGCCAATCATTTCAAGTGTATCTTAAACGTCTTTGATGAGGTCTTCAACAACTAATGGCTTGTTTGTCATAAGTTCTTCAAAATATACATATTTTTCTCTTCCTGATATTATTCAATTGCTGCTCAAAATTTCTAGCTTGACTTGATCCATCTCATGCCAAATTTTCACGTCTTTTCCAAGTGAATCCAGACTTTGCTTGAAAGCTTCCAAAGTTTGATTCATCTTAACTCTTGTTGCCCTGACAATGCTTAAAATATGTAATGCCTTCTCAATCACTGGTGTACCTTGATCAATCAGCTGACCTGCCCAAGAATCAATTGCTTTAGCCATCTATGCAATCTTTTCCAATTCCCTGACTAATTCTTCAACGGTAAAGTAAGTTAATGGATTAACTTGCTTTGAAGAATTTGTTATTTTCTAAATCACTGTGATGAGCTGTGAATTCTTCTCTTTGAGCTCACTCTTCTTTGCCAGTAATTCATCATATCTCTGAACCAATGGGGCTACAGAGTCTGTGGCATCATGCATAAGACCAGAATGTGTCTGTTTAACAAGTTCAACCCTGGTAAGCCTGTAATTTGACAGCTGCATTTCTTCAAGTGGCTTCTCAACCAATGGCTCAACTATCTCCACATACTTCATTTTATTTTCATCTATCACCACCCACGAGACTTTCCTTGCCTTTTTTACAACCGTGCATTTAGGTTTTGCAATTTGTTGGAAATCAAACACATCAAGACAGATTTCTTGCTTCTTTCTTTTGGGTGTACTTGAAGTCAGCCATGGGGGTAATTCTACTAAGTTCAAATTGGAGACAACAACCGTAGTTTTTGAAGAAATAGGCTCTCCATGTACCATAGTTGTCACCTAAGGATAAGTATCAGTTTGAATTGCAACAAGCCTTTGCTCAAATGGCAACACATGATTTTCCTCTGTCATAAACTTATCGAAACTCAAGGCGAAAGTATCAACCTCTGGGAAAAGAATACTGGACATGGCCACATAAGATGGATTATCATCAAAAATTCTCTCCAAGTCTTCATTAGAAGTTCCAATAGGAATCTCCCCATTAGCACCAACAACCGTACTAGGTTCCACAAGATCTACAAATATAGTTGAGAAAGAGTCTACATATGTATCAATATCCATGGACATTTGAGGAAGGAGCACATGAGGAGAGTCTGAGACTGCTGAAGGAGGTGATTTCGTTGGATTTTCTTCATAAGTATCATCCTCATCATTAATGACATGTACCTGTACCTGTGATGTCTCTTTCCCTTTCGTTGACACTTCTGGTGGAGGGATTACCAAAGCTCTGCTAACCCTTAACTTGATTCTTGTGGTAGAAGAAGAAGCACCTTCTTTAGATTTGTCTTTGATTTCAGACCTTTGCCCAACTAGACCAGCCAAATCATTCTCCGCTTCACCTTTGATATTGATAGTCTTAACATTATCCTTCGACTAAGCATTGGTATTAGCGAGGATGGGCTGAAAACGGTCATGGATAGAGTCAGTCCTTTTTAGACCATTGCGGGGATGGAAGAAGAGCTTTTGCAATTCTTTGTTCAATGTACTCTGGATCTACGATTTCTCCATCATCCACAATCCCTTCAGGGATTTCTGCAACTTTTTAAACCATTGCGGGGATGGAAGACTTGCTTGAATTTTGACCTTTTAACACTCGTCATGACTCGAGGATGCTTGGCGAATATGCTTTGGACAGCGATGGGAGAAAAATTGGATTTGGGAAAATCATTTGCAAGTTCGACTTGTAATCGGGTCTTGGGAACCTGATTGCAATTAATGAGTGTTTTTGACAATGTATATTTGCAGTCGAGTCTTGGAGACCCAATTACAAGTGATGGAAGTATGATATGACGAATACATTTCGAGGGGATTTGCAAGTGAAGTGTAAGGCATATGGAAGCAAATGCAAGCATCTTGAAGGCTCTCAAAATATACCCTTTACTTGCAGTCAGGTCTTGGAAACCCGATTGCAAGTAATGCAAATGATGAAATCTTTTATCCATCAATGCATTTCGAAAATGCACCATTAACTTGAGACCATGAAGAAACCAAAAAGAAGAAACAGAAAATAAAACCAAGAAAACAAAAGAAAAACAAAAAACCACAACTAAAAAAAATTGAAGAGCAAAAATGCACAGCTGAAGAAATAAAATAAGAACCCTTGATTTGTAACCAGCACTTTTAGATAAAGTGACACAAAGACTCATTTTCAAACACAATTAGTTGAGTATGTAATCCTCTCCTCAAGAAATGCAAAAACAAAGGTAGGAAGAAGAGAGAAATCAGGCCATGAAGAGGAGAATGACCAAGACGAAGTCAAAAATCGGGTTTTGAAGACAAGAGTGCATGCTTCAACAAAAACTCGAACTACAAGCTTGAAATCGGGCCTTTTGAGTGCCTTTACAAGTGACTAAAATCACTAGCTTAAGTGGGTCGGACCTTTCAAGAGTAAATACAAGTTGTTTTTCACAAAACCTTCTCACGCGAACTTGTAATTGGCTCCCCAAGACCCGATTGCAAGTAATATAGTTAACTTTTTGCTTTCAACTTGTAAATCGAGCCTTAAGACCCGCATTACAAGTGACGTAAAAACTATTTTTTTAAAAAACCTCCAACTTGCAAATCGGGCCTTAAGACCCCCATTACAAGTTACATGAATTTTTATAAAGTTCTTTAAAAGCTCTTTCACTTGCAAATTGGGTCTCAAGGCCCCCATTACAAGTGACAAACCAATTTTAAAACCTTTAGTTGCAAATCGAGTCTTCAGACCCCGATTACAAGTTAAAAACAAAACATAAGAGTGACTCAAAAAGCCAAAAAGTGAAATCGGTTCTTGTGGACTTGATTGCAAGTTCAAGTATCACTTGCATTTTAGAGCTTGAAATCCCCACACTTGCAATGAGACATCCAAAACCCGACTAGAGGAAGAAAAGACATAAAAACAAGACCAAAACAGAGTCAAAACCAAAATGAGAATAACAAAGACGACCAAATACCTTATAGAATATACAAGGCACGATTTTCCCTTGAGAAATGTGCGTTAGAGTAACCAGGAATAGGAATTTTTAGAAAAAAATTCGTATAGATTGTCCAATTTTTGCTTTGCAAAAACTGGGGACAACACACCCCAATGGTTCGAGATAGCACCAAGGCAGCTAAAATCTCTAGTACAGACATGGTGGGGGTGGTCCGGTCTGAAGATCCAGAATTAGTGTCTCCAAAGGGAGGTCAAATAATTAATAAAGAAAAGGACAATTGTGAAGGCACACCAAAGGAAAATTGGATGGAGACAAAGAAGAAAAAGAAGATTTAGGTGAAATCCAATTCTCTTCTCCGCTCCCAGGCTAAATGTGGAGAAAATATGTATGTGGGTATATGATGGGGGTTATGCCTCTAGTATTTGTGCTCCCCAAATTTGGGCTTGAAGCACTCCATATTTTTATTCTTTTGCTCACTTTATCGCTGCTGCCCACAAGCAACAATTTCCTGAAGAAAAAGAAATCGTAAAAATAATTTTATTATAGTTTTTATATTAATATAATAATACATAATATGCTATATTATATAATTTAATATAATAGTATACATTATTATATTAATATAGTTTATTTTTTTATATTATTAATAGATTAATACATATTAAATAATATTTTAATTACTATTATTGAATTGTTGAGATTTCTGCATAGAAACTGTGTGATTTTTAGCATCGGCGTTTCCAATCGAACTCCATGATCCATCATCAAGAATGTAGTAAGAGAAAAAGAGTAAGAAGGAATGTAGCAAAATTGGTTAAATAGAAAGGTGAGAGGTGGGGGGAAACAAAATTATAAAAAATGACAAATATAAAAATGAGAAAAAAAGAAAAATCAACATAAAAGACCAAAGAAAAAACTAAAAATGCAAAGGAAGAAAAAAGACTAAGCACAGAAAAACATAATAAAAGGTAAAAAATAACTAATGAGATCAAAAATTAAGAAAAGCTTGAATAGAATAAGACCAAATAAAACCAAAAAATGATAAAGAGTAATAAGATGGCAAATAATATTAATAAATAAGAAAGAAAAAATAAAGAACAAGAAAATAAACAAGAACCATATACTAAGACCAAACAATGAAATATAACTAGAAAATAATAATTAATAGTAATATAAAGTGAATAAAAAGAAAAGAAGAATACCAAAGAAACCAAATAAGGTAATTGGTTAATATAATACTGCATGTAAAAATCAAAGTATATGAAAAAAATTAACGCAAAATATTAAAATACAATACAAAAATAAAGAAAGAATTAGAGACCTAATTAAACCAAACTATAAAACTAAGAGGAAAGAAACTAACAAAAGGAAAACACTAAGCAAAGAAAAACACAATCAAAGGTAAAAAATAACTTCTGAAATCCAAAATTAACAAAAACTTGAATAGAATAAGACAAAATAAAACCAAATAAGGATAAAGAATAAAAAGATGGCAAATAATCAAATGGCCCAACGGAAATATAAATAATAAATGAATAAATTTAGTAAAACCTATAAAATGAAAAACCTTCATAAATATATTAAGGAAAGAAAATAATGGATTAAAGAAAGCAAAAAATATTAATAAATAAGAAAGAAAGAACAAAAACAAAAAAAAAAAACCATACAATAAGACCAAACAATAAAATATAATTAGAAAATAATAACTAATTGGATTATAAAGTAAATACAAGAATGCAAACAATAAGGCAAAGACATAAAGAAACAAAACATAATATAAGACCAAAAAAGTAAATAAATAACTACCAATAAGAAAGAGTAAGGTGGGCTAACTCTTGGTCTATGTGATCATCACCACATATCAAGAAAGCTCTAAAAGCCAAAGTTTTGAGGATACCCGCTTTTTGGCTAGGGTGATGATGAGAGGAAGAGTGAAGGTAAAGATCAGTGTGAGTGGATTTACGAATCACAGAACGAGCTAAAGAGCCATCTAATTTTTTGGTGAGAAGGATATCGAGGAAGGGGAGTTGTTTGTCAACTTCAACTTCCTTGGTAAAAGAAATGCAAGGGGAGATGTTCTTTAAGTGAGAATGGAACTCTTCAAGTTTCTCACACCCATGCAACCAACATATGTTGGTATCATCAACATAGCGCTTGCACCATTTTGTTTGGAAGGCGAATCATCGAAGGGAAAGCTCTTTGAAATGTTCCATGTATAGGTTGCCCACGATAGGAGAAAGAGGTGAACCCATGGCTACTCCATTAACTTGTTCATAAAACACACCCTGGAAACAAAAGAAGGTAGATCTAAGCCATAACTCAACCAAGGAGGCAATTTCGACGCTTGTCTTTTGCCTTATAACTTCAATAGAGTCAAGGATGTGAACTTTGGTGAAGAGAGAGAAAACATCAAAGCTAACCAGAAGACCATTTTCATCTAATTTTTTGTCTTTGATAAAATCCACAAAATGGGAAGAGTTCTTGATGAAAGAGCTAGATTGGTCGATAAGGGGGGAGATGATTTTAGCCAAGTGGGAGGCCAACTTATAGGTGGGTGAATTGATGGTGTAAACTATGGGATGGAGGTAGACACCAGATTTGTGGATTTTTGGAACTCCATAAATACGTGGGGTGACCTCCTTGGAGGGGTAAAGCCATTTTTGGTGGAATCATCAAAGGAGGACGAGGGAATGGCAGATTTCAACCTCTTGATAAATTTGGAGATAGGATTAGAATCAAGGAATTTATATCTAGAGCCATAGAAAAGGATGGTTTCACATCTTGGCAATGTAATCACACTAGCATTGCCTTTGTCAGCCTTGGATATAACAAGGTCATTGTTGCTCAATAAACTTTTAAAGGCCAATAATTTCACTTTGGGAATGTTACACTTGGAAGGCTTTGCACGGCGAAGGGCAACATCGCAATCTTGACGAATCTCTTCTGCAATACTCTCAGGAAGAGAACGAATAGCCTTTTCAATTTCAGTAAGAAAGTTTGTAAAGGGAATGAAATGCGGAGTGATGGCGAAACCGAGACCTCTTTTTAAAAATTTGAAACCAATCACGAACGCACAAAGGAAATTCATGGCTTGCCTTCGAGTTGATAGATTGAGGGACACAACAAGCTGAAGAGAGGGGACGAACCGGTTGGTGAGCAGAGGGAGCATTAATGAGACGAGTACGAGGATGGGACAAATGAGGAACAGAAGAAAGGGGATAACAGTTGAAAGGGATGTTTGGAGGAAGGCAAGGGGTGGACGAAAAGACCGAAGAGGAGGGCGATTTCAGACAACCCACGAATTGGAGATTGGACAGACCAATGGGCATTCTGTCTCCCTTCCCTCCCAAGCCCCTCTCGTATTACATTAGTACAAAAAATAGCACAAAGCCTCAATCAAATCTCCACACTAAATATGTTCTTTTATTCAAAAGTGAACAAACATTTATTACATTAGGATTTTCAACAAAAGAATCACATTCATTTTTTTTAATCAAATATCACTAAGTTACAAAGGGTACTAAACTATTTAGTATTTTCCTATAGAACAAAAAGCCTTGAGAGGATGAAAGGTTACTTGTTGTACCCAAACCAATTTTTTTGCTTCATTAAGGCATTTTGCATAAAATGGATTAAACCTTGTAAAAATGATGTCAAAACACAGTTTTTAGCCAAATCAAGTATGGGCTTTTAATCAATTTCATGTCAGGAAGGTATTGGTAAAATTTGAAAATTAGGGTTTCTAGACCCCTGTTTTTATATAAAAAAACCTAAAAACTGAAACTTGCCAAAATTGATTGAAAATTGTTTTGATTGGCTTATTTTGTTTGACTGAAAAATTGTTTTGATTGGCTTAGATTCCGTGAAAACTCAGTTTTAGTATGGTGGGTAGTTTTCGCTTTTCCAAGTGAAAAGCTAGGATCTCTGAGGTCAACAATGTTAGTTGAGATATGTCCAAAATGATGCTTCGTGTCGGAGGGGATTTTCGTCGAAGAAAAGAAGTAGAAAAATTTTCAACTCTGGAGACAAAAGAGCACCTGCTAGCCAGGGGAGCCCTTGATTTTTCGAGCCTACATCAACTTTCTGTGATTTGTCACCTCCAAGAGGACTTCTCTAGAATCCTGTCAACTTTGCGATAAGCCTACCAGACAGTCCGAAAGATATGTCTAGGACCTGAAACTGGACATCGAACACTAGATGAGGGAGGTTTAAAAAATGACTAACACTGGCAAAAAAGCTCCCCTGGAGGCCAAGGGCGCCGAGGTTTCAGAAGCACCAGATAGTGATTTCTAACCAAACGATACCCAAAATTTTTGTCTCAGACTTGGTCTCACTTCGCAACGAATCCGTCAATGCATGAATCTGAGTTGTTGAACTACCAAAATCAAGACTCAAACATAAAGTTTTATCATGGTCAAAAATGTCAGAAAATAGCGAAAGCGCCCCTAGAGGTTGGGGGCGCCCAAGGTTTTCAAGCCTCAAGTGTTATATTTTGGGTCATATTAGATATTCATCCAATTCGTGACAATTTGAGATTTCCCTTGCATACCTCAGTCGGGCTAGAAGACTTGTCAACAGCCTACAACCAAGGTTTAAGTGAATTTCTAGCCAGTTGCAAAAATGGTTGTCTCTGGGAAGAAAAGCGACACTAGAGGCCAAGGGCGGCCATGTTTTACACCTACTAGATGATGTTTTTAAGAAAGGTGCTCTCCAAGAGCTCTTGTTAAGAATTTAGCCAGCTCTGCAATGACCCTATTAGCAATTTCTGATGTCTTGCCAGTTGTCAGAGAACACAAGATGAAGTAAGGTCAAAATCACCTTCAAGATGATGAAAATGCATTGAAATTTTTTCTAATTTTGAAGCTAAAAGCGCCCCTAGAGGTCAGGGGCACCATGAATTTTCAAGCCTCTGACGTCAAAATTATGGTTTCCAACCTGAAGGAGTTTCTTGTTAGTTTTGATCTTGCTCTTCAATGAAACTGTCAGCGAGTCTTCGACATATCAGTCAATCAAAATCACATCGGTGACGTTTGCAAATTCAAATTTTAAAGAAATTGGCTGACTTTGGAAAGTCACGCCTAAAGTCAAAGTTTCACTTTTGAACTCAAGAGTAAAGTGGCACCCTATAAACGTTGAGGTTGTTAACTGAATTTTAATAATATTAAATCTTCGATGAAACTTATCATGTTGACTTCAACTAGACTTGATTTTTGCTTGCAATTGGTCAATTTATTTTTGCATGTAAAGCTAACTAAAGAATTTAGAGGTGGTGCCCTAATTAGGGCTTATTTATCAGTCAGTTAACTGTGATGGAGGTCCAATTAGAAGCTAGTGCCAATTTTATAGAAATTGCATGCATTTATGATGCCTTTCTTGATAAATTTTATTTAAGGCATAGGCATCCATTATTTTTCATCACAGGTGAGAGAAAACATGTCTTTCTCGAGCAAACGAAGATATGAAGGTGCTACAAATGACAGATTTCAATGTTCTTCGCAATGCCAGGTCCAGATTATTTAGAAGGGACAGTTTCCAAACTTCATTTTTCGAGTGCATCCAGACTTCATCAAATCCAATTCAAGTATAGGTGACTTTTTTAGAGACAGAATAATAAACTTCTATTTCTATCTCTAAATTTTGTCTATTCTTGTCTTAGGTTTTCTCTAGCATGTCAAACCAAAAGACAAAGTTTCAGGATTAGATCATCTGGGTTCACATATTTCAACGTCAGCAGTAAAACCCATGTCTTAGATTTTTTCAAGAAAATTGCCCCACTACGTCACATTTTGAAGCACTATGCTTTTTTTCGAAGACTCCTGTGCATGTGGGTCAAAAACTCACTGTTTCTAAAATCAATTCATTTCCGATTGGATTAAAATTCCATTACCTACAAAACCTAATTTTCAGTTTTTCTCAGGAAAAATTGCCCACAAAGCCCCTATAGCTACTGCAGTCCTCGACTGAAAAGCCTTTGCATGCCTTATTAAAAATCATATTTTCGAATTTTTCAAAATCCGGGTTTGCTTGGAATTATATTTTACCTCAATCGGCTATTTTTATTCTATCCAACAACCATTTTTCAACTTTTTTTTGAAAGTTATCTGAACGTACCCGACTTTACAGTCAAAAATCCAGATTTTCAAAATGCAATTCAACCCAATAGATTACAAGGCCAAATCGATCTTAGTACATGACTTTTTGAAAACTATTGATACAGACTTGGGTCACGTATATCCAGTGGTCAATTTGAGCACGTTAAAAAGGCACTAACAACATGACAATCAGAAATCTTGAGCATTCTGGGCTGCTAGCGACAACATCTATTCCTATCACAATTTTTTATCTCAAGCTCGTCATTGCTTGCATTAAGCACTATGACTCATCCACACGACAAATTAGATCAACCGGTCGGAGAGTCATTTGCAGCCTCAAGTTGAAGGACGTTGAAAAGTGTTGAGCTATTCCTCTTCATTTAGACAATTTTACCATACTAATTGAGGATTGCGACAAAATATGGGAAGAAGACAAAGAAAGGATGCTCAAAGGTGGCGTAAACTATAGAAAACCAACATGCCGAAGAAAGTTGGTGTGGGGAGTTCAAACATGAGATTGCTATCTTGATTACTTTGCTCAACCCAACTATAGGTCAGGTGGAAGCTCATATTTTTCATTTGTGGATGTTCTATGTCATTTCCTGGATTATCGACAATAGGGAACAATTTAACTGGGCCATGTTAATCAACGAGTGTCTTCATCAACAAATCATTGGATTCCTCAAAATCCATGAGTTTCACATGGTTTCTTTTCTCGTCTACTTAAATGCATGTCAAGGCAATTTTAGAACTTTGAAGACCAATGGAACTCTTGGCAATCAGCATCTTCACGAATATTACTCAAAATTGGAGTTCTCAAAGGCTAACAAGGATTTCAAAGTGGTGAACGATCACTTCCTCATCCAGACAGTTAGAGACCTCGATAATGAGATTTACATCAAGATTTCACCAGAGGCAAAATCGGCAATGCAGAGTTGGGCTAATTGGTTCATCCAGTTTCCCACTTTCACATATATTCGAGTGTATGGTTACATCGGAGAACCTCTGATGCTATCGAGGTACCCGTCAGTAAAGGTCCTATTCATGGAGTTTCTAAGACAAGCTCAAGAAGTTCCCTCTTTTTTTCACAATTAACACAATTCAGCATTCACCTTTCCATTTGGATTAGCTATATACAAGTGGAAGACTGCTGCTGATTGCAAGTAAATGAATAACAAGTTAGAAAAACTCCACCTCAAGTATCTCACTGAGAGGCGTTCTGAAATATCCTAGCCAATTTTTTCATTTTTGTTGCATAGCTAAATTCACCCATTAGCATTAGTGTAAAGATAAATCAGCTGAATGTAACCCTCTCCTCTGATCAACCCAGATCCTAATGCGGGCAAGGTTGAGAGCATACACGAAAGGGGGTCATTAGTAAACTGAAACTTGTTGAAGTAATGAAAAGAAAGTACAATCACTCAACCACTTATTCAACGGGAGGACTGAAGTGAAAGAACAATGCTGAAAGTAAAATGCAACTCGACCACTTTTCAGCGGGAGTAGATTGATGGCTCAGCCGATCAGCAAGATGAGATAATGCAATTACGTGAGTGACAGGCGGCAATCCGACCTCTTCCACTTGTTCAACGGGTGATACAGTAAAGAGAAACTAGCTAAGACTAAACATGCCAGTCTCATCCACAGTCATGGGAATTACAAGAATTATTTCAAAATAAGAGAACTGCTGACAATACTACTGTTCAGCTTACAATAATATAGAATTGCCTATCAATAGGATCCAGTGTATGAAGCTGCAGAAAAATAGAAGACTTCCCTATCATTTTCTTGACCTCCCAAACCCAAATCACAACTCACAGACCTCATTTTAATAATCTGATTTAATGAAAGATCTGGACTGAAAATGCAAATCAGCAACACAGAAAATCACTAAATTAATGACAACTCCCTCAAAACTCACTCAAACTTCATGGAATAAAATGCATTATGTTCTGAGACTGATGGCGCCCAAGATGGAAGCACAAAACCAACTCAAAGACACCACATTTATTTGGCACGCAAAACCAAGCATCTCCAAAAAGGTACGGCCCTAGAGAAGGGAAGAATTTGCATTATAAAAATAAATACCAAATATTAAAATCTGAAATTTCGAGAAAAGGGTCGCTCCAATCTGTGATTAATATTCAATTAATACCCACAACCAAATTAAAAGCACTCACAAACTTCTAAGCCAAAACTCAGTTCAGCCACAGTCAAAACAGCAACTGTGAAATGAACTGAAAATACAAAACTCTAACTCAGAATGCAAAATAACTCAATAAGAAACGAACTCTTAACTAGTTGCTATATTTCAAGCAAGAAGCCAAGCCAGCTAGGAGGTATGCATCCCTCGAAGCAATACTAAACCATTCTGGCAGCATAACTTCGCATAAAATTCAAGATGTTGAATGAAGAGCCAAGACCTCCTCTTTATAGATTTGCCAAGCACCTCTAGAAGCTTCCAGAAGGTGCCCTAATTCCATGTTGACCTTTTCACCCTCAAGATGGTGTCCCATTTCCCAAGGCATAAACTTCATCTTTTTAAATGTTAAACATTTCCTCATCTTCACGTCCCATTCTTCTCTCCAAGTTGACTTTAGAAAAATGATAAATATTTCACTTAACTTAATATTTTCATCAAATATCGAACTTGACAAAATAAACACCTCAAATGTTGCGGACCGACTGAACATACTGCCCTGCCCGAAATAGCCACTAAATCGAACTTTAGAGACCCTGCTAAAAATAGCACTGCCAAAAATAGAACTTACTAAAAATAGCATACTGCTAAAACTAGTAAGTTGTTCCAAACTTGTTTTAACCACAGTCCGAGCAGCCGTTGTACTTACTAAAATTAGTAAGTCCAGGAAAGTCCTCAGATTCATTTGCATATCACGCTGTCGCGAAGCTCTCTGAAAACCCAGAAGGAATCTAGAATCTGAACTATAAAACTCCAGCATGCAGCAATCGTAACTTACTAAAAATAGTAAGTCCGGAAAAGTTCTCTGATTCCGTTGCATGTCACGCTGTCGCGAAGCTCTCTGAAAACCCAAAAGGAATCCAGAATCTGAACTATAAAACTCCAACATGCAGCCATTGTAACTTACTAAAAATAGTAAGTCCGAAAAGGTTCTCTGATCCAGTTGCATGTCACACCATCGCAAGCTCTCTGAAAACCCAGAAAGAATCCTGCGACCAAACTGCAAAACACCAACATGCAAACCCCTGAATCTTCAAAGAAAACCTCCAAGTAGCTGGGAACCCTAACTCTGCCTCTGACTAGCCTACGAGCATCAAGGAATAGGCTAACAATCACTGCAAAGTGTAGTGCTAAAAATGGGGACATTACACGTTCTTATGATCCTTTGGGTCATTCCTCAACACGATAGGAGTGAAGCAATTCACACAAGGCATTGCCTGAGGACTTTTGGGTCGACGGTGAGGATGAGTTCCAAGTGCGTTGACGTCATTACTACAGACTTACTCTTCCATAGCTTATTCATTTCCTATCAAAAGATGTTGAGGGTTTGTTGGATGATGACGGAGAGGTGTTACTTAGTTCATTCATCAAAGACCAAGTTCTTTGCCAGCCACTTCACCAACCAGATTGGTACGCCAAGGGGAGTACTTCAATTCAAGACCTGTCCAGAGCTGTTATTAAAGACAAGCACGTACTTCTTGGACGACAAGAGAAGGCGAAGAACAATTCCAGTTTCAGAGCGGCCAGTAGGGTTTTCTTCATTACCTTCTACCTCTAAGTCGAGGCCTCGAGTTAAAGTTATCTTGAAGCCACCAAAATGTGTCAAAATTAGTGGGAACTCAAAGGGAAAAAGCATCAGTACGCGGAATATTCAAAAGGCGCCAAAGGTTCTATTAGAGCCAATGGTGCAAGCGGAAGCTAGTTCATCATCTCCTGCTCCACCATCTTCTCCACGGTCACCTCCTTTTGATATTGACTCGGAGCCAAAATTGCCAATGCATGAGACTTTCGTATTAGTTGATCCACCAATGGTTGACACAACGGAGGTAGTTTCTCCCCGAGAGGATAACATTGATCATTCTTGTTGGCTTCAGAGATCTTTGGGAAGACGGAGGTGAAAGCCTTCATATCAGCTTGACTTATCTGAGTTTGGCTATCCTTATCAAGATATGTCAAACAACAAGGTCAAAAAGCAGGTGCAGAATGAGAAGACTCCTGAAGCAAACATCGTTGTTGAAGTTGCTGCACCACCGAAAGGCAAGAGTTTGGATGAAGTTGAACTTGGTGATTTCACCTTCGTCAAAGCAAATCTTGACAGGAGCACCTGGCATGTTGATGTGAGCCTTTTCAAGGTCGCCGCAAGTAATCTTGAAAAGCGTTTCATCAAGAAAGGAGAAGATAAGGCAGCCTTCAAAGTTGAGATCAACCATCTCCGACAATACATCTCAAATCTTCTTCATGCAACCACAAGCCAAGCACCTATGCTCCCACAACTTTGAGAGACACTTGCAAATCAACAGAGAGTTGGCCAATTAGTCAATTGTGGAAAACTCTTGGACAACTGGATTCAAGATTTTATTGTTGTAGGTCGATACCTCCTTGCAGAGTTATATGAGTTGAGGTTCGAGGCACATAATCTTTGTCAAGGGATCCAACAGCTTGAGTTGTCCATAGCAGAGTGCAAGTCGGAAGACTTAACACTCATATCTAAGTTGGCAGTTGCATATGACTCCATTGTAGCAGAGGAGGATAAAAAGAAGGTTTTCACTTGGAGAGAACATCATAACAAAGTGGAAACATATCAAAGAATCTCTACGAGGATGGTTGCGCTCAAAGAGAATGTCGTTGGGGCTCTCAGACTTATCAGTGGATTTATCACTCAGATGCCATACCACTATCTTCATGAGGGTGGCACATAGCCTGAGCTTGATGCAATGCAGGCCGAGTTCGAAAAGTTGGTTCGTGATAGCTTAGATGGACAACCTATGGCGTCCAAGTTGGATCACTTCTCGGTGATGACAACTAGTTTCAACAAGGCAACCGAAGATGTCAAAGACTGTCAGATGACAATCAAAGATGGAGAGGAGTTGAGCAAGCAATATATCATTGTCAATAGTGTCAAAGTGCTAGAAGATGAGACAGTCAACAAATTCCTCGACAAGGTGATAGCTCGAGAGGACTTATAGTAGACAGTCAGTTAGATCCTACAGTTATTTTTAAGGATAGAGTCAGAAGTAGCAGTTAACTCAACATCAGTCTTGAGTTCTCATTTATGATTTTATACGCGCCTATCTCATCCTCACAGATATCTTTGGAGGTCAAGCTTTCAGTTAGGATCTAGTTAACTAATGTTAGTTATTAGTTAACTTTCATTTCAATAAGGACTTGCATGTTGCACATGTCCATTTCAATAAGTACAACTAGTTTCAACAAGGCAACTGAAGATGTCAGAGAATGTTAGAGGACGATCAAAGATGGATACGAGTTGAGCAGGCAATATATCATCGTTGGCAGTGTCAAAGTGCCAAAAGATGAGATAGTCGACAAATTCTTGGATGATGTAATATCCCGAGAGGGTTTATAGTAGATTGTCAGTTGGATCCTACAATTATTTTCGAGGATACAGTCAGAAGCAGCAGTTAACTCAACATCAATCTTGAATTCTCATTTCTGATTTTATACACGCCTATCTCATCCTCGGAGATATCTTTAGAGGTCGGACTTTCAGTTAGGATCTAGTTAACTGAGGTTAGTTATCAATTAACTTTCATTTCAATAAGGACTTGCATGTTGCACATGTCCATTTAGTTTAGTTTTGTTTCAATTAACTGTTGGTAGTTTTCCAATTAACTGTATAGCTTTATTTATTTACGTTTAGCAATAAATAAAAGCACCCTTGCTCATTTGTAATTAACTTTTGCATGATAACATACATGTTGAGCCCACTTTGCTTGTAGTATTGTTGTTTTTGTATTTGTTCATCAACTTTTCATTGTGATAGAAAGTTGCTACATTGTCAACAATATTCCTATTCTTAGTATTGGTTCACTTTGAACTTTTATTAGCAATAAACAAATTACCGAGCCGCCTTGTCGAGCAATATTACTTGTAATGGTTCATCCTTGTTCAATATAATGTTGGTTGATCATTTATTTGTGTGATAGTTCCTTCATACAATTTGTTGTCCTAGGTTATATTTGTGATTAATAATCTTGTTTCATATCTACACCTCGTATAGAGTATTTTACCTCCTTGGGAATTTAGAGATGAAGATTATTGTTTGATGTTGTTTCTATTAATCTTGTTTGCAACACTACACCTCGGATAGAGTATTTTACCTCCTTGGGAATCCTATTATAAAGATTATCGTCTAAACATTCCTTGCTCCTAAGTCCTTATGCTTTGTTTCTCTTAAGGAAATAGGATAGATTAAAGCATTAAGTTGTAGTTAAGATCTGCAAAACCAGAGAAAAACGTTAGCTGCAATTTATTGGTTTTCTTAACCTTATGCCTCTTCCAGCCGAGTTAAAAAGATAGGATTTAGATCATTTACTTTTTCATACACACGCACATCAACAAAAGAGGGAACTTCCCCTCCTAATTTCAAGATAAGTCGTTATGCACTATGCATAGTTGTCTGTTGCCAATACGCACTCCAGAGGTGCGAATTGTAACGCCAACATTACTATATCATAATGTTAATGATAAGATAGTCGATTATGGTATATGGCCATATCCATTGCTCCAGAGTAAGAAATATAAATCATGTTGCGAAGAAAGTCCAAGCTAAGCTTATTCACTCATTGCTAGATCATATATTGGGTTAATATATTTCATATGAAAAAAATTCGTTCAAATAAATTATTTTCCTGGTTTATCTAATTCATTCTAAACCAGTGACTTATTTTTCGAGCAATCTAGTATGTAGAGTTTTGTAGGCAATTAAGGAAACCAATATGTTGGCTTCAAATATTCAAGGCCATTTTATTATCTTTGTATCTATATCATTGACATTACAATATACCACATATTTAGAATTTCTTTGAAAGGACATGGAAATTTGATGCTGTATAAAAACATTAAATTAACTATCAAGAGAATTGTATAAAGGATGCTTTTGATGTTGTTGAATGCTATAAAACACACCTCACATGTGAGGCTGGCACATCTTCAAGCAATGGTATAAAGAGTTTCTAGACCACAAAATAAAGGTAATGACAATAATTCCAACATTCATAGAAACTCTTAACTAACACAATTCATCAATAGAGGGGATGGACACCATATGCATTGAAGATTGCCAACAAGAAAGTAAAAAGATAAAGGACGATATGCTACACTTGCAAAGAAAATTGGAAATCATGTAAAGAGATATATCTAGCATCCATAATACATTACTAGCTACAAGTGCTTACATCCAAACTTGCACCACCACCCAGACATGCCTCTTACCACCTGGAAAGGCAATGTGCAGTCTACCGAAGTATCCCGTCATGAACAATGGAATCTCCCATGAAATAATTTTCAGTAATATTCTTGTTTTATTGCACTAAAATTCCATAGAAAATAACATATTATGTTTTATCTTGTCTTGATCTCACATCAGAGGCATGAAAGTCATTTTCTTTGTCCTATGGGACAATACCATGCCTTGATAGAAACTTTTAAAGTAGAGAATTTGTTAGTCATCATTGATCGGTATCTAAGCTTATGGGAAATGTATAATGAAGATTTGTTTTTAAAGAATATGTTGAACATTATAACGAAGATCAAATCCAATGGCATTTGGAATTTGAAGGTTTTATAACGCAAGTTATAAACTTACAAGAATACATGGGATTGGATCAATCAATAGTAATCCTTTCACAAGAATTTGAACAAAAATAAACATGACAATAGATTTATGCTTCATCTTTCTTTTATAATTGTGTGACTTTCATAGGAGAGAGGCTTGGGAAAAGAAAGTGTAAAAAACTAAAGATGAGTTACATGAATATTGATATGGCACTTGTGCCCTTATCAACTATCACAATACATGTGCCCTTGTTTTGAAAGTTCAATACCATGATATTTTCTATAAATTATTAATTTTTTAATTTTTATTTATATTAAAATAATAAAATAGATGAAATCTCCAAGTACCCCCGTCTCCTATTTTCGAAAAAAGCAATACCAGTAACGGTACTGATACCAATCTCTTGTACTAGTACTAGTAATAATCTTCGGACAACCATGGATATGTCGTTACATTCTTTGACACATAGAGGATGCATTATAGGAGTAATATTTCAAACTCTATAATGTATTGTAATGTTTCATTGTTGAATGTTATATTGAGTGTGGATGCATTTGGAGGTTGAGTTTTTCCCTCTTGAAGGTTTTATAAAGCTATAATTATGTAATTTTATAGCATATCTTTTCTTTTTGTGATATTATTATTCTGCGGGCTTCTATACATGATTTTGTTGTTCTTGGCTAAGCATGTGGACATGTGAAGTGAGGGGTAAAGAGCTTCTCAACAATTTTGTCTAATAATATTATGTAATAAATGGTTTCATCAAACTCATCAGTTCCTCACGAGTTGTATCAGATCATAGTTCTGCTTGACAAAGGTGAAAGATCCCTATTTTTCCTTAATCCTTGTTTCACATACATATATGTTGTGCAGGTAGTGATAACATAGATTTGATGTTTTCGAATTCCTATATTTTTTAATATTTTTACCAAATATGGTGTTTGAAGAGGATTAAGAAAATGTTGTTGACTATCCTATTTTAAACATGAGACTACTTTAAGAGACATTCAAGAAAATGTAATGTTGAATGATTGAATCTTCATGTATTCATATTTAGGCATGCTCAATGAAGATATCGGCATGTTATTTAGGTAAAAATATATGCATCACTCCAACAAACATATGTTGCAACAAGAGATATTAAGAATAACAAAAAACATTCAACGACGAAAGATGTTCTGATTACAAGTGTTGATAATTCTAGAGCATTTCCAGTTGTTAAACAATCTATAATCGACAAAAATGTTGGAAATAATTCCAACTTCTGCTTTCTGGTTTTTCCTCTCGCCGCTTTACTTCCACTTGGTGGCTCGTCTCTTGTGGTAACGGCGATGCCTACCTCTTTACCTCGCCATTCCATTTTTGGTCTCTTGTGGTTCTTCAGATGCTTACAGCCATGTATCTTCCACCCGCACGCGGTTCTCCGGTATCTCCCAAGATACACCGATCTCTCCCCTCGCTTCTTGCGGTTAAGCGGTTATAACATTGTCCCACGGTCTGCCTTCTTCCTCCTCGCAGTTGCTCGGTCTCTCCTGGATTCATCGCGGCTCTGCAAGCTATCCAAACTTCGACCGGGGTGGTACGGTTTCCCCGTGTTACCACGACCCCTTCGTTCACCCCTCACGGTGGTGTCGTGACCCCACGGTCCCGTGAGTCCTTTCTCTACCACTCACAATAGTGCGGTTTGCTTGCGGCTTTCCCACGATACCGCAAACGTGGTTTACTCCATGCGAGGTAGCTCGGTTTTCACATTTTTGGCGACGCTTCGGTAGACTTCCTTGTGGCAATATTTATTTCTCGATTAGACGTTGAAAGGACTTTTATTTTAATATGATTTATTGTTGTTTATTGTTGCCAGGTCCTGCATGTGAGACGATGAGAATTTATTTTAACTGTGTGTTGTCCTCACATATATATTTTGGTTGCTCGATTGTTATGGAGAGGTGATAAGAAAAGGAAAGTGATTGCTCTCAAGACCAGAAGAAATAGATCAAAAATTTGTCATATTTGGTATGATGTTGTAATTTATGGGAGTATGGAAAAAATCAATATATATTGCTCAATACAAGCAAAATTTTCAGTGGTAGTTGTTGGTTGTGAAAAGAAAGTTTTTTTTATATACTAAAAAAAAATTGTGTAATTTTTGGACTCTATTTTTCTCCACTTCATGCCTCTTGTTTCCAACAAAGTGGTATCGGAGCAGTGTCGGTCAGGCTCATTGAGAGTAGAGTTATATAAGTTTTGTGTTTGAGATAGTCATAGAGTGTCTAGGAATTTATCTAGTGGTGTTGCAGTCAAGAACATTACTTATGTCTGCAAATCTGAGAAGCTTGTCTGGGGTTAGAAATTTGTGAAGAGAGTTCATAAGAAGTTTTTTTTTTTTTAAATAAGGGGTCACCACAAAAACAAGCCAAAAGTGATTTGTCAATAGAAAAGAAATTATCTCATTGTATAAGTCATTGAGTAAGTAAGAAGTCATTCCTAGAAAGGAAAATATCAGAAAGTGTGGAAAGTTTGCAAAAGTTGAAGTCATTTTAGCTAACAGGCAAATTTAGGGTGTGTTTGAAGCTTAGGAAGAATTTTTCTAAGCCAGTTGCAGGAAGAAGAAAATAGGAGGTTGTGTACATCATAAGATAGAAGGAGAATGCTTGAAGTAAATTATTGAGAAGAGCAAGAAGTGCTGCATTTTAAAACAAAGAAAAGAAATCACTGACATATGAGAAGTTGTGCAACAACCCACAAGAAAAAGAACCTGTTACAAGGAGGTTTTCAGATTTGTGAAGATTGATACCAGTAAATTCTTAAGAAGAAGAAGTTGTCAATTGTTAATAAAAAAGGTTGTGCTAAAGAGAAGATTATACAAAACACCAGTTTCCTGAACAAACAAAGAGTTGCAAACCCAGCTGCTGAATTCCAGTCACGAGATCAAGATTTGTGTTCTTCATTTGAAAAATCTGTTTTTGTTGAAAATAATGGTGATAAAAAATGTCAAGATGAACATGATAAAGAATTTGGAAATCTTGGTAGCTGTGCTAATATGTTAGAATCTGCAAAAGATGCTAATTGTTTTCAAGAGAATGTTGGGTTAAAAATCATGAAAAGATATGGGTTACACAGGACAAGGACTAGGAAAACATGATCAAGGAAAGAGAGAACCAATTAAGGCTACAATGAGGCCACAGTATGAAAGCCTCAGGTATGTCCTCGGACAGCACAATGGTGCCACAAGTGCAAAAAAAATTGTTCAAGAAATAAAGAGTGTTGAGTGTTCGCAATGCCACAAAAAAGGTCACATCAAGGATAAGTGTTGGGATTTACACCCTTGCAATCTTTGTGGTTCAAAGAATCATTGTCAGAAAATGTGTTGGAATAAAATGTCAAAGAATATCTATTTCAAAATGCATAGAAATGGACTATGGATGGGTTTGCGAATCAGGTTGGCAGAAGCTAACTGGTATGCTCAAGATATTGTACAAGTGTTCATATGTGAAGGTTAATAAAAATTCTGAAAGTGATAAATGTTCAAAAGGGATGAAAAATGTTATAAGTGAAAAGAAATTGTTGTCCAAAGAGACACTTTCAGATTGTGAAGATATTGAAAACACTATGTTAATGTTTTGAAACAAGAGTTGGTGATACTGCTGCTACACAACTCAAAGAGTCAAGGGAATGGTATCGTTATTGAGAATTTTTGAAATAGAGTTTGGCGTTTGACAGATTTGAAAAGTTAGAAAATATTGTTGTAGTCACTGAACAAAGAAGTGCAAGAAGAAGCCACAAGGGTTTCCAAGTTTGAGAGTTAGAAGTCCCGTAAGCAAGGGGTCATATGCAAAAGAGTTATAAAGATTCAAAGAAGTAGCTAAAGCTACCACTGCAAAACTTAAAAGTCTGATACAACGACAGTTGTCAAAATAACAAGTTAAAGTAATGTTTATGGAGGCTTTGAAGAGCAAACACATGAAGTTGTCAAGAAAGAAAATTCCAATAAATTTGATCGAGGGTTGGAGATATGTCATCATATTATGAATAAATAAAAATGGAAGTTACAACCGCAGCTGTTAAAGGACACTATCTGAGGTTTGATTATGAAGAAAGTAATATAAGATGATAAATGGAAGATTACAAGACTTACAAATCAAAAAATTGTCTTGATTAAAGAGAAGTTTGATAAGGTACATCAATTAAAGGGCATCATGGTTTACATGGCAGCAGCCACAATATGAAGAGTCTCTTTTGCAAGAGAAGTTTTGTGTTCTTGGGCATTTCCAATATTTGTTGGACAAAGAAAGCAAGAAGAGGTTGAAGTTTTTTTTTGAATAAAATCCTGATCAGATTTATGGAATAAGAAGGAAGAAATAGCCAGAATACAACTAAAATTTTTGGAGGAATGAGAAACAGCTAATGGAGAAAGAAGTAATACAGTGAGATGAAGCACCATTTAGTAAGCAAGCATGAAAACAAAAGATGAAACCAATGATAGGATTCTCTAGCACCAGGAGTGTGTCTCTACGGGAGAGGTAAAAAAAAAAAATCAAGAATAAGTCACTGAAAGGAATGAAATCAGCCTTGTGAGTTTGTGGTAATCTGAAACCACCTCTATCTAAGAATGTAATAGCAGAAGGTATGAGCAGCAGCTCAAATTGTAACAGTTAGTAATCAATGCATGATGATGTATGTGAATGAGTTGAAGTTAAATTTGTGTCTTTGTTTAAGTTGCATAAAATGATATAAAGGAAATTTGCAAAAGAAGAGTCCATCTTGGCAAATCTAGGGAAAGCAAAGACTATGTATGACTGTTGAAAACAGACCAATCCAGCAAAATAAAAAAGGGCGTTGGCCACAACTAGGAAATGGATCTAATCATTGGAGAAGAAGAACTGCTGCAGCAGTTGAAGGAAAGGAATTACTATCAAAAGTTTTGAACTCATTATTCAATGCATTCCATTCCAAGGAAGATACGTATGCACAACCGCACCTGTTGAAAAAAATTAATTGGCAGAAATCAAGGTAAGAGTAAGGACACTAAGTTTGCAAAAAAGAAATGGATTGTCTTCAGCCGAATCTGACCAAAGAGAAAGTGACACTCGATGGGAGATTAATAAAGTCCAAGGATGACAAAGGACACAGAGAGGTTTAGAGAGTTGAAGAATGCCGCAGCATTAGCAATAAGATTGAAGATTGTTCGAGATTGAGCATTGAAAGAAATCATTTGACCATCGTGCAGGCAAAAGTCGTAATTAAGGGGGTTGTTGGTAATAATTCCAACTTCTGCGTTCTGTTTTTTCCTCTCACCGCTTTACCTCGGCTTGGTGGATCGTCTCTTGTGGTGGCGAATTGCCTACCGCTTTACCGCGCCCTTCCATTTCTGGTCTCCTGTGGTTCTTTTAATGCTTACCTCCTTACCGCCATCTATCTTCCACCCACACGTGGTTCTTCGGTATCTCCCTCGTTACCACGGTCTCTCCTCTCGCTTCTTGCGGTTATTCGGTTATACCGCTGTCCCGCTGTCTGCCATCTTCCTCCTCGCGGTTGCTTGGTCTATCCTGGCTTCACCGCAGCTCCGCCAACTCTCCAGACTTCGATTGCGGTGGTGCAGTTTCCGCGTGTTACTGCGACCCCTTCATTCGCCCCTCACGGTAGTGTGGTGACACCGTGGTCCCGCGAGTCTCTCTCTACTGCTCAAAGTAGTGCGGTTTGCTCACGATTGTCCCGCGATACTGCAGGTCAGGTTTGCTCCATGCGCGGTAACGCGGTTTTGGCGTTTATCGCGACGCTTCGGTGGACTTCCTGTGGGCAATATTTATTTCTCGATTAGATGTTGAAAGGACTTTTATTTTAATATGATTTATTGTTGTTTATTGTTGTCAGATCCTGGATGTGACACGATGAGAATTTGTTTTAACTGTGTGTTGTCCTCACATGTTTTGTGGGTGAAAAGAATTAGATTATTATATGTTTGTTCTAGAAGTTAATTTTTGACATATATATTTTGGTTGCTCAATTGTTATGGAGAGGTGATAAGAAAAGGAAAGTGATTGCTCTTAAGACCAGAAGAAATAGATCAGAAGTTTGTCATATTTTGTATGATGTTGTAATTTTTGGGAGTATGCAAAAATTCAATATATATTGCTCAGTACAAGCAAAATTTACAACGGTAGTTGTTGGTTGTGACAAGAAAGTTTCTTTTAATATAATAAAAAAAATTTGTATGTAATTTTTGGACTATGTTTTTCTCCACTTCATGCCTATTGTTTCCAACAAAGTAGGCATCAGAGCAATGTCGGTCAGACTCATTGAGAGAAGAGTTATATGAGTTATGTGTTTGAGATCGACATAGAGTGTCTAGGAATTCATCTAGTGGTGTTGCAGTCAAGAACAGTAGTTATGTACACAAATCTGAGAAGCTTGTCTGGGGTTAGAAATTTGTCAAGAGAGTCGATAAGAAGTTTTTTTTTAAAAAGGGATCACTGCAAAAAAAAGCCACAAATGCTTTGTCAATAGAAAATAAATTGTTCATTTTATAAGTCGTTGAGTAAGTAAGAAGTCATTCTGAGAAAGGAAAATATCTAAAAGTGTTGAAAGTTTGCAAAAGTTGAAGCCAATTTAGCTAACAGGGAGATTTAGGGTGTGTTTGAAGCTTAGGAAGGATTTTTCTAAGCCAATTGCAAGAAGAAGAAAACAAGAGGTTATGTACATCAGAAGAAAGAAGGAGAATTTTTCAAAAAAATTATTGAGAAGAGCCAGAAATGCTGCATTTTAAAACAAAGAAAAGAAATCGCTGACATATGAGAAGGTGTGCAACAGCCCACAAGAAAAAGAACCTGTTACAAGGAGGTTTTCAGATTTGTGAAGATTGATACCAATAAATTGCTAAGAAGAAGCAGTTGTCAATTGTTTAAAAAAAGGGTTGTGTTGAAGAGAAGATTGTATAGAACACCAGTTTCCTGAACAAACAAAGAGCTGCAAAACCAGCTGCTGAATTTCAGTCACGAGATCAAGAAAGGTAAGCTGAAACTTTCCTTTACAAATTGGGAAAGTAGGAAAAAGGGTTAAAAAAGAAAATGAAAATTTGGCATCTGCAAATGATGTTTTAGAGGAAGAACTAATTTCGTCTAAAGATGAACTGGATATTGTCAAAAATAACAATGGGTGTTTTATTGAAAGAATAAAAGAGATGTTTAAAGAAAAAAAATGTATACCGCTAGATGAAAATGATGATCTTGAGAAAGAACTGAGAAAGGTTAAAGCTAGAAATGGAGAGTTAAAAGAAAGGTTGAAATCTTTTGAAGAGATTAAGAAAAAAGAAATGAGGAATTTGAAAAGAGAATAAAGTTGTTTGATGAAATAAAGAAAAAGAATGAAGATTTGGAAGAGATTTTAAAAATGGTAGAAGAAGAAAACAGTTCGCAGGAAAAAGAAATATTAAAGTTGAAACAAGAGAAAGATTGTGTGAAGTCAAAGTCTTCAGCTTGTGATGTTTCTTGCGACACAACAGATTTGTGTTCTTCATTTGAAAAATCTGTTTTTGTTGAAAATAATGGTGATAAAAAATGTCAAGATGAACATGATAAAGAGTTTGCAAATCTTGCTAGCTGTGATAATATGTTAGAATCTGCAAAAGATGCTAATTGTTTTCAAGAGAATGTTGGGTTAAAAATCATGAAAAAAATGAGTTACATAGGACAAGGACTAGGAAAACATGATCAAGGAATGAGAGAGCCAATTGAGGCTACAATGAGGCCAAAGTATGAAGGTCTCGGGTATGTCCTAGGACAGGGGAATCGTGCTACAAGTCCAAAAAATTTTGTTCGAGAAATAAAGAGTGTTGAGTGTTCGCAGTGCCACAAAAAAGGTCACGTCAAGGATAAGTGTTGGGATTTACACCCATGCAGTTTTTGTGGTTCAAAGAATCATTGTGAGAAAATGTTTTGGAATAAAATGTCAAAGAATGCATCTGTTTCAAAATGCATAAAAATGGACTATGGATGCGTTTGCGAATCAGGTTGGCAGAAGCTAACTGGTATGCTCAAGACATTGTACAAGTGTCCATATGTGAAGGTTAATAAAAATTATTAAAGTGATAAATATTCAAAAGGAATGAAAAATGTTATCAATGAAAAGAATTTGTTGTCTAAAGAGACACTTTCAGATTGTGAAGATATTGAAAACACTATGTTAATGTTTTGAAACAAGAGTTGGTGAAATTGTTGTTGCGCAGTTGAAAGAGTCAAGGAACAGTATCATTATTGAGAGTTTTTGAAATAGAGTTTGACAGATTTGTAAAGTTAGAAAATATTGTTGTAATCACTGAACAAAGAAGTGCAAGACGAAGCCACAAGGGTTTCCAAGTTTGAGAGTTAGAAGTCCCGTAAGCAAGAGGTCATATGCAAAGAGTTATAAAGATTCAAGGAAGTAGCTGAAGCTACCACTACAAAGCTTAAAAGTCTGATACAACAGCAGCTGTCAAAAGAACAAATCAAACTAATGGTTATGGACGCTTTGAAAAGAAAACATATGAAGTTGTCAACAAAGAAAATTCCAATAAATTTGATCGAGGGTTGGAGATATGTCATCATATTATGAATAAATAAAAAAGGAAGTGACAGCCGCAGCTGTTAAAGGACACTATCTGAGGTTTGATTATGAAGAAAGTAATATAAGATGATAAATGGAAGTTTACAAGACTTACAAACCTAAAAATTGTCTTGATTAAAGAGAAGTCTGAAAAGGTACATCAATTAAAGGGCATCATGGTTTATATGGCAGCAGCCACAATGTGAAGAGTCTCTTTTGCAAGAGAAGTTTTGTGTTCTTAGCCATTTCCAATATTTGCTGGACAAAGAAAGCAAGAGCAGGTTGAAGTTATTTTGTTTAAACTGTGTGCTATCCTCACACGTTTTGTGGGTGAAAAGAATTAGATTATTATATGTTTGTCCTAGAAGTTAATTTTTGACATATATATTTTGGTTGCTTGATTTTTATGGAAAGGTGATAAGAAAAGGAAAGTGATTGCTCTCAAGAGCAAAAGAAATAGATCAGAAGTTTGTCACATTTTGTATGATGTTATAATTTTTGGGAGTATGGATTAGAAATTTGTGAACAGAAGTTTTTGGGAGTATGGATTAGAATTCATCTAGTGGTGTTACACTCAAGAAAAGTAGTTATGTCTGCAAATCTATGAAGCTTGTCTGGGATTAGAAATTTGTGAACAGAGTTGATAAAAAGTTTTTATTTTTGAAAAAGGGGTCATTGCAAAAAGAAGCCACAAGTGTTTTGTTAATAGAAAAGAAATTGTTCATTGTATAAGTCGTTGAGTAAGTAAGAAGTCATTCGTAGAAAGGAAAATATCTAAAAGTGTTGAAAGTTGGAAAAAGTTCAAGCCAATTTAGCTGACAAGGAGATTTAGTGTGTGTTTGAAGCTTAGGAAGAATTTTTCTAAGCCAGTTGCAAGAAGAATAAAACAAGAGGCTGTATACGTCAGAAGAAAGAAGAAGAATGCTTGAAGAAAATTATTGAGAAGAGTCAGAAGTGCTGCATTTTAAAACAAAGAAAAGAAATCACTGACATATGAGAAGCTGTGCAACAACCCACAAGAAAAAGAAGTTGTTACAAGGACGTTTTCAGATTTGTGAAGATTGATACCAATAAATTGTTAAGAAGAAGAAGTTGTCAATTGTTAAAAAAAAGGGTTGTGCTAAAGAGAAGATTGTACAGAACACCAGTTTCCTGAACAAACAAAGCGTTGCAGACCCAGCTACTGAATTCCAGTCACGAGATCAAGAGAGGTAAGCTGAAACTTTCGTTTATAAATGCGGAAAGTAGGAAAAAGCGTTAAAAAATAAAATAAAAATTTGGCATCTGCAAAAGATGTTTTAGAGGAAGAACTAATTTCGCTTCAAGATGAACTGGATATTGTTAAAAAGAACAATGGATGTTTTATTGAAAGAATAAAACAGATGTTGAAAGAAAAGTGTATACTGCTAGATAAAAATGATGATCTTGAGAAAGAACTGAGAAAGGTTAAAGCTAGAAATGGAGATTTAGAAGGAAGGTTGAAATCCTTTGAAGAGATTAAGAAAAGAAATGAGGAATTTGAACAGAGAATAAAGCTGTTTGATGAAATAAAGAAAAAGAATGAAGATTTGGAAGAGATTTTGAAAAGGGTAGAAGAAGAAAACAGTTTGCAGGAAAAAGAAATATTAAAGTTGAAACAAGAAAAAGATTGTGTGAAGTCAAAGTCTTTAGCTTGTGATGTTTCTTGTGACACAACAGATTTGTGTTCTTCATTTGAAAAATCTGTTTTTGTTGAAACTAATGGTGATATTTCTCGATTAGACGTTGAAAAGACTTTTATTTTAATATGATTTATTGTTGTTTATTGTTGCTAGGTCCTGGATATGATACAATGAGAATTTGTTTAAACTGTGTGCTATCCTCACACGTTTTGTGGGTGAAAAGAATTAGATTATTATATGTTTGTTCTAGAAGTTAATTTTTGACATTTATATTTTGGTTGCTCGATTGTTATGGAGAGGTGATAAGAAAAGGAAAGTGATTGCTCTCAAGAGCAGAAGAAATAGATCAGAAGTTTGTCATATTTTGTATGATGTTGTAATTTTTGGGAGTATGGAAAAATTCAATATATATTGCTCAGTAGAAGCAAAATTTACAGCGGTAGTTGTTGGTTGTGAAAAGAAAGTTTTTTTTTATATAATAAAAAAAAAAATTGTGTAATTTTTGGACTCTGTTTTTCTCCACTTCATGCCTCCTGTTTCCAACAAATAACGATAATTATCCAACCACCATTGAGGTATTCAAGTCCTGAAGACTCCAACAAAGGTGTGATAAGGAAGAAATCTTAATTTAAGATCTAGAGTGTGACATCAAAGCAAAATATCAATGTTAGAACATTTGAAAGTAAACTATAGCTTGAACTTAGTGGCAATATGGTTTAGTATGCAAGAGGTTGTCTTAAGAATGAGTTATCAGAAGAATGTTACAAATATCTTATTACAACCATTAATAAATTATAAAATAACATGCATGTAGCATGAAGGAGAATCAACATCTAATGTTTCCACAAAGTTTATGATTGCTCTGCTTCAAATCCTTATATTTCACAAACCTGAGATGTCAGTACGAGAAACCTTATGATTTGGATTTCAGTTGTAAGAATAATAACATATCATAAACATATGACACAAAGTTTTATTTTGTTGTCTCTCTACATTCAATGGATACATGATCTGAAAATCATCATTGTTTTGTTTGAATTGTAATTTCTTTATACCTTCAATTGGTATAAAGCAAAGGTCTGAAGATAGTTCGCCATTTTGGATCAGTGTAGTTGCAGAGAAAGGAATTGCTGATGAAATAACTGAAAAAGTATGAGCAAAAGTTTCATAAAAGAATTTCATTTCAAACGCTTCACAAGTTAGAAGCCGTTTAAATCAAGAACGAAGCCGTTTCCAACAAAGGTGGATCGCAGAATATTTGAGTGTGCAGGTGTTAATAATTTGCCTAAGGAATTTTTTAATCGCTGCGAAAAAGGAGATTAACAAAAAGAATCGCTGCTAAACAGAAGATAGCAGAAATTGGGAAGATAACCAAAGTCGGACAGAAAAATCATCGCGGGTTTTGTAAGGCTATTGTTTTCGAGAAATCTATTTTTTCAATTGAATATAAAGGGGAGTGTATTGTTGAATTTTTGCAAGAAGATTATCAGTTTTTTTTAAGGGGATTAAACTGCAAACATAACTATTTTGCTTATTGGAACACTCACTCGAATGCAAACTTTGTTAAAATCTAAAGGTTTCTGGAATATTGTTAGTAGGGGTATGAAATATTGTTAGGAGGGGTATGAAATACCTGAAGATGTTGATGCACTGACTAATCAAGAAAAACAAGAATTAGTGAAAAATTAATAAAAGGATAATGAAGCGTTATTTTTAATTCAGCGTGTAATAAGCCAGTCAATCTATCCTACCATCTGTGGTGTTACTCATTGAAAACAGATTTGGAATATTCTTGTAAATGCATATCAAGATACTCACACAGCAAAATTGCTAACATTAAGCAAAAGTTTTGAAAACATTAAAATGTGTCAAAATCAATTTGAATTAATTAATGAATTTCTTGTTAAAGTTGAAGGGATGATGAATCGGATGAGAATTTTAGGAGATGATGTAAGTAATCAGCATGTGATTGAGGAAATTTTAAGAAGTTTGATTTCCAAATTTGATAATGTTGTTTTTAGAATAAAAAATTCAAAAAATCTTGCATCCATGAAAATTAATGAATTAAATGGCATCTTATTAACAGCAGAAGAAAGAATGATGGGTTGGCTTATATTGTTAGCCCTTCCTTTGCTAAGAGGGTAACAATACTAGAGACCTTTGCAAAACCCAGATCTTGCAATATCATGTTACATATTGCTTGTGACGAAATGTCTCAAATTTTTTGCTCTATCGTTAATGAGGCTCATTCAGAGAATGTCATAACTTCCATGCAATTTATTATGTTTGTAATTTTGGGTGAAGATGATATTTCTAAGCTATTATTATGTAACTTGTTGGCTGTTTGGAAGAAAGAGCAGGATATTTCACCAGCGGCAAATGAGTTCTCAAAAAGATTGATTAAACAAAATTTTGAAAAATTAAAAAACCACAAAAAATGAATTGCTTTCTTGTGGTCTACAAATTACACGTCGTTCTAAAATGACCCAAAATCAATTGAGGAAAGCACAACACTGTTTCACAAGCTAAGAAGTGTCGACATCTAGTCGCACATGTGGGAGCAACAAAGAAAATAAATTAGTGGCTTCCATTACGTGCTTATTCCCTCAGAGTGACGATGACGTCAAAGAAGAAACTAACATATTAGAGTTTGAGGAAGAAGTAAAGACAACATTAGAAAACTCTAAACTTGTGTTAGAACTTGAGATGGACATTCAGAATAATCCAAATGAAAGGTATGCAAATGATAATTTTTTTGATGTCACTAATGATAATATTGTGTTCGCTGAAAATTCCAGATTAACAAGTAATGTCGAGCACTTAGATCAATACAGTGAAGCTTATTCAAAAATTGAAGGTGAGGCACATGAGACCTATGACTTCCATGACAACACCATTTGAAGGTATGAAGAAAGTACTGATTTTTGTATGCCTATTAACACCAGTTCATTATCCATGCATGATTTTGGCATTCATTAGGAAGATTGGAGGAAAATATTATCTGTGATAGCTGAGAATGAAGTGCAAGTGCTATCTAGGTTGGACAACATGAAAAAGTTCATTTAAAATTTAATGCAAGAGGCACAAAGAGGTCAGCTTGAACAAATTGTGACCTTTGTAGATTTACAAACAGTAGAGAGTGCAATGGAAGATATGAAATTGGTATATTTGCGAATGATCAAAGATAGATATGTGGCTACCAAGTTTGCAGATGAGGTTTTCTATAACTATAGAAACAAAGGAAAAGGTTGATGAGCTCACCTTTGAGCTTAAATCAATTAAGAACTCATTCGATAGCACTCAAATATCACTATTAGAGGCAGAAGAACAACTCGCTATTGTTAAAAGATTCAAGGAATAAGAGAATGAAGAGAGGGCTAAAGATATCAATCAGGTGATTGATAAGCTTGATAGGCTTTATGGAGATTTTGATGGAAAACAGTTACCTAAGATTGCATATTTCAATGTGGGACAACAAGAGGATTGGTTTAAAACAGAGAATGGAAATAACTTCCGATCTATGGATAATCCACTCTTTGAAATGGATGTAGAATTATCTTTTCATAATGAATGCTGAGAAACATCATGACTCTATTTATATAGCAAGTAACAATAATAGGATATGGGATCCAAGTAAAGTTTTTGGGCATGAATTAGATACTATTCCCGATACTCGATTTGGCTCTCTGTTTGTTGAAGTTTACGCATTAACAACTAATGGTGAGCAATTTGATTATCTTTATGATTATACCTTAAGGTATGAAAGTATTGTTCCTAGTGAAGAAACCTCAAGCACCATCAAAAGATCTATAGATGGAGCTCAATGAATACCAAAGTAGTGTAGCATAAGTGTGATGGAGCTATGTCATTCTTGAGCATGTATGCAAGAGATCATCAAGGATTTTTGGAGGTTAATGATGATGGAAAGAAAGTACCATGGAGGATTATTTGTCATGTCCCTTCGTCATTGAGGTCGGCCTACAATGGCTTTTTAATAAAGGTGTTTATTAACACAATTTAATTATAATTAATCAATAAACATTTAATATAAAATATAAACATAAAATAATAATAAATATTAAAAACTAAAATAAAAATTTTAGTTTGATTTTGAGAGGCAATAATTGGACACTAGGACCTAATTTTGAAAATGGTATTTAGGTGGCACTACTATTTCATTTTTGGCATCTCATTTTTGGGCAAATTTTGGAGAGCACTTCACAATTTGCACTTTTGCACTGCTTGGGATGAAACCCTCGAGCTAATGACAATTGGTAGGATGAAAACCCTACCATTGTTGTGTTTTCTGAACAAATCTAGTTAGAGTATGCATTTCGGCTGAATTTACAAGTTATTTCTCCATCTACAGGTGGCGTTGTTGTTTGGAAGATTTTACGGCTTTATCAGGGCAGAACCTACCCTCATCTCATTGGTGGCTACCTCTGGGGTTGTTGGCCAGCCAACGGATACCCTCTAGGGACCTGCAATCAGCTAGAGGCTTGCAACAAGCAACACAAATCATCAACAATAGGTCAGATCCGCGTAGGCTTATCTTTGCAGACTTGCAGGCAACCTCTAGTCGTTCCATAGACCTCAACATATCCGATCTACAGTCCTTGTTACATGTCATTAATGCCTTTAGTAGTGAGCAAAAGGAAGGACTAACAACCATTCATTTATTACATACATTTGGGCAGCTACCATCATCAGATCTAGGGTTTTCCAACTCTTTGCATGCAGCTGGACAAAAATGAATATTGAATCTAGGGTTTGTTTCCACATTCAGATAGAGATTAGCCACAAACCCTAAACCCACAGCACTTTATAATGCAAAACCTATATTTTGATACCCAACTGTTCCGGGGGTCTGTTAAAGTGGTCATACATCTATTGTCATTAATACAGTACTATGGGTTGTCATTTTTTTGTACTAATCAGGCAAAAACAAAAAATCAAGTTTGTTTTCAGTGCAGTTTCAGTTTTTTTTTCAGTTGTTTACACTTGTTCTCTAGCTGTGTGAAAACTCAGAAGAATAATATCCAGTCATGTATAGTTGTGTGTTTAGAAAACTAGGAAATTTTTTAGTTAGTGTCCTATCCATAGTTGAAAAACTCAGACTCGGCAATAACTCGAAAGACCCAAAAAATTTAAAAACTCAGGACTCGGCAAAAACTCGGGGAAAAACTCGGCAATAACTCGGCAAATTTATCGAACATTTGAAAATACATAATTTTTTAAGATATTATTTAAAAACACACATATAAACTGAATTTTTAGAACATATTACTGATTTCATCATATATAAATCAAGATTAGAGTCTAATGCATATCAATTATCAATGTATCTACTATCAACTGATTTCATCATATATAAATCAAAATTAGAGTTTAAAACCTTAATACATATCAATCATCAATGTATCATAGACCAAAAAACAAGTTCGACTTCTCAATACATATCAACTTCAAGTTTCAATATCAATAAAAATTCGACTTCTCAATACATATCAACTTCAAGTTTCAATATCAATAAAAATTATCTATCCTAAATTTCTTCTCCGACTGAAACTCAAAAGCTTTTGTCGCTGTTGTGTGGGTGGTGTTGATGTAGATGGTATAGTTGTAGTGTTCTCAATAGGAGCCTCAACAGGTGCGTCGACAGGTGCCTCATCCATAGGGATAGGATCAAGCTGTGTGTGTGAAGAAACCTCTGCTGACTGACCAAGCTCGCCTACTTCCTCCTCATATGCTGCCACCTCTGCTTCCCATTCAGCCTCTACCTCCCTCTCCATCTTAACGAACTCCTCATCACTTATCCATGGTTCCACATCGACCTCATCAGGCTCAGCAGTCCAATCTGAGAATGGATCAATGTCATCAAGGTCAAGTGCTTCATGTGAACTCAG
Organism: Sequoiadendron giganteum; assembly: GCA_007115665.2. Classification (NCBI taxonomy): domain Eukaryota; kingdom Viridiplantae; phylum Streptophyta; class Pinopsida; order Cupressales; family Cupressaceae; genus Sequoiadendron; species Sequoiadendron giganteum. The sequence continues at coordinate 500,788,896 of CM021102.1, read as the reverse complement.
CCCTTGTACCTTCTTCTCATGCAACCGAAGGTTGTACCGAACGTAGACAAGGTCATTCAAGCGCTTTTGAGTCAACCGATTGCGCTTCTTCGTGTGAATGGCCTCAAAGACATGCTCACAACCAGATGCACTACAAGGCTGCGATAAAATACGAATGGCAACCTTTCGAAGATTAGGCGTTGTGGCACCATAATCTTCCCACCACAAATCTGCAAGGATAACAATTGTCATTTATAACTTAGTGAGGATTTAATAAACTTAAACATTAACATAAATAGTAAAACAATATTAAACACATGAATTTGTTACCTGGTTGTAGAGTCTCTCCTACGAATGCAATCTTTGGAAGAAAACAATGACCCTTCGACCTTCTTATAGCTCTGTATCTCATCAAGTATGAGATCTCGAAGCTCATCATTACTAACCAATCTCTCAATACATGTGTTGAGGCCAACAAGAACCTCTGTATCTTCTTTGAAAGTAGGAGAGAAATAAAACTTGGGGTTCAAAAAGTGGGCAGCAGCATGAATATGTTGGTGGAGTTGTCGGTTCCACCTCCGATCTATTATGCGCCATATGGGTTCATATTTGGTCTTGTTTGACCCATATAAATGTTGAATTGCCTCTTTGGCCTTATCCATGGCCTCATATAAATACCCCATGGGGCTTTTATCCCCATCCACCAATCGTAGAACTCTAACCAACGGTTCTGACACCTAAAATATAAAAAAAATAACAAAATCAGCAAGTTGTAATATTAGAAAGCAAAAAACTAAATCATTAATCAAAGTTTGAAAACTTACATTGATGATCTCCTCCATTTGTTTGGCAAATCTATCATCAAAAATGGTCTTCTTGACTTTATCTGCTTCAGGCTTCTTGGAATAAGAACTCTCCAACCATTTTTCACTCACAAACATGCGCTTGAGGTTGGGCAATGTAGCTAAAATACTCTGCAAGGTGAGGAAATTGGTGGCAAAGCGTGTGACTCCTGATCGCACGAGATCCTTACCATCAGTGTGCTCTCTCATAAGACTTAGGACCCATGTGTGATTGTAGATGAACTTTGTGATATTCCTTCCATCTTCAACCACATTCTTCACCCAACTTAGTTTCCCTATGTCCTCAAGGAGCAAGTCAAGACAGTGGGCAGCACAAGGGCTCCAAAATAATGTAGGATGCCTCGCCATTAGAAGTTTACCAGCTGCCACATATGCAGCTGCATTGTCGGTCACAATTTGAATTACATTTTGAACTCCTACTTCCATCACCACCTCATCCAACATGTTGCACAAGGTCTCTGCATTTTTTGTTTCATTGGAGGCATCAACTGCTTTTAGAAATACCAATTGTCCCCTTGAAGCCACTAGAAAGTTGATGAGTGTCCTATTTTTGCCATCCGTCCACCCATCAAATATAATGGTGCAGCCATTCTTTTCCCAAGTTCTTCTTTGTTCCTCCACTAGTTTGTGTGTGTTTTGGACCTCATTCTGCAATAATGGCCCACTCAACTCATAAGGACTTGGGGCCTTGAACCCCTTACCTGCCATGGTCAATGCAGTGACCAACCCTTCCCAATAAGGACTAGAAGCAACATTGAACGGAATATTGTTGTAGAACCAAAATTTAGCACATGCAAACTTCGCCTCATTTTGCAACTCTTTATTCCAAGAAGTACCTTCCAATGAAGGTTTTGCACCAGGAGTATTACGTGGAACAAAAAAACTAGAACTGAGGCTGCCCACACTTCCAGTTCCTAATCCTTGTATCCGTGGCCCAAGAGAAGAAGAGCCTCCCATAGTCCTCTATGACCCTGTAGAACTGAAATCTGCATATGGGGCTGCCATCGCCTCTGCTGCTCTCTTTTTACTTTCCTTCCTTTGGTCAAATGCTGCAAGGAGTGCTTTGGCCTCCATCTCAACCTCTTCGGGTGCCTTTGTACATGGTGTAACATCTCGACAAGGGATTCGTGCCAGGTGGTATTTCAACCGATTTATGCCACCAAAATAAGACACGGTGCAATGGTTGCAAATCACCTCTCCTCGCATTGCACCTGGTGTTCCATGTTTACAGCAAGGATCTCTTGGTTTGCCACCACTCTTTTTACTTGCAGAAGCCATTAGTAAAATACCTAGCAAAAGAGAGACAAGATAAACGGTAAGAGATAAAAAGTGAAGTTAAAATTAAAAAAAATAAATGAAAAATATTAAAATTTAAAAATGATTGAAATTTGAAAGATTTGAATTTTGAAACATATTAAAATTAAAAATGATTGAAATATTTTAATATATTAATTTATATTATGGTAAATTGATAATAATGAATAGTAGAATACTAGAAAAGACAATAATAATAATAAAATATGATATTGAAATAAAATTTGCAATTTAAATAACATTATTTTTGTTATTATTTTCTTTTCTACTATTCATCAATTTATCATAATAAAAATTAATATATTTCAATTATTTTTAATTTTAAGTTTTAAAAATAAATTAAATTAAATTAGAAGTTTTTAATTTTCTTTTACAAGTTAATATATTATATTATAAATTTATAAGTTTTAAAAACAAAAATCTAATTCAAAATTATAAGTTAATATATTAAATTAAATTATTAAAAATTATATTATAACTTAAATCAATTATAAATTATAAGTTAAAAAAAAATGAAATTAAAAATTATAAGTTAATAACTTAATACATAGTTTACATACTCGGAATTGGAGAGTACTCGGCAAGCCCAATGGGGTCGAGGGGCAGCGCCCCTTGTGGGGGTCTGGGGGCAACGCCCCCAGCGGGGTCGAGGGGCAGCGCCCCTCGCGGGGGTCTGGGGCAGCGCCCCCAGCATTTCCAAGAAAAAAAACACAGAAAAAAACCACTGTAGCATTTGGCGAGTAATCTATGACTTAATATATTAAATTGTAAGTTTTAAAAAACAATTAAATTCAAAATTTTAAATTCTTATAATTATAGACTATAGTTATTGTCTTATTACTTATAATATATTATATAATATGTATAAATTATTTTTTACAAATATTTGATTACAAATCAATAAATAAATAAAAATTAATTAAAAAACTTACTATATGATAGATATGGCGCTGGACAAAAATGTTCAAAATAATTAATTAAAAAATTTATGTGGGCAAAAACGTTATAGATTTTAATTTTTTTTAGGTCTTTTGTATGTATAAATTATTTTTTACAAATATTTGATTACAAATCAATAAATAAATAAAAATTAATTAAAAAACTTACTATATGATTATGATAGATCTGGCGCTGGACAAAAATGTTCAAAATAATTAATTAAAAAATTTATGTGGGCAAAAACGTTATAGATTTTAAAAAAAATTTAGGTCTTTTGTTTGTGAATCTCGTGAGATTTTCAATGCAAAATAATCTATTGAATTCGCAAAGAAAATCAAAGAAAATACCTTGAATTTAATTCCTTATCCGTCGATTTCTTTGCCTGTCGCGTATTTTCCTGAGCTTGCGTTTTTCTCGAGCCGCGGTCCCCATTTTTCCTGAGCTCGCGTTTTTTGTTGCCTCGTTTTTTCCTCGCGTTTTTCCCTGAGCTGCCGTCGCATTTTCTGCTATCTCCTGTTGAACGAAATATCAAATAACAATGAAACGTTGTTTGCAGAGTTTGTGGATAAAAACTTAGGACAAAAAATATAAAAATGTTTTTTTTGTTATTTCGCCCACGTTTTTCCTGGTTTACTCACATTTTTTCGAGTTTTTTTTCAAAAGACGCGCCGCGATTTTTTGGTATTACCCGGCTGCGAGTTATTAAGCGATTAACTCGCCTCTCAATTTGCCTCGCGATTACTCGCGAGTTAGGCGAGTTTTCCGCGAGTTTTTCATCTATGATCCTATCAACCTTAGGACATTACATTATTGATCAAAATTTCGATCTTAGTGCTGCTGTCATAATTCATATGAGCCATCACATTATTTCGTTTGCATACTTACAGGGCGATCAACAACTAATTTTAATCAAGGGAGCATTTGTCAATTGGTAACTGTCAAGGAAGGATTTTCAGCCTTAACAAAAGTATTTTCAATAATTAGAATGCTCACATTTTTTTGTTATTGGAAGGAAAGGTTATTCTTGCAGCTGCTATTCCATTTTCAGATTGCTAATTTTGATAAGTTGATGATTTCAGACTTGAACAGCAGCAACCTCCATTCCTTTGAGGTCATGGAATTATGGGAGAATGTAGGTAAATGTTATCAGCTCAAGAGAATGGATACTACAGCCAACACAATTATGATTTGGGTGAAAAAACATGTGATTTGCCTGTTATGATTAGGGTGAAAAAACATTTGATTTGTCTGTCATAAGTTGTTTCTAGCTTGCATCCATGTGGAAGGAACAACCTTCAACATCATTAATGAGGATCATTTTGCGAAGGAACGGGTTGAGGATTTGATGTTGGAATATGTTGTCATTGCTGTTAAAGAAAGATAAGTATAATTCGTTATAAATCCCCGTTGAAAGGAAGATAGTAATGGAAGACTGATTTAGAACTGTTAAAGAATGAAGCCCAACGGTCGTGTCTTTTGGTTGACCCAACGGTTGAGGACTTTGGCTGTTAACCTTCTCTTCATTTCGTTAAATCTTGATATGTTGTATTCGAAGTATGGACATTGTATACTGTTAAAAATCTCTGATGAATAAGATTTGCCCTGCTCTGATAGGGGACGTAGCCAGTATTGATGAACCATTGTAAATCTGTCGTCTCGTCTCTTTTCATTGTTTTTTTTTCTCTGTTATTTTGCTTTTATGTGTATCTTCGTTGTCAAGAACATGTTTAAATAAAAGATTTAAACAAAATAAACAAAGTTGACATTGTTATGAACCTAGCTGAAGATCTCATTGCGTGCCAAAAACCAGAGATTTTAAATTAAGATTTAATCTCGCGGACCCAAGTATTGGTGCCTTATGATCATTGAAGGAAGAGTTCTAATTATCATTTCAAGGTGGCCGACTTCCCTTAAAAGAGTGCCATCCTTGCAAAAAGGAAGATATATATAAAAGTCAAGCGATTACGACAAATAAGATGAGCAACTTGTTATGAAGTGAAAGGGCAACAATTTCATTTGCTAAGTGCAGTGACTTCTTGTGAAAGGGCAAAAATTAAATTGAAGAGTTGCGTCTTATGTGAAAGGTGGTGTTCTTTGTGAAAGAATGTCTCCATTACGTGTATTGAGAATATAGAAAGAGTAGGAGGTTTGGTTATAAAGCAAAAAATCAATGATATAAGGAAGAGGAAGAGCAGAAAAATGAATAGTAAATCTTACTTATTTTGAGAATATGTGTAATAAAGAGCAGATTTAAAAGGGCAAAGAAGTATGAAGAATGTTTCAGACTTGCATTAAAGAATATATACAGTCCTTGTATGTAGATGAATGTAGATATGTATGAAGAATATGTGTGAAAATTAAGAGCATATTTGTGAGGTAAAAATTGCAGGAAGACGTTGACAAAGTGTGGATCAGATTTCTGAAAGATATTGTGCATGATAGTGATGTTGGCAACTGACATGCTGAGAATGATTCGGGCAGATTCTAAATTGTTATGTTGAGTGCCTTTCTTTAAGCTTCTAAACAGTTTCGTAGTTTCTTTAGTAGTTTTCTAAATCTCTCTTTTAGAGAGCAAAAACAAGTTTCCTACAATAGAAAGGAAACATTCCTTTATTGACTTGTTTTCTGTTTTAGCTTGCTGTGATGGCAGTGAATGCTTTTCATATCTCAGTTTTGTATGACAAGTTTGATATGTATTGAGCACAGTAATGCTGGCCTGTAATGCTGCTCCTCTATTATGAAGTCTGCTCTGTTTTTTTAATATAATTCTGTGTGCTGAAAATTTCTGTGTCAATAAATTTGTGTCCCCTGTTTTTCTTTTCTTCTGTGTTTTGTAAATTTATGCTATCTTTATTCTGGGACTGTTTTAGATTCTTTATTTGGTGTCAAAGCAGCTAGTTTTGATTAAAATGTAAATTAATGCTTTCCCAATCTCAGAATTCAACGGGAGTGATTATGATTACTAGAGTATAAAAATGATGACTTTTTTAATAGGAAAAGTTATCTGGGAAATTGTAGAAACAGGGTATGAAGAGCCTCAACATTGGAATGCACTTTCAGCTGATTATCAAACAACTAAGAAGGAAGCTAAGAAGAAGAATGCATAGGCGTTCTTATTTCACATTCAAATTTCTCTTGATAAGAGCTTGTTTCATAGAATTTCAGATGCAAAGACAGCTAAGGATGCCTGGAACACTCTAAAAGAAACTTACCAAGGCAGTGATCAGATCAAGGTTTTCAAGCTACAAACCTTGAAAAGGGAGTTTGAGAATTTAAAAATGCAGGAAACAATGAATGTGAGTGATTATTGTGTAAGGGTAAAAGATGTGGTCAACAAAATGGCTACTTTGGATGAAATTATGAGCAAAGAAGTTGTGATTAAAAAGGTGTTGAGATCTCTCACAACAAGATGGAACAATGTTGCCATCATCATTGAAGAGAGCAAAGATTTGTCGACTCTTGAGTATGATCACCTTGTTGGATCTCTTATGTCACATGAGGAAAGATTGAGAGATTCATATGGAGATGTTAATGAGAAAGCCTTTTCATTTAAAGTGCAGATTTCAAAGAATGAAGATCAATCAAGGCAAAGGTAGACGTCAAAATCAAAAAAATTCAAGAGGAAGAGGAAGAAGAGGTGGTCAAGGAGGAAGAGGCAGAGGCAGATTTGATAAGAGGAATATTCAATGTTACCATTGTAATAGGTATGGTCATTTTGAAAGAGATTGCAGATTGAAGTCAGATAACAACAATAAAAATGCCAATTATGCTCAAAAGAGTAAGAGGCTTCCTCAAGTAATATGTTTTTATCCTATGGCAAAGCTGAAAATGATATGAAAGATGTTTGGTATATAAATTCAGGGTGCTCTAATCACATGTCTGGTAATAAAGGGTTGTTTTCTAAAATTGATGAGAGTTTTAGATCCAATATTATGATTGGTGATGAGAAAACTTTGGAGGTTGCAGAAAAAGGAGTGATGGATGTCCCTACGAAGGAAGGTATGAAATGTGTTCAAGACATTTTTTATACTCCACAGTTGAAGCACAATTTATTAAGTGTTGGACAGCTGTGTGAAAAGAACTATAAGGTTATGTTTGGAAATCAGAAATGTACAATTTATGACAAAAATCAAGGCAATCGTCTTGTTACAGAAGTGCCTATGTCAACGAACAGGATGTTCCCATTGAAGTTTGGTGAACATAGCAAACATCTTGCCAACATGGCATATGAGAACAAAAGTTGGTTGTGGCATCTAAGGTATGGACATTTGAATTTTCATAGCTTCAGGTTTCTTACATCAAAAGCTTTGGTTTATGGGTTGCCTAAGGTTCAAGAATACAAAGAACCTTGTCAAGGGTGTGCTAAATGCAAACATGCAAGAGAATCTTTTCCTAAAGACAAAGCATGGTTATATCAGAGGGAACGAGCCCTTATATCCGCCCTGTAGATCTATGGGGCCAGTCAACTTGTTTATTTACGTCACATATCAGAGGATAGATACTCTACCAGATCCGAGGGGTTTGTGGAGAAGGGCTGCTTCAACTTGACCGAACTATTGCCCCGTTTGTTGCCCAAACATCAGTATTGCGAAGGGAACAATCCATTTCTTCATCGCTCTCTCTCCCATGACGACTAGGAACAAACAAATAAGAAATTCCACTTCGAGGGCCCCTATCCATAGTACGCGCTCGACCTTGACCCTAACCTCTACTCTACTATTCATGATTCCAACCGAGAGGACCGCGGAAGGAGTCAATAATGTCACATGTAGTACTAGGAACTAGATTAGTTCCTAGTGAAGAAGTAAGAATCGCCCCAACCGAAATTTTGGGAATTGGACCCAAAGAATCCACTCAGGTTCGTTATCGATTGGGTCTCAGTGAGAACATAAGGGTGAATGAGTCGACTAAGTATCAGATCGACCGACTTGAACAAATAATAGGTCGAGGCCAAAATTATGTTGTTCGTTGGGAATTGGAGAAGGTCAAATGAGCAAACATCGAACGATTAATTCCTTTTTCTCGTCATCGCGGAATTCGTCATCAAGATGGATTGCCCTTACGCGGTCAACGAACTCATACTAATGCTAGGACTTGCCGCGCCGCAATAAGTCGTAGACGATCGAGCGTATAAATGCACAAAGCATGGAGGGCCCATTACCCACTTCAATTGATCGATTCAGATATTTATGGTCCTATGCAGACCACGAGTTTGGGTAAGTCATCATACTTGATTACTTTCATTGATGATTACTCGCGTCATTGTCGGGTTTATTTTTTGAAGGCCAAAGATGAATCCTTTGATACCTTTAAAAGGTTCAAAGCCCTTGTTGAAAATGAGAAAGGTTCTAACATCAAATGCTTAAGCACCGATCGTGGTGGATAATTTTGCTCAAGAGATTTTAAGAGTTTTTCTGACTTGCATGGCATAACAAGACAACTCACCATTTCCTATACACCTCAACAGAATGGGGTAACTGGTAAAAAAACGTACAATGGTGGAAATCACAAGGAGTATGTTACAAACTAAAGGTTTCCACAATTCTTTTTGGGGTGATGCAATTGCTACAATAGTGTACATTCTCAACCGGAGTCCCACTAGAGAACTTGCAATGATAACTCCTTATAAAGCATGGTATGCAAAGAAGCCTATTGTTACTCATTTTAGAGTTTCCGATTGTTTAGCCTATGTACGTGTTGCTCATCAAAATAGATACAAAATTGGATTCCAAAAGCTAGCCTTGTACTTTTGTTGGGTATAGTGAACAAAGTAAGGCTTATCGATTGTATGATCCTCGCACTAATAGCATTCTTGTTTCAAGAGATGTGATTTTTGATGAAGGGGGAGTTTATGGTCATCAAAAAGACCAAGTTGAGAAGTATAAATCTGTTTTGAGTGGTGGTATTATTGTGGATATTGATCATGGGCAGCCATCTAATACTTTAATTCCAAGTGCTACACATCCACCAAGCAGCCCCCCTTCTAGTGCTTCGAGTTCAAGTACAAGCCCAAGTCCAAATAGAAAGGTCGGAAGCTTAGCTGATTATTATGAAAGAAGTTTTTGTTCAGTCTCATGAGGACAATCCTAGAGGTGAGATAGTACATTTTGCATTGTTTTCACAATCTGATTTTGAACCATCATGTTATAAGGATGCATGTACTAAAAAGTGTGGGTGTAAGCTATGCAACAAGAGATAGATTCTATTAATAGGAATGGTACTTGGGAGCTTATAGAGCTTCCTCATGATAAGAAAAAGATTGGCACAAAATGGATCTACAAGACTAAATACCATAGTGATGGAAGTGTTGAAAGACACAAAGCCAGATTAGTTGCTAAAGGATTCACTCAGAGGTATGCCATAGATTATGAAGACACATTTGCACCTGTTGCACATCAAGACACTATTAGAGCTAATTTCCCATGCAGCCCAAAAGAAATGGAGCATCCATCACATGGATGTCAAAAGTGCCCTTTTGAATGGGTACTTACAAGAAGAATTTATGTGGAACAGCCACAAGGCTTTGAGGTGCAAGGTAAAGAGCAGCTTGTCTACAAGCTAAAGAAGGCTTTGTATGGCCTCAAGCATGCACCCCGCGCTTGGTATGCTAGAATTGATGCATATTTTCAGGAGAATGGTTTTACTAGAAGTAAGAGTGAACCTACCCTATACTATAAGAAAGAAGGTAATGACATTCTTATTGTTAGTTTGTATGTTGATGATTTGTTGTATATGGGTAGTAGTTCTATGATGAAAGATAACTTCAAATTTTCTATGATGAAAGAATTTGAGATGTCAGATTTAGGCCTTATGCAATATTTTTTAGGCATGGAGGTTTATCAAAGTAAGGATAGAATTTTTCTTTGCCAAAGATATGTTGAAATCTATGCTCCATGGGGACGCGTCCCCTATGCTTTTTGCCCGTTTCCCGTACCGGGTACGAAACGAGGATGCGGGTACAGCTAGGAAACGTACCCTGGCCATCCCTTTTTGCCCTCCAAGTACCTGAAACTTCCAGGGGACTTTTAGCCAGATTTTAAGGGACTTGGGTACTGCTAGAAGTACCCGGTACTGCCCAGCCATACCCCGACCGTACCGGGTACGACTAGCAGTACCCTATGGCCCAGCAAAGAAAAAAATGTTCTTTTTTTAAAAGTTAGTTTTTTTTTAAAATAAAAGCTATGGGCAGGCCCACAAGGGATTCCCCATCACACTTCACCTAGTGTAAGTGTCATATAAGCTCCGATGATGAGAGCAATGCTGATTTAGACCTACCTTTTGCTGATTAGGGACACTGGATAGCGATATATTTTCTTAGTTTTATGTTTATCATGTCATTTCATAGTTGAGACTTTGAGCCTTTGGGCATTTTGGTTATAATTATCAAACTCTTATATGATATGTATGCACATTGATAATGAAAAGCATTTGAATTCTGTTAATTTGTTTGTCGCTTCTCATGTGAAATCTCAATTCAAGTCTAATGATATGTAATCAGCTTATACAATGTCTAGAATGAATGCTTTATCAATGTTATGCTATGAACATTTGAAATTTCTCTATATTTTTAAAAATTTCCCTATTTTTTTATCAGCCGTCCCTTGTCGTCCCCTAAAAAATGACCCAAAAGTACCCCTGTACCAGAAAATCGTCTCGACGTACCCGGTACTCGCCGTCCCTGAAACCCCGTGGAGCATAGCCTGAAATTCGATATAGCTGATTGTAAACCAGCGTCTACTCCTATTTCTCAAGGAGTTAGGTTGTGTAGAAATGATGGTGTTGCACAAGTAGATGGGACAGCATATAGAAGTGTAGTTGGGAGTTTAATGTTTCTCACTCACTCTAGGCCTGATATTGCATATGTAGTTTCTCTTGTTTCAAGATATCTGACAGAGCCTTCTGAGTTGCATATGAAGGCTGCAAAAAGAATTTTATGGTATGTCAAAGGAACTTTGAATTTTGGCATTCATTACTATAGTTCTAAAATTTTTAAAATAGTTGTTTTCAGTGATTCTAATTGGGGAGGTAGTCTGGATGACCAAAAATCTACTTTCAGTCATTGTTTTACTATTGGTTCTGGTTTGGTTTCATGGAGTTCAAAGAAGCAAACCATTCTTTCTCTTTCTTCCACGGAGGCCGAATATGTTGCAGTCACATCTGCAGGTACTCAAGCATTGTGGCTCAGGAAAGTTCTTGAAGAGATTGGAGAAAGGCAAGTTCAGGCTACAGTGATATATAGTGATAATTTGCGCACCATAATGTTGGCCAAAAATCCAGTGCATCATAGCAGCACTAAGCATTTTGATCTAAAATAACATTTTATTCGAGATTTGGTGCAGAAGGAGGTAGAACTTAAGTACATAAAGACTACAGAGCAGCTTGCTGACATTTTTACAAAAGCAGTGGCAAAGGCTCATTTTTTGATGCTCCGAGATCGTATTGCGACTCCTCTCCGCATCAAGTGGGAGTATGTTGTAAACTGACATGCTGAGAATGATTCGGGCAGTTTCTAAATTGTTATGTTGAGTGCCTTTCTTGCAGCCTCTAAAAAGTTTCGTAGTTTCTTTAGTAGTTTTCTAAATCTCTCTTTAGAGAGCCAAAACAAGTTTCCTACAATAGAAAGGAAACATTCCTTTATTGACTTGTTTTCTGTTTTAGCTTGCTATGATGGCAATGAATGCTTTTTGTATCTCAGTTTTTTATGGCAAATTTGATATGTATTAACCACAGTAATGATGTAATTCTGCTCCTCTATTATGAACTCTGCTCTGTTTTTTTACTATAATTATGTGTGCTTAAAATTTCTGGACCCTGTTTTTCATTCATTCTGTGTTTTGTAAATTTCTTCTATCTTTATTCTGGGATTGTTTTAGATTCTTCAAGTGATTAGATTTGGAAGAAAGATTATGCATGATTGTAATCAGATTTGTAAGAGAAGGTTATTGTGTGGGTTGTGATCAGATTTGGAAGAAGCATATTGTGTGCATTGTAATCAGATTTGTGAGAGGAATATACTAGGAAGAACTATACTATGTCAACCATTGAAGGATTAATAGGTTGCAACCTATCAAAAATAGAGGTTGGAGCTCTTGTTGGGTTGGAGCTTAGTTTGTGTCGGGGTTGGAGCCTCCAATAGGTTCGTTTCTATAATTCTATCAAGTGAAGATTAGGGTCTCTTGTGAGTTGGTGCTCACTATTTGTATGTGAAGTAGGTTGGAGCCTATAAGAAAGAGAAGAAGATCAATAAGATGTATATAAGCAATATTTTGCTGTGGGTTTTTTCCCGGAAGGGTTTTCGCGTAAAACTGTGTGTAGCTCTGTGCTCTAAATTGCCAGATCTTACTTGAATGCTTTACTGTGATTGGTTAAGTTTTCAAACTAAAAGATTGTAAGATACGGGTTCACCACCCTTTCAATATCACCGTGTACTCATCAATTGGTATCAGAGCTGGTTCCTTTGAAGTTACACTAACAACTAGAAGGTAGCTTTGAGGAGAGCACTAATGGCCAAAGAGAAAATTCATGGATTCTCATCAAACTGGGTACCATTGTTTGATGGAACTAATTATGCTTTCTGGAGCTTAAGAAAGAAGATATATCTCAATGCTTTGGGATATGACATCTAGCAATCTGTTGAAGATGAATATACTATACCTACAACTTGGCTTACAAACAAAGATGCTAAAAGAGAGAGTGAAAACAATTTGGAAGCTATGAATGCCATATTACGTGGATTGGCAGAACCTGAATTCACGAAGGTGATGCATTGCAAAACTTCAAAGAAAATATGGGATAAGCTAAATAGCATTTATGAAAGGGATGCAAGAGTGAAAAAGGCTAAGATTCAAACCCACAAGGAAAGATTTGAAAGCCTTAGAACAAAAGAAGAAGAGAACATAGCTGGATATTTTCTTCAAGTGGACGAAATTGTTAACACCATGGTGGGACTTAATGAGAAGATCGATGAAGCAACTATTGTACAAAAGATGTTGAGATATCCACCTATGAGGCTTGATTCTAAAATCTTCGCAATCGAAGAAATGAGAGAAATGGATAAATTGATGAAGGATGATTTCCACGACACCCTAACTGCCCATAAAATGACGATTGAAGATAAACCATTGAAGACAGAGACAACTTTCAAGGTAGGTCAAAGACTAAAAGACAAGGTACATCAACCTAGTGATGAATTTTGCGAGATAGAGAAATAAGAAGCTCACTTCGTCAAGAGGCTAAAGAAGGGCATAGGTAAGTATTCAAGTAAGTCTACTATTGTATGTTATAATTGTGGTAGACTAGGACATTTTTCTTCTAAGTGTTCATAGGGGAAGATGGAGAATTGCAACAATGAAGAAAATTCCAATATGAACAAAGGAGGACAATATCAACAACCAAGGCAGAGCTCAAATCAAAACCCATTCGTGAGAAACAACTTCTTAAGGCAAAAATAATGTTGAGAGTGCGATGAGTGCGAGCAAGAGCGTGAGAGGAAAGGCGCGCTGAGGGAATTTGAATTCCTCCGAGGGTGAGGCGGATGGAGATCCTGCACATCCGGATGGAGTCCAGGTTTCGTTGTGGGTTGTGGTTCCTACGGGGAAGGTTGGATGCTCTCTTTTGTGGCTCTGTTTTTTCTTGTGGAGGATTCACAAGAATGTCTGTGTTTTTGGCTGCAAGGGTCTTCCAGATCTCTTTTTATTCGTTGTGGGATGCGATCTGTTCTAGATATTCTTCTTTGCTCCTTAGGTTGTGGTGTTTGTTGTGGCAGCTTGGTGTTCTCTTCTTGATTTGGCTTTGTCTGCTTGGTGTTCTGTGGTTGTTGCTAGCCTTACAGATGGTGTGGGTGTGCTTGGGGCTCTCTAAGGTGGATTGGTCGATTGATGGGCTTATTTTTGCTCCTATTCAGCATAATAGGCTAGTGAGTGCTTCGTGTTGGCCTGTTCTTCTGCTTGGTTCCTCTTGGTCTCTCGTTGCCCCTTCTAGTTGTGTGGTTGGTGGTATTTTTTTGGGGGTTCCTGCTCTTGGCGAGTTTTGGTTGTGTCTGGTTATCCTCTTGTGGAGTGGGCGATTGTTCCTAGATGTGAATGGCGGTTTTTTGTTTGGAGGATGGTCGTTCTTCTTCCTTGGGTTGTGGTTGGTGATGCTGGCATTGATCTGGTTGATGTGTAGCATCTGGTGCTCTCTTTTTGGCTCCCTTCTAGGCAATGGGTATGCGGTGGACTTTCTGAGGATGACTGGTTGCGGAATGAGCCTATTTTTGCTCCGACTCGGCATTGTTGGAGGGCTTGGCATTGTTGGAGGGCTTGGGGTTTCTTAGTGTTGGCTTGTTCTGTTTCTTGGTTTTCCTTGTTCTTCCTTTGCTTCTTCCTGCTGCCTTCTTGGTGGCTCTTTGTTGCTTTCTAGCAGCTCTCTTTGCAGGTGATGTGGTAGTGCATTGGCTGCTTTTTGGAAGTTTGGTTGTTGACTAGGCCTGTTTTTGTCCCTATTCGACGTAATAGGGAGGCTTCCTCTTGTTGGCTTGCTCTGCTTTTGACTTCCTTTTTGCTGTCTTTCGTCTCTTCCTTGTTCTCTTTGCTGGCTTGTGGGCTACTTGTTTGTTTTGTACCCTTCGGGCTCTTTTTTTCTGGGCTTGGGGGTTGCCGGTGTGGTTTTCTTGGTTTGGGCAGGGCTGTTCTACCCTATCTTGTTGTGGATGCTAGCAAATTTATTATGGAGCCGATGGTCATGTATGTTTCCCCTTATTTTGGTGGGGTGCTTCTGGCTGGGATGAGTGTTCTTCTGTTTTCCCAATTGTTGTCTTTGCTTAGGGATGCTTTTCCTACGTCTGATGGGATCTCTGATCTATTAGAGGTGGTGATGGAGCTGGCTGCTTTGGGCTTGTGGTTGCTGATGAAGGTTTACCTAGTTGAGGTGTGTGTTGTGGGGTCTTCTCTGCTGATGACTTGTTGGCTGAAGGGTCATGTTGTTTTGGACTCTATTCAGATCTTTGGTGGCCTTGTTCTCTTACCTGGGTGGTTTTCAAGTCTTAATCCTAAATCCCAAATGTTTTTGTTTTTGGTGCAGGGCTTTCCAAAGGAGGCTACGGTTGTTTGCTTGGCTACTATGTTGAATTTATCCTTTGGTCCTATGGAGATGGTCCCCCCTCAACAGCTGTTCTTATTGAGGTGGGCAATTCTCCTATGGAGGTGGAGGTTGAGGGTGTTGGTGATGTCTGGTTGCGGTGGCTTTAATGATCGTTTCTTCCTCTCCAATAGAGGGGAGCTCACTCTTTTATAGGTGGAGCTGGAGTTGGTTTCATGTTACCAAGTGAATCTGAGCTACAAGGAAATTGACTTATTGCTGTTATTGGTGGTGGATAAAATTGTCTCTTTTGAGGTGGCGTGTTTGGTCTTACCGGTGGTTCTTACCAGTGTGGTCTTTGCTCATTTAATGATGATTATCTTTCATGGCTCATTGGTGTTTTCCATGAACGGCTGGTTTGCTGATGCCTGACAGACGTAGGCAAGTTCTTGTGTAACTAAAAGTGTTTCTGGTCCTGGTTATAAACGAGTTGGTTCAAGGGTCTTTGGCCCTCGATTTTCTGTAAGATGCAACTTGTGTAGTCATGTTTATCTTTTGCGGATGCTGCGCAAATGTTGTTGGTCTATGGTTTATCTTTTGGGCAGCTTATCTTTCTTTTGTACTGGGTTCCAGGCCCCATCAAAACACATTTTTAACCCTCTAATCAAAACTTCTTGAGACAAAAGAGCAGCCTTTACTCCAATGAATAAGATGACGGACCGAAAGAAAGAGATGATGAATTTTATGGTGATCAAGAAGAGATACTATTCATGGCAATAGAGGTTGAGGATGATATTAAGAATTGGGAGGATAAAAGGGATGTGGAACATAACAAGTATGAGGTTGATGAAGAAGTGGATCTTGAGTTAGAAATTTATCTTGCGTATGATAAGATTCATTCACTTAAAAGAAAAAATGCTTATCTAAAATAAAAAATACAAGAAGAAAGTGAATCCAAAGCGAGCCTATCACAAGCCCTTGAAAAAGCCGAGAAGATAATCATGGACATAAAAGTACAATATGAAGGAAAAAGGAATGAGGAAGAAGCCAAGAAAATAATCCTAGATCTGAAAGTTGAGGGTGAAGAGGCGAAAAGGATCGAGGAAGAAATGAAAAGCCAGTTAAAGGAAAGGGTATAAAGTTGTGAATAGTTAGAATTTGAGATTGTATCACTAAGGAAGGAGTTGCAAAAGACTGTGGCACAATTAAATTGATAATTGAAGAATGCGAGAAGTTCAAAAATTCTAGATAAAATCACAAATGCCAAAATCCCACATTCGACAAAAGTGGGGTTGGATTTGAAGAAGGGCAAAGTTCAAAAATGGATTAGCAGCCTGAAGAAGCAATTAAGGAAAACGAAAAAAACTACTCACAAATGGTTCAAGATTTTATCAAAGGTGAAACCAACAAAAAAGAGGAGAATCAATGGCAAACCATGAAATGACCATTCAAAAAATCACTCCTGTGGAGGTAGATACATACAAACAAATTCTATCCTTCTTTCCTTGGCTATTGTTTCGTTTGCAAACAATTTGGGCATCAGGCAATAAATTTTAGATTGAATGCTAGAAAAAATTATAGACTTAGAACTACGAATTATGAAGCACATGCTAGAGCAAACCCAAGAGGAAACAAGATTGGAAGATTTGGGATGATGAACAAAAATATCAACTCATTCGCTCCACTCATGAATCCTAATATAATATGCCACAAGTGCAATAATCTTGGACATTCGACGAAGTTTTGTAGAAGCGGTTTCTTGAAACCGCCTAAGCAAAACAAGGAGGTAGAACAAAAGAAAGAAGAAAGTTCAAAATATGGAAGAAGAGAGAAAAATCCATGATAGTTCAAACAGCCCTACATGCCTAAAATGAAAGTTATCAGTGGTATATAGACATTGGATGTTTGAGACATATGACACACGATAAGAGCAAGTTTAACACTTTAAAAAGAGTTAATGGTGGAATCGTAAGATTTGTTGACAATGCATCGACAATAATTTCAAGAAGAGGATCTCTTAGTTTGGATAATGGGAGAACAAGAACAACGAATGTGCTATTTGGAAGAGCAAGTTTAACACTTTAAAAAGAGTTAATGGTGGAATCGTAAGATTTGGTGACAATGCATCGACAATAATTTCAAGAAGAGGATCTCTTAGTTTGGATAATGGGAGAACAAGAACAACGAGCGTGCTATTTGGAAGGATTGAAGCACATCCTATTAAGTGTGATTCAATTGTGTGAGCAAGGGCACACCCTCACATTTCATGCCGAAGGTTGTGAGATAAGTAAGGAAGGCAATTTGGAAAATCTAGCCAAGCAGGAAATAATCTCTACATTTTGAGTGACATCAGAGGCAATAAATGTTGCATGGGTAAGGAAGATGAGAGTTGGCTATGGCATAAAAGAATGGGGCATCTACATTTTGACAATCTTGTCAAAATCAGTCGAAGGGAAGCAATAAAATATATGCCTATGATATCAAAGCCTACAAATATCATTTGCAAGCAATGTTAACCAGGTAAGCAAACTCGAGTGAGCTTTAAAGAAAAAGAGCACTTTGCATCACAACCTATAGAGCTTATTCAGACAAACTCGTGTGGACCCACCAGGACAAGGAGTATACAAGGTGAAAGATACTTCATGTTATTAATTGATGATTTTTTTAGAATGACATGGGTTACTTTTTTGAAGGAGAAATCTGAAGAATTGGAAAAATTTAAGGCATTCAAAGCCTTTGTGGAAAATGAGATAGGCATGAGGATTAAATGCCTTAGATCAGAGAGAGGAGGTCCATTCACTTCAAATTAATTTGAAGATTTATGTGAGAAACATCAAATACAAAAACAAAATTTGCAGCAAGAACTCCACAACAAAATGTAGTGGAAATGAAGAATAGAATTGTTCAAGGGATGGCCAGATGATGGTGGATGAATCCAAGGTTCCTGACATGTTTTGGAGAGATGTGGTGCACACAACAATTTATATCCTTAATCGAGGTAAAATCAGAGAAAATCATGACAAAACACCACATGGGTTATGGAAGGGAAGGCCTGCATCCGTGAAATACTGCAAAGTGTTTGGAAGTCCTTGTTATATTAGAAGAGATGAAGGAATATTTTTGGGCTACTCTTTAAATAGTAAGGCCTACAAATGCTTCAATAAGAGAATGCATAAAATGGTTGAAAGCTTAAATGTGAAGATAAATGAGGAGAAAAACTATCAAGATGAACCACAAGAAGATAGCTATCCTTATGAAGAAGATGCAAGGAAGATGTATCTAGAAAAGTGAAGATGAAATAGTTGAACAAAGGAAGACCAAGGCACCAACAAAGACACCATCTAATTTTGTTCAAAGGAACCATCCAAAAGATTTGATAATAGGAGATGATGTGGTCAAAACAAAAAGAACGGTAAGAGTTCCAAAAACCTAGACATGTTCCTTTGCTATCTAAGATTGAACGTAAGAACTTTAAAAATGCAAGTGAAGATAAGTATTGGATAGAAGCTATGGATGAAGAGCCGAACCAAATTAAGAAGAATGATACTTGGTAGCTTGTCCCAAGACCCAAGGATGAAAATGTTAGTGGCACTAAGTGGGTGTTCAAAAATAAATTGAATGAAGATGGTCAGGTTGTGAGAAACAAAGCAAGATTGGTATGTAAAGGGTATGCGCAAATAGAAGGCTTTTTTGAAGAGACTTTTGCTCCGGTTGTGAGAATGGAAGCCATAAGAATGTTCTTGGCTTATGCTAGCTTTAAGAATTTCAAAGTATATCAAATGGATGTTAACTCTACTTTTTTGAATGGAGATCTAGAAGAAGTGTACATTGAATAGCCAGAAGGGTTCCTACTATCAAAGAATAAAAACTATGTATGTAGATTGAAGAAGGCACTTTATGGGTTGAAACAAGCCCCTAGAGTGTGGTATGCTAGGCGTCACAAACATCTACAAAAAAAAGGATTCAAGAAGGGAGTTGCAAATAGCAACTTACATATTAAGACCACAAGCGATGATCAATTCATTATGGTGGTTTATGCAGATGACATCATTGGAGGAAGCACTGGCAACATGTGTCAAGGATTTGCAATGGAGATGCAAAAGGAATTTGAGATGTCTAGGCCAAGTGAATTATCTTTCTTTCTTGGTTTCCAAATATCACAATCAAAGAAGGGAATATTTATTTTACAAATCAAGTATGTAAAAGAAATGTTGAAAAAGTTCAGGATGGAAGATTGTACTCCTATGAGTACCGCCATGGTAATAGGATGTAAGTTAAGTAAAGATGATGAGTCGCTTGAAGCAAACCAAACACTTTATAGATCAATGATCAGAAGTCTTTTATACTTAACAACTTCAAGGCTGGATATTATAGAAGCATTTGTTATGGTAGCAAGATTTCAAGTTGCACCAAAGGAAACACATGTTCAAGCAATGAAATAGATACTCAAATACTTGGAGGGAACATTGGAGTTGGTATGTGGTATCCAAGTAGGAATGATTTTAATCTAGCAGCATACACAAATGCGAATTGGGCAGGCAACGTTGATGATAGGATGAGTACAAGTGGAGGAGATTTATTTCTTGGTAACAACCTTGTATCATGGATGAACAAGACGCAAGCATCAATTTCCCTATCTATCGCAGAAGAAAATATACTACAGCAGCATCATGTCACACTCAAGTGTTACGGATGAGCCAAACATTGAAAGATATCAAAGTAGAATAGATCATCCCATCACTATATTTTGTGATAATATAAGTGCAATTAACATTTTGAAGATGTTGACACATGGGATTTGCACCCGATGCAAAGTTGAAAAACTCCTAGAATCCTATGCAACATGGGACTACTCTCAGGCTGTGGGTATCCTATATGAGAGTAGATCTCCAAATATGGGCTGGCTACCTTTAGATTTTGTTGCAAAACTGATCTTTAAAACAAGGGAAAAGAGATATAAGGATTATGCATAAAATAAAAACTGGGAGAAAGGTGATTCACCAACTAAAGAGATAATTTGAAAACTAATAAAACTCACAAAAGACTTAATAAACTTTTATAATTTCACAACACTGAGATTTATGTCTGCAAAAATGATTCTAGTATAAGGCTTTGGACTTATGCTTGGAAGAAGGAAAACAATGAAGCTTTTCACAAATTCTTATGCATGAGGATGAAAGTACAAATGAAGACCTGCACTGTGACATAATATGTTATGCATTCAGTATTGGAGGAATTGGTAAAATAATCACCAACTAAAGAGATAATTTGAAAACTGATAAAACTCACAAAAGACTCAATAAACTTTTATAATTTCACGACACTGAGATTTATGTCTGCAAAAATGATTCTAGTATAAGGCTTTGGACTTATGCTTGGAAGAAGGAAAACAATGAAGCTTTCACAAATTCTTATGCATGAGGATGAAAGTACAAATGAAGACCTCCACTGTGACATAATATCTTATGCATTCAGTATTGGAGGAATTGATAAAATAATCACCAACTAAAGAGATAATTTGAAAACTGATAAAACTCACAAAAGACTCAATAAACTTTTATAATTTCACAACACTGAGATTTATGTCTGCAAAAATGATTCCAGTATAAGGCTTTGGACTTATGCTTGGAAGAAGGAAAACAATGAAGCTTTCACAAATTCTTATGCACGAGGATGAAAGTACAAATGAAGACCTGCACTGTGACATAATATCTTATGCATTCAGTATTGGAGGAATTGATAAAATAATGAAAGAATTCAATATTTAATCCTGTAACTCACAGCTAATACTAAACAACAAAGAAATAAGGTGAAGGAAACAAGCTTTTAATTGAGAAAGAAGGAATATCTGTATTACAAATCTGTAGAACTAATGAGTTACAAAGTAAGAACGATCTGCCTCAGCAATCTCCAAACCCCGAACTAGATAAAATAATAAAACAAGAGAAGGACTTATAGAAAAGGTCTCCAAATTTCGAATTTGAATTTTGGCTCCAAGAAAAGATGTGTTGTCGTCCTCCTCCAAACAAGGCGTGATACTGTTGTGAACTCCTCCAAACATGCATAAAGAGTTCTCAAAACTCAAAACAACCTCATGGGTCGTATGCAACTGAAAACCCCTCTAAAAGAGGATAATAACTAAATGTAACAAGATGTTATGTGCCTTATTTTGCTCATTGACTGAAGTTAAGTCAAATGGAACTCAAAACTGAAAGTGAACTCAGAATAAGGGCTCCAAACTCTTGATTTTCCTCCATGTGTTGGCACTGATTTCTCAACTTCTCCCATGATCTATGCAAAGCTTTAAAGCTCCATTTGAACTCTTTTGACCAAGTCTTTGAAAAATATAATAAAGACACTTTATTTTTGCATTGAAGATATCATTTAATTTCAATGATTTATAATTATCGTTTAAAATAAAGATTTAGAATTTAAATCAAATGCATAAATAAAGTTTAATTCCAGCATTTGAAAATTCTATTTTTTGCATTTAATATAACATTTATTAAAATGATGTATATTTATTATTTTAAGTTTTTAACAAAGTTTTTTACAAAATTGTATAAGAATGCAAAAACAAAAGAATTTCATAAAGCCTAACATAAGACTTAATGACTAAGTCTTAAGGAGATATTTAAAGGATTTCCTGCATTATGTGCCACGGCTTCATTAGGAAATGAATAAAGTTTTTAAAGAAAAACTTTTAAGGCAATAAAGATTGCCTTCCTCCATCGAGCTTTTTAGGGTTATAACCCTAAAATGAATGTTAATCATTCATTTTTTCCCTTTTGTCATTTCACATTCGGCTGTGAGGAAGCCACCATTGGAAAACCCTATCCGTCCTCTTTGGATGGAATCTCAACCTTTGTATGCTATTTTGAAGGTTTTGAAGAAGATTTGATGCAAAAATTTGAAGGTAAATCTGATTTTAATTCAAATCTAGCTTTTACTTCCAACTTGAAACTCTTTGAGAACTTACAAGCCATGGCCATACTTGATTCTTCTGTAATGATTTCTCTCATTTTCTCCTTTGTGATGAACTCTTCCTGTCGCCATGGAGTAAACTCTGAGCTTCTGGAGAGAAATACAAAACAAAGCCCACGGGTTTGAATCTCTTCATACAGGTATTTGGGTGAGTTTCTAAATAGATCTCTTCTCTTTAATCATTGCATATTCTGATTTGTTCTTTGAAAAGGAGAAACAACCCTCAGGTCATCATTGAAAAACTCATTCAACATTGTTTTGCTAAGAGTTCAACCCAAGCTAAAACCCTTGTCAATCTCCAGGTCGCGGCTTTATAACAATTTTGTGTTTCTCTTCAAACAAAAACTCCACTATTTACAGGGTTTCCAGTATATTTTGAGTTTTTTGAACAGAAAATTCCTACATTTATATAAAATAATCTATAGAAACGCAAAGATCATAATGGGTAAAAAGTAAAACTCTTCACTATTATATTATGAGGGTATCCTCATATGCTTTTATGCTGTTTTCGTTTTATGCTGCTTTCAGAATCTATGATTTTATCTTCTCTGTAAACTGAAAGATGAATTTATGTCTGAAAATGAATAATGGATATTCATTACACTTTGTACATTCAAATGGGCATTTTATTTTCTCCTGTAGCAAGACCATGAAATTTATTTTGTATGCAAAGAAACTCTCTTTTTCTCAAAAAAAATACACACTTCTGTAACTTTTTGCATTCTTCGCTGTGAAGTAATCGTGGCGGTACTCTCTTTGTCTTTTTCTATTCCTGATATAGTAGCTTGTACTTTCTGCCATGGCACTTGTTATTGTAAAAGGCTTTGCACTTTGTAGTTGTAGCTTATTATTGTTCTTTCACCGAAAAAATAGAAATATTAATCTATACTCAGATTTATAAAAAGAGAGAGATCTTCCATTTTGTTGCTATTGTGAATAGATAATATTTTCTTCTAAAAACCTTTCACAATTTCTTTCATCTCTGTATATTTGATATTTGACAAAGATTCTTCAAATGATAACACTGTTCTTTTAAATCTGGAAGCAACTATTCTGAAAATGAAATTATCTTACAACATTGATGTAATTCATACTTGCGTACATATTGGAGTAATTTTTCTGGAACTTCTGTAAAACAAAGTGTTGACTTCATGATATTCAAATTACTGGTATCACTGTTATCTTTAACTTTTGTAGCTCCTTAAAGAGAAATTCATGAACTTAACATGTATGCATGTTCACCATCATTGAGCAGTTGATATAATGGCCTTAAACATTGCATTTCCCTCTTAAATAAGCTCAATTGAGCTTGTTATTTGATAACTCAACATGCCGAGCTCAACCCTTGTGGGAGCCACGTTTTAACCCACATGCTAAAGTTTAAAAATCAGCAACAAAACTTTTCCTGTATCTGCACATGAAACAAACAAGGCAATAAAAATAATGGATTCAATGATTCATTTTGATGATTTGGCCTGGCAATTTTCATCTATCTCTCAAATATTGACTAAGTTGATTCAATTTGATAATGACTATAAATCATATATTTGCTGATAAGCATGTAATTGGATATCATGCCCTGAGCTCTAACACAAATTTACAATCAACTGCAGGTTCTGGAAGTCAGGAGCAAAGGAGTTGAAGATACTGAAGATCAAGCTGGAAAGCAACAAGTCGACCCTACATCAGCCTCCCAGGCAATGACGGACATGACCTTCTTTTTATGTGTCTTTCTTCTTTAGTTAATCATCAGGTGTATGGCATATACTTGTTGTTGAAGTTAATCAACTTAGTCATAACCCACGACTTGTGTGGGGTTACAGAAACATATCTCTTAACAAATCAATTGTTCATGATATGTAATGGCTTGAGTATCAATCTGAATTTATTCCAATTACACAATTTGAAACAATGAAATTGTTTAGAACACATGTTCTGCAATCAAAATGAATGACTATTTCTGCATTTTTGCTCTTATATCTGTAATGCCTTTATAATTTAATTCAGCTTGAATGTCGCTCTCCGAATGAAACTTGTTTAGCCTTTGTTTTGTTAAGACCATTCAACAGTCCAATATGAACTGTTTTGAATGATTTGGACAAATCAATCTTAAAACACTTCTTCATTCTGAAAACAAAAGTTCATTGGATAACTTGACATCAAAAATTTTATACCCGAGCAAATAACTTCCCCTTAAAACTTCACGAGTTTATGCAGGAAGCAAAAAATTAGTAACAGAAGAATCCAATGATACATTCAAGGACCAAGCACATTCCCATAAAGTATCACTTTTTGAGAGAGCAAGTGGTAGACTAACAAGTTAAGTTAGAATATATTGCTACAAAGAAACATATTGCTGACATATTTACAAAGCCACTTTTGAAGGACACATTTGAGTACTTAAGGGAAAAGTTGGGAGTAGTCCCATATTCATTCAATCAATTAAGGTAAGTATATATTTAGGGGGAGCTACCCACAACATTATCTTGTAACTCCATGGAAGATAAAATTCAAAGATAGATGGAAGACGATTTGCCATCGACGTCAAAAGGGGAGAGTTAGAACAAAGGGGAGCCCGAGAAAAAGGGGGAGTAGTACAACCAAGGGGAGCAATGCAAAAAAGAAGATTTATATTTATAGTTGTGTTGCATCAATGACAAAGGGGGAAATTGTTGGAATATGTTGTCAATGATGTCAAAGCAAGATAAGTATAATTTGTTATACATCCCCATTTGAAACCAAAGAAAACCTTAGCTGCAACGCATTGCTTTTTATAACCTTGTGCTCTTCCGCTGAGTAAAAAGATAGGAAATTTAGTTTACTTTACTTTCTACACAAAAACAGCAAAAGAGTGAGCTTCCCCTCCTCATTTGAAGAACAATTCATCTGTGCATAGTTGTTTGTTTCCAATACTATTACACCCCGATTGTATAACTACTATTGCATAGGGCAATTGATTGTAATGTTTGAATCATTGAGATGAATAAAACATGTTTTTGTTATCAAAATGAATGTGTTCTATTTAAATGATTGTCTCATTTGATTGATACTTCTATTGATGTTATCCTTGAAAGAATGTTGCATGCATAGTTAATGAGTTGTGAATATTCTAAATTAAGATGTTTTGTATATTGTTAATGTTGTGAACAAGTAACTACCGAGATTGTATGTCTATGGTTGCAGGTACATGAACCATTCCTCCAGGCGGAGGGGAAATATCACTCGGGAGAGGGGCTTGGTTGGATATCCAGTAAAGTAAATCAATTGAGCATACACACACTTCACTAAAGGTTAGAGGAACCGAGTCAAATAGGTTGGTTTTGATAAGTCATCCATAAACTTTAAGAGTTTGGGTTACTTCTCTGTGCTTTGTGAGTGATGTTTATTTGTAAACCTAACTTATTGTTATGTGACCTTGGGTATGATACATGATTGGTTATATGTGCATAGGCAGGATGTATATGTGTACACATGTATCTCTCATATACCTGTATCTATATGTATAGACATGGCAATACAGACGTACTATGGGCAAACTAATATGCCATGCGTATGTGTCGACATGGTATACATACACATACATGTACATGACAGTATAATTGGCTATATACATCTATACACATTATACACGCTGACTAGCTCGCTCGCAATACACGTATTTAATCAATTATTATGTAGATGTGTATATATGTATAAATGTAAATATATATATATATATATATATATATATAATATTATATAAATATATATATTATTATAGTTTTACCAAAAAAAGTATATATGTATATATAGGTATATTTAAATATTAATTTTTAAATAGATATATACATATATGTATTTTGAGATAAAATAAAACTATAATAAAATATATATTAAAATAATAGAATATATAGATATGAATATATATATCTAAAAATAAAGAAGAGATTTATTTGGAAAATAAAGACTTAACTTTATTAAGTCATTTAGTAATATCGATTATTGCATCATGGAGAATAAACTATGGAAATCGTTGAAATGTTTAAGTATTTTATTCACCATAAAGTGCAACGCATTTTTAAGGGAAAATACACCAACTTCACAAAGTGGAAATATTTCATTGAACATTAAAACAGACTTTTGGAATGGGCGAAATTTTGTAGAAAACTTCCCGTGAATGATAGGAGCTTCCATCACAGGAAGAAATGGATGACAAAATCAATCCTTGGCTTTGTGAAAAATACCAACCAGTTGGAAAATCGTTGTAGAAACCTGAATCTTGACATTTTCGCAGCAACATGAATCACCTTTGATTTTGCGCCAAAATGGACGTATTTCCTATTTGTGGCAATTCCGAGTTAGAGTTGAATGAGTCTTGAATTTGCTGGCTCATAAGAAGTCAAATTACACTTATTTCTGATGACTTAGGTCTTAGAAGTCCGCCATGTTGCTTCTTGACCGATTCTGGGCACTTGTTGTCCATTCGCATGCCATACATTGAGGAATTCAAGCTTATAAAAGGACATCCAGCCTTTGCTAAAAAAACACGAAATTTATCATTGTGCAATCTGAGTCTTGCGTTTTTGAGAGCTCCCATATCCATTATTTTGAGTTGTTGTGTTCTCTTTATTTGCTGCATTTTAATATTTGTTTTCCGGAGAATTAGATGGTCTACCCGAACAATCTTTTTATTTGGTGGGTAACATTGATGAAGCTACTGCAAAGGCTATGAGTGTGAGAAATACAATAAGCTTTTACCAGCAATTATCAAATTACCGTGTTAAATCCTTTTTGAGCTTTGAGTGAAGTGAACCATAGTTGAGAAAGCTTTTATTAGGAGTCTAATTTGTGAGAAGTGACTTGAAAGATCACCATAGTTTGAGAAACTTGCATAGAAGCCATTTTCATTTGGAATTCTGGAAGATTGCTAAAAGAGTGTCAAGAAGAGCAGTGTTGGGAGACGGAGCTTTAAATATTAGGCATGAAACCTATTTTATTATGATTCTTTGTTTGAAATGCTGCATTCTCTTGGTCTTGTGATTGTTGTTTGCAAATAGTTCAAAATAATTTGTCTTGTTTTGTTAAACTTTCATAAGCAATGCATTTAAGGGTAAATGTATAAGCGATTGTGAAAAGGAGATTAAATGTATAAGGGAATTCAATGCATTTAAGGGTAAATGTATAAGGAAATTCAATGCATTTAAAGGGTAAAGGGATTGTGAAAAGGGGATTAAATGTATATGGAAAATATGTAAAAGTATTTATTACCTACTAGGATCGAAATGATGACGGAACCAAGTGTGGTCTTAAGCTTAAGTTAGTAGGTTAATTGAGACAAGCTAAGCACTCCTAGGATAAAGATTTCCAGATTAGGAGTTATGTTACAAGACACTTGTAGACTGTTTCGTTTCTAAGTAGATTGTTGAAGGTAGGTTGTCTAAAACAGGATATACCTATCTTGTGTAACTATTTGAAGTAGATTGTTTAAAGGTAGGTTATCTGAAACAGGATATACCTATCTTGTGTAAATACTTAGTAGATTAGTATGTTGTAGGTTAGTCTGGGATAATCAAGTTATCTGAAACAGTATACACCTATCTTGTGTAAATACTTAGTAGATTAGTATGTTGTAGGTTAGTCTGGGATAAAAGATTATCCAAAAGTAAAAGACGATACCCATGCGTAGTGTAAGATAGCCTTAAGTCAAATCGGCCCTGAGTAGTGTATATGATAGATGACCTTCATTCAAAGTACTGAATGAGAATACTTTGGCCAAAGTAGTGAGATGTACGACATCCACTTAGATGTGAGATAGTTGAGACAACACTATCAGTTCATTGTGATCCTTCATGCTAGTTCGGGATTGTCAAATAGCAAGTTCTAGATGCATAGGACATAGCACTATGCTTAGTTGGGTCGTCGCAGCCAAATACTCTACCAACCTCTTCGTTCGAAGTGAGGGCCATCTATCGAATGATAGATGTGCGGCGAACCGCATTAATAGTCTGTGGTTGGCAAAAAAGCACCTGAGTGATGTTTCTCCTCCACAGCAGGCAACGGATACACCAAGATTTGAAAGGGAGGGAACCTAGACCGTCTTACTACTATTTGTGCAAAAGTTTATGAGCTATTTATGTAATTATTTTACTTTTGTACTCTGATTTATATTTTCAATGAAAATGGAATTCAGGTGGAAATATATATATTGTAACTTGCATGTATTTATCAATAAAGGAAGAATTTTATTGTAATGTCTTTGTTACTTGTTACTTTTATATGTTTGAAGTGAAATGTTGGAAAAAAATTAATTACCCAAGGATGGGATCGTTACAAATACGCACTCCAGAGGTGCGAATTCAAATGCCAGGAATAGCGATCGGATCTAGATTAATAGGTTGGAGCCTATCAAATATAGGTTGGAGCCTCTTGCTAGTTTGGAGCTTAGTTTGTGTGGGGGTTGGAGAATCCAATAGGTTGGTGCCTATAATTTTGTCACGTGAAGATTGGTGTCTCGTGTGAGTTGGTGCTCACTATTTGTATGTGAAGTAGGTTGGAGCCTATAAGAAAGAGAAGATCAATAAGATATATATAAGAAATATTTTGCCGTAGTTTTTTTTCCAGCAAGGGTTTCCATGTAAAATTGTGTGTTGTCTTTGTGCTCTAAATTGCTAGATCATACTTAAATGTTTTATTGTGATCGGTTAAGTTTTGAAAAGTAAAAGATTGTTAGATATTGATTCACCGCCCCTCTCAGTATCACCGTGTGCTCAACATTTTGATAGGTTATCTTTGGAGCTAATTCAAGATATCAAATTGTCGCATGATTATGACCATCATTCAGAGACTTTTGGAATGAAAACAATGTGTGACTACACAAATTTATCATTTTATATCAATGTGGCACAGTGGAAACATAGGAGAGAAAAACAACTTTTTGAGGTGCTGATTGAATTCTTGCAAAAGATTGTTGTTATTTTCAAAAGAACAATGAAGGAGGTTTTATTTGCAAGTGTGATCCAACATATCATACAAACAAGAGGAATCACAAACCTCCTAAATTGATTTGGGATCCTGGTACTTGCAAAGGGGTTCAGTTGGAAAGAATTGGGGGTTTTAGTTGGCATTGCTCGAGCACAAACAATAATGGGATGGGAGGACTTGCAACGTCACTTTTTTGGTCCATTCTACTATTCTTGGAAATTTCCAAGAATCTTGGAGAGTGCCAACTTTATTAAAAAGGAATTCTAATAGCAATAGTGAGTTCAAGAGATCAATATGAGACCATTGGTACTTTTCGGATGCAGTTCAAGATTCTTGGAGCTCTCCACACTTTTTAAAGAAGCTTATTATTTTTGGAAATTACAAAATTTCATAAAGTTTGATATCTTGAGAGCTTAAGAATATTTTGGTATGGTCAAAATTCATATTTGGTCCATTTGAATATTTACTATAACTTTGGATGGATATACGAAAAAATGATTTAATAGATAAATGGTAAGCTGTCGAAAAAGTAAAAATTATAAGACTTATGTTAAATATTTAAAAGGAGTCTAAAGTCATATTTTGGAGGAAAATTAGGACACAAATAATAATATTTTATTATTCCAAAAAGTCCTTTTAAAAGGAGATTTGGAGGAAAGAAAGCTTATTCTTGAAATTTTATTTTAGAAACCCTAGTTTGGAGAGATTCAACTTGGTTCATTCGTCAGCCAAAGATGAAATCCCTTTTGGCAATTAGTTTTGTGGATAGAAAACCACCTAACCTATTGAGTTCATGAAGAGTTCAGATTTTTGTGTTGAACATTTGAGCCATTAGATTCTCTAGTATCTTGGGTTTTGCAATTTTATTTCTATGTTTTTCCAAGTTTTAGTTTACAAATTTATTATAGCTTATAAGCAAAAATAAACTTGTAAGAAAAGATTAATTTTATTGTGTTGATCGTTCTATATTGAATTACTATGCTTTAAATGCTAGTTGTTGTTTGAATGAGGAAGTCATAAGTGATGAAGTGCTGCTTTGAATATTATTTGTGAGAGTTTGGTGTATTTCATAGCCAGCCGCAACTTGTATACAAGTGGTGTTGAAATTTATGGAGGTAGAATGAAGGGCATGGGTTGGTAGAAAGGTAGTTGCAGGTTTTGGGCAGTCATTAATATGAGAAGTATTTACCATAATCGGCTATAAAGTAGTTTGGAGGTCATTAACATAGATTAATCAACGTTTGGACATCTCTATATGCATATAGGAGACTTGAAATACCACCAGTTAACCACTCAAACCACGGCAATTCAATTCTATAGCCATGTATGACGCAAAAAGGGACCAATTTATCAAATTTCTGATGTATAAGAAGATAATTTTCAAAAACTATAGGTTAGCAAAATTTACCTTTCAGCTATGTATTTGCACAATAAAATTTTATTGTCAATTAAATTGTTGAATGCCAAGTGTTTGTAAAAGTGTGAATGATTATCTTCATGTATGTAATGTCCCCATTTGTATGCCATGTTGTTTCATGAAAATTGACCAATTTCTAGCGTTTTCCGAAGGCTTCCAAGTGAACTAGGTGAATTCCAAGGATCTTGGAGAGCTCAATGGTGGCTTTTCTCAACATCCAATGGTGTGTTGGTGTTCTATTGGTCCTCGGGCTGGTCGTGATGATCTTCGTTGTATTTTTGGCCATCTAGGTTATTCTCCACATTTCTTGGAGAACACTACTATTTTTAGTAGGTGTCCGTTTTGGCACATGACATGTTTCCTCATCATCAATAGCCTCTTGGTGCAATCAATTTCCATTTCAAATGCCTCATCAATGCTTTTCGTAAGGTAGTTGGAAATATTTTAATATTTACACTAAAGTCATATACTAATGTTTCAATATTACTTTAGTGTTAAATATTATAAGTTAAAAAGTTATTTTCCCCAAGTTCAGTGCCTAGCCAAATGTGTAAGGGGGCTTAAAATGTTTTAAAATTAAAAAAGGAGCCTTTTGTTGGAAAAATAAAATAATTGAATTTTTAAATAGGCCATTTTCCCTCCAAACTCTATATATTGGGTTTTGGGCTCTCATTTCTTATATTGGAAATTGTTTACATAACGAAATGCTGCTGGTTTCAGACCTTAGCTAGTTAGGAGTGACTCTACCTCGGGCATGACCATTGGTTTCATGGAGTTTGAAGTTTGGAGCTTTAATAATAAAAATATTCAAAGGTATTTGAATGTGCTAATTTTGGTGAGTTGCTAATGAATTTTAAGGAGATTTTGGAGTTGTTTGTTTATAGACTTGGAAATCATATCATGGTCTAGGCAGCCGGTACCCATCTTTGGTTTCTGTAGATCTGTTGAGTGAAGGTTTGATTTTGGGTATTTTTCCATTGAATCATCTCAGCTAGGCAACCCCATTGAAGAAGATTGAAGGGGTTAAATGAAAAGATTTTATTTTTTTAAGACAAGTCGCCCCTATTGAAGGGGTACCATTGTGCAAAGTGACTGGAAATGGGGCATGTGAACTCCTAGCAGTGAAGTGCCTGAGTTTTGAGTAGTTTCTTGTCATCAAGGGAGGCGCCTAAAATGGTTTTACCTATGACAAACTGTTTGGTGCAGTCCAGAGCACGTTTGAAGGAGTTATCAGAAATATACCCAGCTGCCCCTCTTGCCATTGCCCAGATTTAATGAACTGTGCAAGTCTGAAAGAAATCTGCTGCCTTTCCTTCTTTCATGTGCCATGCCAGAGGTATCTAATGATATTAATATTGAGTTTATTTGATATATTACTAAGTTTGCTTAAGCCCAGCTCATAAGCAAGTGGTTTGGTGAGGTATTTGGAGGAATCTAGGACTGTCATAACCTATAGCAGCAGCAACAGCTTCTGAAATTTGTGATACAGGCCTGCAACTTTCCTCTGCTATCATTACCTTGAAGTATTTACTGCTAGAAAAGAAAATGTTGAACATTGTGAGGTACTAGACCTGCTGCAGTAAGTTCCATACTTATTTCAGTCTTCATTAGGTCACAATCTTGAGGTATATTTACTATTTCATTGTTGTGTATCTCACTTCTTCGATTGGCGTTCATTGGGGGTGTAAATCAGGTTTATAGCATCATATTCATTGTAGCAGCAATGTCTTGTTGTTTTGAACTGAATTGTATTGAGCTTACATTGTAACACTGATTGGTAGTACCATCAGTGAAAAAGTGGTTACATTGTACTGACCCCACTGAATAAATGTTTCTTGTCATTACACTCACCTCTGAAAAGTGGAAGAGCTAATTTACTTTGATTATTGTATTAGCCTACCCACTGCATAAGTGGATGTGCTCTACTCACCCCACTGAACAAGTGGTTTACTTTGAGAAGCAGTATAATGGAATCTTTGCTACAGTATGCTCTCACCTTGTCCACATCGGGAACATGGCGACCAGAAAGTGGAATGAAGCTGATTAAGTTGATTATCCTTATGTTTGGTGCTAACAAACTTTTAAAAATCAAAAATTCTAGGGGTGGTTATTACATTGTATGTCAATTGTTTGTGATTATTCCTATGATCAATATTGATAGTTGCAGCTATTCTAAATCCTTCAAATCAGGTTTATTAATATATTTTATGATTTCCAAACTGTTTGATGAAATGTCTATGTGTTTGAACTGGTGTATATACAAGTTTGTGGAAAAAATTGGGAGGGTTATTACACTAAAAGACAACTATGGAAGACCAAGAGTCATGTAATAACCACCTTAGAATTTT
The DNA here is from genome assembly GCA_007115665.2 of Sequoiadendron giganteum. NCBI lineage: Eukaryota > Viridiplantae > Streptophyta > Pinopsida > Cupressales > Cupressaceae > Sequoiadendron > Sequoiadendron giganteum. Next base: position 500,756,035 of record CM021102.1, on the reverse strand, counting down.
TTCAATTTTTAACAATATGTAAAATCAACATACACATAAACTGATAAAGAGCATCCTGCTGTTACATTACCAAATGTTGCCAAAATCAGCAAAATGATAACTCAGTCAATCCCCAACTAAGAAATACCTTGAATAAGTGGTTGCAAATAAAGTTGCAGGTCTGATATAGACATTTAAATTGATCAGAGAAGCATGAAATGGAAAACAACTGCTGCAATACCCCAGAAAACACCAAACAACAACAGTAATCACTACAAATTGGTGTTCAACGCGATGATACCATGAATAATAAGCAACTGGATGACGGTACAGGTCTGTACACTTGATTTACTTACTGAAACAGGGTCTGTTAGGGACTGTTATGACTGTGACAGCCTTTTTAGCTTACCGAAATAAAAATGTAATGCCTACCAGCAACTTACCCACTATGAATAACCTCTTCAACAGTCAATTAGGGATAAAATAACACCCCAACAACTATAACAGCAACAAACCCAGGTCAATTAGGGATAAAATAACACCCCAACAACTATAACAGCAGCAAACCCAGGTCTGATATAACTGCAATAAGTGCTCAGAAATAGTGGCAGTGGTCTGGGTACTAACAGATTTAAGTTTTCAGGTCTGTTCAAGGAGTCTTCTTGCTATAGCAGCAGCTGGATGCAACCTTACACCTTCGATAACTCATCAAACCTATACTTCAACAGGCTCACACTTGAACAACACTCCAAAAACAAATGGATATGACCAAATAACAATTGTAGGTCTGAAAGCATTATCCAACAAACAATTTACAGCAAGTACCAAGGATATATGACCTCCTCAACTGAATTTCCCTGCAATGCTAATCATAATGTGCATAGACTAAATTTTCAAACCCTGTAAACAACCTTCCCCAGCAAGGGAATAGTACGATCAGTTAGGGCAACACCAAACCCTTAAAACTGTGTGGCCATCAAATAGGGAACTCCAAATTACCTCAAGCTCATCTACAATCTCAGTAAAAAGACAACAATCAAGCCCCAAAAATCTGCCCATTAAAAAACCATGTAAATCTTCATATTTTTTTTAATACCCAAAATCCAAAATTCTGTGAATATCAATGTGATTCCTGCGTGAAATCACTCTAACAGATAGGGAGGATCTTTCACCACCAAAACTAGTTATTTGATGAGGGTTTCCGTCTTCAATCAATCTTGGAAGAACTTCTCTATTCACTCTGGCAATATCCTATTATGTGTGCAAACTCAAATAATTCTTCACTTTGGCAATATCCTATTATGTGTGCAAACTTGAATAATTCAAATGAGAGCCCCAAACCTTCTTTTATAGCTTTTTCGTTGCTTTTTCAAAGAAGTTTTTTTTTTTTTTCTTTTTGTTGCATTTTTTTTTTTAAATTGCTTTTAAAAGACACACCTTTTTAGTTTTTTTAACCTTTTTTAAAAAACTTTGTGTCTAACTCCTTTTCCCCTAGGCATGCACTCAAGGGGGCATAACATAAATTTATTAAACTTAAACACTAAAGTAAATATTATAATGTTAACTTTATAACTTTGGTGTAATAATTTAAATAATCTAAACCACATTGCGGATTGCATCGTCAATGCACCGAAGACTAAAACTAATCACGTCAAGAAGTTGTTGATGCTGAAAGATAATGCCAAGTGCCAAAATGAGCACTTACAAAAAAAATAGCAATGTTCTCCAAGAAATGTGTAGAACAACCCAAATGGCCAAAAACTCTATAAAGAGCATCACTATAATCTTGAATACCATTTGACCACCAAAACAAACCTGGACGCCAAAAAACCCCGAAACTAAACTTTCTGAGAACATTGGAATTCTCCTAGCTCACCTAGAAACTTGTGAAAAACCTCGAAAACTAGCCAACTCTCACAAAACAACATGGCATAAAAATGGGGACATTACAAGTCACAACTTAGAATTCCACATTAGATGTTCCTTTGGGATTTGAACTTGGATCTCCATAATGATAACTCAATGCTTTCACCAATTATGCTCAACCCCTTGGACAATTAAGCCACTTTTGAAGCCAACTATTAATTTAGTAAAAATTCCACATCTAATAAATAAAAACATTTGATTTTTAAATTAACACAAATTTATTTAGCATTAACAACGGCTAGTTCATTTAACTTTTGTCTTTTCTGCTTTCCCTATGTGATACTCTTCTGGCATCATAAGTACTATTAATTAAGCTAACATCCACAATCCTTGTAGCTTAATTTTTCCATCTCAATGATGGATTATGGAGAGTGTTCCTAATGTTCCATTCATATTTGCAAAATCTTCTACATCATTTCTTCCAAAAGCTTTTTCACCCAATTTCATGGGCTATGAATACCTTATATTCTTAATAGCTTAATTATTGTTTTAGGTTAAATGGGCACTCAGTCATGTTGTCTATCGTCGTATTACAAATCATATAGAATTTAATGGTACATGTTTCTTTATGTCCTCTGGTTCTATACTTTACAAACCAAATCATTTCTTTCCAATTTGGACCATTTTATCATGCTTTTTTTCAACAATTCTATAATTTCTTTCACTTTAGACTCATTCTCTTCTTTGTCACAATTTCATTCTTTTAAGTAGTTTTGGAAATCCACATCCAACATTCTTTAAACATCAGAGTTACATGTCTTGAGGGTTTTTCGGCTGTCCCTATACCTGTGATGTTTTGAGGACAGGTTGAAAATGTCCCCAGGTCGTCCCTAATTTTCCCTTGCTAGTTGGAAATGTTCTGAAATCATTCCCCCCTCTTGAGGAGATAGGAAGGGATGCTTGGCCATCTTGGGGATAGCTAAGGATGCCTATGATATTTGTCAACTGTCCCAACGATAATTAGAAATTCCCTAATGGATTGGGCATTTTTAAACAAAAAGAAAAACACAAAAAAATGACTTTGAACTAGATGACTTTGAGGCTTGGCTATGATGGATGCTTCCATTACATAATGATATAAATGAATCATGTCATCTTTTCCACTACATCCTCTTGATATTGTGGATATTGTGGTCATCCTAGGACTATTATAGGTCTGTGTTTTTTTATATGAGTTTGGGAAAATTGGTCTAGAAGCAACAAGTCACTTTGGGTAGCATTATTATTCATTTTCTTCACCACCTTTGCTCTAAACATACAATTTCACTATTTTGGCAAACATCTGGCCTCTATAATCATATATGACACATTTGATTTTCTTAATAGTTCTTAGGGCTACTATCTTTACATGTGCATCAGTTTTTAGGGTTTCTAAAAAAAGATAGGCTAGTGTAGACGTTGAAAATAAATTTGTTTCGCTAAAATATCACATCATCATTATTCTGATTGAAAAATTATTGTCATTATATAATTGTATGTGATGTATAATAACTCCATAACTTTTGTTGTGGGAATAACAAAAAGCTATCAAAAATCTCTAACTATGGTGGGACTTGTAGTAGAAATTGTGGTCCTCCTAAGCATCCTTGCATGGGAGATTTAAAGCATGATCTTCTTACCATTTACCTAGTAGCACGCCTAAGACTTTGGGCCTTTAATTGTATTTGTTATATATGCACTTTGCCAAAGAAAGCAATGAAGAATTGTTAATCTATGTGTTAACTGTCACGTGACATCTCATTTTAGGTCTAATGTTATGTAATAGGTCTCTATAACGAATATGATGAATGCTTATATATGAATGATTTAAATTTCCTACATATTTCAAAATTTCCCTTTTTTTAATTGTCATCTCTTGCCATACCCCCAAGAAAGCTCTCTTGTACCCTGTCACCCCAGAAACATATTCCCGCATTTCCTAATGTCTTGATCATGGCACCACTATAGAACCTGGTTAAATAGGTATCTGCATTTTTAAAAGGTTTGCAATATTCTCAAACTTTCTTTCAACACCTTTCTTAGCTAATCTATGAAATAGTGTTTTTGAATTGTTGCTACTAGGTTTTATCTGACATCTCCTTAAAGATAAAAGTCTTATATTGTAACCCTTGATAGACTCATATTTTCATTGCTTGATTTATGTTAGTGTTAAGTATTTGGGTATTCATATGCCACATTCTGAATTCTTTTGTGAATGCTGCTTTCAATTCCTTCCATGTTCTTCCCATCTTCTTTCAAGTTTTCAACTGGTTAAACGATTCAATTGTATAATCTTGTAGAGTTCTTGGAAGTTATTCCAATCAGGCTTTATCTTCAGGAATACCATTTGCCTTCCCATAATTTCCAATTTTAGCAATGATTATTTGGATCTTTATTACGTTCATCGCCAAACCTTACTGGTTTGGAAATCAATTTTGACTTCATCCCTATCCTTTTAAAGGTCATATATTAACTTAAGTGTAATGTTCCCTTGTTAGACTTGTCCTAAAATATAAAGCACAAGTCAGAACATATTATTTATTTTATCAACACGTCATTTTATTAATGTAAATTACCTTGAAGACCTGCATACATCAGTTATTGTCAATAAGCACATAATTTGTCGTTTATGATTAGTTCATTTCAGATTGCATATTTTAGGAATAAGACAATTAAATGCATTATCATCTAAGGCATAAATTAACATGCTCAGATATGACTTACTAATTACTATTCTTGATCGGAATAGATCTCCACCTTGTTTCCTCTCTCCTAACCTCTTTGGATGGTAGATTGACTGTGCAAAGGGCGCGTGAGCAATCTCAGAATGGACTCCCTCAAGGTGTTCCACCCGTCTTGGGACTGTCCCTCAATGGATCGATTTACCAGCCTTTCCCTCCCACAAACCCCTATCCTTGTTGAGTGCTAGCGAAAGGGGATTGTTTGGCCAGAGTCTATTCTTCAAGGTAAAGTCATAAAAGCTCATCGAAACACAATAATTGCTGCAACCATCATTATTGGATAATCGTACATAATATATATATATATATATATATTCTATATAAGAATCTATATATAATTATTCCTAATTGATTGACGCTAATTACCTTTACATATATATTGATCGATTATCCAATGTTAATATCTACGATAATATTTTTATCAATATCAAATATTAATATCTTTATCAATTACCAAACATCAATATTTCATTAATATTTATTAATATCATAAATTTATCAATTATCAATTCTTAATATATTTATCAATCATTAATATTTACTTTCATAACATATTTAACAAATATTATTTTCTAAATATATAAAAATATTTACCACTGCTCATTTAGAGTTATGAATACTCACCTAAAACTTACCATTCGATCTGCTAGTGATTCTATATCTCCTTCCTTCCATTCCATTCCATATCTCTTTTCATTTTATTCCACATTTTCTTTTTAATATCTCCCAATGGTCCCCCCTTCTGCTTTCCTACCTTCTACTCTCTTTATACCTATCCTTTTGAATAGAGGCAACCATCCAAAAGGCACGTCCTTTTACTAATAACCCTTAATTACTCTTTTATTTAAGTGCTGACTTTTACTAAGTGAAATCGCTGCTTTGTCCTTTATACTCTAATCGCTGCTATTTTCTCATCGTAACATACCTTAGACGATTCTCATGAATAAATATGTTTTGTCTTAAATTGTTTCTTGATTTGATCGCCACCTTCCATAAGGAATTGCTATCCTTCATAAAGTCGTTTTCTTAAGTCTGTTTGCTGTAGTTAGAAAGGTTGACCGATGCTCCTTACGATTGCAAAGTCTCACTTCATAATCGCTTTTGTTAGGAATGGTTAGGAAAGGTTTGTTTCTTTATTGTGTTAATAGCATATTCAATGTTTATTAAGTTATTTATAATAATATTTAGGGTGAGGTTTCATGGGAGTTTCGGGATATACTTTTAAAGAGTAGGAGGTCTCATGAAGTAAAAAAAAAAACTTGTTTCAGGATTAACTTGAATCTTTTCCTAAAGAATAGCAGCTCCTATCTTATAGGACTACAGATTTGAGGGGGTGAAAATAGGGTGGGGTTGGAGATTGCCCCTACAGTTTAGGAATTTTATTGCCATTTGTCAATCATCTCAATTTTTAGATTCCTACCAAAAAACAATTGGAGGGAAAAAGTTGTGTATTTATTTGAGAACAGTGTGTGCACAGCAGCAATTAAGTTCATGGGATCACCAGCTTCCTTAAAATTTGGAGCTTAATATTTTAAGCTGAACTGCACTACTAAGTTCATGGGGCCACCAGCTTTAAAAAGTTCCTAAAAATTCTCAACAGCACCCACTGAAACTTTTTAGGAAGCCCCCCTCCATGGGACCCCACCCTTATAATTATGATAGGGTTATTATGATATTTTATATTTATTATTATAATATCTGTTATCTGTTATCTTATTTATTCATTTATTCAATAATATAATTACAATCAGAAATAGTTTATATATTATCAAAATAATATTATAATATTACCAATGATATTTATAATATAATTTTAATTATAATACTATCAATGATGATATGCATAATATGATTTATTATTTAATATTATGAGTGATAATTATAGTAATGTCTTTAATTATGATAATATTATCTTGGTAATTATAATTATAATAAGATTGTTAATATATATGTACCTTGTTATTTATTTTTTTGCATTTATGTTTTAATAAGTATTGTATTGATGTGTTTGTATTTCAGTGCTTAGTAACTGTAGTGTTCCATTTCGGGGACATGACATTAAGTGGATTTTTGCTTTCATGGATAATGAACTTGTCCAAGTGATTTCAGTTTCTTATTTCTTGCAGTTGATGTAACTTCTCCCCTTTGTTTGGATCATTCATTGATACTTAAAGTTACCCACTCTGTCTTGATAATGGATTCATTATGAGACATGCTTCTGGAAACAACTATATAGAAATTTTTTATTGTAAGTTTTGGATCACACTTTATGACCCATCGACAAGATGAGGAGAGATATTTGTTGGTTGTGGAGTAGAGATCTTTATATAGACAACTCAAATAAAGTGCATTGATTCCATTATGGAATATACTTAGATATTAAATGGAATAGATGTTGAATGTCACTGAAGGAGATACAAAAGATATTAAATACAATAGCTGTCACCACCATTAAATTAGAAACAATCACCTTTTTTAAAATTAAAAATGTTAATACACCTTGGGTTGCATCCTCTTTTTAATATATTGATTATTGGTTCCCATAAGTGGCACAAACATAATCCCTCATCTACATTCAAGTTATTAGAATGCTTTCAAACCTTTACTTCCCTTAGACACTTTTTGTAGAAATGCTCTTCTACTGCAGAACCTTAGGCTCTTCAATGCGGATTTGATGCTTAGTTTTTAAAGAATGTACCAATGCCAATTATATTTCTCAATCAATTTGTATATCTGCAACATGTTCCTTAACTCTTGCATTGATACAGTCACTTGTTTCTCCAATATAATGCACCCCTCAGGAATAGTCAATTTTATAAAACCTAGATCGCAATGTGCTAAATACAAATTGGAATGGATTCCCTCACTAACGAGAGCTTTAATCTCAACTACATTCCTTACATAGGAACACAAGTGGGAGGTTCAAGCTTGTCTTTTGTCTTAGGCAGCCACTCTGAGCCTCCTTTTGTTTAATTTGTATACTGTTATACTACTGAGAGTTCTTTAGCATTTTCTAGCTAACCTTTGAATGGAAGCCACTTAGTCCTCTAGAAAAAGAGACATTTCTCTTCAAACTTCCCTTTAAGCAACTTTGCAAAGACAAATGCAATGCCTTGGTATAAGTGGATGGTGCTATTTGAGGTGTCTAATGCCATTGTTTAATGTCCCCAAATAAAATATTTGGGAATCTATTTAAAAATATGAAATACCACGATAAATCTAACAAGAAAATACGTTTAAACACTCTACAAGATGCTTCAAATAAATTTTGAAAAATACCCAAACCATGCATCAAATTCTAGCCAAAAATATGCATCAATCTTTGACAATTTTTGTTCCAATCACATGGAAATTCCATAAATACATTGGCTGCTCTATATAAATGAAATGTACAACAAATATTACAATGAGAAACAACAGAAGCAACATTAAGTTATAAATTTGACAATTTTGAGTTTAAATGTTGGCATAAGCAATTTTCTCATACTACTGTAGAAGATATAGAAAATTTCTTTCTTTCATGGTTGAATGTACAAGTTCTAATGAAGAAACTTTATGGTATATTGATTTTGGTTGTCCCTCACACATGACTTCTAATGAAAATTTATTTATGAATTTGAATGAAAAGCATAATAGTACTATTGTCTTGGGGGACAATAAATCACATGGGACTAAAGGAATTGGAATAATTGAAGTACCAAATGAAAATCGTAAAATTAAGCATATTTCTGATACCTTGTTAGTTCTTGCTCTAAAAAAGAATTTGTTACCAACAAGTCAAATGCTTGAAAAACATTATCAAATTGTTTTGATAGGAATGAATATATTAATTGCACGAACACATATGACAACTGATCATATGTTTCCTCTTCACTTTTCTTCAAGCAAGCAGCTCATGAGTACTATAGAGGTGCATAATAGTCAATTGTGGCATCAAAGGTATGGGAATCTAAACTTTGATGGTTTAGTTTTGCTTAAGAAGAAACATATGGTTGAAGGATTGTCATTTCTTAAGAATAAGTAAAAGAAATTTGTGAAGAATGTTTGTTCGGGAAACAACATAGAAATACTTTTGTTTCTAGAAGGAAAGGAAAACCACTTGAATTTATTGACACTAATTTATTTGGTCTTGTGGCAACTCTCACTAAATAAATGCAAGTATTTTCTCACTTTCGTTGATGATTTTTCTTGTAAAATTTGGATCTATTGTTTCACTAATAAATCAAAAGTTTTTGATAAGTTTGTCGACTTTAAAAAAATTAGTTGAAAAACAAAGTGGTCAATTCATCAAGGTCAGCACATCAGATAATGGGGAAGAGTATAGGTTAAATGTTTTTTTTTTTTTTTTTTTTTTTTGTAGATAACATAGGATTTAAAGAGAGTTTACCACCTCCTACACTCCACAAAAAAATGGAGTTGCTGATAGAAAAAATAGAACTATAGTTGAAATGACAAGAGTCATGATGAAAGAAAAGAATTTAGATAAATCATTTTGGACAGAGGCAACACTACCACAGTTTATTTGTTGAATAGGAGTCCCACAAAAGTAGTTCATAGAATGACTCATGAACAATCTTGCTTTGGTTTTACACCATCTGTTGCTCATCTAGAGGTGTTTGGTTGTGTTGCTTATGTGCATATTCTGTAAAAAAAGAAAAAAATTAGATGAAAAAGTATCAAATGCATTTTTATTGGTTATGGTTTTGAAAAAAAGGCTTAAATATTCTATGATCTTGTCAATAAGAAGATAATCATAAGTAGAGCTGTCACATTTGATGAAAGTGCACACACTATATTCCTAGTGACAAGGTTAAGAATATTGAGATTGATTTGAAGAAATCTAACCTTCTTGTGAATGATGTAGGTGAAGAGGAATCTTATCTACTCGTGTTTCATTAGTCAAAAGTCATTGATAACACAAAAATTCATCCTCCAATGTAAAGAGTTGAAAGTATTGGAAATACGAACAAAGAACTAAGAAAAACCAACCCCCATCACTCATGTTAGATACTAATTTTAATCAAATGACTACAAGATCTCAAAGACAAGTTAATTATGCTCTCATGACTCCTGTTATGCAAAATGATGAGCCAATAGGTTTTGTAGAAGCTAGTGCAAAGGAAGAGTGGGTTGCAATTGTGAAAAGTGAAATGACATCCATTGAGCGAAATGACACTTGGGAGTTGGTTGACTTGCCCCATGCTAAGGATGTTGTTTGTACAAAGTGGATTTATAAAACTAAATATAAATTTGATGGGCCTATTGATAAATATAAGGATAGATTGGTTGCAAAGGGACACTCTCAACAAAACTATACCAAAATCTTTTCTCTTGTAGTCAAGATGCATAATGTCAGATTAGTCTTGACCTTAGTCACTCAAAATGGATGTTAAAGTTCTTTCTTGAATAGTTATATTGATGAGGAAGTTTATGTTTCTCAACCCCAAGGTTTTGAAGACCCTTCCAAAGAACATTTTGCTTACAAGTTGAAGAAAGCTTTGTATGGTCTAAAACAGGCACCTCGAGTTTGGTACTCCAAAATTGATTCTTATGCTCAACAAAAAGTTATTAAAAAATCTTAATCCTAATCTTTATATTAGACATTTTGCTAAGGATATTTTACTTGTTCTTCTTATGTGGATGATCTCATATACACTAGGAATAATTCCTATTTGTTTCCTGAATTTAGAGCAACTATGGTTTCAAAATTTGACATGATTGATTTAGGACAAATGCATTATTTTCTAGATCTTGAAGTTTGGCAACAAAGAGATAGTATATTTTTATCCCAACAAAAGTATGTTTCAAATCTTCTTTAGCGGTTCATATACAGGATTGCAGTCCTATGACCACAACTATGGAGGTTGGTGTTAAGTTTTCTAATTTTGATGATTCTCCTTTTGTAAGTCTCACTCTCTGTAGTGAACGATTGGAAGTTTACTTTATTTGACCGCTACTAGATCATATATTACATATGCAATAAGCTTGGCCTCTACGTTCATGTCCACGCCTAAGGAGACACATTGGGGGGCATTTGAAACGATTCTTAGGTATCTTAGAGGAACAATGCTTTATGGTATCTATTTTAAGCATTCCAAGGAGAGTATGTTGGTTGGACATATTGATTCTAATTGGGCAAGCTCAAAAGATGATCAGAAGTATACTTCTAGTTATACTATTATTCTTGGTCCTGCAATCATTTCTTGGAGATCTAAGAAGCAACCTATTGTATCTCTTACAATCATTTCTTTATCTCTTACAATCATTTCTTGGACATCTAAGAAGCAACCTATTGTATCTCTTAGTTATAACTTATTTTTGTAGTTCATAGAATGACTCTTGAACAAGCTTGGTCTGGTTTTACACCATCTATTGCTCATCTAAAGGTGTTTGGCTATGTTTCTTATGTGCAAGTTGCTACATTAGCATTAGGGGGGAGAATCATAATGTTAATGGTTAGATAGCCAACTAGTCAGACTGCCAATCTCCATCGCTTGCTGAAAATTGACAATCTCCACCACCTAAAATTTAATCTCATTGTTGTCTTGTCCTTACCTTCACCGCTTACTTTCAATGCCAAAGTCCAATGACTACAGATTTCATGGACAGCTAGGACTCAAACCTATGACCTTCCATTTGCTACTGGAGTGCTCTACCAACTAAGCTATTGGCCCCTATAAGACCAACCCATCTTTGGTCCGTGTTTCTCTTATCACCAATAAAATTTCATATTATCTCTTGTTAATTCTTAAGTTAAAAGTACTAGTATATGCTTAGGATTGAACAACAATCACGAACATAACAATAAGAAAAGTTCATCAATTTGTTGATCTTCAAATAAGTGATGACACAAAATTCTTGTTATCGCTTTCAAACGGAAACTTCTAAAACAAAACATGAACTATTCTAAAAGAAAAGAAAACTTGCCTATAACTAAATTTGGTTATTTGATAACAGCTACATCCTATCAACTTATCCTATTTAATAGTTTATAATAAAGCCAATCATTAAGTTATACAATCAAGAAACAAATTGTACTACTATTCGAATTAAATAATGGTTATCTAATTCATGTAGAGCCGAACAGGTGCCTCCTTCCCATCTTCTTTTTCATGGGAGTGGGAATCATCATCAAGGTCATTGCTGTAATATCATAAGATCTAAGAAAAATCCTTTTTTCTTATGTTCTTGTAGATAATTTACTAACCTCCATAAGAATCTAAGACACATCCTTCATAAGAATCACTTACTATGTCCTTACATTTTCTTATTTTAGGTGTTGGGCGGTATAAGAATTCTTAATAAATTTTATTGGTTGATTCATTAAATTTTTTTTTAAATGTGTTATTTTGAAGAAAAAATCGACAGCAGAGTTGAATCCCAATTCATTGTGATTTTTTTCTATTTTCTTTTGTTAAAGCAGCTGAATCTCTGCCTTTTTTGAGCTGTTTTGGGATTAATATTCACTGCTACTTCTGATTTCAGACTTACCTCCACCTTGAAATTAAATCTGCACAACACGTATTTCATCTAACTGTTGGCTATATGTTGGATATTTTTCTAAAATCTCTGCATCAACCTCTACATCACCAACATACTAGTAACTCTCTCATATAGCTTTCTCAGCATGATATAGATTCAGTACCAATTTTAAACTTTAGCATATACACTCATTTGTAACACTTTGGACGGTCTATCGCTAGATTCATTTAATCTCTTCCATTTGCACATGAACGTGATGAATCACGTTCTTGTAAGAAAGTCTAGAATTGCACGTACATTCAATTGGAATGACGCTCACTAAAGGCTTGAGACTGATTTATTGTTTTGAAATACTGTATGAAATATTAAATGGTCTTGAATCTGACAGTAAGTTCTGATATTATGTGTGAACATAGTGAAGCAACCAAAGTTGCATCTATTACGTGAATGAGCATTTCAAAGAGGATTTTTGGCAAACAAAGAGGTAAAACAATGTCTTTTGTTTTTTAATATGCGTAAATTGAAACAAATAGTTCATATGTATTACACTAGTTTAATTACATAAACTAAAAGTTTTATATAATTTTATTTTTATTATTAAAATTTCTAAATAAAATGTGCAATGTGTAAATGTTGAAGTCGTACATATTTCAGAGTGTGCAAAATATAATGTAAAGTGTCAATTTGTTCAAACATGTAGCAGATATAATTACGATAAAGAATAAACATTCTATAACAACTTTATCATATCAACATGATTATTTCTAAATTAATTGAACCCACTCAACATAATGAAACATGACATAAGGAAAAGCATGCATTTCTTGTTTTGGGGACCTGTCCTAAGATTTATATCACTGTTCAAGCTTTTGTTTGTAGCATATGCTCAATAATGATTGTTTTCTAAAATTGCATAATGTTTTAATAATCTCCCCACAAATGTTATAATGTAGTAAATGTTTCTACTCTACATATATATGCATAGATACAAGAGACTGGCATTGCACATTTATCTCGTGCTCTAAGTACTCGTATCTATAGTTAATATCATGGATACTTGTACACACATTAACACATGGTGGATGCAAGTCAAACTAGGCCTCTAAGCTCTCATAACGGGGTATAATTTAATTTTCATATACTCCTCTTCTTAGGACTTCAGCTCTTTAATTTGGGTACGCAATCAAATTTATAAACTGACTTTGTATACTTCCATTGGAGACTAATAAGCAAGGTATAATGCAAGCATACTGAGTTAAGTACAGCGAAGGGTGTGAGGCAATAGTTGTTTCACAACCTATTATTAAAGGTTTAGAATAAGTAGAAGAGGAGGCAGGGCCTGCATGTATGGTCTGTAGAGAGGGGTATAGCTTAAGGCCCGCGGACATGTTCGGTGCATACTCATTTAGTAAGCTCGTACATCTGCGCATTGAAACAAGAAGCCATAAATGGGGGGAATGGGTGTATACTACTGTCAGTCACTTCAATATTACACATTTCAAGTGTCATCAAGAGGCCAAGCGAGCAGATGCTCCAATAAAGAATCCAATGAAAGGATGGGAGAGGACAGCTTTACAAAAAAATGAAGCACTATGCAACTCTCGGTTTCCATTCAGAGGTCCAGCTGTTCCGCTTACTCAACATGCACGTCATGTTGATCAGTATTGGGACAGTTTGAATACTGATGGGAGTTGTTTAGATAAAAGCAAGGGCGTAGGAAAGGAGAGTAACTCTCGTCTTCTACCATTTATGACACAGATGGATAATCATTTACTAGATCAAGGACGTACAAACCAGCGGCAATCAATGACAAAAAAAATTGATCAGTTACCTCACCTCACCATTTCAGTTTCCCATTTGATGCACTCGGCAACCAAAGTGAGACCAGGAAAGGTAAAAGATTTCACAATCGCCTCCACACCTGGGGCTGTCCTCCAACGTATTATACATTCGGTTCGCAGTTTCTGCCACAAAGTTTACAATGTAATCAACCACGAAACACTTATATTACATACTAATAAGCTCAAATATCTAGAAACTATTGTTACCTCTCTATTTAAAGATTGAAGGGAAGCTGATATGTGACATGCTGCTGCGAGCTTTACAGTCTGCAAACTCTCCATATCCTCGCAGCTCCATCCAGGTATGTACCGTCAACATTGCTAACGAACTGCAGAAAATTGATACATAGTTTGACCTCCTCTTCTAACTCCCTGGCGTCCATTTTAATGAATGCTCACCTACTTCCTCACCTACTTCATCGTACATTTTTCCCGCGCGTTGTGTCTCTCCGAGACATGTTCATCTTAATTCATACACAATCCCTGTACTTCCCTTCCTCCTCGGTAGAAAATTGAATATTAAAATTTATATCTCCACCGCCTCTCTGTTCGTGTCCTTGCCGAGAGTATATGTTACATCACCGTGCTTAGATTGGCGAGCCATCTCAGCTCTCCTACCATCATTCCAGAGTAAAATAGTTTTGTTCCCCACCCGGCAATAATATGCCCCCGGGAGAAGTGGCTATGATAGAAAATTGTCTAGTGAAATTTTGAATTATATTCTGTGAATTATTATATATTTTCCTATTAAAAAGGAAAATATACAGTTTTTTAATCATAAATAATAAAATTATTATATTTTAGTTAAATAAATTATAAAATATTGGCAGTGTCATCGTCATGTGAAAAAAGTTATCAGCGCACTGCAGTTTATAGGGGCATGAAGACGATTCTTGTAGTCTATAAATAAATAAATAAATTATAAAATAAGATAAATATACAAATTTTAGAGTTTTTTAACAATTTTTTAATAATATTTTATAAATACATTTAACAATTTTTAAAATATAAATTACTGATTATAAAAAACACAAACGTTAAAATCTTAAAAATCAATTTTATTTTTATTTATTATTATAAATAATTAAAATTTTATAATATATTAAATATTAAACATTATTTAGGGTGGAGGGCCTAGTTCGATTGGCTAAAGCATCCTGTTGTAGGCAAGAGGTCACGAGGTCTAGTCTCCCCTTTGTTCTCATGGTATCAGAGGATGTGATGCACTAGCATCACGGGTCGCATGAAAAAAGTTTACCAAATGCATTGCAATTTATAGGGGGGCCTACCCTCCTACAGTCTAAGAAAAAACTAAACATAATGTTATTTAATAAATCGGTTTTATTTTGAACTTTTATGATGAATGTTGGAGATATCAAGGATGACAAGTGCTCGACAAGAAGCAATGTGAGTTGGAAAGATAACACTTTGGAGGATGATCAAGCATTCATCCTTAAGAGAGAAAGGACAATTTCACAAATGCCAAAATAAAATAAAATTGGAGAGATAGAAGTAGGAGGGAACTAGAAAGAAGGTAAAGGGCAAAGCACAAGTAGTAAACAAGATGTCAAAAGGAATAGTGATAGAGATCAATAATGAAAGAGAAGGTAGAAAAGAAGCAAGACAAGGATTGAGTACTATAAAGGGAAAAATATAGAGGTGTAGCTTGCAATAGGCACAACAAGAGTGAATACCCAAAATAGTGGGAATCCCATATTTAGGGAAATTCAAAAGAAAACAAATTTCAAATTGGGAGGGAATTAAAAATCAAGGTAGAGCAGATTAGAGGAAACCAAGATGGTGGGTAGAAAGGAATAAAAATAAAAATAAAAGGAATGCATCCCTCAACATAATGTACCACTATAAATAAATCTACTCTAATCCCAAATAATGATGAGAAAGGTGCCACAACACTTAAGGTTTCAATTCAAAAATTTATGCTGGAAAGGAAAAATCATCCCTTGACTAGATGGCCCATATCAATAAATTCAATTACATATGATTAGCTAAGAAGGGGATAGAAAATTAGATCAAAGAAAATTACAGAGGTAATTTCTGAATCAAATTTCTATTGAAAGTTTTCTTCCTTGTGAAATGCCCCTTCAATTTACAAAGAGATAAGATAATCAAAGGTGTTCCTTAGAGTGAACTAATTTTCTTCTCCTAAATTCTTCTCTTCATAGTACAACAACCATCCATGCCTTATTTTTTATCGCATAGACCCTCTCTTTCTTATAGTCTTAGAAAAAAACCAGGTCCTTAATTAGGATTCAAGGACTCATAATTGATGACCCTTTCATCAAAACATAATCATAGTAAGGTGAGGTTCTCCTCTCGATGAATTGGCAAATAAGGTGGTGACAATAAAATTCCATATAATTTAAAAACATGAATCACAAAATTAAAAATCTCATAAAGGAAGAAGGACAACAAATGAGTTCACAGTTGAGGAGATCAAATCAAGATCACAATCTATTATCAGATTTAATATCGCAATACCAAAGGTAGTGAAACTCCGCCCACCATCACAATTAGGATCATTTCCTAGAATGTTAGGAGCCTAGAGACCCTCAACAAAATATGCTTAATCAAGCATCAACTAGATCTTCAAAGTTTTCATAATATATATTTATAAGTAACCAATATTGAATTTGTTGAAACAAAATGATTAATATAGCAATAGTACAAATGGAAAGGGATTTTTTCAAGGCAAATGATGCTTCAAAAGGACTATATGTCATTTCATTTATAGGAAAAAATATAATTGTAAGCTAATTGGAAAGTGTACGACTGACAAGTCTTGCCTCTAACATCAAATTCTTCCCAATAGACATAGATGGCTCTATGGGCCCTAGTCTGAAAAAATGATCGTGGAACCTTATCCCCAACATATTGGATCTAATCATAAATGAAATATGCATAATTTATGGTTAGTTCAATGTCATTTTAAGTGAACAAAGGATAAAAATAGGGGCAAGTGGAAAACCCAATCATAGATCGACTTGATCTCCTTTGTTTATTAGAATGAACTAGTGAACATCATTATAAAGATTGGCTCCCATAAATGAAAAAAATGTAGCCAAATACTCTATAATATTACTAAATTATTAGATAAAGTTCTATTATCCTAAACATGGTTATATCCTGAGATCATTAGATAAAATGAATTATTACATGTTCTAACTCTAATAATTTTCACCTCCTCCAAGTTTTGGATGATTTCCTAAATCTTAAATGTCTAGTCAAGTTTGAAAACATGCAATTTTATGATGAGTCCTTTTCTAATAAGTAAACAAGGAATGGTGTTATATGTTTATTAAAGTGAAAAGCATGAAAATTTACTCCATAAAAATTTTACTCCTTGTGTTGAATTGGAAGAGTAGACCAATTACATCACCATGATAATTTGAATGAGGCTAGATATTTCTATTCCATCTACAACTAGGAATTTTATTCCGTCGAAAAATATTTATGTAAGTAGAGGAACTATTTCCCACCAAAGGAATGCCCATTGTACAAAAATCACTAGGCATTAAAGTTCACAAATATCCAACCAAGTCACAATCAAAGGCACATGAGGAACATATAGTATCTATAGGGCTACTCTTTTTCATTGAAACATCATGTCGGAAAGATCAACAAAGTTACAACTAACTTAAGTAGTGATAAAGAACTATTTTTTATCAATGTTTAAAATAATGGGCATGAAATGATGGAGGGTATGTATGGTTTGGATGTATATTTTTGGATACATGGAACAAATGCATATAGACTTGGGCTAGAGATAGATGTGTTTATGAGTACTTTACAAGAGAGGGATACTTGTGTAGGAGGTAAAAATATTCATCTTTTGAATTTAACAAGGGAGAATCTCATCGAACAAATTGAATGGAGGTGGACTTAGAGGACACTTTGACATAGGTAAAATATGAATCATGTTGGAGGATAGGTATTGTTACCTATTTTTCACTACCGGCTCAAACAGGTAGAGCTGAATTACAAATTCAACTCAAAAGGTACACAAGTTGTTCAAAAAAATTCTGCTAAGTACTCATTATTGTGCAATATTTGATTACAATGTAAATTTTAGTGATATTATGCAAAAAACATCTCAAAATGATATCATAAGTTTGCATAATGTTTGTTGATTTTATTCATAATGTACAAAAAAGAATCCCACACAAGCCGTGGGAGTAACTTAATTTGATTTTTACAATCAAATAAAGGGTGCATGAAGAAAGGTAAGCTATACAACTAAAAATAAAGAAAGCATAATGTAGAAAGTGATTCGTCATTGCCTGGAATGACGAATCGTTGACAAATTGAGGTCTCCAGTTGTGACGATAGCTCCAGCTCCAGCTCCAAGCTCCAAACTCCAGCGTACCTGCAAGTTGATGGAAGTGTTGTTAGAGCAATGTGAATCAAATCCTATCATATGCCTACACTATCAACAGAAATGTAGAATAAGATCGATCAGGCATCCATCAGATGATTACAAAAGTTCGAAGAGCATAAAGAAAAGAGGAAGCTTTCAGCTTCTTTTATTTTGCTAACATGTTTGTTCACTGTGCAAAAACAAGTTTGTTATGTTCATGATCATCTTATCAGATATGTGGAGTAAAACAGGGTCCCACAAGGGTTGAGCCTGACATATCAAAATGATACACTCTCAAGTCATATACGAGAGTTCATTGATATTGTCAGAATAGTCATAAAGAGGGCTACTGAAACTAAACAATATAATTCTATAAGAAGCCTTATTCCAAAGAGATTCAGAAAAGTAAGTAAAGAACTCATCAATTTCGCTAATATTTTGTTTCAGCTCTACTTTACATTTTCACATTACATCTAAATGAGGTATCGAGCCTCTTTACACTGAAGAGAAAAGAAACAAAATATCAAGCATCGAGCTATTTCATGGAGATTTAGAATTGATTTTACTACAGACAATGAGTTTTCACTATCATACCTGAAAGTAAACATGTTTGCATTCAATACAGTTTTTATCATGTCGAGACATAACATTGGCAAGAAAATGGCATTCATTTTACAGAGGTTTAAACATCCAAATGCCATTATCATGATACCTACAGCAGCAATCATTAAGAGCAACGGAAGGAAAAGAGCTATATAAAGAGCAATTAGTGAAATCCCTTGCTCATCATTTACCAATGCCATTGTTAAGTTAACTCTTGACAATAATGTTCTTATTCCTCATGGTTTGAGTAATAAATGTTCATTAGAATCAGAAATAGATGATGAGAACAATGAAAGTAATGATCAATACAAATTCAAAAGTGATAAGCAGAAAATTGCAAGCCCGTGGCTATGAGCAATGGATCAGCATTGCATTTGAAACAAGAGATATAAGATGCCAGGATAAACTAAATGCAGTCCTAGAAATGTAATGGACAATCATGGTTACTGTGAAGTTATGAGTCAGCTCTCAAAGTAATCATTAATTGTAAGGGGGCAGCATGGTTAAAAAAATCATAGTCTTCATGGATGTATATATGGAGCAGCTATCAGTGTTATGGTACTTCATGAATAACAAGAGTATTTAAAAAGTAAAAAAATCTACAAGTGTGTCATAGTTTTCTGCAAATAGTGGAAAAGGTTTTGTTCCATTTGAAGCCTTCTCTGAATAAGGTAAGATCTTTCTTTTTGGGAACAATATGGTGAGTGATTTTCAAGTGCCAAGCAAGCTATTTCAATAGAATAGTAGTAAGGTATAAAGTTGAGTGACAATTTCATTCATTCATTTTTATCACTGTTTTTTCAAATGATAAGCACAGTCAAATAATGGTGCAGCCTGAACATGGAATCTCTTTAACAAAAATCTTCAGAAGGAAGTTGAAAGCTATAAAAAATGGTGTGTATTGTGTTGCAAATTCCATATTAAATCTCAATGAATGACACATATTCGGTCAAGAGTGTTTGGGTTAGCTAAACACTGTGTAACTACGGGAGTTTATAGAATCCAGCAATGAAGGCAAGACGATCTATAGAGCACATGTCAGCCATTAGAATGCATGAAATATACAAAATGAATGTCAACAAAGCAGAAAGAAGAAGCAAGGTCTGCTGCTATGGAATAATGCAAACCCCAAATCAAGAAACCCATAAAGCACCAATATAGAAGGAACAAATTTATTTCGCCAGTATATAGCCATGAAAGATCTCTATACTCAAAAATAGTGAAGAAGTCGTGGCCATGAACAACATTTTTGCCCATCTAAAGGTTTTTGACAACGGTTAGAGGAATGAACGGAATTCTTCCAGAATACGGGATACAAAAGAATGAGGTTCCATACTCTTAATAATGCCCAGATCCCAAAATAAGTGTTAAGAAGCTACGACCTGCAGCGTTTCTTCGTTTTCCATAATACCCATGAGAGGTTTTGTCACAAATACAATGCAAACCATATAAAAAAAACAATCATGGAAGGCGCGGCCTAAGGCAGTCTAGAAATCATTTTAGTTAAACTTTTTCACGTACCCACTTGGGTTTCAGCATATAAACCGAAAATCTCTCACAAACAGTGGGGTCGAGCCAAGAGTTGAGTATTTGCATTAAATTGAGGTATAAATATATGTTCAGTTTCAGACTGTGAAGGCTTACCTTTTCTTTCCGGCTAAAAAAAAAAACTTTAGGGAAACTTGACACAAAGTGCCAGCAAAGCTTTGATCTTAGCTTCAGAGTCATGGTCGTGACCAGAGAAGTAATAGAAGAGAAATGAACAAGGGACCAATAGCTCAGATAAGGCCGTGACTTTATTGGTCTTATTTTGAATTTGAAATGAAGAAGAAAGTCACAATAGTTTCAGGAAAGAACTTACCATACATCAGCGTTTAAAAAATCTCTCTAACGTCTCATAGAAAAGCATGAAAAAGGAGTAGAATTCGAGCCTCAAAGTTTCAGAACCTACTCCATGGCGGCACAAAGAATTCTCCAGCAGTTTCCAAGGCAAAGTGAAATGGAAGTCAAGTTTAGGGTTTCGGTGGCCTTTTTGTCAAATCCCTAAGTCGAATGAGGTGATGTGAAAATTTTGACTAAGCTTTTAAAATAAAGATCACTTCATTATATTGCTATGGTATTGGCTTTACAATGTCAATGACCTAGTATGAAGGGTCCTGTGAGTTTAATTAAGCATGAATTTGCCAAGGCATATAAAATTGTTTAAAGCCTAATATTATGCATGGACAAGCTCATTGAAGACTCTAAGTCTTCTAAAAATGGAATCAATATTTAGATGAAGGTTCAAAGCTTTTGAGGGGGTCTTGTTTCCACTTTAATGTTTACTAAAAGAGTAAATATTAAATATGAAGTGAGGGTTTTACTTAATTTTAATTTAATGTTATATTTTCTAACTCATGTGAAGTTGTATTAATTAAATGATAAATTATAGATCATTTAATTAATACAACTATTTTTTAGGCAAAATAACATTGAGTTAAATTATTGCAATCATGCTTAATTAATTAAGCAAGGATGGAGTTTCAGTTAGGCATGGGCAGATTGATATAAACAAGGTGGCTTTCACATGCTCGGGCCCACCTTTTGTGGGATTTTTAGTTCAGTTCGAGTTTTCCATGGATCAATTATGACTTGACAGCGAGTTTGAACCCGAGTTAACTCATTTTTGCATGGGTTTGAGCCTCTTTTTCAGGATTTTTTGTTCTTGCTCATAAATTGCCTTGGAGTTATCATCTTCTCACTGAAATTGACTTTTAGTTCCCTTTCCATGCCTTTTTGTATCTATGGGAAAAACTTAGCTATTTTTTCCTAGTTCTTGTTTTTCTCCTTTGCATTATGCAAAGTGAATTATTTGTAACTCAGCATTATTTTAGTTTAATACAGTAGCAGGTTTACAGGTTCATTTTGGTATCATCTTGCAGTATTTTCCTGCCATTTTCTTTCAGGATGCATTAATTTGCCTTTTTAGAATTATACAATCTGTCCTTATGAATGATTCGATGAAATTATTGTGTTTTAGCTATTGAAAACCTTTATTTTTGTCTTGTTCATAATTGCACATCATGTCACAAGTCCTAAGTTGTGCTATAATCGCTTCGTTCTTCAAGTTGTGAAAATTGATTTTCCTTTTGAAAAGACAAACTGTTTGGCCTTCTTTGGAAACATTTTTTGTGATCATTTCTGAACTGTGTGAATGGTTTTCTTGAGAATAGTTGTGAATCAGACTGTAGGTGTTATCATTTTTTCCATTTAGGTGCATCACCAAAGTTAAATTTCACAGTTTTTTGCATTTAGATTTAGTATTTCTATCTTTTTCCCAGCAAATTACTCAGTTATTAATCAAGAAATCTCATAA
This sequence comes from Sequoiadendron giganteum, assembly GCA_007115665.2. NCBI lineage: Eukaryota > Viridiplantae > Streptophyta > Pinopsida > Cupressales > Cupressaceae > Sequoiadendron > Sequoiadendron giganteum. The sequence continues at coordinate 500,733,754 of CM021102.1, read as the reverse complement.
GAACCAGCCTATAATCTCGAGGTCTAATTCCTTATAGGGTACCCACAACCTGGAATTAGTTCCCATGTTTCAACAAATTGTTGAATTTCAACATTCGAGCATTCAGGTGCAATCTGAATTGATAACAGGTATCACTGGCCAAGTTCACATATATGTGTGTTAATTTTTATTGAAAGGTGTAATATGTACCTAATAACAAAATGAATGATGTTGAACATTAGGTTTTTAATCCATTCTACATACTAGATAGATCATAGTGGGCATTATTCATGGATTTTTTTCTTGGACTTTCATGCAATTTGGGTTTCAATAACTTTATTTTTGTAGTGGTGGACATATTTAGTAAATTACACCACTTTATTCCCTATTGGAAGTAAAATTACACATTTAGAATAGATAATTTACTCTCCAAGCATATAGTTTGATTGTATGAGTTAATGCACAACACATTTGATCATTACATAAAGCACCTTAGCCATTTTAATGATCCTCGTAGAATAAATTGGGGATGAAACTTAATTATATGTATGGATTTTATCTACAAGTGGATAGATCAAGAAAAAATTATAATTAATGCCTTTTGGACTTTTTTTTTGGTGTCATAGGAAAGAAGCCTATTCAATGGAATTGCATGTTGGTGAAAGTATATTTTATAAATAATAAATTAGTTCAAACAAATCATTAGGTAACACACTATTTATGGTGATGTATGGGATGAAATCATGAAGTATCATAGATCCATTTGGAGTGGAATTATATGAAATATGAATGACCATAAAAGTTGAGAATTGTGGGAAATAGCTTCATGCGTAAGTCAAGAAGAAATCGGAGGAGAGGAACACAAGGTATAAGTTACACATAAAAAATCATCAAAGAGAGAAAAATTGCTTGGAGAAAGAGTCTTCATAGAATATATGAAAAAGGAGTTGTTCCTTGAAGTAACATACAAAAACCTAAAGAATAAGAAGGTATGTTCATGTTATATAGTTCATATTTTTATGAGAACACTCATAAGATCAAGATACTATAAGGGTAGGAAAATCTCATCAATATTTAAAATGAATTTTATTTGTATTTATATCATGCATATGAGGTTCCTAAGGGTGTGTGGCTAGTGAGAGTTCTTGGCTAAAGAATGAAAATACCCAAAAATTAGCAAGAGGAAATCTGTAAATCTTGGAGTCACATATATGCAAGGGGACTTGGCAGAGTGAATACAAGGAATATCTTATTTATTGGAAGGGTATGGGGTATAAGGATGAATTATTAATTCTTTAATATTGAGTGTTCCAAATTGGGTACTTGAATTGGTTGTTTGTATAATCATAATTGTGAGCTTGTTGCTCACAATATTTTTATCAAGGGTATTTAATGCAAAGCCATCCTTGGGTATTTAATAAAAATGGAGGAAAGAAGCAATTCATAAATTAAAAAATTAAACAAAAATAGAAGGCAAGCTATGGTAAATATGAAAAAGAAAAGAAGACTTGAGGAAAGAAACAACAATGATCAACAAAAGGCAACAAGGAAAATTGAAATTGCTAAACAAATTAAAATAAATAAATGAGAAAATATGAAGACAAAAAAGAAAATACAATATGCTCATTGATAACCCGAAATTATTGGTTTCCAAGTGTAGTATCAAACTAGATTCCTTCATTATGTGGCTAGAAATATTATTTGGGAACAAGAAAGGAACAATGTGGTAGTGTGTATACATATGGTAAGTGGGATAAAGTGGATTTTACATGGATGCGATTAGTTATTCTAATTGATAGATTTCTCACCAAGGACTTTGAAAGATGAGGAGGGGAGTAGTCAATCAAATGTTGATATTTGGATAGAAAGGGATGGAGAGTATATACTAAAATAAATGTGCATGCTTAGGCCATGAATACTTAAAGGGAAAGGGAAATAAGGAAGCCTATCATTGAATATTTCATTTCCTATAATAACATATGTTACATAAAAGAAAAGAAAAAAAATTGAGATTGGGACACTTAAAGTTTGGTAGAGTAATTGCTTTAATTTTATGGGGCATTTGAGTTTGTTTGATATGGATTTTAAGTACACTTGTTAGGCTTGTGTTCTTTTTAATTTTATTCTCATTTTTATTTATTTTTATTTTGAGGACATCACTATGAGCTAACCCTATGCAACCAATAAGATGCATGGGATCATCACCAAAGATTTGACCAAGTATTTATGAACATTTATGTTTTTGTATATTATAAAACTTCTTGTTAAGTTTTAAATACTTAATAATCAAACGAGGGGGAATGGATCCACATGTGAGATTATAAGAGTTGTTTTAAAGTTTTGAATATGGATATTAGAGCCTAGCTCTGCTAGCCTAAATTTTGAAAAATTTGGCTTTGTTTTGTCATGTAATTGTTGTCAATTCAGATTGCACCCGAATGCTTGAATGTTGAAATTCAACAATCTGTTGAAACATGGGAACTAATTCCAAGTTGTGGGTAACCTATAAGGAATTAGACCTCCAGATTCTAGGCTGGTTCCTATGTGATTTCCTAATTAATAACTGAGTAATTTTGTTGGGAAAAGGATAGAAGGATCAAACTTAAAAGCAGAACTGTAAAACTAAACCTTGGTGATGCACCTAAATGGAAAAATGATAAGACCTACAGACTGATTCACAACTACATTCAAGAGAAACGTTCACACAATTCAGAAATGATCACAAAAATGTTTCCAAAGGAGGCCAAACAGTTTGTCTTTTTAGAAGGAAAATCAATTTTCACAACTTGAAGAATGGTCCTATTATAGCACAACTTAAGACCTGTGACATGATGTGCAATTATGAAAAAGACAAAAATAAAGGTTTTCAATAGCTAAAACACAATAATTTCGTGGAATCATTCATAAGGACATATTGTATAATTCTGAAAAGGCAAATTTAATGAATCTAAAAAAAGAAAATAGCAGGACAATACTGCAAGATGACACCAAAATGAACCTGTAAACTCGCTACTGTATTAATCTGAAAAACCGAGTTACAAATAATTCCCTTTGCAGAATTCAAAGAAGAAAAATAAGAACTAGGAAAAAACAACTAAGTTTTTCCAGTATATACAAAAGGCCTTCAAAAAGGCATGGAGATGGAATTGAAAGTCAATTTCAGTGAGAAAATGATAACTCCAAGGCGAATTACGAGCAAGAGCAAAAAACCTGAAAAAGAGGCTCAAACCCATGCAAAAATGAGTGCACTTAGGTTCAAACTAATCCATGGAAAACTTGAATTGAACTAAAGAAACCCTAAAAAGGTGGGCCCAAGCATGCAAAAGTCATCTCGTTTATGTCAATCCGCCCATGTCTAACTAAAAATCCATCTTTGCTTAACATTTTATGCTCTAAAAATAGTTGAATTAATTAAATGATTTATAATTCATCATTTAATTAATCAACTTTACATGGTATTTTAGCAAATAAAAATATTAAGACTTGGTGCCAAATAAAAATTCTAATTTCATAAATTAAGGCTCCATTCCTCTTCTTTTGCTACCACACTTTGCTTAACCATAAGTCTCTAATACATTGATCGGCCACTTGCATATTTTAGGTATTTGATTACTATCGCTCAAGTCTTTTCATATGATTGCACACTCCTTATGCAATGCATATCATATATTATATGATGATACATAACTTTTCTTCAAATACTAAATTCGGCCCCTTCAAAATTTGCATGATTTTTTAATTGACTTAGAAGTCAATATTCACCGTTCAAAAGAAATGATGAAGGGAAACAAAAGAAACCTAAAACGAGTGAACCCTAATCATCACTTTTCTCATTTCACACTTGTTGGAGAAGCTTCGTGAAAGCCAGCCGCCAAGCTTAGGGTTTGAAATCTGCAAGAATTATACATCCTTTTTCCTGTTTAGGATAGAATCGAACAGGAAAACAAGGTAAATCATTTGTTTTTGTATTTAGTGGCTTTTCCTCCACTTTTTCAGCGTTTTTGGCTTTTGTTGGCCACGGTTTTGATATATCTCTGACTCATTTTTCCATATTTTCTGTGACTACTCTTCTTGGCCGCCATGCTGCTACGATTCAAAGCCAGGGCTTTTCAGTTGTCTTCAACTCAGTTGACCTCCCTCTCCATCCGGTGGCTTTTTTACACTTGACCTCTTCACTGACGGTAAGCTTATTCTTCTTCAATGGTCGTGGGCTTTTATCCATCTCATACCATTCCTTTTCTTGATGTCTTTGTTGTGGCTGTGGCCAAAAGTTTATGAAAACTTTGCACAGTCAAGGGTTTTTGGTGTATTGTTTGCAATATTCCATGCTTTCAATTTGGCACAAGCCACAACTACTTCCGTAGATGGGAATTTGTGATGTTTCTTTTTCAGAATATTCTCCTTACTATCTGAGCCATCAATAATTATTTCTTTGTAATTTTCAATGTTTTAGCAGTTCTATCACAAGGAATGATTCCATTTGCATCCTTAGGCCACGCCCTTTGATTTTCTAGCTTAATATGCAAATTCCCTGTGAGTTTGTTCTTCTGTATTAGAGGAGATAAACTCTTAGGCCGCGCCATCATGATTGTTGAATCGAGTATTCATGTGCTTGTATCTTCATGTTGGTCACCATGAGCTTGATGCGCTTCCATTATGACATTTATGAGCAAAAAGTTCTCTCCAGGCCGCGACTAAGTGCTTGTGCTCCAAGCACTTTTTGAAAATCTTCAAACCTCTCATGGCCGTCATTAATAAGTGAGCTCGAACTTAAGCTGGGTATTTCCTTTATTTATGTCAAAAAGAAAGCTCTCTCCAACTTCTACAACCATAGCCTACTATTTTAATCATATGGGTATCATTATTTTCTCTGCGCCAAGCATAAATATTTGTATCAATCTTCATTTGGCTGTGCTTTCTTCACTTGGCTGCAAGTTCTAGTTTTCTCCATGGTGTATTTGTCTTGGTTCCTATCTGTGTGAAGACATGACAAAACTCTTGACTGAACATAGTAATCTGGGTCCTCTGTTTTGAAACTTTGATTCTTCTTTGTAATAATAAATTTGTGCAAGATCATACTATGAATGAGCTTTTCAAAAAGGTAGGAATTTAGAACAAATTTCCCTCTATTGCTTCTATTTGACACTGTTGTTTCCTCTACTATGACTCCATCTTAACTTGTATGCACTAGTTCATCAATACTTGCTTGAAATTTTCCTTAAAATGGACCACAAAAGACAATGTAGTATAATGGGAAATATCCAAGCCCTTCTGGCAGTGATTGTCATTGCTATACTTTTCATTGTGGCGACCAAATTGCACCCTGTTCATTGCAAGTTATTTTCCAGAATCCAAGTCTTAGCATTTAGATTTTGAAACTCTGTTGCATTGTATAATTGTTGTAGTCACTATTTTTGAACATTTGAACATGCTTGGCTCTTTTGTGATAAGATCTACCCTTAAGACTATCATTCTTGAACTGTTCTTTAAACTATTCTAGCAACAAGTTTACTTTCAACTTAAGATGGAAATGAAAGCAGCTTTGATGTTGATAGTCATTTTCCAGAATTCGGTGACTTTAAGAGCCCTGCTTCATAATTATCATTTCCATGTATGATTTGGATCACAAGCTCTCCCATACTATGGTTGTACTCTAAAAGATCCTGTAGCTGCTTATTTTAAATTACTGACTTGCACTGATGGAGTCTAAAATCATTAGAATTGACAGCTGTAAAATTTTTTCCCAACCCTCCGAGTCTTCCTACAACTTTCTTTGGACTTGAGATCCCTTGATAAATGGAATAGAGCATAGATCCTATTGAACCAAAGAAACATGGTTGTACCTATTCACTGCTCCTCCTGTCCTTTTGACTATTATATGCTTTCGAAATTATGAAAGCACCTCAATGCACGAGTACTCTGTTTCTCTTTAATCTAAAGAGGCTTTATGCTTCATTTAGATGCAGTGTGAAAAATGCAAAATAGAGTTGAAACAATTAAACATATTCTCGAAATTGATGAGTTCCTCACGCTACCTTTCTGAATCTTTTTGAAATAAAGTCTGCTTATTATTATTATATTCCTTGTTTCAGCAACTCTCTTAATCATTGTTCTGACAATATCAATGAACTCTCATATGTAACTTGAGAGTGTGTCCTTCTTGATATGCCGGGCTCAACCCGTGTGGGAGCCCGTTTTACTCCACATATCTAATAAAATGATCACGAACATAATAAACCTGTTCCTGCACAGTAAACAAACATGTTAGCAAAATAAAAGAAGCCGAAAGCTTCCTCATGAGTTTTATGCCTTTGAAATTAGAAATCATTTGATCGATGCCTGATCGACTGTATTCTATATTTTTGTTAGTAGCGAAGGAATATGATAGGATTTGATCCACATTGCTCTAACCACACTCTCATCAACTTGTAGGTACGCTGGAACTGGAGTTGTAGCTGGAGCTATCATCACAACTAAAGACCTCAACTTGTCAATGATTCGTCATTCCAGGCAATGACAAATCACTTTCTACCCTATGCTTTCTTTATTTTTAGTTGTATAACTTACCTTTCTTCATGCACCCCTTATTTTATTGTAAAAATTAAATTGAGCTACTCCCACGGCCTGTGTGGGAATCCGATTTGTACATTATGAATAAAACAACAAACATTATGCAAACTTATGATATCATTTTGGAATGTTTTTTGCATAATACCATTCAAATTTACACTATAATGAAACAATGCACAATAATGAGTACTTTAGCCGAAATTTTTGAACAACTTGTGTACCTTGGCTTGAATTTACAATTCAGCTCTACCTGTTTGAGTTGGCAGTAAAAAATAGGTAACAAATTGGCGACCTTCGCAGAGTGTTTGCCTGCTAAACACCATAGACCAGTTATGTAGCTTATCCATTGGGCATGGAATCTATTCTTGCTCTTAACCTCCTTTAAAAAACTCTGTAACTCAACTCACACAAACAAACTGAAAGAAACTACTGCAATTTTGTTTATGACAGAATATGAAACCCTAGTGTAGTAACTGCACTTTATTGAAAGCGAAACAATACCGAATGAAAAATAATGTGCGAAGAGCACCTATTGCAAAAACATAACTGAAACATCTATTCTACCCTACACTACCCAGCAACGGTAGTGTCCAGACATGACCATTCACTGGTTTTCAGAAATAGCTACCCTTCCTTAATAACAAATGTTGATTCGCATGTTTACGAATAGTTGATACTATTTGCAGCAAAAAAAAATGTTTGATAAATTGCTGCAATTCTTCATGAAGAATGTAAACAAACTCACTCACCCTCTAATTTTGATCAACCAAACAGCTGGTTTGGAAAGATTGGACAAGTTGAATCTGTTGTTCGTTTACTGAAAAGTGCATCGGGTATGCTTGGAGTCTCAATCCTAGAAAGATACTCGATTGGGCACCCTTCTGAGATGCTAAATTGATAACTCCTTTTGTTGGTTTCTCCTTTATCAACCACTGTTTCCCCATCTTGTTGATTAGGCTACATTTGCAATGTAAGATTTTCCTCCTCCAAAGATGTTGCTTCACTTTTAAACTGATCTGAAAGAGTTGGTTCATATGAACGAAAAGAAAGAATATTTGCTTCCTTAGCTTGAATAGGCTCATTACATGTTGTTGGCTCACATGATCATAACTTATCATCTATGTTAGAACATAAATCCTCTATAACGCTTGAAAACATGTTCTCATCTAACTTATGATTATGCATTAAATCCAGATGAGTTATATCATTTATTTGCTCTATATCAGTCATAGGTGTTGTTATGCACGTGATATCTTCATTTTCATCAACAAATTGAGGAAGTTCATTAAACAAATCAGAAAAAATCTAAGATTCGCTTTGAATTTCTTCTGCATGAACATGCTCAATTTGATCTCGTTTTTCATCTAGGCTTGAAATGAAAATTTCAAGGTCATTCCAAAACATGGCTTCTTCACAGTCCTTGTTACTTTATGGCATGAGAGAGCCTACCTTAGGTTTAAGAAGATCCTTTTCAAACATAAGTTCTGGTCCGCTTGCTTGTTCAATTCGGGAAGCTTTATGCAGATCATTTTCACTAACCTCCAAAACATAATTGTCCTCTTGTTGATTCACATGTTCACAAACCTCAGTCTCAACTAGAACCAGCAATACATCATGCTCTGCAATATCATTTGTGTGTTCCAAATTAGCTGGTAAATCAGGCTCCTGTGAGCTCTCTTCAGCTTGATCAATAAAACCAGGTAATTGATCAAACAAATAAACCAATTGTTCCTCCTCGTATGGTGCCTTCTCAAATGAAGCTTGGTCATCTTGTCTCTGCAAGTAGAGATTTTTGACTGGTAATTTGAAAATCCAAAGGGTTCAGCTGTAAGTTTGAACCAATATCCTCTTCATCTATAATACAGTAATTTTGAGCTAGGGACACTTTACAAGCAGTAATAACTTCTTGCTCCTCCCGCTCTTTCTTTTGCTGCTCTAATTTGTCCAACGCTAAACGCAATGGGTTTACGTTTCTGATCTGCTCCATGAGGAGCAAAGTGTCTCGATCAATCGGCTGCTCTATAACTTCATTCGGTTGTATTAGATTATTTTCCTCTACTTGCGAAGGATGAAAAGCTGTAAAATTTGGGGTTTCATACCTTGGAAGTTCTTCCTCTTGAGACTGATCTGAAATGCAAGAAGTTGTTTGGATATCATGCTTTTGAGCAAGCAAAGACTTGATTCGCTCCTCCTGTATAGTTAACTCCCTTCTGAGCTTTTCTTCAAATTGTCTTCTTTGTGTTTCCATTTCCTGCTCATGAAGAAAGGCCTAATAGTCCAATTCATGCTGCTACATATCAAACTCCTCTTGCATTTTATACTCTTCTATCTACTTAGTTATATCTAACAATATATCCTTGGTGGCGTTCATGCTACCTTTCATATCCTCGACTTCTTGGAGCTGATTTTGGACGTATAAATTTTGACATGAAGGTTAAGCAGGGGTGGGTGGGAGGTAAGCATGTTGAGCATGCTTACATGCTGTTGTTGCATGGTTGTTTGGAATAAAACCAGCATCATGATTGGCTTGATATGGCTGATATGGGAATTGGTTCGTAGTATTTTCATAGTATGGAGGTGGGTATACATGTTGACTATGAAAACATGACATATTTATTCATATAAGGGCTGGAAATCAAAAATAAAGCTTGTGTTTGAAACATACCAGCACTGGACTTGCTGAAACTAGTAAAAATTATCGGAGTCGCCAGGTATAAATAACCTTTGAAAGGTAGAAAACGTTGTTGTGTATACCAAAATAGCAACTCAAAGTCTTGAGTTCTTCTTTTGAAGCGTGCTTCAGTGTCCCATTGGGCATGCCAAAAACTGTTGTCAATTCAAATTGTACCCGAATGCTTGAATGTTGAAATTCAACAATTTGTTAAAACATGGGAACTAACTCCAAGTTGTGGGTAACCTATAAGGAATTAGACCTCCAGATTCTAGGCTGGTTCCTATGTGATTTCCTAATTAATAACTGAGTAATTTTGTTGGGAAAAGGATAGAAGGATCAAACTTAAAAGCAGAACTGTAAAACTAAACCTTGGTGATGCACCTAAATGGAAAAATGATAAGACCTACAGATTGATTCACAACTAATTTCAAGAGAAACGTTCACACAGTTCAAAAATGATCACAAAAATTGTTTCCAAAGGAGGCCAAACAGTTTGTCTTTTTAGAAGGAAAATCAATTTTCACAACTTGAAGAACGGTTCTATTATAGCACAACTTAAGACCTGTGACATGATGTGCAATTATGAACAAGACAAAAATAAAGGTTTTCAATAGCTAAAACACAATAATTTCATTGAATCATTCATAAGGACAGATTGTATAATTCTGAAAAGGCAAATTTAATGAATCTAGAAAGAAAATAGCAGGAAAATACTGCAAGATGACACCAAAATGAACCTGTAAACCTGCTACTGTATTAATCTGAAAAACCGAGTTACAAATAATTCCCTTTGCAGAATGCAAAGAAGAAAAATAAGAACTAGGAAAAAACAACTAAGTTTTTCCAGTATATACAAAAGGCCTTCAAAAAGGCATGGAGATGGAATTGAAAGTCAATTTCAGTGAGAAAATGATAACTCCAAGGCGAATTACGAGCAAGAGCAAAAAACTGAAAAAGAGGCTCAAACCCATGCAAAAATGAGTGCACTTAGGTTCAAATTGATCCATGGAAAACTTGAATTGAACTAAAAAAACCCTGAAAAGGTGGGCCCAAGCATGCAAAAGTCATCTCATTTGTGTCAATCCACCCATGTCTAACTGAAAATCCATCTTTGCTTAATATTTTATGCTCTAAAAATAGTTGAATTAATTAAATGATTTATAATTCATCATTTAATTAATCAACTTTACATGGTATTTTAGCAAATAAAAATATTAAGACTTGGTGCCAAATAAAAATTCTAATTTCATAAATTAAGGCTCCATTCCTCTTCTTTTGCTACCACACTTTGCTTAACCATAAGTCTCTAATACATTGATCGGCCACTTGCATATTTTAGGTATTTGATTACTATCGCTCAAGTCTTTTCATATGATTGCACACTCCTTATGCAATGCATATCATATATTATATGATGATACATAACTTTTCTTCAAATACTAAATTCGGCCCCTTCAAAATTTGCATGATTTTTTAATTGACTTAGAAGTCAATATTCACCGTTCAAAAGAAATGATGAAGGGAAACAAAAGAAACCTAAAACGAGTGAACCCTAATCATCACTTTTCTCATTTCACACTTGTTGGAGAAGCTTCGTGAAAGCCAGCCGCCAAGCTTAGGGTTTGAAATCTGCAAGAATTATACATCCTTTTTCCTGTTTAGGATAGAATCGAACAGGAAAACAAGGTAAATCATTTGTTTTTGTATTTAGTGGCTTTTCCTCCACTTTTTCAGCGTTTTTGGCTTTTGTTGGCCACGGTTTTGATATATCTCTGACTCATTTTTCCATATTTTTTGTGATTACTCTTCTTGGCCACCATGCTGCTATGGTTCAAAGCCAAGGCTTTTCAGTTGTCTTCAACTCAGTCGACCTTCCTCTCCATCTAGTGACTCTGTTACACTTGACCTCTTCACTAATGGTAAGCTTATTTTTCTTCAATGGTCATGGGCTTTTATCCATCTCATACCATTCCTTTTTTGGATGTCTTTGTTGTGGCTGCGGCCAAAAGTTTTCAAAAACTTTGCATAGTCAACCTTGTTTTTTGTGTATTGTTTGCAATATTCCATGCTTTCAATTTGGCACAAGCCACAACTACTTCCGTAGATGGGAATTTGTGATGTTTCTTTTTCAAAATATTGTCCTTACTATTTGAGCCATCAATAATTATTTCTTTGTAATTTTCAATGTTTTAGCAGTTCTATCACAAGGAATGATTCCATCTGCATCCTCAGGCCACACCCTTTGATTTTCTAGCTTAATATGCAAATCCCCTGTGAGTTTGTTCTTCTGTATTAGACAGATGAACTCTTAGGTCGCGCCATCATGATTGTTGAATTGGGTATTCCTGTGCTTGTATCTTCATGTTGGTCGCCATGAGCTTGATGCACTTCCATAATGACATTTATGAGAAAAAGGCTCTCTCCAGGCCGCGGCTAAGTGCTTGTACTCCAAGGATTTTCTGAAAATCTTCAAACTTCTCATGGCCATCATTAATAAGTGAGCTCAAACTTAAGCTAGGTATTTCCTTTATTTTTGTCAAAAAGAAAGCTCTTCCAGCTTCTACAACCATGGCCTGCTATTTTAATCATATGGGTATCATTATTTTCTCTGCGCCAAGCATAAATATTTATATCAATCTTCATTTGGCTGTGCTTTCTTCACTTGGCTGCGAGTTCTACTTTTCTCCATGGTGTATTTGTCTTGGTTCCTGTCTATGTGAAGACATGACAAAACTCTTGACTGAACATACTAATCCGGATCCTCTGTTTTAAAACTTTGATTCTTCTTTGTAATAATAAATTTGTGCAAGATCATACTATGAATGAGCTTTTCAAAAGGTAGGAATTCAGAACAAATTTTCCTCTATCGCTTCTATTTAACACTGTTGTTTCCTTTACTATGACTCTGTCTTAACTTGTATGCACTAGTTTATCAATACTTGCTTAAAAATTTCCTTAAAATGGACCGCAAAAGACAATGCAGTATAATGGGAAATAACCAAGCCCTTCTGACAGTGATTGTCATTGCTATACTTTTCATTGTGGCGACCAAATTGCACCCTATTCACTGCAAGTTATTTTCCAGAATCCAATTTTTTTTTATTTAGATTTTGAAACTCTGTTGCATTGTATAATTGTTGTAGTCACTATTTTTGAACATTTGAACATGCTTGGCTCTTTTGTGATAAGATCTACCCTTAAGAGTATCATTCTTGAACTGTTCTTTAAACTCTTCTAGCAACAAGTTTGCTTTCAACTTAAGATGGAAATGAAAGTAGTTTTGATGTTGATAGTCATTTTCTTGAATTCGGTGACTTTAAGAGCCCCGCTTCATAATTATCATTTCCATGTATGATTTGGATCACAAGCTCTCCCATACTATGGTTGTACTCTAAAAGATCCTGTAGCTGCTTATTTTAAATTACTGACTTGCACTGATGGAGTGTAAAATCATTAGAATTTATAGCTGTAAATGTTTTTCCCAATCCTTTGAGTCTTCCTACAACTTTCTTTGGACTTGAATTCCCTTGAGAAATGGAATTGAGCATAGATCCTATTGAACCAAAGAAACATGGTTGTACCTATTCACTGCTCCTCCTGTCCTTTTGACTGTTATATGCTTTTGAAATTATGAAAGCACCTTAATGCACGAGTACTCTGTTTCTCTTTAATGTAAAGAGGCTCTATTCTTCATTTAGATGCAGTGTGAAAAATGCAAAGCAGAGCTGAAACAATTAAATGTATTCTCGAAATTGATGAGTTCCTCACACTACCTTTCTGAATCTTTTTGAAATAAAGGTTGCTTATTATTATTATATTCCTTGTTTTAGCAGCTCTCTTAATGATTATTCTGACAATATCAATGAACTCTCATATGTAACTTGAGAGTGTGTCCTTCTTGATATGTCGGGCTCAACCCATGTGGGAGCCCGTTTTACTCCACATATCTAATTAAATGATCACGAACATAATAAACATGTTCTTACACAGTAAACAAACATGTTACCAAAATAAAAGAAGCTGAAAGCTTCCTCACGAGTTCTATGCCTTTGAAATTAGAAATCATTTGATGGATGCCTGATTGACTGTATTCTATATTTATGTTAGTAGCGAAGGAATATGATAGGATTTGATCCGCATTGCTCTAACCACACTCTCATCAACTTGTAGGTACGTTGGAACTGGAGCTAGAGTCAAAACTGGAGCTGTAGCTGGAGCTATCATCACAATTGAAGACCTCAACTTGTCAATGATTCATCATTCCAGGCAATGACGAATCAATTTCTACCCTATGCTTTCTTTATTTTCAATTGTATAGCTTACCTTTCTTCGTGCACCCCTTATTTTATTGTAAAAATCAAATTGAGTTACTCCCATGACTTGTGTGGGATTCTGGTTTGTACATTATGAATAAAACAACAAACATTATGCAAACTTATGATATCATTTTGGAATGTTTTTTGCATAATACCACTGAAGTTTACACTATAATGAATCAATGCACAATAATGAGTACTTTAACAGAAATTTTTGAACAACTTGTGTACCTTGGCTTGAATTTACAATTCAGATCTACCTATTTGAGTTGGCAGTTAAAAATAGGTAACAAATTGGCGACCTCCGGGGAGTGTTTTCCTGTTAAACACCATAGACCAGTTATGTAGCTTATCCATTGGGCATGGATTCTATTCTTGCTCTTAACCTCCTCTGAAAAACTCTGTAACTCAGCTCACACAAACAAACTGAAAGAAACTACTGCAATTCTATTTATGACAGAATATGAAACCCCAGTATAGTGACTGCACTTTATTGAAAGTGAAACAATATTGAATGAAAACTAAAGTGCAAAGAGCACCTATTGCAAAAACATAACTGAAACATCTATTCTACCCTACACTACCCAGCAATGGTAGTGTTCAGACATTACCATTCACTGGTTGTGAGAAATAGCTGCCCTTCCTTTATAAAAAACGTTGATTCGCATGTTTACGAATAGCTGATACTATTTGCAGCACAAAAACATGTTTGATAAACTACTGCAATTCTTCATGAAGAATGTAAACAACTCACTCACCCTCTAATTTTGATCAACCAAACAACTGGTTTGGAAAGATTGGACAAGTTGAATCTGTTGTCCGTTTACTAAAAACTGCATCGGGTATGCTTGGAGTCTCAATCCTGGAAAGATACTTGATTGGGCATATTCTGAGATGCTAAACTGATAACTCCTTTTGTTGGTTTCTCCTTTATCAACCACTGTTTCCCCATCTTGCTGATTAGGCTGCATTTGCAGTGTAAGATTTTCCTCCTCCAAAGATGTTGCTTCACTTTTAAACTGATCTGAAAGAGTTGGTTCATATGAACAAAAAGAAAGAATATTTGCTTCCTTGGCTTGAATAGGCTGATTACATGCTGTTGGCTCACATGATCGTAACTTATCATCTATGTTAGAACAAAAAACCTCTATAATGCCTGAAAACATGTTCTCATCTAACTTATGATTATGCATTAAATCCAAATGAGTTATATCATTTATTTGTTCTATATCAGTCATAGGTGTTGTTACGCACGTGATATCTTCATTTTCATCAATAAATTGAGGAAGTTCATTAAACAAATCAGAAAAAATCTGAGATTCGCTTTGAATTTCTTCTGCATGAACATGCTCAATTTTTTCTCGTTTGTCATCTAGGCTTGAAACAAAGATTTCAAGGTCATTCCAAAACAGGGCTTCTTCATAGTCCTCGTTACTTTGTGGCATGAGAGAGCCTACCTTAGGTTTAAGAAGATCCTTTTCAAACATAAGTTCTGATCTGCTTGCTTGTTCAATTTGGGAAGCTTTATGCAGATCATTTTCACTGACCTCCAAAATAGAATTGTCCTCTTGCTGATTCACATGTTCACAAACCTCAATCTCAATTAGAACCAGCAGCACATCATGCTCTGCAATATCATCTGAGTTTTCCAAATTAACTGGTAAATCAAGCTCCTGTGAGCTCTCTTCAGCTCGATCAATAAAACCAGGTAATTGATCAAACAAATAAACCAATTGTTCCTTCTCATACGGTGCCTTCTCAAATGAAGCTTGGTCATCTTGTCTCTGCAAGTAGATATTTTTGACTGGTAATTTGAAAATCCAAAGGGTTCAGCTGTAAGTTTGAACCAATATCCTCTTCGTCTGTAATACAATAATTTTGAGCTAGGGACACTTTACAAGCAGTAATAACTTCCTGCTCCTCTCGCTCTTTCTTTTGCTGCTCTAATTTGTCCAACACTAAACGGAAGGGGTTTACATTTCTGATCTGCTCCATGAGGAGCAAAGTGTCTTGATCAATCGACTGCTCTGTAACTTCATTGGGCTGTATTAGATTATTTTCTTCTACTTGCGAAGGATGAAAAGCTATAAAATTTGGGGTTTCATACCTTGGAAGTTCTTCCTCTTGAGACTGATCTGAAATGCAAGAAGATGTTTGGATATCATGCTTTTGAGCAAGCAAAGACTTGATTCGCTCCTTCTGTATAGTTAAATTAATTATGATGGGGAAAAAGGGGTTCTAAGTTCTAAATCACACATTATCCTATCACAAATTTAGGGACACAAAAATGATCATAAAATACCACTTGCTTACTATCCTCAATGGAAGAGCCAAAATGGTTGATTAGGGTTTTGGTCCCTTTTTGTGTTTGTGGGGTTGGATGTAATTTATAATTAATGTGTGTGATGCAATAGAGAACTAGGATAATGATGCATCTATGTCAAATTGATGAATTTACAAAGAATTACATAACAAAGACATAGAAACACATTACGAAGAAGAAAGAGTACAAAGACAAAAGAACCTAGCATTCAAATTTGAGTTGGATCTGGTTGGTTAGGGGCATGGGCACCCTAGAGTATAAATGTTGTTTTTTTACATCTATGAATAGGTCTTAGTAGGTTACAGTTTGTAGGTCCTTCATTTTGGAATCAACTTCAAAACTTCATTTATCAATAAATAATTCAACTTGCCCTAATTTGTTGAAGGAAGATGATTGAATGTTGAATCTTGCAATTAGGCCTTGAAATTCCTTCTAAATTTGCTTTAGATTTGTCACCTGCACACATGAAAGGAGAGAAAGGGTTGTGACGTATAGCTTGGATTTCCTAAGTCAAACCTCATTTTGGTTTTCCCACATCTACAATGACTATGATGATGTAAAGAGTGCTTACCCTAGGACAAATAGGAAAAATGGATAAAACAAGTGATAAATTAATCAATGTTGCAACTTACCACTTTAGATACAAGTTCCTTAATGGAATAAATTCATGGCACATATCATACAAGGAAAATTGAATGCTTGATGGAAAGTTCTGCGCATGTTAGTACTCACAAAATAAATGAACATAAAACATGAACAAACTCACATATAAACTTGATGCATTGCTAATATGATGCTTGATTGAAATAATGCTCCAATAATTATGTTTACTTTGCTCTTGACTATTTTTTTAGGATGCTCTAATTGCTCAAAATTCCATAAGTTTTTTGAATGCTGAAGAAGAAATATTTATATGCAATTATTTATTTCCCATAAAATTAATTATAAATAGATAAAAAAATATTTAAATTTATAAATACAAAAATGTCGATCATAAAATATTTAAATTTGGGCCAAAGTAGGTTGGTCAAGGGCATGGGTGCCCTAGACCAGACCGATTTTTGGAAATAATATTAAAATGGGTAGATTATGAGCACAATTAGGTCTAGGCACATAAGGGGGAGCTAAACCTAGTGTGAAATTGTTAAGGGCGAACAATTTATGATGCTATATTTAGCCCCCACTTAGTGAGGTTATGAACTTATGCTCGTGCTCACACTAAATTAAGGATAAGCTAAGAAGGGTCCATTTATAAAAAACATTGGAGAGTTAGATAACACCAAATCTAGGGGATGCACTAGCCCCTAGGCTCAAGGTCCTACTAAATAACAATGTAAATATAAAGGAACACACACACATGAGGTACGATACAACATGATAAAAACAAAGCATGCACAATGTGAAAAAAAGATAATATAATAAAAATAAGAAGCACACAAAAAGACACACAAGACATACACAAAGCATACACAAAGTAAACACTTGAAAACCACGAATCAAACACTCAAAGACTAAAGGAAAGCACAATCATAAAACACAAAGAAAAAGGTTAGTATGATAAAAAGGATTTGATTCATTAATATAAAGAGACCTCAGTTTAAAAAATTATCTCAAATATTAAACGCCATCCATTGAGAATGTTAGACATGATAGTGCTCTCATAGGACTAGAAAGTTGTGTTATGCTAAGTCACTCATGATCTAAATAGATCTACTAGCTAGAAATTTCAGTTATGCTAGGTGTCAATGCAATATGATGGGTTTGACAAGGCTAGTAAGATATGTTATGATATGTGACTGATGAAAAATATGGATTCAATGACAAGCAAGTTGTGTTAAATGCTAGGTGGCCATGTAAAAATGTGCTCAAGTTCATAGAGAAAAAAAATTTGTTATGCTAAATCTATGGACTATTTTTCTAATCACGTCTTAGGGAGCGCATAAAATTTTAACATCACGGGGGACCGTTTAACATGACAAGAGACAAATCACTTAGGGGTATACAAAAGTTTAACGTCATGAGGAATGAATCACCTCGGGTGGTGTACAAAAATTTAATGTCATGGGGGACGAATCGGTAACCACGTCTCAAGGGGAGTTAATAAACAACACCACCATGAAGGGGGCACACTAATAATATGACAACCACATATTAGGGGGTATTGTGCATGATACCACCACTAGCAGGGCACATGAACAAATTATAAGGCCACACATTAGGGGATATCGTGCATAAAACCAACACTAAAGGGGTAAAAGAATTAAATGAAAAGCCACACCTTATGGGCTATCATGCATAAGACCATGACTAAAGGGGTATCATGTGAGGGTGGAGGAAGAGGACATTGATAACCTATTCTTGTTATGAAAAGGTGTGGTGTTGGTTCTAGGGTAGTTTGAATTTTGTTTCCATTATTTGCATCAAAACCTTGATTATCCAAGATCCAAAAACCATGCCCATAATGTGTCTCCAAATCAAAGGGTATATTATTAGTTATGTTCATATAATATTGTTGTCAGTTAAAGTTTGCACCCTTGCTAAAGCTATGAACTTAAGCAGCCTACTGACACATTGGAACACTTCGAGGTTGTGGGTGACCAGGGAATGAAGTGAACCTCCAGATTATGGGCTGGTTCCCTTTGGATTTTTTGGTAAAACTAAAAAATTGAGAAGGGAAAGAGATAGAAGGACCTTTTAAAAGAAATATAGCTAAAGAAGGTGATTCACCAATAGGTGACAAATAACCTGAATCTACTTTTAAAATCTCACCAGATAAGTCAAATTGAAACTAAAGGATTCACAGCTCAATCAAGTATATTTTGCATAAATATTTCATTTGAAAGGCTCATATGATTGAAGTTAGCTTGAAAGAAAACAATAATGTTTTCATAACAAACATTCAACAAATGTAAGAAAACATAGTCAATGACCTGCACTACAACATACTGAATCTAAACAATATATTGAGGCAATAAGGTTGAATAGAAGGATTTCATGGAAATCACAAAAATTTATCCTAAAGGCTTACACACAATACTTGCACAAGACTGATTGGAGAAGGAAATACAAGCTTCTTGTTGAAAAATCTGGGATATCTGTATTACAAATCTCAAGAAATCATGAGTTACAAAAATTTGAGTGAATGCTCTCACAGCAATTCCCAAATCCAGAACTAACCCTCTCAAAAGAGAAAGAAGGACTTATAGAAAATGTCTCCAAATTTGGAATTGAATTTTGGCTCCAAAATCCTATGAGTTGTCAAAATTCTCCTCCTAATTAGGCATGCAATGCCAACCAACTCTAAGAAGAGTTGTCAAAACCTCACCAGCCTGGTGATCTGTATGCAAACAATAACCCCTATTAATCAGGTTCAAAACTAAAGATAACATGTTGCCATGTGCCTTAAAACTCTCCTTGATTGCAATCCAATCAATCCTAACTCAAAACTGAAGGAGATTCCATGATTCAAGGCTCCAAACTCCCTAAAATTGCTCTAACATGCTGGCATAAATTTCTCAATCATTTCCATGATTTGAGCAAGTTCACAAAAGGCTCCATTTGAAAATCATCTTAAGACACTTTATTTTTGCATTTTGAAAAAAATTATTTACTTTAAATGATTTATAATGTTATCACTTAAAATAAATAAATTACATTTGAAAATAATACAAAAATAAAGTAAGAGTAAATGCCTATTTTGCATTTTATTTTAACTTATATTAAATGATTTAGATTAATCACTTAGTAAAGTTTTTACAAAATGCAAAAACAAAATGCAAAGTAAAAGGCATATGCATCTATCCATCAAAAGAATAAACCTTTTACTTTGAAAGAAACCTAAGGCAAAAGCCTCTCACTTGCATTGAACCCTTTTAGGGTTACCAAAAACCTAAAAATTACAGTGGTTTCCTCATTTTCGCATTTTTCACCTGTTATTTGAGAGAGCGCCACCACCTGAGAGAAACTCTAGCTGCGAGCTATGTGATTAAGCTGTGTTTTCGTCACTTTGGAGCATTTGGAGCCTGCAAGGTAGATCAGGTTATTGTTAACTGAACCAAGATCTTTATGCTTTAAAATTTATGAAGACTCTGTTTGCTTCTAGGTCGCGGCTTCATTGTTTTCTCCCCTTTGATATTTCTGGCATTGTACATTACCTTTGGTTCTTGGCCGCCATCAATTTACCTTGAATTTTTTAGAAACTCCTGCTCATTTGTTATGTCGCCATTGTCAAGCTCTAGCCGCTTTTTCACTCTGGAATCCTCTCACATACAGATTTCGAAGGTCTCTAAACTGGTAATGCATGACTTCACCATGTTCTTAATTCTTTTTTCCTTTCTGATGATTTTTTAATATATAGTGAAATATTCCTCCTTTTGTGGTGTCTTGACTAATTGCTATGAGCAACCCTAGTTGCGCCATGGCTGGGAGCTAAAACTTGTCTTTGTTTTGGACGTCACCATTGCAGATCTGGAAGCTTTGTTGCTTGGTAAGTCTGGTTGCTGATCTACTCCTGTTGTTTATGATATTTTGATGGCATTTAGAAGCTTTATTGGGCGTGGCCTTCAATATTTTCTAATAATTTTTCTTGCCAACTGTATTTCTACCTTTGTCTGGCCGCCATGAGTTCTCTTGGTCAAACTTGGACTGGAAATCCTCCTTATGTGTGAAGATTTTGAGAGCTTTGATCTTGGTGAGTCTGGGTTTTTGCTGAATCTGGAAATTTCTCTGTTCTGGAAGATTTAGAAGGCAAACTTTTGAGGTTTTTCCTTTTTTACAAGCTGCGACCAAGATAAACTTCTGATCATTCTAGTATAAAAACTGTTATTTCTGTGTTTCACCTTATGGCCGCCATGAGACAAACTGGGCGAGCTTTTGTTATGTGTTCACTACCATTTAAAAACTTGAATCTTATCATTCTGTGAACTTAAAGCTTCTACAGGCACGATTTTACCAACTACAGACATTCTTTATTCTCTTCCTCTCTATATTTCGAATTTGAAACATTTCTATAGCCATGGATATGACTGTATTTTATTTACCTCGGCCTGTATCTCTACTTGTGATCGCCATCATGATACTATTCATGCAGAAACTTCAAGTTTTTATGTGGTAGAATATAAAATTTCACCTTTGTTGAAATAGAGAAAAAGCTGCTTCCAAAAATTGTTAGATAACTACTTATTTATGCTCCTCCTGTAGCTTCTTTGCAATAACAAAGATTTTCTTTTGAAGCTTTCAGATTGATTTGCCATAATACCTTTGTTTATTTGTTTCAAGATGAATATACACCTATCATCTTGTTGTATGAATAGATAAAATTCCTTAATGAAATTCTTTCATAGCTGCCTTCTTTTCTGTTAGATATTAAAGATGGACTGTTTCTGCTATAACTTTTAGCAAAAGTACAACATCCTTTTGATACTCTTTACTGTATTTCTTGGGAAACTCTGCAAAACATGAAATAGATCCAATGATATCTTTACTGCTAATACCACTGCTATGAGTTGAGCTCCACCCTTGTGGAAGCCGCATTTTACCCCACTCATACTGGAACTGATGAATAAACAACAACAAAACTTATCTTGTTTCTGCACATGAAACAAACAAGTTAGTAAAAAACAACAAAGCATCCATGGTTTCCTTTTGATTTGTTTCCTGTACCTGCACATAACGCAAATAAGTTAATAAAAACAGTAGTGACAATGCTTTTTGGTGCTTTGCTTTTTTTCTTTTATCTGATGAACAATTGATAGAGTATCCATTTCATTTCTATTAGTAATGTTGGAATAGGGTAGAATGTGATCCCTCATTGCTCTAACACCACTTTTTGCAAGTAAATTTGGAGCTGGAGTCAACACTAATACTGAAGATGGACACGAAAGTCAACACAACTGGCTGCAACGTCGATTCGTCATTCCAGGCAATGATGAATCACCCTCTCCCCTTACTCTTACGTTATTTTTAGTTATGTAATGCATTTGCTTCTTTCCTTCAACATTTGAAACAAATCAGACTACTCCCACGGCTTGTGTGGGATTACAGGACATTTTCTCAATAAAAATGATTTTTATGATATGCCATGGCTTCCACTATCTAATGAATTCATTATGTTTGCACAATGCAACAATGAAATTGTAAATGTTTGAAACATAATCTGTAATTAGATTATTGATCTCTTGTATTCCGGCTCCTTAAAACTGCAATTCTTCATATAACAATAATTGTTGCAACTGAAATTCAGCTTGTAAGTTGCTTTCCCTAATGAAATTCTGTTTGAACTGTACTTTGCTGAATTGTTCAACCAGTTTGGTCCAAACTGTTGAATGATTTTGCAAATCATTCCTCAGCATAATTTCATTTTGAGAACAGAAAACTAGTTGAATAACTTGTAATAATTTTTTAAATACCCCAGCAAGTAATTGCTCATATGAATGCTAATTTTCAGCAAGATGCTAAAAATTGGCAACAAATATAGATGAGCATTTTATGGCAAGAAGATTCATTATTGGTATGGGAAGGTAAACTATTAGTTTGAAGAGAATCATTTTTATGTATAGACAATGTATGAGGAATAAGTATTAAAGGAGTCTCTTTGTGAGAGGAAGAATGTAAGTCAATTGATGGTATGATAGGTATGTTGTATTCTTGGTAGAGATAAGGAATATAATTTATGTCAATTGAATTATGTAAGGAAGCTAAGGTAGTTAAACAACTTCCTACACTAATATTGAGAGGAGGATAATGCAAAACTGTACAA
The DNA here is from genome assembly GCA_007115665.2 of Sequoiadendron giganteum. NCBI lineage: Eukaryota > Viridiplantae > Streptophyta > Pinopsida > Cupressales > Cupressaceae > Sequoiadendron > Sequoiadendron giganteum. The sequence goes on along the minus strand of CM021102.1, from coordinate 500,711,135 downwards.
ATCTTTTCAACAACTACAAAAAGTTAAAAAAAAACATAAATATCATGCATACCACAACACAATCATTTGTGTGGGGAAAAACCTTTTGGGAGAAAAACCCCACACTCCAAAAGTTACCCAATATATTACTCAAAAAATCACAAAGATTACAATATACTTGTAGAGAAAGCTTCTCACAAGAGTATCACCACTAGAGATCTAGATACAACATGACCGCTATCAGACTCTCAAAATAAATCATTGTCTACAGCTGTTGTACAATTCCCTTATAAAATAGGAGTTTTTTTAGGGAAAGACAAGCCAACAAAATATCTACCATCAAATCAAAGACCTAATAATGAATAGTCCAAATTTATAATATATCAATAATTTAATGTATGTCGGCCATTTAAGAGCTTTTGTTAACATGCATCACACTCCACCCCATGATCCCATTGTATATTACACCTAATGGTGTAACTAGGATATATATAAATATATATACATCCTGTCAATAATAAACCTTATATAATTGCAAGGTTAAGACATATTTTTCGAACAAATCTCCCACTTGTCAAACACCTTGCAATAGAAATGGGAGAGAGTATCACATCGTCTCTTAATTGCTAGGGACCAAAAGGCCCATAATCTTTGAACACCATCCAAACTTCTCTATGGTCACATGCTTAGTTAAAGAATCAACAATATTCATCAAAGTCTCTACCTTAACCAACTTCACCTTGTCATCTTCAACCATATCTCTAACAAAATGATGTTGTACATTAATGTGCTTGGTCCTGGCATGAAATGTAGGGTTCTTAGCTAGACATATAGCACTCTAATTGTCGCAATAAATTGTCATTGCACCTTGTTTTATTCTAATATATGAACACAACCTCTTAAACCAAATGGCTTCTTTGTGAGCATGAGTAGCTACCATATACTCAACTTCAATAGTAGAAAAATCAACCATAGCCTATCGCTTACTCATCCAACTAATTAAACCACCAAATAAGGTAAACACATAAGCATTGGCAGATCGTCCACTATCATTATCACTTTCCCAATTTGAATCCACATAACCATGCATATCAATGGAAATATTGTCTTTAATCAACTTACTATGATAACACAAGGAATAATCTAAGGTACAACACAAATATCTTAAGAATCTTCTAACTACATCCCAATGAACTTTACCAGGATTAGACATATATTTGGAAATAACTCCATCTTCTTTGGAAATGTATGGTCTAGTACAAACCATAGCATACATGAAACTTCAAATTGCACTCTAGTAAGGTACTCTACTCATGTCTTTCATCTTTGATGGGGATGTTGGATAATCTAAAATAAATCAATTTGTTCCAATTGAAAAGGGAACACACAATGGTCTACAGTCCTACATGTTAAATCTCTTTAAAATTGAATTGAAATACTTACTTTGGCCAAGCCATAGCTTTTTGTTCTCTCTATCCTTTCTAATTTCCATCTCAAGAATGTTTCTAGCTGCACCAATGTCTTTCATTTCAAATTTAGCAACAAGTTGAGATTTTAGTTTTGAAATCATACCTTTCCCTTTGCCAATAAATAACATATCATCAACATATAATGTAATAAACAAGAAATGATTACCATTAGTTTTATAATAAACACAATGATCTGATTTAGAATGCTCGAATCCCAAACTCAACACATATGTATCATATTTTTGGTACCATATCCTAGGACTCTGTTTTAGGCCATACACAGATTTCTTCAATTTGTAAACCAAATTACTTTTTCCTTTCACCATGTAGTTCTTTGGTTGTGTCATATAAATATCCTCCTCCAAGTCACCATGAAGGAAAGTAGTTTTCACATCTATTTTCTCAACCTCTAAACCATAAGCAACAACAATAGAAAGAAAAAACCTAATGGATATCATTTTTACAACAGGAGAAATATCTCACCATAATCAACACCCTCAAACTTGAGAGTAACCTTTCACAACCAACCTTGCTTTGTACTTCTCAATACCTCCATTTGAACCAATCTTTTTCTTGAACACCCATTTGCAACCAACATGTTTTTGTCCTTTATGAAATGGAACAAGATCCCATGTATCATTCTTTTTCAAAGGTGCCATTTCTTCATCCATAATAATCTTCTAAGATTTTGAATCTTTTGTACCTAATGCCTCTTCTATAGATCTGGGTACATCCATGCTAGTATTCAAAGAAAAAATGCATCTCCAATCATCAGGTGAATACCTTTCAAGTAGTTTTTTATGCCTTGTAGACCTATGAATAAGCTAAGTTGGAGGTTCTTTCTCCTCTTTTGAAGATTCAGAGCTATATGAGCTCTCCTCAACTTCTTGTCTATCAATGGGCCTCGATTCAAATTTCTTAGGTGCAGAGGGAAGTTGAATCACATCTTCCTTTCTACTTTATTATGGTTGCAATGTAACAAAAGAAGGCTTAGTTTCTCTAAAAATAACACTTCTACTATATATTACCTTTTGTGCAACATGATCCCAAAGCTTGTATCCTTTCACACCATAATTGTATCCAATGAAGATACATTTCATAGTCTTGTTGTCCAACTTTGTTCACTTCTCCTTTGGCACATGTGCGTATGCCTCACAACCAAAAAATCGAAGATGTATTAATGAAGGCTTGTGACCTAACCATGCCTCTATAGGCGTCTTATCAACAAGAGATGATATAGGAGACCTGTTAATCAGGTAGCATGCAGTGGAAAAATATTCAGACCAAAAAATTTGTTCTATACCAACACCACTCAACATAATCCTAGCCTTCTCCATCAGTGTCCTATTCATTCTTTTTACAACTCCATTCTACTATGGAGAATATAGAGTTCTCATTTTTGGATGAATACCACAATCTTTATAGAATCTATCAAAGTTATTAGAGAAATATTGATTGCCATTACCAATCCTCAAATATTTTCTTTTCTTTCTAGTCTACAACTCAACCATTGCTTTAAATTCTTTAAATTGACTGAAAACTTAGATTTACTCTTCAGAAAATATACCCATATCCTTCTACTATAATCATTAATAAATGAAACATAATATGTGGATTTTCCAATTGAAAGAAAATCTATAGGACCAAACACATCATAATGAATAAGATCCAACACACCACAAGATTTATGAAAACTCGAGTAAAAATGAACACAGTTTTATTTTCCATAAATGCAATACTCACATAAATCAAATTCAAGATTACAATCAGACAAGCCTTCAACAAAGGTTTTTATTTTTCAAGGTCCTTAGACCCTTCTCTCTAATATAGCCAAGTCTCTAGTACCATAACATAGTTTTCTTTGTGAGTAAATTTTATTCAGAAGAAAGAGCACCCTTGGGTACCCAAAATTCATGACCATCTATTGAGGGAGAAACCCTCACCTTTTCCACATACTTGATTTTCACATAAGTACTATTGTACTCAACAATGTATTCATCAAGCTTATAGAATGTGTCATATCTGACACCTTTAGCAATCACCATAACACCTCTAACCATCTTGCATCAAAAAATACTACTTGCACACCTGCATCTATTAGTTTACTCACATATAAAAAATTTTGTGTTAATCCAAGGATATGCAACACACCATTAATCTGGTTTAGTGTACCATCAAGAAACCTAATTATAACTTTACCAAAACCAATAATATTTAAATAAGAATCATCACCCAAGTACAGCTTACCTCCATCAAATTCTTCATATTCAACAAACCAATCTCTATTAAAGGTCATATGGAAAGATATACTTGAGTCAATTAACCATGCATCATTACTGGAATGAGTTGTCAAAGTTGTAATGAATGTGTCACCATCTTCCTTCTTAGACTCATAATCAGAGTCAAATCTCTTATTTTTCTTCTTCTTTTCTTCTTTTTAGTCCTTACAAATATGTCTAGTCTTACCACAATTCCAACAAATAACTTTGGAATTTCAAGGAGATTTAGATCTCCCCTTGGACTTGGATTTGTTACACTTCTCATTCTTCTTTCTTTTATCCTTAGGTCTTCTATGAACATTTAGGGTCTCCTTGGCACTGATGGATTCCTTCCTCCTCATCTTTTCAAAAATAAACAAACCCACCACATCTTTACTCTTCAAAATAATAGAAATACTTCTAATAGCCATAACAAGATAATCCCATGAATCAGGAAACAAACACAACAAGATCTGGAATTTCTCATCCTCATCCATTTTGACATCAATTGATTCCAATTGAGCCACCAACATATTGAATGATTTTAGGTGGTTTTCTATTCGTCCACCCTCTTTTATTCTCAAGTAATAAAGATTCTTCCTCAAGAAAATATTGTTCATAAATATTTGGCTTGATACATCTCACCAAGTTTCTTCAATAGTTTCTTTGCAGAGGTCTCTTCACGGACATTGATTAAAACATAGTCTACCAAGCACAATCTAATTAGACCCTTGGCTTTACAGTCCATAACATGATATTGAGCAACCAAAGTAGTATTTATAGGCCTTGAAATTTTCTCATAAAAAACATCCCATAGATCTTGATCTATCAACATATCATCCATCATTAGTTTCCACATCTCAAAATTATTTCCAAAAAAATTATCCACCTTAATTCTCCCTAATGAACTTGTCATCTGAAAATTCCTGTAACAAGATCACAAAGCGTCACCCACTCAAATCTAGATTAGTTAAAAAAACCCAACAATCCACAACGGAAACCAAAGGTGATCACACTTTGATACCAGTTGTAAGGAAGCTAAGGTAGCATAATAAATTCCTACACTAATATTGAGAGGAGGATAATGCAAAACCTTGCAGATCTTTTCAAAAGTTACAAAAACTAAACATAAATATCATGCATACCACAACACAATGATTTATATGGGGAAAATCCTTTCAGGAGAAAAACCCCACACTCCAAAAGTTGCCTAATATATTACTCAAAAATCACAAAGATTACAATATACTTTTTGAGCAAGCTTCTTATAGGAGTATCATCACTAGAGATCTAGAGACAACACAACCACTATCAGACTCTCATAATACATCACTGTCTACAATTGTAATACAATGCCATCATAAAATACGATTACCTTCTAGGGCAAGACAAGCCAACAAAATATCTACCATCAGATCAAAGACCTAATAATGAATGGTCCAAATTTACAATATATCATTAATTTAATGTATCTTTTTCATTTATGAGATTTTTCAATAAAAAATGTTACATGTTGGAGTTTACTATAGCCAACCTGGAAAGGGTTGTTGCTTTGAAGAAAACACCTCCTTTAGCACTACATGTCTTCTATGGGCTTGTAAGAGAGGGGAACCAACCGCATCAAGGCTCTAGGTCACGAAGAGTCAAGAGTGGAGGGCTACCCTAACTTACCTCACTCTAAAAGGATAAAGATTGAGAATGAAGAGAACTTTGTAGTATTTGTGTCACTCTTGAGACCCAGATTTCAAGTTTGGGCTAGGCAAGCTGGTTTTTGGAGTTGGTACTACACCTCAAATAACTCTTTATTTGAGGATAACAGTGCGGTTTTGGGATGATAGCATGGCATGCTAGCGTCTCTCTAGTGCTTTGGCATTCATATGACCAAAAAACACCAAGTACAACAAAAACCACCAAAAGATCTACTGATAGCCTAGATAGTTGATTGAGATGGGAAAAATAGAATAAGAAAGTATAGAAAGTAAAGATGAAGATGATAAAGCAAGTAAATAAGAGCTAGGGTGATGAAGATAATCTCACAAAAGCACCAATTCGCCAGCTAGCTCCACACACATTCACCTACACACAAACGAGAAGGGAATTTTTTTTGGGGTTGTATAGGGGTCTGCCTCAGTTAGACCCCCGTTTTGGTGTTTCCACCTTCATAGACAGTCATATAGCAATGAATTAGAATATGCGTTAAAGGAAGTAGAAAGTAAAGATTGTAATGAACACTACAAAACAATACTATGCTACTCAATCAAATTACAAAGGAGAGGAGTGAAGCGTAACCACCTCCACCCAAAAGCTCACTAGCCAATGGAGGAGAATGCAAAGAATGGACTTGGAAAAGTCACCACGACCGCAACCGTAATGAAGGGAGGTCTTGCAAGACTCCAAGCTCACACTTCTATGGCTTGCCTCACACTTGCAATGTGGAGTTGATGGAGCTTCAAAGTTGCTGCAATGCTCACAATGGAAGATTGGAATGTTGCTTGAGAGTGAAACAAATTGAAAGAGTTGAGAAATCACTTAGAGGATGGAGTGAATGAATGAATGCATGAATAGTGTTTTTGAAGGTGGTATGAGAAATAATAGGTCATTTTCAGGTTGATTGGTTGAAGAGGGACGTTACAATTCAGTCCCAATCAGGTGTGTATTGCTTTTGTCAACTTCAGATGTAGGAATCCATCAGGGATGACAACACACCACGTAGACATTTGTGTGTCGCGCATGTGTCCCCGACAAATTTTCTCTCACCATCACATAAGACAAATGCCAAGTGGATGGAAGGCAGGTGAGTGATGTTGAATTTATCCTTCAAATTTGATTTTCTAAGGTGAGGGTATGTGAAAGGGGAATTTGCCTAGGGGGTACAAATTCGCTCCTATATAGGGCTGATTACAAAAGACCCATACACCTTTATTTTTGAGTTTGATGTGTTATGACAAAGTTATGACTATACCATAGACACTCACATACTCAAATTCTTTCCAACAACACTGAAAGATGCTACTCTAAGATGGTTCATGGGGTTAGGAATATATTTTGTTCCCAATTGAAATACAATGAAGATAAAATTCCTCGAAAAATACTAAGATTCTTGTCTCTGCCATTTTTATTGCATAAAGAAATATTAATTTCAATGATTAACTCTTTACTATTTTATGGAAACATTTCTTTCCCACAAACATAAGAGAAACCTATTCCAAACTAAAAAGATTAAGAATTAAGAAATGGTTACTTGCTTACTCAACTAATTCAATAGAGAAACTGGTCTTTAGAGTGTAATTAATCCACCAAATCATGCGACTAAATAAAGAAAGCTCGAGCTATAGCTCTAAGACTTCAAACTTCTATCTCAGCATGCAACTGTGTATTCTAAGGAAATAACTCTCTTCCTTTCTCCTTTCTCTCTGTTTTGTGGAACTAGCTCCTTTAATATCAAAACAAGAATGATTATTTAAAACTTCAACATAAGAATGCGATGCTCATTCCTTCTCCCTAAGTATGGCTTCCCACATCTCCATAAAAAAGACTCTTCAAACTACCATCAAAATATCATTTCAAGACAAAGTCTCTAGCCTAATCTTTAAGGTCATGGCCTACCTATTCCCATGATAATAATAATTAACTATTACTTGGCACCCACAAATCCATTAATGGAGCATCATAATTATATAATTATTAATGTTACTGTTATCAAGGCTTACTCTCTTGTCGAACATGGAATTTAAAAACCAACATGTATAAATATTTATCTCTAAATTATATTCAGTATTTAACCTCAAGCATTGTTTCCTCGTTTTTAACCAACGATTGGAATTTATTTAATGACACTTAACACCCAACAGGCAGATAAAATTTTGTGTAATTTTCCCAAAGAAATGGCATAACAATAATAATATCTATTTTTTTAAGATAAGGCTTGACCAAAAACATTTTAAGATCCAAAACCCACGACTCAAAACAAGTGGAATAAGTCATTAAAATGATAGTTAAAATGAAAACAAATTTAGATTGAAATGCCACTTAGTGGCTATTAACATGCAAGCAAATAATGCTCGAATTTTTATCCCTATATCACAATTCCTTCTGGTTTAAAAAGCATTTAAAATATGGTTAAAACTATCACATTGTGGCTATTAATTGACATTAATAAGCAGATTAATATGCCTTTTAAAAAGACATGATCCCAACCTTTGTAGCCATGGCTAAATTATGCATTTTAGATAGTCTAAATTGTATTTTTAAAGGTTATTTACTATCACCACATAGTGGCCATAATATCTGGCTTTAATGCCAAAATTAATTCCATCTTCAAGCCTTCATTTGAGGCCTCAATGCCTCTCAAAGAGCTTCTTAAAATAAAGTTTAAATGATCATATATATGCTTCCATAAGCATGGTAATTATTAAATAACATTGTCATATACACACACACACACACACACACACACACATATACATATTATATTAATACAATATACATGTACATATACATATATCTATTGACAATAAAATATCGTATATATATAAAATGTATATATGTACATTTATTATATATACGCCTATATTTATATAAATATTTTATCAAATTTTCAAAATGCAATATAATCAAATTTCCTTTTTGAACAAGCAAGATAAAATAATTGATTATATTATCGATAAAAAAATATGATAAACACTTTATTATTTTACATTTCAAAAATGATCAAAACTTGACTTGACTCGGTTAGACTTAACGTATCGACAAAACTCCAATTTTAATATAAAACACAAGACAAATCAACAATAGACTTAGGGTGAACCTATGAAGAAAGTACAAGAACTTAGATGACATTACTAGTAAACCCTTAGACTATACCCTTCTCCTGGGTGATACTCCCCCTTGCCTTCAGAAGGGCATGAACATTAACTTGCATTTTCACTCAGAAAAACAACTAGGTAGTTAGCCATAACATTTATATCATATTTAAATCATTGCATATTTATCCTCATTTTAAATGTAAAAATAATCATATAGAATAAAATTTCATCATATAATTTAACTTTCAAAGCTTCATAATCAAATAATTCATTATTGCATTTGACATAAGATAAAAAGTAATTTATAATTTAAAGGCAGGGTGTAACAAAAATAGGGGAAATAAACATAAGTTGCTACTTATGCTATAGGTACTTATCACTTAGGACTATAACTGCTAACTACTAAATCTGAACTGTAGCTAATGACTTCTCGAGTATGAGCAAAAATTAAACTACAAAATCCAATTCAATTATAGATTCACATTCATGAATTCCACATGCATGTAACTGGAAACTATCTTAAATAAATTAAAAAATCCATGAATTAATCTAATAACAAGAAATAGAGTGGAGTAGTACCTCAAGTGGCCCTTGTTAGTGTGAAATGGGTACTTTATCTAATTAGCTCATTCTTAGCTAGTTCTCCACTAAAGTCCTTTTCACACTAGCTTAACTTTTCATAGGGATAAGGTGGTTGAGCCTTTAATGACATGAGTTGTCACACCTCATAGGATGCCAACACTTGTCATAATCTAGTTGCATATATCTCTCCTCTTGGCCAATAAAATCAAGACATTTCCTTTGTAATCTCAATTTTCAAGGTGAATATAGCTTTGCATTCTTGAGAGGAATACAATTTATTGCTCCCCATATTTTTTATTTTTCTTTTCTTCAGTCATTAGATTCCTGGGTAGGCTAATTAGCAAATCTCACATGGTAGCAGAGCCAAATTTTAGTTGTGGGTTAGCATTCCTTTAGGAAATTTGAGAGTGTAGAGTTGTTTTTCAATAAAACTGAGTATGCTCTTCTCTTGCATCCTCGGATGATCTAGAGAATCAGAAAGGTGTGAAAAAATATCAGTTTTTGGGGGGATTCATGCATTGACTTGTCAGTTACAGGTCTATTGAAGCTTCCTAAAGAGATTCTGAGCTCACCATTGAGTTTAGAGTAGTAGGGACATTCAAATTTTCCCTTTGTTTTGTCTGAAACGAACATCGGAGGCTAGATTTGTAGCAATTTGAAGTGGGAGCATTGCCAGATCCAGCAAGGAGCCATCATTTTGGATCATTTTGTGTCAAATCAAACCTTGCCATCGTGCTCAAAAGGCCCGAAAACCATAAATTGACTGTCAAAACGTCAATTTTGGACAAAGTTGCTAGGTAAGGAAAAAAAAAATTGTCCAGGGAGCCATTTGGCCCCCATGAAGAAATTATTTAAAAAATATATATTTTTTAATTTAAAATAAATAAATATATATATATATTTTTTGTTTTATTTGTTTTAGAAAAATCTATTTTTGATTTTTTAAAATTGTAAAAATATATATTTTTGATTAAAAAAACATTTACAAAAGTATATTTTATTGTTTTTGTAAAATTTGCAAAAATATATACATTTTTTGTTTAAAAATCCACAAAAAAAAATTTATACAAATATATAATATTTTTTTAAAATCAAAAGTACAAATTAAAACCAAACAAAATTGCAAAAACAAATTTCATTAAAAGTTTTTTTTTTTTCAAAACCAATTTTTTACAAAAAAAACTCATTTTATGGGCACTACCTGCGCAGGCACTGTGTGTGTGGACCTATGCAGGCCCTACGCGCAGGGTACCGCACAACGACTCTACACAAGCAGTGTGCAATGCCTTCGGGCCTTAAAAAAAAAAATTCTAATTTTTTTTGTTATAAACTTTTTAAAATAAGTCCCCCTCATTTATTTTTTTCTGACACTTTTTTTATTAAAAAATATTTTTTGAAGTCCACCGACGCATTTATAAAAATATCACTCACTTTTTTTATTTTTTAAAATATTAATTATTATAACTTTTTAAAAAGTGTTTGCAGTCATTTAATATTTTTTTAATGTTTTTATGTCGAGAGGCGTAACCCTATAATGGTAGCATCCCCTATAAAAGGCTAGCGAATGTAATGGTGTAAGAAAAAAGAAATGATTCGTATTCTGCCAACTATTAATATGAGGAATAGATAGTGGATTAACATAATATATAGTAATGTAAGTAGTTAGTAAAATAATGTCTGAAGCGAAGTAATGTATGCAGTTACTAAAATAATGTATGAAGTTAAAGCGTTTGTGTGTAACGGCTGCAAGTGATTGCAGTGCATGAGAAACAAAATATTCGCTTTGCATCCTTATGTTGGATTCAAACAAGTGATTGCTCATAGAGGCTACGACAGGGCTATTGCCGATCTATGGTCTTGTGGTGTAATTCTCTTTGTTCTCTTGACGAGTTGGTTGTTGTTTGATGATAGAAATGTTATAGTTCTTTATCAAAAGATAAATATTTTATTGCTCTTAGCAAGAATTCTTTAATTTTTGTAGGTAAATAATTAAGGTAATTGATTTCTGTTAACTATTAAAGCACATGATTGAAATACTATAAAATTTATTTCTTAGGAGGCAATTGAGTAAGATGACATGCGTTGTGCAGATTTTCAAAAGTGATTTCAAATGCCCTAATTGGCTTTCTCCTAGCGCTCACAACTTGATCAAAAGAATACTCGATCCTAATCCCAAAACGGTATGGTTTATATGACCCTTTCGTTGATATGACATATCTATAAAATTCGCGGACATAATCATCTAAATAATTTATATGGGTTCGTACAGAGAATAACTATACCAAAAATAATTGACACGATTGGTTCAAGCAAGGGTATTCTCCTGCAAAACTTATGGAGGAGGACAACAGTCTGATTGATGCCAATGCAACATTCACAAACGTCGAGGTACTCTTCTTAAGCATACTTGAGAATTATAATTGTATGTTCTTTCCATTTTAGAAAAAAAAGTAGAACAATTTTGAACACAATGCCGGTGTAAATTGATCAGTATTTGCATATTTGGGGGAGTTATTTGTAATTTTTTTACTTGGAAATTTTTATTGTGATTTTTAATGTTTTTTATTTGATTGGAATTTGGTGTTAAATGACTATTAAATGTATTTAGATGGAGCTTGATAAAGGTTGTAATGATGAATTTATTTTTTCAGAGTCCAAAATAGTGTATTGGAGCCCGTTAAATACATTTATTCCCCTTCTTCAATCAACAGTGTAGTTCAATTTTTGAATTGACCATTTTTCCCAAGAGTATTGCATCAAGTATGCCAATGATTTGATTTCATGTTTGATTTATGTTTGCATGTTTGATTTTTGATTGCATGTTTGATTTTCTAGGCTTCCTGGTGCCACGTCTGATCCATACCTAAGCCACTTCTCTGTATTTTGCATCTCCATAGCTTGATAGCATACACATCATTTGGTGAGCAAAATACATTTTTAAATATTTCCAAAAACTCTTTGTTGAGGAAGAGATATTGGTTTTTGAAATTATGACATTTTGTATTAGTTTTGTATGCAAGAAGATACTTTTGTGTCAAAACTAGAATTGCAAAACAAAAATCTAATTTAATTGAATCTAATTTTGTTAATTGTGTAAGGACATTGTTCTACATTGGATTGATTTTTCTATGATTTGTGCTAATTATTTTTTATAGTGATCAAATTTAAATAAATGCATGTACAGACAGTTCCAATTTTAAAGAAATGCATGTACAATTTCTTTTTAATTTTCTATTAAATATATCTTAAAAGATTTTTGTTTAGTTAAATAGATTTATTTTGCATATGAAATTGACTATACAATTCAACTAATTATTTATTTTAAAATAATTTCACAATTATTAATTACAATTCTAAAATAAATCAAGAACAACAATCTAATAATAAAAGCAATATTTGGATTCTATTTAGCATTAATAAATTGAAGCAGAAGTGTTACCAATTCGTTTCTTTAAAACAAAAATCAGATTTCAACTCAACTCACAATCGTGGAATCTCTTACAGTCATAGTGTAAGTTTTTTTTTAATGTATCCTTCATTTCAATACCTTGTTTTGAAGCTCAATTATATGAATTAAATTTGATATCATTCTTTTGTATCTAGCAGCTACAGTATTTGGATGCCCACTTTCCACACCCATTTTCCAGTCTTCCAGGCGAGCTTTTCGACTTATAAAATATAGGTATGTGTCATTTTTATGATGTACTTGGAAAAACAAAGATTGTGTTTGTCCAAATGAAACAAAAATTATAGTTTTTTTCTTAATTAGGAAATAAAATATAAATCATAAGATTTGAGTTTATCTGAATATCCGTGTTTTTTCAAAGATTTGATTTATCATAAGTTTTTTTTTTATTGTGAAATAAATGATAAATTAGAAGATTTGTGTTTTTGTGAAGATTTGATTTGTCATACATTTTTATTATTATTGGGAAATAAATGATAAATATCCGTCTTTTTAATATATTTAAAAATAGTTATATGTTGATATATATTGTTATTGAAATATTATAGATCATTTAAATATTATTTATCTTTAAAGCATTATAAATCATGAAAATTATTTTGTCAAAGACTATACATCATAGGTCATAGTATTGGTTTAATTTTTAGAGATAATTCGATAGATGTATATGATAAAGTGTATAAGTTAGTAGTATTAAATGGTATAATATTTATGACTACTAACTTATATCGTTAACATGTACATCTATCGAATTATCTCTAAAAATTACACCAATACTATGACCTATGACGTATAGTCTTTGACAAAATAATTTTCATGATTTATAATGCTATAAAGATAAATATCATTTAACTGTATAATATTATATATAGTATTATAATATTTTTGATAAAGATTATTAAAATTTATAAATTTTATCAAAACTTTTATAATACTATTTTAACTTAATAGAAAATGTAGATGAAAAATAAAATAAAATAAATAATTAGGACTATAGTTGATAATGATAATTATCTTTATGGTTGTGGTTAGTCTTAGTATTTGAATAGGATTATAGGTAGCATTTGAGTTACTATCACAATTCAATTAGAGTTAGGGAATAGTTTAAGAACATAATAATAAAGGTTAGTAATAATATTATAATGATTTTTGAAAATCTATCTATTTTGTTCCAATCTACAAATAATCCTTCTATTATTTATTTTAGGTCATGGAAAATCATATTGAATAAATAGAAATGATCGAGATTCCAATAATGGAAAATCATATAGAAGTAGAAATCATTGACATTCCGGATACTGATTTTGAGGACAACTCAGTTACAAGTCCTGCACTTTCAAGAATTGATTCAAATTACTTCAACGATACAAAAGTGCAACGATTGGGAAGAGATCTTATGAATCAATGCAAGGAACTCATAGACAGGCTTAAATTCATAACCTCCCATCTACGTGCAGTTGAAGGCAGAGACGCTACTTCAATTCAAGAAACAGTTGAAACATGCTATCCACAATTGACATACTTGTTGCATTTGGGAGCCTTTTTAGGGAGATATTTTATGATGAACAATACGAGTAGCGCGACTCTGATTTACTTATATAGGGGTTTGAAAGATATCTCAACCAAATGTAATGCAAGAAATAGTCATAGTACTATGCAACAATTCTTTCTTGTAATATATAACAAACAATTTTATATTTATTAAAATATAAATAAAATTTTGTTTTTATCAGAATAAAAATATGTCCAACATCAAAAAGACTTGAAATAGTGGATTGGAAGTTGTACAAATTTGTATCAAAATCTCAATACATAGAATATTTCATGAGTGATACATTAGGGTCAATTTATCATCTCGACAAAACATAAAATTAGTCTAATAGCATAATTCAGGACATTAAATACTTCCTTCACTTATTTAGGTAAATCTATAATGAGATAAACATATCATTGTCATATTTATTTTGATATTACATAAATGATGAATACATAAGATCACACCTTTTTATTATCGAACTTTTCTTTCAACATTTGTAATATGAAAACACATTTTTTAAGTATTTATGTCTTTACTATTTTTAGAAGTTCTATTTTTGAGTTATTTTTTTATACTATTAATTGATTTTGTACATTAATATTTACCGCACACTCTATTTATTTTTGAAATTTTATCGTTATGAGGATAATATAAACAAATATTTTTTATTTATTTAAGTTCTCTATGTATTTTATATAATAGATATGGTTCGACGGCGGAAACACTTCTTCAAGATAGAGGAGAAAAGAAAACAATACAATAGATAATATCAACAAGCATATCGTAGACGTTGTATGCAGTAATTGGAAGATGCTCAAGCAGATGTGTACAAAGGAGAAAGGAACAAAGTTGACAGAGAACAATATGGTAAACATAGATCATAGGTCATTATTGAATAGTTACAAAGTGAAACAATAGTAGAGGGTAATGTTAATAGAAATATAGGCCATCAAATGCCTAAGCATCACTCAAATTCTAAGACAGGACATGGATAACCCACAACATAGAGACACAAATAGAAATACACACCAACACACATCTGAGGAGGCACATTCACAACAATTGGTAAGAGAACAAAAGGATGTTGAGGTATGTCCTCTAGATAACGAGGGACAAGTACAAAAAAATCCCGAACTAGGGGAAACAAAATAAATTAGACATCAGGACAATATTGAAATGAATATACACAAAGCAAATTTTGAAAGGAACGTAGAAGAGGAAGCTTCTAGGTCAGTAGAACGTGTTGCAAAAATACCAGAAAATGTAAATCAACATGCAATGTGATCAACTCTTGAATCACTTCCACATGAATTCCCAAATGCTAATGGATTGCTAGAAACAAATTTCTTGAAATTTAAAATGTTTTTTCGTAATAAATTAGATAGGTTGGCATCACCAATGATGCATTATATTTTTCAAGAATGTTACATTGGAATTATTGTCTTTTGTAGTCCCAAAGGTCTTGTTTGTAAGAGATGCAGACAAGAAAAAGGCAACCATAGATTCTCAGTTGAAAACAATATGGACCATGAGGCCCAATTGGTAGAATTGGAAAATCTAACTCAAGTGGAAGAAATTCTCATCGCATGTGTGAGATCAATTTTGCAGGTGACACATACAACTAGTGGTCAGTTGAAATATAGAGGCACATGATAAGTTTTCCACATAACATAAAAAGTGTGGTAAAAAAATTACCACATTTAGTTAAAGATCTTCCAGTGATTGTAGTACGTAGAAAGGATCAACGTGGAACAAAATATAATTTCATAGTAAATAGAGCTTGTGTCTACATTGCCCTATGATACAAAATTATGCATGGCAATTTTTACTTTGATGTCATTATTGATGAAAATGCTCTTGACAATATATCACCAAATTTAGATCATAACATTTTCAATGAGTTGCGAACAATGCATATGGAGTTTGATTCAAACAAAAATGATATTGTTTTTGTGGGCCCCTTGGTGGAGATAGATGAGGGAAACATAATAGAGCACACAACATCGATGGCATCCAAACCACCAAATGCTCATAGGGAAATGGAGTTGATTCGTGCATGGGTTAGAAATCCTAATGTAGACCCAACAATGATGATGAATTGGCCTACCATTGGTGCGTCTCCCATAAATGAATATACCACGGTAGGTTTGTTTGACATGACATTTCCCTCTTTGTTTCCCAATGGTAAATGTGATTGGTTGGAACCGCGACTAAGGAGTGTACATCTTCATTAATTTGTCAAGCACCTGGTATGATATAGAGATAATAGATTTGGAAATCATCCAAGGTTTTGTTATTATATGATGAATATGATTATGAGACACTGAGCACAAAATAGCACAACAATTTGTGTTAAAAAAAGTCTACACGAATTTATAATCACAATACAAGAGTTGCATGAATATATGGAGAACACACCACACTCCCATCTAGCAGACAAATTGATGCGATTTGGAACTAGTTTGAGGGGAACAAGATCATATTGGGCAAAGTGTTGAGCATAATTAACAGACATGCTTCATTAAATTGGAATGCCAACAATATTTTTCACATTAAGCACAACAAATTTGTACTGGCTAGATTTGCTTGCATTGATGCCTGGAACACCACCAAGCACTCCACGAGAAGCACAACTTTGGTGCAAGAAAAATGTCTGCGACTACCCACACATTGTTGCACAATATATTCATTTATGAAACTCAAATTTCAGAAAAGAGATACTCAAGAATGGTATGAATGTTAAAGACTATTGGTGCAGATACGAATGGAAACATAGCGGATCCACACATGTGCATGGTTTTATATGGTTAAATGGAGCACCAAATATGAAAACTATAGATTGGAATAATTCAGATCAATTGTACTATGTTGCATCATATCTCCATGATTTAGTTCATGCATGTAACCCTTGACGAGATACACACCTTCGAAACATACAAGTATGATTATAGTGAGTTAAAAATTAAACCTTTTATTTAATATAGTTACTTTAAAAATAGAACAAATATGATATTGACAGATCTAAATTTATGTTCTAGGCATATCAAAATTTCAGTTTGCACCCATGTTTGAAAAAAACCAAACAACTGATAGAAACTTCTTTCAATGATGACTATGATGAGATTCTAAATATCGTACAAGACAATGTGCAAAGAAGGTGCATGTCTACGCAAAAAGAGAGGGAAATTGGTTTGTAGGTAAATGCTTCCTAACCAGTTTTATTTATTTCAAATATAAATATTGTTCTCCTTTAATATATCATTTTATTTACCAAGAAAATATGTTAATGACATATAGGTATAATGCACCATGGCCATTGAATTAAGAAGGATCTAGAATATATCAAGATTTAGAAACTAGCGAGATAAAATTTGAGGCATTCAGAAATGATGATAGAGTTAATTCATACAACCGTTACATACTCCAACTGTGGAGAGAAAATATTGATTGGCAACCTGTTCTATCGAAACATTTTGTAATTAAGTATATCGCAAAGTATGCAGCCAAAGTTGAAAGAATTTTAGAGACATACCATCAAATGTTGTTTTGACTAGAAAATGTAGAAAATCCTGATGATTTAGCATCAAAATTTAATAGGCAACTTCTCACTGAAACACTGATAGAAAGAGATATTGGAGCCCAAGAAACAAGTCATATGCTACTAGAACTTCCATTGGTATAGAGTAGTAGAGTATTTGTCAACTTAAATGTTTCAAAGGAAGTATTCAAACGTGTAAACTTAAATGTTGATGAAGAGAATGAGGAACATACCATATCTTTCATCGATGCTTATAGGAATAGGCACCAATTTATGGAAGCTTTGTGCCTTATTGATGTTGCAAAATCATGGATATATAAAAAAAAAAGGAGAGGTGACAATAAATGGAGTCCAATAAAAATAGAAGCTATTGTAAGAGTCTTTCCTAGATTTCAATCAATTCCTACACGTCACTCAAAAAAATGGATTGATTTTTTTCTCTTAAGAGTTATTGCTTTACAAACCTTTTTATGATATTCACATAGATATTGGTAATAGTGGTGAATCTATATTTTCCACATGGGATAACTTTAGATATAATAAATGACACCTAGAAAGAAGAGGAGATACTGAAAATACTAAAAATGAGACTGATTCAAAATCTGAAGACAACGATAATGCCTAAGGTACTACTACAGAGAACGAATGAGAGATTTTTTCTAGACTTTATCGTGGATAGATTATGCAAGTTTTAGAGATAGATATGTTGGGAAGAAGAGATATAGATTGACAAATGGATTGGTCTCAAGTCTCAAGAATTTCAAAATGAACAATACACAAATGAAGCTGCAAATTTCATTAACTTGATGAGAAATACTGGTTGTCTTATTCATGATGAGATACCACAATGTGTGCACTATGGAAACCTCAATGATAAACAAAATAAAGCAGTTAACATCATAATCTCCCACTATCATACATGTCAAGATGCATCACCCTTAGATATGATAATCCAAGGCACAACAGGAACATGGAAGTCATATTTAATCGGTGCAATTAGTCAAGAATTACAAAATGCAGTCTCTCCACAATGCTCTCCTCTGCTTCTACTTGCATCGACGATAGTTGTAGCACTCAACATTGGAGCATCAACGATTCATTCTAAGTTGAGAATATTGATAAGAGAATTTAGTGAGCTACAAGGCATGGGACTTACAAGTTTCCAAGAGGAAATGTCTCACATAAAATATATATCAATAGATGAAATGAGCTTCCTGGGAGAGATTACTCCAAAATATAGACTCTCATCTTTGACAAGTATTTCCAGAAAATAGCCATAAAATTTTTGGAGGTATTTTTATCATTTAAATTTCTTAGAGTAAGAGATCTATTGTAATATACTTTGTTCCTTACTATTAGAATACTAATTTCAAAGTAAATATTTTTTAATATACATATTATAATATTTTTTCAAGCATATCTATGATATTGGTTGGAGATTTGGTACAATTGCCTCCTGTCAATAATAGACCAACATACGGAAGCAGAAGGTATGCAAAGATGCTATGGGAAGAATTCAAAACTATAGTTACTTTAAGTCATATTTTCAGACAGGATGGACAAAGTAATAAGCAAAAAAGATTTTGTGTTCTTCTATTAAACATAAGGGATGCAAACCCTACAATAGATGATTGGATATTACTTATGTCAAGATCCAATGCAAACATGAGTTTTACAAAAAATGACGAGTTCAAGAATAATGTTAATTTATTTTGAACAAATGATAATATGCACAATCATAATAAGAAAAAGCTATTCTCATTATCAAACCCCATTGCACGAAGCATTGCTATTAAAAAATCAACACATAGGTCTATAGATGGAGATGAAAGTGATGAGCTCGACATGGAACTATTACTCGACAAAAATGCAAGGGTAATGCTAACTTCAAACTTATGGATTGAAGCATGTCTTATCAATGGGGCACTCAGATATATTTGAAGTATTGTATATAGACCTAGAAGTGCACCACCTCTACCACCATCATAAGTACTTGTAGATTTTGATAGTTACTATGGAATTCCTTTCGATGACCGTCATCCCCAGAGAGTTCCAATTCCAACAATTGATAGGGGTAGCACATTCCAAATTCCATTGAGATTGGCTTGGGCTTTAACCATACACAAGTCACAAGGGCTGACACTAGAGAAAGCTACTATTGATATAGGTCCCATCGAAAGAAGCGGTCTCACATTTGTGAAAATATCACGTGTCAAATCTTTACAAGGACTAATAATTATTCCACCCTTCACATATGATAGATATGAAAAAATGAAGAGAGCAAAACAAGTTGCTAGAAGAAAAGAAGAAGAGAGCAAACTGAAATCCTTATAAATTATTTGATGTAATAAATATTTTCAACACACTTTTGTTGTTTTTACTTCTCTAATTAATCAACAATATCACGATCCTTGCTCTCTTAATCCAAATGCTTGGTAGTAAAAATCTACATGTTCATTTTTTTTATATTGAAAGAGTTTGGTAATTACACAACTAATCATCTACTGAATAAAATTTATCAGTGTTTATTATGTCATTGTATGTATTTTATTCATAGTTTAATAAAATATAAAGTTTAAATTTCTTTATGTGACATCATTTCCTTATAATTCTATATACTATTTTTGGTATTTCAAATAATTTTGGTGACATTTCAAAATAGTAAGTCAACTAATATCTTATTCTAAGTGTTTACATTATTTGTTTCATAGTGTGTATTACTAAACATTATTAATTTCAATTTTTTATTTTATCACAAATTATGGATAGTTTTATTCTCATAATTCCTAAATAGTAATCTTTTTTTTTTAATAATTTTCAGCAAAGAATTCAAACTATGGATGTTTCAGAGAACGAATCATAAATCATTGTTGCAAGACCAAATGCCTCAATAAAGTCAAATGAATTTTTTGAAAATGATGTGGACAAATGTGCAAGGCCAGTTTTAGAGTCTTACAGAAAAATCATCAAAGATATTGAACACACAGCCTTAATGATTGACAATGTTGAAGAACTAGAAATATTGAAAATGGAAGATGTTGCAAAAGTAGTTAACAAGACATCTAGAAAAGTAGCTACATTTCCATTTATGATGAAAGAAGTATATCGTGATCATTATGCAAATAAAGGTCGCAATACCAATCTCATCATTGAAGAATATGTGATGTACTTACATCATTACGACGAAGTATTTTTCATATAGTTACTTCTTATTTGACCTTTGATACTTCTTAGTTATTAAATTTGGTTGTAGTGAAACATATATTTTCTCTTTTATTTATATAAGTTCAATGAACAACAATATTAATTTTCATATATGTGGTTTATTAAATTGTGTGGTGTCAAAGATATTTTTGAAATGGAGGTGCGACAAATATATATGAAATATTAAATGTGTGTCAAATACATGTATGATATAATTTTTGACAAATTTTTACAAACATTTTACTCATTTAGAACATTTTACCAATTTGGTTTAACTTATATTATAATATAAGAAATATTTTTCAGAAAAGATTGAAGTGATGTGTAGCAGTAGATAAGACATCCATAAATCTAAATTTTAACTTTTTGTAACATATTTTGTTCTACTATTATTTGTAATATACGTGGCTTTCTGAAATGTGTAGCATTAAATAATGTCTTGAAGTGGATGTGAGGCAAAAATATGTGAAAAATTAATTGTAATGAATGTGTCACAAGTATATGAAATACTAAATGCGTCACAGATATGTGTGTGTGTCTATAACCCAAACCCTAATTCTAAGCATAATCCTAACCATAATGTAAACCATAAGCCTAACCATTATTTGAACTCTAACATTAACACTAATCCTAATATTGAATTTAAACCTACCATAACTATTATTCTATCATTCTATCATAATCATAACAATAATCACAATCCTACCCATTTCCTCACCCTAACCATAATTCTTACCCTAACCTGAACATTAATGTAAACCCTAAACATAATCCTAATCATAGAACAAAATTCTAACCCTAACCATAAACCTAATGCTAACACTTAGCTTACTATAACTATAACCCTAACCATAATCCTAAACCCTAACCCTAACCATAATCATAAACGTAAATGCTAAACCCTAATCCTAAATGGTTAACCATGAATCTAATGCTATCCCTGACCACGATATAAACTTTAACCCTAATGCTAACCCTAACTGTGATATAGATCGTAACCCTAAATTTTAACCCTAATCATAACCCTAATTATATTAATTTTAACCCTAATCATAACCCCAATTATATTAATCTATTCAATGTATAACACTAAACCTTAACACTAAACCCTAACGCTAATTATAACCCTAATCATAATTCTAAACCCTAACCCTCACCATAATCATAATCGTAAACCAAATCCTAACCCTAATGCTAATCTTAACCTTAATCCTAACCTTGACCCTAACCCTAACCCAAACCATAGCCCTGACCAAATATAAATCCTTACCCTACCCCTAATTATAATTCCAATCATAATAGTAATTCCAACCCTACCCTTAACACTAACCAAAGCCTTATTCCTAACCTAAAACATGTTATAATTATAATCCAAACCCTAACCCTAACCATAATTCTACCACTAACCCTAACATAATTCTCACACTAACTATGACCATAAACCCAACCTTAACACTAAACCATAAACCTAATCATAATATTAAATCTAAACCAAATCCTAACCCTAATGCTAACCCTAACCATGATATAAACGCTAATCCTAAATGCTATCTCTAATCATAACCCTAAATATATTAATTTATTCAATGTGTTATGCACGTCGTGGCTACTACTAGCAAATATATAACCTATATATAAAATACATCGAGATGTATTGAGGCGTTGAATTTTTTCACTAGAAAATATATATCCTATATATAAAATATGCTGAGATGTCTCGAGGCATTGAATTTTTTCATCATTCAACTTTAATAAAAAATAAAGTTGAAAAAATTCAACGTCTCGATACATCTTGGCATATTTTATATATAGGTTATATATTTGCTAGTTTATTAAAAAACATAATTTTTTTTTAATGTTGTTGACACTTTTAAAATATTTTTTTAATAATGTTTTAGTTAAAAATTATAGAAATCTCATAACCATCAAAGTTGGAGGAGTATTTAGCGGCAACTAAACTAGTAGAAGGCTAAATTTATTTGGCGGAGTGCTACATTTGGAAGAGTTCTAAACTAGTTGGCAGACATCTAAATTTGATGGACCGCTAAGTTTGGCGGTAGTTCCGCTAAATTTGGCAGATTTTTTTTTGAAGATTCTATATACCCTCTCCATTGATGCATTGATTTTTCAAGGCCAACTTTGGAGGTTCATAACCTAGGTTCCACAGCTCTGTTTTCAGTGGAATTTTTTTTATTTGGGCTAATTTTTCATGCTCTATGCATTGGTGAAGATGGTTTTAGGTTTTGGCACATGGATTTTTCAAAAAATGCTGATTCTCAGGGAGGACTCCTCCCCGTTCTCATTTTGCAAACTTCAAAACTACATAAATTTTGCATACTACCTCAAATCAAATTGATTCTTTTTTTGGAATTGCATGATTTTCCATGTAATTTGCACTGGTTTTGTTTATTTCATTTGAAATTGTACCAAATGTATACTTTAAACACATGCTCATTTCTTGAGGATTTGTAAAACCATTGAAATCCAAAAATCTGTAACTACACTAAATATAAAGTACCAAATCATTTTTTCTGGTGGGGTTCTTTGATTGAGTAAAGCAGGGGGGTCTCTTGTTGTCTTTGTGCTTGAACATCTCTCATACTTTGTGCTCTATTTTTTTCTTCACTATGGGTACATTTAAGTTTCCATTGCTCATGCCCTACAACTACAACACATGGTATTAAAATGCATGGAATGCCTTAATGCAACTAGGACACACACCTTATGTTGAGAAGAAGGTAACTAAACCCAAAAATAATAAAGAAAAACTATTTTAGATGTTTGAACATACAAAAGCTCTTGGTTGTCTAAGGAGTTTTGTTTCTCTTGATATAATGTTTCAGATTGAAGCATGAAAAGATTCACATGATGCATGGGACAAATTAAAAAATCTATATGGTACAACTGATGAAGTTCGTGGTTATCAAATTGACAATGAACTAATGAGTCTTGATGCAAAGTCTTTTGATAACATCCAAGATTATGTAACAAAGGTCAATGACCTTAGAGAATAATGTAAATAATGTGGCTTAGAGAAGAAAGACATTCAACTTGTCTATAACACTCTAAACAAACTTGAACCTGAATTTGCAACTCTTGTTTCTAGTTTTCATACTCATAGGTTGGCAATGGGATCTACATTCACTACACCTTTTGCTTCATTTTCTAAATTTTTGATGCAAGAACAAGGTAAACTTCTTTCAATGGGTCTTCTCAAACCCTCACACTCACAAAATTTGATGGCTGGTCAACCAAAGGGTTAGAAAGAATCAAGGAAACCCGACAACAAACAAAAGCAGTTCAAGAAGAAGTCACAAAGAAATCAAACACAATCATCTTCAACAACAAAAGTTTACTCCAACTCCTCTTCAAAGGGTAATTTTCAAAATAAGGAAAGGCCAACTTGTATCTACTGCAAGAAACTTGGTCATGAGGAACATGCTTGTCATAAGAAGCAAATTGATGAGTTAAAGCATCTTCTTAAAAAGAACAACATTAATTTGCCTTCTTCTATTGCTCAACAATCCTCTACTCCTTCAAAATTAGGTAAAGGGAAAGCACATGCACTTGTTGCTATTAATGATTCTTCAAAAGAGTGGATTCTTGACTCAGGTGCATCACATCACATGGGTTCTAGTAAAGAACAATTTTCTTTGTTGGAGCCTTGTTTTGTGCCCCAGATTCTCATTGGGGATGATTCTCCAGTGGAAGTAATTGGGAAGGGTTCAATTGATACTAGCAATGGTACATTTGAGGATGTCCTTAGTGTGTTTGATCTGTCAACCAACCTTCTCTTTATCTACCAAATCACCCAGAATGGTAGAAAAGTTGAATTCACTCTAGATTCTGTGAACATCTAGAATCTTGAAGATAATGCACTCCTTGCAATTGGTAAGGCCAATTATGAGTCTCGCTTGTATGCTTTATCTCATTTTGTACCTAAATCAAATTCCACTGCATTGCTCACCCATTTAAATGATGTGAGAAAACTATGGCATGAGCAGTTTGGCCATCTCAACTACCGTTATCTTCAACAACTCAGCAGATAGAATATGGTCATGGGTCTTCCTCAAATCATATTTTCTGATGGTGTATGTCTGGGTTGTTCCTTGGGAAAACATTATGAAGATAAGTTCAACAAAGGGAAGGCTTGGAGGGCTTCAAAAGTCCTTAAATTGGTTCATAGTGACTTGGCGCATCCTTTTCTATCATTATCTTTCAGTAAGGCTCATTATTTGCTCACCTTCATTGATGACTATTCCAGATACACATAGGTCTACTTTCTTCAACACAAAGGACAAGTATTTGATATATTTCAAGAGTTTAACGCTCGTGCTGAGAAGCAATCTAGAAAGTGTGTCAAAATTATCCACACTAATAATGACAAAGAATATGTGAACCATCAATTTGAGCAATTTTTACTCTTGAAGGGATTGATCTTCAAAATATTGTTGCCTACATACCTCAAAAAAATGGTGTAGCTAAGAGGAAAAATAGTTCCCTAAAAGAGATGGTTGGTTGCATGATCCACGCTCGCTCCCTTGCACCTAGATATTGGGTAGAAGCTATCAACTATGCTACTCACATCCAAAATAGAGTTCCACATAAGGAACTTGTTACCTATTTTTCACTACCAGCTCAAACAGGTGGAGTTGAATTGTAAATTCATAGCTAAAGGTACACAAGTTGTTCAAAAAAAAATTCTGCTAAAGTACTCATTATTGTGCATTGTTTCATTACAGTGTAAATTTCAGTAATATTATGCAAAAAACATCTCAAAATGATATCATAAGTTTGCATAATGTTTGTTGTTTTATTCATAATGTACAAACCAGTATCCCACACAAGTCGTGGGAGTAACTCAATTTGATTTTTATAATGAAATAAGGGGTGCATGAAGAAAGGTAAGCTATAAACCTGAGAATAAGCAAAGCATAGGGTAAAAAGTGATTCGTCATTGCCTGGAATGACGAATCATTGAAAAGTTGAGGTCTTCAGTTGTGATGACAACTCCAGCTTCAGCTCAAAGCTCCAATGTACCTGCAAGCTGATCGAAATGTTGTTAGAGCAATGCGAATCAAATCCTATCATATGCCCATGCTACCAACAAAAAAATAAAATACGGTCGATCAAGCATCCATCAGATGATTACAAAAATTCAAACAACATAAAGAAAGGAGGAAGATTTCAGCTTCTTTTATTTTGCTAACACGTTTGTTCATTGTGCAAGAACAAGTTCATTATGTCCGTGATCATTTTATCAGATATGTAGGGTAAAATGGGCTCCCACAAGGGTTGACCTTGACATATCAAGGAGGACACACTCTCAAGTTACATATGAGAGTTCATCAATATTGTCAAAATAGTCAAAAGAGAGCTACTAAAACTAAAGAAATAATAAAAGAGCAGCCTTATTTCAGTGTGTTCGAAGCAGTTTAAACAATCATTTTTTTGCTCATCATGATGGAGAATGTTTAAAAAATGTTCATAGATCATTATCCTCAGCATTATCATTTGCACAACAGTCCATGTAGATAAGCAGTAATTTAGAACAACATTATCAAGAGGTTGTCTACATATCTTTAGAAGAGAGAGAGATACAAAACAACATATAAATGAACTTCAAATAAAGAGCCATCAGCCCAATAAGTCATCTGGTCATTACAAGCAAATACAGACAGATATACTTATCTTCAAAAAGAAAAAGAAAAAAAGTTTGTAGCCATATGTCACGAACAACAATACATTAAGTGATATTTATCAAGAAACTCTTGAGGAATTTTCAGTTTTAAAATCATGGAAGCAGCAGAGATTAAGAATATAGCTTCAAGCTAAGCCATAGCCATAAATAGAAGCAGTTCCATGGAACTCATCTAAGGGAGTCACTTATATGAAGAATCATTCATCTTCATGCATGACAGGAAGTTAGGCTTATAGGGACAACAACAATTGGTTGGAAAACAAAGAGCTATTGAAGGAGCATGAGATGGCAATTATACAAGTCAACATCAACAGAAAAATCTTTCATCAAGTCGAGTAAAGAGGTTTGCATTGTCAGTTAGACCGAAGTTTGACAAGAACAGTCTTTGCAACTTTCTTACTGGTCCAAGGTAAACCAATGAATATGATAGTGAGCAGCAGCTTGAACAATGACAGGAAAAATGTAATACTAGTAAAGCTACAGATTTACCTTTTGAGTATGTCAAATACAGTGTAGTTTTTCTTAGTTTTCCTATTTTCAGAGATACCTAGCTTGAGCATATATCATGGCCGCAACCAGTGAACGTAAATCTCTGTGAAATTTTCAAAAAAGATACAAGTTCTACTCGCCTATGGAGGATAATGATTACTCATGAAGGAAACAAGTATATCAGAAAGAAAAGAAATACCCATAAATTCGTGACAACCATTAGTGCAAAGTTTGTTCAGAAAAATGGAATATCCAGAACCTTTTGAATTTTTGGCTTTAAATTTTTGGAATAAAAGTGAAATTCTCAGCCTGCATGATACCCAGATAAAGAACTTGGTAAGAGCAATGATTCAGAACAATGGGAAAGTTACAGTCTTTGCAGGGCAACAAACATCAACATGGTGACTGTATAAATACATATTTAGAGGCAACTTGGTTTTTTATGGCAGTCTGCCTGAAAAATAGTGAAAATACATCATTGTTTACAGATACCCATGTGGGGTTTTGCCAGAAGATATAAAATATATAAAAACCCAGCATCTCATCCTGAGTTTTTTATAACCCTCAAATGGAAGCATAGACAAGGCACAAGTATCTATTTGACAGGATGCATCAGGAAACTCATCTTTTGGAGTGATATGAATAATGAAAAAACATAAGAATGCTCAAGGCATACATGATGCAAATTAAACACAATAACATGATACATGAAGTAGAGGGCAAACCCGTGCTAGGAAAAAAGTAGAAATAAAATGTTGAGGTATAAAAGCAACTAGATGAAATCTCACATGGAAGACAAAGCATTCTTGCTTTCATAAAGCAGAAGGGAAAACATGGCGGCCTCCAAATCACAGCTAGTTATGGCCAAAAAAGTAGAGAACAAAAGTAACTTTCAGAATGATATGTGCCAAGTGACTTACCTTTAGTTCGAGCACCATGCAGTTAGGTTTATGCAAGTTTAAAATTTCAATCTCGCCCAGAAGCCTCCAGTTCGAAATCATACCAGCAGCATGGTTGCGCAAGTCTCTCTAGTAAAACATAATCAAGAATGACAAACACTTAGGGTTCGACCTTCCTTTTACTCTCTACCCTAATTTGATAGTCTTTTTGACAATGTTTTACAACAGGATGAAATATTTCATATTGCAATATCAATGACCTAATATGAAGGGGCCGTGAGTTTAATTAAGCATGAAATTACCAAGGCATATAAGTATGAATTGCATGAAGCCTAATATTATACATGGACAAGGCCTTTAAAGTCTTCTAAAAATGGAATCAATATTTTGATGAAGGCTCGAAGCTTTTGAGGGGGTCTTGTATTTGTTTTACCTTTAATGTTTACTAAAAGAGTAAATATTAAATTTTGAGTGAGGGTTTTACTTAAATCTTAATTTAATGTTATATTTGCTAACTCATGTGAAGTTGTATTAATTAAATCATAAATTATAAATCATTTAATTAATACAACTATTTTTAGGCAAAATACCATTGAGTTATTTTCTTAGTCACGCAAGCATAAAAAATTAAGCAAAGATGGAGTTTCAGTTAGGCATGGGCAGATTGATATAAACAAGGTAGCTTTTGCATGCTTGGGCCCACCTTTTCAGGGATTTGCAGTTCAGTTGGAGTGTTGCATGTTTCAGTTATGACTTGACAACGAGTTTGAACCATCATGCACTCATTTTTGCATGGGTATGAGCCTCTTTTTCAAGCTTTTTTTCTCTTGCTCGTAAATTGCCTTGGAGTTATCATCTTCTGATATGAAACCAACTTTCAGTTTCCATCTCCATGCCTTTTTGAAGGCTTTTGTATATATTGGAAAAACTTAATTGTTTTTTCCTAGTTCTTGTTTTTCTCCTTTTCTTTCTGCAAAGAGAATTATTTGTAACTCAACATTATTTCAGATTAATACAGTAGCAGGTTTACAGGTTATGTTAGTGTATATTATGTAGAGTTTTTCCTTCTGTTTTTATTAGGAGTCAAGTATTAGCCTTCTTAGATTCAGGTGTTGTGTCTTATGAGTGTTCTAGATGTAAATTTATTATGTTTCACATCGAAACCTTTAAATTTTTGTCACATTCATGAATGCATGTGCACAAAAAAAACATTCTTAGTTGCAGGTCATAATTTGTGCTCATAATATATTCATTTATTTAAGTTGTGAATGTATTTTTCCTTCATAAAAAAAAGATTTATCTAGCCTTTCTGTGAATCAATTATGCAGTTGAGTTGTTCGATATGAGTTGTGAAAATAGGCTCATGAAGAATCTGTTGTGAATTAATTTGTTGTCTTAAGTTTTCAATTAGGTGCATCACCACAGTTAATTTTTACAGTTTAGAATTCAAGTTTAATATTTCTATCCTTTTCCGAACAAAATTACTCAGTTATTAATCAAGAAATCTCATAGGAATCAACCTAGAATCTAGAGGTCTAATTCCTTATAGGTTACCCACAACTTGGAATTAGTTCAATGTTTCAACAGATTGCTGAATTTCAACATTCAAGCATTCAGGTGCAATCTGTTTGACAATAGTTTTTTGCACGCCCGGTGGGACAAAATTAATTATTCAAGCTGTTGTTTTGGTATGTACAACAGGTTACCAACTTTTTAGAAGAGCTATATTCAAGTACCTGGCGACTTCATGTTCAAGTTTCAAAGTAGATCAATAGCAAACAACTTATGAAAAACATCCAGATGAGAAGACGCTCTTCTTCGGTCAAGTATCTGCAGCTATCTTTGCCAAAAAGAAGAGGAAGGACAACAAATAGAATATCTAAAAGGCCTTCAAGAAACCTGTCAGTTTCTCCAACTTTCAGATAAGAACCAATAGTTTACACATCAAAAAGGAGAGGCAGATTATCAACAAGGAAACAAAGCTCACATTCAGCTTCACCAAGCTACCGAGAATCTACCTCACCTGTACTAGTTCTACAAGCTGTAATTTTTAGAACACCAGCAACTCCAATGGCTAGAGCGCATGCGTTCATACCATTCAATGGGGGCAGCCCATTGAATCTGGCGTAACATGATGATATATCAGTTGCAACATTAAAAAGTTTACCCTTTTTCACTAGTGAAGATCAAACAACTCCAATAGAGCATATTAGAGATATGGCTTCGCTATGTGGAGTTCACCACATTACTCAAGAAAATGTTGCATTGAGGCTGCTAGCAGCATCTTTCAAAGGCAAAGCGCATCAATGGTTTCGCAATTTACCTGTTAATACAATCGCCACATGGGATGATCTAGGAGACAAACTGAGCAAGCAATTTTTAGAAAAATCTGATCATCTATCTCTAGTCGAGCAAATGATGACTATAAAGAGAGCACCACAAGAACAGATGATGGATTTCAACTTCAGGTTTCAACGAACCCTGACTAGGATTTCGGTATCGATAAGACCTACTCCTGATCACACTTTTTTGTATTATCTTAGGTCATTAAACAATGATATAGATTTAATGATTCAGTCGATGGGAGGACTAACATTACCAACAGGCTATGATATTGCTATTAGAGCATAAAACAACCTTATACAGGCTGGTAAAATTGCACCAAGGCCGCCTATGCCCATATTTATAGATATCCATCCCATGATGCCTATCAATTTACCTCCTATTGCCACAATTCCTGCCGAACCAGCTTTAGGCTATCAACCAATTGTCCAAAATAGTGTTTTCCAACACAATCAAAATTCCAAGAGCTAAAAGGTAATCAACAAGAGATGACAAAGTTATTGCAGACAGTTAGCAATGATTTAATCAGTATCAAGAGGCAAAAAAACCAAAATTTTAGGCCTTACCAAGCACCTTTTTAGCCTAAGGATAGCGAAGGAACTTCAATCTTAGGCCACCTTACAACTAGAATCAGCAAGCTGCCAGCTCATCAAAGGAGCTCGTTCCAGTTCAGAACAACTTAGCACATGATTACGTATGGTGTTACCCATGTAATCAGCCCCACAATCAGGCTATTTGCATGAATGGAGTAATTAATCAAGCTCTTATGGTACAAAGCACATATGTTGCAACAGAAAATACAACAAAAGATACCAATGATCAGAATGATAACACAACAAAATGATATGGATGTTGCCATGATGAATTGGCAAGGCAATGAATTTTGTAGAATAAATCAGGTACAAGGTCAAAAACAGTCTAACACATCTATTGCAGCGAACACAAGATCCAAGAAAAGAGCAACATATCTGAGACAGCAAGCTGTTTCCAACAAACAACAAGCTGATAAAGTTAAACAAGTTGTTCAACAAAAAATTCAAGTTCTGGTAGCTGATAAAGAGCAGTCACAACTTCCTTCTTCACAAAATGTTCAAATTTTACGAAGGAAGCAACTTGAGACTGATAAAGAACAATAGAAGCAAGCTGAATCAGTTAAAGATACTAGAACTCGGCCAGATCCAGTGCAAAAGGAAACTGTTGTTCCTAAAGCCCAACATAAGGTTAGTTCTCCTACCTTTAATATTGTTGATCATATGAAGAAATCGATTGTTATCATCACTATGTTAGATGCGTTACACTTATCTGGGCAGAAAGAAGGTCTGCAAGAAGCCTTGGCCAAAATTTCCATTTCTAACAAAACAACTAGAGAACGGCCAAGAGTTCTTGCGAACAATTCAAACAACAAAAAGGGGCAATCAACTCAAGAGGTAAAACCACCACCCTTTTATGTTAGTCTGATTATTGGTAATAGCATAGTGCATAATTTCATGATAGATTCAAGAGCAAGCAACTCAATCATGCCCAAACAGCTGGTAGACAAGTTAGGTCTCGAGTATGAGCCATTGTCAAAAGGGGTAGTTCAATTAGACGACACATCCATTAAGTCTGTAGGAGTTATCAAAGACTTGGCCCTTACATTGCATGCCTGTCCAAATTTTCAAATACCACAAGACATTTATGTTATAGATCTCCCACCTTACTTTTTCGTTTCTCTGTCTAGAGATTTCACTGCAAAGTTAGGTGGTTACCTGTCATCAGACTGGTCACATATGTTTTTCAAAACCAGATATGGTACCAGATTTACCATTAAGTCTGAACCACAAGTTAAAGACCATATCGAGCCCTATGTGCCAAATCCTATAAACGTAAACCTAGCTTTCCATGATCAAGAGGATCAATCCATGACCCTCGACCCCATTGTACCTATAGAAGGCATACCTAATATTAATTTAGATGAGTGGGCAGACAAGAATCACGAGATTGACCCATTCAGTCTCATGGAAGAAGTAGGTTTGGGCATTTATATGATTCAGGAGCCCAATAGCATTATTCCAAATCTAGTCAAGGAGGAAAAAGAGTTAGAACAACAAACTGATTAGCTTTGGAAGCTGTATTTTGATGGATCAAAAAGTAAAATTGGTGTTGGGGGAGGAGCAGTGCTCATATCACCTAAACAAGACAGGTATTATTCAGCTTTTAGATTTTTTTTCAGTTGCTCTAATAATGTTGCTAAGTATGAAGCATTGATACACGGTTTAGAGTGGGCCAGAAAAAGGAAGATTAAGAGTTTACAGGTGTTTGGTGATTTTGAATTTAACAAAAAATGATTTGCTCAAATTGTATAAGCATCGTGTTTGGGACTTAATTGAAGAGTTTGATGCATTTAATCTGCAATCAATACCCATAAACCAAAATAAGCACGCTGATAAACTTGCTGCCATGGGATCACAATTTGATATCATAGCTGAAGTTCATAACATGCAAGTGCAACAATATGTGAAGGTAGTTTTTAGACCTTCAATAATTGATAGTAATGTAAGCTGGCAGATTTTTGACAGTGATGAACATATATGCCATTTTCTGATGGAGGAGGCATAGTTTTCTGCTGGAAACCAGCGCAAGTTTGATCAACAATATGGTGATCAAATCATGCAATTGAAGTCTAATAAACTGCCAAACGCTTTGGTGACTCTTGAATTCATTTTCAACACTGATGACCAGGTTAGAAAAGACAAATCCAACATCACAGTAAAGCAGGAACATTATGAACCAATAGAAATATTCAAGGACAAGCTTCTCAAGCTCGGGAAAGTCTGTACAAAGGAGGAACAACAAGATTTTATCTCACTTTGTCAAGAATTTAGTGACATCTTCGCTTTGGGAATATGGAGATCTGAAGGGTTTTAACCCTGAGTTAGCTCAACATACAATTGAGCTGGAACCCAATGCAAAACCAGTCAAACAGAAGCAAAGCCCCTGAATCAAAAACAAGAACACTTGATGAAAACAAAATTGAACAAGTTGATTGAAGGAAGTATCATATTTCCAATGAAGCACACTTCTTGGGTATCAAATCTGGTTCCCGTCAGAAATAAGAATGGAGAGATAAGATTGTGAGTTGATTTTCGTGATCTAAATAGAGCTTCACTTAAAGATCACTATTTGCCGCCTTCAATGGAGCAGATACTGTAGGTTGTTTCAGGATCAGAAAGGTTCTCATTCCTAGATGGATATTCAGATTATAACCAGGTATTGGTTAAGGAAGAAGACCAGTATAAGACAACCTTTACCACCAAGTGGGGTACTATGGCTTACAGAAATATGTCGTTTGGATTATCAAACGCAGGAGCAAGCTTTCAAAGAGCAATGGATATGGCTCTCCAAGGTTTGATAAATAAATTTTTTCTTGTCTACTTAGATGATATCACTGTTTTCTCATGAAATGCAAATGAACATTTTGGTCATCTTAGACAGATATTCGAGAGATGCAGAGAATATGGAATTTATTTGAATCCAAAGAAGAGTATTTTTTCTATTCATGAAGGTAAGCTTCTGGGTTACACTGTTTCAAAAGACGGTATTTCTATTGACCCAGAACGCATTGCAACCATTTTGGCTTTACCACTTCCTGCTCACAAAAAGGGTTTGTAGAGCTTTTTAGGAAGAATAAACTTTGTTAGGAGATTTATTCCTAACATTGAAGCATTGCTACAACCTCTCACGACCATGCTGAAGAAGAACAAGCAGTTCAGCTAGACAAAACAGGGTAAGAACAGGTTTGGGCAGATTAAAGAGGCACTCGTAGCAGCCCCAACACTAATAAATCCAAACTTTGATAAAGATTTTATATTGTATGTGTTTGGCAGTGTTGATACAATTTCTTCCATGCTTTGTTAGCAAAATGATCAAGGACTTGAACAACCCGTTGCATTTTTTAGTCAAATTTTGCATGATTATGAAGCAATATATTCTTTTGTTGAAAATCACGTGCTTTCTATAGTAAGGAGTCTTAAAAAGTTTAGACATATGTTGTTTAATAACAAAATACATTTGTTGGTAGCTCATCCAACAATCAAGGAACTTTTGCTAAATAAAGACATTAATGACAAGCGAGCAGGCTGGATAACCAAGGTTATGGAGTATGATATCAGTATAAAGGTTACCAAGCTTGTTCAAGGTAAGGAACTGTGTGAACAACTTACAGAAAATGAACATAACAACAATGAAGAATTCATAACAATTCTGAATAATGAAGAGGAACCTGTTGTTTCAATTGTTCTAGTTGACTGGATTCATCAAATGATCCATTACTTGCATACTGGAGATTTCCCAAAAGGTATGGACAAATCTAAACGAAGGTATTATAGATTACAAGCAATTCCTTATGCAATAATAAATGATGTTTTGTATAAAGGATTTCAAAGGAGTATTCCTTAGATGTATTAGCCATGATCAGATTGAAAGAATTTTAGAGGAATTCCATGATGGACCTGCTAGAGGTCACTTTGCACCACGAACTACAGCCCTGAAAATCATGAAAGCGGGGTACTATTGGCCAGACCTTTTCAAGGATGCTTATGCTTATGTCAGAAAATGTGCTAAATGTTCATTGTTTGCAAGAAAACAAAAGTTAGCAGCCCTGCTCCTGAATCCAATTTAGGTTGAGCAGTCGTTCGGAAAGTGGGGACTTGATTTCATTGTTCCTATTAACCCACCATCAAGTGCAGGGCACAAGTGGATCTTGACAGCAATGGATTACTTCACGAAATGGACAGAAGAAGTTGCTCTAAGAGATGCAAATGAAACATCAGTCCTAAATTTTTATCAAGATATAGTTTCCAGGTTTGGTACACTCGAGTCTATCATTTCAGATAATGCTTTAGCCTTTGTTGGCTTAAAAGTTTCAAATTGCTTAGTAAAGAATAATATTTATTTGAACACTTTGTCCAATTATTACCCCTAGGGTAATGGATAGGCAGAATCGACAAACAAGAATCTGATTAAGATTGTTAAAAAGATAATTGAAGATAATCAGAGGTCATGGCATGACAAGCTTAAATTAGCCCTTTGGGTTGATAGAGTTACACCAAAATGGTCAACAATTTTTTCACCATATGTTTTGGTTTATGGTAAGGAGGTGAAGCTGCCTATTTCAATAGAGTTCCCAACTCTGAGCTACATAAAGGATCTGGAGTTACTTGAGGAGCAGCCAATGCAAGTTAGGCTTGTTGAGTTAATAGAGTTGGATGAAACCAGGAAAGAAGCTTTCAAGAATCTTCAGATTCATCATTCTCAGATGAAGAAGACATTTGACAGGAAAGCAGTAGCAAGAGTTTTCAATAAAGATGATTTAGTTTTCAAATGGGATGAGTTGAAGAGCAGGCCTGGCAAACATTCTACGTTTGATGACATATGGGATGGCCCATACATTCTAACAACAAAGAAAGAACATAACACTTTCCAACTCTCAAGGTTGGATGGAGATGTGTTTCCAATCCCCGTTAATGGGATCCATCTCAAGCAGTGCTATTAAGTAGTTTAGTTGCTACTGTACACAATAGTATAGTTTCAGTTTCAGTGTTTTCAATAAGTGCTCATCGCACATTAGTTTTCATTTAGTATTGTTTAGCTTTCAATAAAGTGCAGTTACTGCACTGGGGTTTTCAGATTTTATCATAAACATAATTGTAGTAGTTTCTTTCAGTTTGTTTGTGTGAAGCTGAGTTACAGATTTTTTCAGAGGTTAAGAACAAGAATAGACTCCATGCCCAATAGATAAGCTACATAGCTAGTCTATGGTGTTTAGCAGGCAAACACTCCGCAGAGGTCGCCAATTTGTTACCTATTTTTCACTACCAGCTCAAACAAGTGGAGCAAAATTGTAAATTCAAAGCTAAAGGTACACAAGTTGCTCAATTTTTTTTTGCTAAAGTACTCATTATTGTGCATTGTTTCATTACAGTGTAAATTTCAGTAATACTATACGAAAAACATCCCAAAATGATATCATAAGTTTGCATAATGTTTGTTGTTTTATTCATAATGTACAAACCAATATCCCACACAAGCCGTAGGAGTAACTCAATTTGATTTTTATAATGAAATAAGGGGTGCATGAAGAAAGGTAAGCTATACAACTGAGAATAAGGAAAGAATAGGGTAAAAAGTGATTCGTCATTGCTTGGAATGACGAATCGTTGACAAGTTGAGGTCTTTAGTTGTGATGACAGCTCCAGCTTCAGCTCCAAGCTCCAGCGTACCTACAAGTTGATGGAAGTGTTGTTAGAGCAATGTGAATCAAATCCTATCATATGCCTACACTACCAACAAAAATATAAAATACGGTCGATCAGGCATCCATCAGATGATTACAAAAATTCAAACAACATAAAGAAAGGAGGAAGCTTTCAACTTCTTTTATTTTGCTAACACATTTGTTCATTGTGTAGGAACAAGTTCATTATGTTCGTGATCTTTTTATCAGATATGTGGAGTAAAATGGGCTCCCAAAAGGGTTGAGCTTGACATATCAAGGAGGACACCCTCTCAAGTTACATATGAGAGTTCATCAATGTTGTCAAAAGAGTCAAAAGAGAGCTACTAAAACTAAAGAAATAATAAAAGAGCAACCTTATTTCAATGTGTTTGAAGTAGTTAGAACGATCATTTTTTTGCTCATCATGATGGAGAATGTTTAAAAAATGTTCATAGATCATTATCCTTAGCATTATCATTTGCACAACAATCCATGTAGATAAGCAGTAATTTAGAACAACATTATCAAGAGGTTGTCTACGTATCTTTAGAAGAGAGAGAGATACAAAACAACATATAAATGAACTTCAAATAAAGAGCCATCAGCCCAATAAGTCATCTGGTCATTACAAGCAAATACAGACAAATATACTTATCTTCAAAAAAAAAAAAAAAGTTTGTAGCCATATATCATGAATAACAATACATTAAGTGATATTTATCAAGAAACTCTTGAGGAATTTTTAGTTTTAAAATCATGGAAGCAACAAAGATTAAGAATACAGCTTCAAGCTAAGCCACAGCCATAAATGGAAGCAGTGTAAAGGAACTCATCTGAGGGAGTCACTTATATGAAGAATCATACATATTCATGCATGACAGGAAGTCAGGCTTATAGGGACAACAATAATTGGTTGGAAAACAAAGAGCTACTGAAGGAGCATGAGATGGCAATTATACAGGTGAGCATAAAAAAAAATCCTTTCATCAAGTTAAGTAAAGAGGTTTGCAATGTTAGTTACACCGAAGTTTGACAAGAACAATCTTTGCAACTTTCTTACTAGTCCAAGGTAAACCAATGAATATGATAATGAGCACCAGCTTGAACAATGAAAGGAAAAATGCAATACTAGTAAAGCTACAGATTTACCTTTTGAGTATGTCAAATACAATGTAGTTTTTCTCAGTTTTCCTATTTTTAGAGATACCCAGCTTGAGCATATATCATGGCCGCGGCCAGTGAATGAATCTCTATGAAATTTTAAAAAAAGATACAAGTTATGCTCGCTTATAGAGGATAATGATTACTCATGAAGGAAACAAGTATATCAGAAAGCAAAGAAATACCCATAAATTCGTGACAACCATTAGTGCAAAGTTTGTTCAGAAAAATGGAATATCCAGAACCTTTCAAATTTTTGGCTTTAAATTTTTGGAATAAAAGTGAAATTCTCAGCCTGCATGATACCCAGATAAAGAACTTGGTAAGAGAAATGATTTAGAACAATGGGAAAGTTACAGTCTTTGCAGGGCAACAAACATCAACATGGTGACTGTATAAATAC
Source organism: Sequoiadendron giganteum (assembly GCA_007115665.2). NCBI lineage: Eukaryota > Viridiplantae > Streptophyta > Pinopsida > Cupressales > Cupressaceae > Sequoiadendron > Sequoiadendron giganteum. Next base: position 500,673,045 of record CM021102.1, on the reverse strand, counting down.
ATATTTAGAGGAAACTTGGTGTTTTATGGCAGTCCGCCAGAAAAATAGTGAAAACACATCATTATTTACAGATACCCATGTGGGGTTTTTCCAGAAGATATAAAATATATAAAAACCCAACATTACATCCTGAGTTTTTTATAACCCTCAAATGGAAGCATAAACAAGGTACGTGTATCTATTTGACAGGATGCATCAGGAAACTCATCTTGTGGAGTGATATGAATAATGAAAAAACATGAGAATGCTTCAGGAATACATGATGCAACCTGAACACAATAATAGGATACATGAAGTAGAGGGAAAACCCGTGCCAGGAAAAGAGCAGAAAAAAAATGTTGAGGTATGAAAGCGACCAGATGAAAGTTCACATGGAAGACAAAGCATTCTTGCTTTCATAAAGAAAAAGGGAAAACATGGCGGCCTCCAAATCGCAGCTAGTTACGGCCAAAAAAGTAGAGAACAAAAGTAACTTTCAGAATGATATGTGCCAAGTGACTTACCTTTAGTTAGAGCACCATGCAGTTAGGTTTATGCAAGTTTAAACTTTCAATCTCGCCCAGAAGCCTCCAGTTCGAAATCATACCAGTAGCATGGCGACGCAAGTCTCTCCAATAAAACATAGTCAAGAATGACAAACACTTAGGGTTTGACCTTCCTTTTACCCTCTGCCCTAATTCGATAGTCTTTTTGACCATGTTTTAAAAAGGATGAAATATTTCATATTGCAATATCAATGACCTAATATGAAGGGGACGTGAGTTTAATTAAGCATGAAATTACCAAGGCATATAAGTATGGATTGCATGAAGCCTAATATTATACATAGACAAGGCCTTTAAAGTCTTCTAAAAATGGAATCAATATTTAGATGAAGGCTCGAAGCTTTTGAGGGGGTCTTGTATTTGTTTTACCTTTAATGTTTACTAAAAGAGTAAATATTAAATTTTAAGTGAGGGTTTTACTTAAATTTTAATTTAATGTTATATTTGCTAACTCATGTGAAGTTGTATTAATTAAATGATAAATTATAAATCATTTAATTAATACAACTATTTTTAGGCAAAATAACATTGAGTTATTTTCTTAGTCATGCAAGCATAAAAAATTAAGCAAAGATGGAGTTTCAGTTAGGCATGGGTGGATTGATATAAACAAGGTAGCTTTTGCATGCTTGGGCCCACCTTTTCAGGGATTTGCAGTTCAGTTGGAGTGCTACATGTTTTAGTTATGACTTGACAGTGAGTTTGGACCATCATGCACTCATTTTTGCATGGGTATGAGCCTCTTTTTCAGGATTTTTTTCTCTTGCTCGTAAATTGCCTTGGAGTTATCATCTTCTGATATGAAACCGACTTTCAATTTCCATCTCCATGCCTTTTTGAAGGCTTTGTATATATTGGAAAAAATTAATTGTTTTTTCCTATTTCTTATTTTTCTCCTTTGCGTTCTGCAAAGCGAATTATTTGTAACTCAACATTATTTCAGATTAATACAGTAGCAGGTTTATAGGTTATGTTAGTGTATATTTTGTAGAGTTTTTCCTTCTGTTTTTATTAGGAGTCAAGTATCAGCCTTCTTAGATTCAGGTGTTGTGTCTTATGAGTGTTCTGGATGCAAATTTATTGTGTTTCACATCGAAACCTTTAAAAATCTATCACATTCATGAATGCATGTGCATAGAAAAAACATTCTTAGTTGCAGGTCATAAATTGTGCTCATAATATATTGATTTCTTTAAGTTGTGAAAGTATTTTTCCTTCATAAAAAAAATGATTTATCTAGCATTTTTGTGAATCAATTATGCAGTTGAGTTGTTCGATCTGAGTTGTGAAAATAGGCTCATGAAGAATCTGTTGTGCATTAATTTGTTGTCTTAAGTTTCCAATTAGGTGCATCACCACAGTTAAGTTTTACAGTTTAGAATTCAAGTTTAATATTTCTATCCTTTTACCAATAAAATTACTCAGTTATTAATCAAGAAATATCGTAGGAACCAACCTAGAATCTAGAGGTCTAATTCCTTATAGGTTACCCACAACCTGGAATTAGCTCCAATGTTTCAACAGATTGTTGAATTTCAACATTCAAGCATTCGAGTGCAATCTGTTTGACAACAGAACTAAAGGGCATCACTCCCTTCGAAGCTTGGTGTGTTAGGAAACCTATTGTGGGGCACTTTAGATTCTTTGGCTCCCCAATGTGGGCACATATTCCTTTAGAGAAGTGCAAGGCCTTGGAACCTCATAGTCGACCTTGCATTTTTGTTGGTTACCTTGATGGTGTCAAAGTATATCGGGTAATGGATCCTACCACACATGAGATCTTCATTGAGTGTAGTGTGCATTTTGAAGAAAGATCTTCTAGCTCATCCTCTACTCTTCCTTCCTCGATAGTGGATTTAGAGGATTCTGACATTAAGGATTTTCCTCAAGCTTCCTCTAGTCGTCGAGTTGATCATGAGATTTCATCTTCCTCTTTAGAGAGTTCAAAATCTCCTCCTACATCCCCTACCATGCCTTGTTGGGCTTGTCAAACACTTGAGTCTGTAGGTGATCTTGTTAGGGATCCTTGAAATACAAGGAGGACTCGGTCATAACATCACCACATTCCACATTCCTACATCACCACAGCTTCAGATCCACAATCATTTCGTGAAGCTTCTGGTATTGTTGAGTGGGATTATGCAATGGAGGAAGAGTACAACTCTTTAATGCAGAATAAAACATGGGATCTTGTTCCACTTCCTAAGGGAAGAAAACTGTTTTGGTGTAAGTGGATCTATCGAACCAAATTTGTAGTAGATGGATCAATTGACAAGTATAAAGCATGACTTATGGCCAAAGGTTTCTCTCAAGTACCAGGTATTGACTACACTGAGACCTTTGCCCATTTTGCCAAAATGAACTCCATTCACTTGCTACTAGCTATTTATGTAGTTCATGGTTGGATTGTCCATCAAATGGATGTGAAGAGTGCATTTCTTCATGGAGATCTACATGAAGAAATTTACATGGAGCAACCACAAGGATTCATTCAAGAGTCTTCATTGGTTTGCAAACTTAGGAAATCTCTCTATGGCCTCAAACAAGCTCCACAAGCTTGGTATGCCAAAATAGACTTGTTTCTTCTTTCCATTGGGTTCTCTAGATGCTACTCAGATCTGAATGTCTACATCTTTCGGCAACAAGATGATCTTCTCTTCTTGTCTCTCTATGTTGATGACTTTATTGCCATTGGGAGAACTTCATCTATCATCACAACTGTTAAGACTTCTTTGCGTGATAGATTTTCCATGATTGACTTAGGTCTCTTGCACTACTTTCTCGGGATTGAGATCACTCAAACTTCTTTCGAGATCTCTCTTGCACAACCCAAGTATGCTCATGATCTTTTTTCACGTTTTCATATTGTTGATTGTAAGCCTACACTGAATCCCTTTTTGTCAGGAGTTAAGCTTGAGGAAAAATGTTCGACACCACTAGTTGATGCTAGTTTGTATCATCAACTTGTTGGTAGACTCATCTACTTGACTCATACTCACCTTGACATATCCTTTGCAGTTGGCATTGTTTCATGCTTCACGACGAAACCACATAAGCTTCATTAGAAAGTTTCCAAACACATCTTGCACTACATACATGACACTCATCGGTATGGGATTCACTATGTAGCAGGCACAAGTTTAGACTTATTTGGATACACAAATTCAGATTGGGTTGGTGATACTGATGATCGCAAGTCCACATCTAGCTATAGCTTTCACTATGGTTTTGGCCCCACTTGTTGGTAGAGCAAGAAGCAACATGCCATTGCTCTTTCTTCAACTGAGGCTAAGTATCAAGGAGCTTTCAATGCTACCATTGAGGCTATTTGGCTTCAAAATATCCTCACTGAACTTGGCATCACCTTTTAGAATCCATCAGTCATCTATTATGACAACCTAAGTGCCATTCAGCTATCGAAGAACCTAGTCCATCATCAATGAACCAAACACATTGAGATCCATATGCATTTTCTTCGGCAGCTAATTTAGGAGCAGGTGATTGATTTGCGATACTGTCCTACAATAGATCAAGTTGTAGATATATTCACCAAACCCTTCACTGAGAGCAAGTATTTTCATCTTTGGTCTCTCTTAAGGGTGAGACAAATCTCTTATGAGGGTCACTTAAACCTTCATTCACCCTCTCATGAGTAGGAGTTTTTTCCCACTAGGTTTTCTCCTTCTTTATCATTGAGAGGTTATTGTGTACATGGGTACCTCATCAGGCCTAGTAGTTGGGACCAATATTTTCATCTTTGTATTGTATACTTCTTCCTAATTTGCACTTAAGGGGGGGTGTTAGTGTGAAAGGGGTACTTCATCTAACTAGTTCATTCTTAGCTAGTTCTCCACCAAAGTCCTCTTCACACTAGCTTAACTTTACATAGGGATAAGGTGATTGAGCCTTTAGTGAAATGAGGTTTCACACCTCATAGGATGCCAACACTTGTTATAATCTGGTTGCATCTATCTCTCCCCTTGGCCTATATAACCAAGGCATTTCCTTTGTAATCTCAATTCTCAACCTGAATATAGCTTTGTATTCTTGAGAGGAATACAATTTATTCCTCCTCATGTTTCTGGTTTTGCTTTCGTTCAGTCATTATATTCCTGGGTACTGGTTATAAAATCTCACAACCCTTTCTTGAGTTGTTGCTTCCACAATAGATGTCAAATACTTACTACTTAAATATAAAATCATGATATTGAACTAAATACTTTATTGCATAAAAAATATAAACTCTTACAATTTGACAAGAATCTACTAAGGATTTCTCATTCAGTAAAACATATCTATTGTTCAACTAATAACATAAAATTAATAGCGATCAACTATCAACTAGTAACTAGAAAGAAACTAACTAGATAACTAGATTTACTCCACACAATAGATCCCACTATATAGGGTATGCAAGGATTCTTATTCATTCTAAGATTGAAAACAAAACCATAATGTATTTGTCCACTCTCCCTCAAATATAGGGAGAGGACTTAGTATTTTAACAAAAAACCATAATTAAAAAGTAGAAGAAGAGAAACTAAATTGGACCTTTTCCCTAATGGTTAACCGCCATGATAGAGATGTGTTATATGGGGAATGTCACGTCATGGGTTACTCCTACTCAAAATAGACTTCTTATTCTAGTTGTCTTATTTGATGGATAAGAATGTGCTTGTGGTGACTCATGAATTTCCATTCAATGGTTACCTTCACTCTCCTCTAGAGCTATTGCGATTCAACCATTCTGATTCTCTCTTGCAACTGTTTGCAGTTCTTATGTTGAGGGCTAAAAATCTATTTGCTACAGGTTACAGTCCTTCTAGATGCAAGAGGTTAGTTTTATCTCTAAGGCATACACATCATTAAAAATCATAGTTTAAGCATATAATCTAAATATCATGAACATTCATATATTCACACATACAAATGTCAACATATCATATTTGTATTTCTACATAAGTTTGTCAAAGTGTATGAGAGGTATATAAAAGATGCATGAAGTCTCAGGAATGTTAGTGAAAATTGGTATATTGAAATGATGAAAACATAAACTAATGAAGGAATAGTATCCATAAATTAAGCTCATCACTCCCCCCCAACTAAGCTATTTGCTTGTCCCCAAGTAACTTTTAAGGCTAGCGGTTATATTTCATAGTCATCTCTCCAAAATAAACTACAGTGCCAACTCCTTTTCCATGCTTTAGGTAATAGCCTTTCTAGTCTGGGAGCTTTGCCAATCTCTTATTTTATGTTGCTTCTTCTTCCCTTGTTTTCTCCCTATTTAGTGTCGTACAAGAAACAAGAGGATAAGAGGATGGAAGATAAGTGGAAACCAACTAACTCCATTTTAGGGAAATATCTATATACTTGTGAGACTTGTGAATTATGGCTACATAGTGTAAGAGAGGGGGACAAACCACGTCAAGGCTCTAGGTCATGGAGAGTCACGAGCAGAGGAATGCCCTAACTTACCTCACTCTAAAGGGATGTTTTGGAGTGAGGATTGAGAATGAAGAGCACTAGGAAGTACTTTTGCCACTCTATAGACCCATAATTCTATTTGGGGCTAGACAAGCCAATTTCTAGAGTTCAGACTGTACCTTAGATAGCTCTTTATCCGAGGACAGAATCACAAGTCTAGGATGACAGCACGATGCATTGGAATCTCTCTAGCACAGTGGTGTTCATACGACCAGAAAGCGTAAGACACAATAAAAACACCAAAAAATTACTAAACTGCCTAGCTAACTGATTTTAATGAAGTAAACTTAATGATGAAGTACGAAAAATAAAGGTGAAGATGATAAAGCAAGTAAATAAAAGCTAAGGTGATGAATATTATCTCACAAAAGTGTCAGTTTACTAGCTAACTCCATGCACACATTCACCTACACACAAGTGAGAAAGGAAAAATGTTGGGGCTATATAGGGGTTTGCCTCAGTCAAACCCCTGCTTTGGTGTTTCCACCTCCACAGACAACCATAAAGCAACGAAGTAGAATATGCGATAAAGGAAATGAAAGAATTACAATGAACACTACAAAAGAAAAATGCTACTCTATAAAATCACAAAGGAGAAGAATGAAGCGTTACGACCTCCACCCAAAGGCTCTCAAGGCTAATGAAGGGAGAATGCAAGCACAGAACTTGGAAATGTCACCACCATCACAACCGTGGTGAAGGGAGGTCTTGCAAGACTCCAAGCTTGCAACTTCTATGGTAGCCTCACACGTGCAATGTGGAGTTGATGGAGTGTCAAGTTGCTGCAATGCTCAAGTTGAGAGAATGCTAGTAGAATGCTTCAAGAATGTGCTTAAAGAGATCCCAAAGTGTGAAGAAAATAGAGTGGAATCTAGAGAGATTGATTGAATGTGTAGAATATTGAATGGAGATCAAGTGAATATGGAAGAAGATGAAGTGATTGTGAAGATTTTTCTTTTGAAGGTTGGATGAGAAGGAATAAGCCATTTTTGGGTGAGTTGGTCGATAGGACATTACAATTCATCCCCAATGAGGAGTGTAATGCCTCTGCCAACTTTAGATGCAAGAATCCATCAAGGATGGCAACATGCCGCACATATGTCCACGCGTTGTGCTGGCGTCCCCAACAAATATTCTCTCATCGACACATAAGACAAATGCCAAGTGGGTTTGGCAGGTGGGTGATGTTTTATTTCACCTCCATATTTGATTTTCTAAGGTGAGGGTATGTGAAAGGGGAATTTACACAAGGGGTGAAAATTCACTCCTATACACATAGTTGTAAACAAAGTGTGGCTCCTTTCTTTTCATCTCTAGTAAAAGATCTTCCCATCGTTTTTGAAGAAATTTAAAGGCTTTATTGATGGTCCCTATTGCTAATTCCTTTGTCCTTTTATAATCCTATTTTCTACACTCCATTATCTTCTTTCCAAATTCTTTGTGATCCAAGAGATCTAACCACTGATCTATTACTATATTTGGATCCATTGACTCCTTCCTGAGTTGTAAGGCAATAGATTTTTATTTTTCATGATATTCCTGTAGAATTGTCCCCCTTTGATGCACATTCCTGTATAAGAGACCAAATATCTTATTTGTAGAGCTCCTACAAACTCAATGCATTCCAAGAAGTGTCATCTGAAAGAAAGAAAAAGTGTAGATAGAACTCACACAATTGACCCTGCATCTTTGGTGTAGAGTTGTAAAAAATATCTAAAAACAAATATTTTTTATTCATTACAATAGGCAGATCACTAATCAATTGACTAAATTAAAAACATAAAAAATTATTTTGCAAGAACAAAGCATAGACTCTGACAAATGGCCTTTACTTCAGTAGTTGTGTTGTTTTGCCTTTCATTTCTTCAATCTGAACAATTTCAACTTTTTCACTTCTATTTCTTGCTTTTTTCAGTGCCCTAGTGTGGTTAGATACCATTTTAGTTATCTCCCTTGCTCATTCTTTCTCTTTTTGGGAGAATTCTTATGTTTTCTTCCATAGTTCAACACATAGGGACACAAAAAATGGTCCAGTGGGGGTTTTAATTGGTCCAATTGAGCTCTGGGGTGCTAGATATTTCCCTTCTATCTCTACTATAGAAATCTATGCCAATATCTCTAGTTTCAACTCGTGCTCAAACTTGTGGATTCTTTCATCCAATTATTTTATTCTAGCATCTCATTCACTATCTTTCTGTTGGTATGTCTTTAACAATTCCTCCAACTATTTTATCCTCTGCATTACTTCTTAAAATTCTTTATTAGTATTCTTTTCTTCAATGAAAATTTTCCCATCTTTTTCTAAAAATTATTCTTCTCCCATTTCACCTATATATTCACACCCCTCTGAAATAGGTCTTTTTGAAGATCTTTTCCTCATCTTTTTAGCTACAAAAATATCTTATGAACTTAATTCAAAAGTGGTAGAAAAATATGATGGTTGTACAACTGGTATGTTTATATCTTCACTAGTGGAATTCCTCTCTAAATCTGAATCTATCTCAATCATGACGATATCCCCTTTTTTTACTTTACTTGTACCTCTCATTGGATCTTTCTTGAGACGATGTGATCCCCTCTTAGATTATGCGGGCTTATTCTACCCTCTTGCAAGTGCAAAATAAGAAGCTCCACTCTTTCTCTTTTTACCTTTTGGTGGCCTCTTAGAAATAGGGGTTTCCTAATTGCTTTCTATTATGGGCTGCTCAACGGAGGCTCTAGGTTGTGTTTCCTAAAATCCCTACTCTTTTGATACTCCCATGTTGTGGGTAGGTGTTGCAGAAGGGGGACTAAAGGGAATTTCTCCCTCAGGAGCATCCACAATAAGCTCTTGTATTATTTGTTCCTAGCCCCTATTTTCTTCATTAGGAAATTCAAGAACATTATTGATATTAATACAATTGAGAAAATATTCTCATAATACATTTGGGAATTGAATCCTAAGGCTCCTCTTTATCGATAACATGACTAAACAAAAATGAGATAAACTTTGACTAGTTTCTTTTCCTTTTATACTTAGAAGACATTATTTTCAATAGATTATACAATTTTTTTGAAACATTCACATGCCTTCTATGGTGAAAATGAATTAACACTTTAAAATGGACTATATACAGTAATGACTATCTTCAATCACATTTTAAGTATCTAATTATGTGAGAAGCTACTTAATCCCAAAGCCAAGGCAAAGCCAAGCATTTGGTACATTGTGAGGAAGAGTCCACATTTTCTCCTAGCAAGGATAATTTATTCCTTGCTGCAATTACATATGCTCTCATTGGAAACTCCTCTCCTACTCTTGGAAGACCAGATACTTTAGCTACAACTGCCTCTGATGCGTCTACCCTCAAAACCCCTGACAATTTCCTCATCATTTTGTAGTGTGATGGAAAATTGTTGGATCATCACTTCGTTAAATTTTGTAAACCTCAAGAAATAACCTAGCCATCCAACTTGCGAAGATAGGTAGGCATTGCATGTCTTCAAGTAGCAAGTTATATGCTACTAATTCCCTATGTATGATATCACCCCCCATTGTAATGCTTCAATAATCCAAAATCACTTCATAATTCTTCTTTATTCTATTCTTGCTTTGTCACTCCAATTATACTAATTTTGTTGTGCTTGAATGTTGTATCACTCAAATGCACTTCTTAAGTCTTTTGTTTAGCACTTCTTTCTTGTTGAACACACCAAAGTACTGAGAGGGGGGTGAATCAACACATACTAAAACTTAAACATTTCATTTGAAGATTAAACATTAACTCACATTAACTAAAAGAAGAGCAGAAATGAAAATATGCATCATACAAGGACACCAAGATTTTTGCATGGAAAACCTAATGAGGGAAAAACCACAATGATAGTTAACTCACAATATAAGAAGTTCACTGCTTACAAAAGTTACAATATAGTTAAAGGCTCACTACCTAAGGACTTGCAGACTAAGGCACACAACCTTAGGGTAAGATACAAGGACCTATTGAGACTCACTATCTCAAAGAGAGATACATAAAAATTATAATAAAAAACATGAACATGAATTGCTAGGAAGAAGCATCCAACATATGTTGATGTTACAATCCCTTTTTTGCACAATCACTCCATCATACTGACTTCACACACTTCATATCCAAAATATTGCTCAATCCCAGTTTTCTATACATAGGTACCTTCACAAATGATTTTTTTCTTCTATAAATACCCTCTGCAACAACACAAACATTTAATTAGGTCAACTCCAACATAATCTTTGGATGAAATGTGTGATACAAGATAGTTCAGCTCCAAACATATACACTATGAAGAGAAAATGAGTTGTGGATCAACAGACAACAACATGACCAAAAATCATCACAACACATCCTTCAAGGAAAGATTAATTAATCAAGATCAACCACATATGAAGGAAACTACATTGTTGGCCCAAACAACATCAACACCACCAAAGCTACCAATTGTTCATTTTTACACCACCAAGGAGAGACCAAAAACATCATCCAGACCAAGATGTGAGAATTTTAGTCTATACACAATATCTATTCAACCTTCTTTTGAAGTATTTGATCATTATGTGTTGGCACAAGGAGAGAAACATATTCAATTGATGGAAACATAGCATCCTAGATAGATTGCAACACTTCAAACATAGGATATTGCATTTTTGTAGACCAAAACATCCGAGACTTACAAGGATGAATCCATATACATCTTTGAACATATCACCAGGTCCTCACAACCATATCTATCACATCAAAGGAATACAAAGCATTCCAATAGGCCTTCATAAACACTTAATTATGTCATAGCACAGATCAGAACTTTGTTACTTATAACTTTCATTATATAAGGTGTAATGACCTGAATAATTGGATATAACACCTTCACATCTTGACCATCTTATCTTCTAAACCGAAAGATAAAATATTCCTTTGTGGAGGGATACAAACCAAAATACCATGACTATGCCTTGGAGTATACAATATGAATTCCTTAGCAAATCTTTCAATGATTTCCTCTTCTTGTGCTAAGATATCCTTGTTAGGAGGAAATAAATTGGGATAAGAGAGAACATGGACTTCATCCTTTGTTGGAGGAATAATACCAAAGGCATAAAATGAAACATCAAACAAGGATCTCAAAGAAGACATTACCATTATAAAACACTCAGATAGTTTGAAATCTCTTTTAAAATGAAAACAATTATAAATGTTGAACAAAATATGACTATGATAGAGCAGTTCAACAAAAACTCAACGTAGATCTAGACATAAATCTTGGAGAATATATTATCATTAAAATCTAGTTAAAGATAGAATAGATAAGGGTGTGGGTGCCCTAGACCAAGAATGTAGGCTTTTTGAAAAATTATGAATCTAAAATGCAATATTGTGTTCAATGTTTAGAAAGTATATAGGTGTGGGTCTAAGAGTAAACATGTTTTTGGAAATGCATGGAAATCTAAATTTCTCTATCTAAAGCATATGCATACATAAAATTTTATGTTTATAGAGCAATGCACAATATCCAAACGATAATTTCCATAATTTAGGATACTATGACTAATCGAATTTATCTTGAAAATTAAAAAAATCAATACTTTTTGAACTTTTGAGATGATAGACAATATGCAAATTTTCATTTTTTCAATGCTTTTCCCTAATATATGCATGCAGTATGACTAATGAGAACAACCTAATATTACAATCAAATTTCAAAATGAAAACTATATGATTTCATAAGCTTTGCAAATGTAAAAAGCATCAAGTTCACCAAAATATAATGGGGGGAAAGGGGATCTAGGGTCTAAATCACACCTTAGCCCATCAAGCATTTAAGGACATAAAAATCATCATAAAATACCACTTGCTTACTATCCTCAATGGAAGATCCAAAACGGTTGATGAGGGTTTCAGTCATTTTTTATGGTTGTAGGGTTGGGTCTGATTTATAATTGATGTGTGTAATGAAATAGTGAATTGGGCTAATGATGCACCTACAATAGACTAGTGAATTTACAAAAAATGTAGGACTAAGACAAAAAAAAATATATAGAGAAGTAAAATGTAGTGACAAAAGAACCTGGAATTCAAATATGAGTTGAATTTGGTTGGCCAAGGGGGCACCCTAGGCTCTACTTTTTTAGATCTCTGAATAGATCTCAGTATGCTATAGTTTGTAGCTCCTTCCTTCCAAAATTAACATTGAAACTTCATCTATGATAAATAGTTCACCTTGCCCTTTAAATTTGTTGAAGGAAGATGCTTGAATGTTGAATCTTGCAATTAGGCCTTGAATCTCCTTCCAAATTTTCTTCAGATTGGTCACCTAGAAATAAGAAAGGAGAGAAAGGGTTATGTTATATAGGGGGTTGCCTATGTCAAACCTTATTTTGGTGTTCTCATCTCCACAACTGCTATGAATATATAAAGAGTGCTTACCCTAGGTCAAGTAGAGGCAAAATAGATAAAACAAGTGATAAATTGACAAGTGTTGCAACTTACCACTTTAGATTTGAGTTCTTTGATGTACTTAAGTCATGGAATATCTCATGCAAGGAAAATTGTGTGTCTAATTGAAGGTCATGCAAGTGTTAATACTCATAAAATAAATAAACATAAAATATGAACAAACTCACACATAAACTTGATGGATTGCTAACATGATGCTTGATTGAAATAATGTTGTAATATTTTTTCTTATTTCACTCTTGACTACTATTTTTAGGATGCTCCAATTGCTTAAAATTCCATTAAGTGTTTGAATGGTAATAAATAATTATATTTATGTACATTTATTTGTTTCTTGCAAAATTAATTTTAAAGAGCCAAAAACAATTGAAATTATAAATATAAAAATGTCGACAATAAAATGTTTAAATTTGGGCTAGAGTAGGTTGGGCACCCTAGACCAAACCAATTTTAGAGCTTTTTATGTTGTTAAATGAATATTTAATATTAATTTCCAATTATATCATGATGTTTTGAAAACAACATTAAAACGGGTAGATTATGAGCATAATTAGGTCCAGGCACATAAGGGGGAGCTAAACCTAGTATGAAATTGTCAAAGGTAGACAATTTACAATGTTACATTAATGTTAAGAAAAGTGTCAATGATTTCATCCTCTTGCAATAAAATATCCTCAAATTAGGATGAATTTTATGAGGGATCAAAATAATAGAGTGGCATATGAAGAGCTTATCACCATCACATGCATGGAATGAAATATCATGAAATGTTTGAGAAAAAATAGAAAATTATATAAAAAAGAAGATATGAAATGATATAAGTGCTACACTTTGATTTGTTATAAATTAACCTGATAAATTTTTGCATAGTAGACTACTTTAGCTTATGGGTGGATGGTATGCATGCACTCATTTTACCAATAGGAGTATTTAGGAAGAATAGAAGAAATGATGTCTTCATTGTTAAAACCTCTTATTTTTGTAATACTGGAATCAAATAGAATAGCACATGCACTCATGCTAAATTCTATAGAAGTATTATAGTAATGAATTTAGTAAACAATTATGATCTATTTTTTCTAAAGAAAATATGAAACACAAACTATTTAAGTAGATAAGAGGATTAAAAAATATGTACATATTTAAAACTATGTTATTACAATAGTATGATAAATTGATCTTATTAATGAAATAAAATTCCATCCAAAAGAGTAACACAAAGATATATATTTCTATAATAAAGTTATTTTTCTTCCTGACTGAACAATTCTCATCTTTTCAAATCTGTATACAGGATTATTTAAACTTTATTAATAGAAAATTTATCAATAGTAATTTAAAATGCATGTAGAATAGAATATATATATATATATATATAGGTTTAACATGGAGTTGGGGCTCACCCGACCAAGAGGGGCATGGCCATATTTAAGGTGCAACCCATTCATAGGGTACTGTGTTAAGATGGGAGGGCTGTAAACCCTCCCCAATAAAAAAAATATATAATGACTCTTTCTTGTTTTCTACACAAGAAACAAAAAAAAGGAGAAAATGAAATAGTATTTGACCAAGCTCCACCCATGCTCATCATCATCTGTGAATTCATCCTTCTCACGTGAGTTCATTTGTTTCTACCATAAATAAAGAAAATAATGAAGACTAAGATCTAGATTCTATAAACACAAAGAGGTGCTTAGGATTAGAGTATCCCATTGGAACCACATTTTGAAATTAGCATGTAAGTTGCCACAGTCACTTTAAAATTGTACAACGTTAAAGGGAATATGAGTTAAACGATTTAAGTGGATGGGTAGAGAGAGCGCAGGTGGTTCACGGATTAAACCTAAGACTTATAAATAAAGAATAAAAAAATTATACTTTTACGAGTCTAATGCTATGTGGGTGGGCGTTGGAAATTCAAACCCTTTTAAGAAGTAACCTTTAACATTTAAAATACTTCGATTTAAGTCTAACTCTCATGTTAAACATTTTATTCAAAGAAAAAAAACAAAAATCTTCTTCAGAAGAATCGTCTATAGGAAAAGTATCAATCTCTTCAAGGGAATAGGCATGAGCCATATATTGAACTAACAATTGTGCATATATTAGAATTTTCTTTATGTTTTTCAGGTTATAAGAAATTTCAGTTGGATGCATTTCTTGATTCTAGTTTAGCTAATCAAAGAAATGTTGGCATATGGTTTCTGGTGTTGTCATCGATGGCAACCTTAAGTCATTGATTTGGTTTGCACTTCAGTATTTGTCCATACCAAGAGACAGAGTGAAGAACAGGTTATCTGACTAAAGTTGAGTCTGTCAATCCATTTGCATTACCGGTTTATCAGTTTGAGTTGTGGATCTCAGGGAAGGTCATTGGGTATCTAGAATATCTTATTCTCAAGTTTTGTGTCGTCGCATCAATTGGTGTACGAGTTAGGAGATCTGGTTGACTGATTTTCTGTTTAACAATGCTAGAAGGCCGACTAAGTGAATGTGGTGTGCTGCGGATGTTCGAGGCGAAATTGTTTGAAGCATTTTTGGGTTTGAGGATTTTGTTTTGGGTCCTCACTATGTTGTGACCGACTTTGGATGGTGCACATTGAAAATAATTTGTGGTTTGAGCCGACGGTTGGAAAATGTTCTATGTTTTATTGAAGCCGACATATGGTTGATTAAATCTTTTGTTGCAGATATATATAAGCGATCATTTATATCATTTTGACATGGATGCAAATTAAGTGTGTGAAGTATGATGCAAAATTCAGTAGAGCGATTATGCACAGTTTCACTTATGTATAAAAGGATTTGTGATGCGAATTGAAGCAGAGCATAGAAGAAGAGTAGAATCAGACATAAGGTCAATAAATCGACTAATGTGCTTAACTGAAACTGTAATCAGGCATTAGTAAATGCTATTCCTTCAGTTCAATTCTTCAGATGGATTTAATCTGAATATTTTGTAAGGCAGTGAGCCTTTCTATTTTGAGCGGTGAGTTCTAGGTAGTGTGCCTGAATGCATGTGAATTCCCCATTTGTAAGACACTTATATTTGAGTACTCAAATTGTGGATTGACCTCCACCGTGGTTTTTCCCCTAACAGGGTTTCCACGTAAAAATCCTTGTGTTATAGTGTTGTGGATGATTGCTTTATGTGCTTGCATCTTTCTTTTAGTTCAATACTGTAAGTGGTTTAGGGATCAGATTAATAAAGTTAAATTTTGCAGAACACTGATTCACCCCCCCTCTGAGTGTTTCCTGATTCCAACAATAGGTATCAGAGCCTAGTTCCTTGGAAGAAGTTTAACAACTTGAGGTGGATCTTAGAATGTAATGGACTCTGGTAGTCTTCAACAACTTTTGGTGGCACTTGATGATTTTGATCAGTCCAAAGCAGAAGTATGAGAATTGAAAGCAAATCTTAAGGATGCTGAGAAATTCATTTAGACATTGAAGGATTAGATTATTAAGTCCAGTGAGAAAAGAAAGGATCTTTGTGATCAGATTAAGCAAAAAGAGAGAAAAATTATGGATAATGTTCACCTGAATCAAAACTTGAAGGAAATGACTGAAGAATGTGAAAAGCTTGCCAGTGACAATGCTACCTTAAAGCATGAGATGGAATCTATGGTGATGAAACTGACTAAGGAGATTGAAGAGAGAAAAAAGAATGAGGAGAATCTTGCTCAATCCTTAAAAGAAAGATCCGATAAATGCAACAAAATTAATGGAGGTTTCATTTCAGTTCGAGATTGAACTACAACAATCCAGAAACAATGAAGAGGAGCTTGAAAGACAAATTGTTATTCTCAGGGATGAACTTGCTACTACAAATGAATACAAGGAGAAGTTCAAGATTAGCTTAGTTAAGCTTGATGAGCTGACTCAAGGTCAGAAAAATGGAAATGACAAGCGAGGTCTTGGATACGAGAAAGGAGAAAGTTTCAGATCTGGACAAAGAAATTTTAGGCAAGGAAATTAGATGAACAAAGCAAAAAGGCATCCGGTAAGACAACCTAATGCTCAAAATTTTAATGGATATTGTTTTGCTTGCAATAAATTTGGTCATATGGCTACTCAATGTAGAAGTAAATTGAAATCGAGTGATCCATCATTCTTCAGCCAGTGTTTCAATTGCAATAAGTTTGGTCATAAGTCAATTGAATGCATAAACATGTCAACCAACTCTGTTAGTAGGAGGAATGTTAAATGTTATACCTATGGAAGATTTGGGCATATTGCTAACCAGTGCAAATCAAGAAGAAATCAATGGAATGACTGGTCTGAACAAGGAAATTTTGTGTGTTACAATTGCAACAAATACGGTCACATTGCAAGATTCTGTAGAAACAAAAATATGGATAGAAGGGGTCCGGCATACAAAGGAAGAAATACGTAGGAAGTTGATAAAGGAAAAGGGAAAGTGAATATAGATGTAATAAGAGATCAGATGAAGAAGACATGGGTGAAGAAGAGTCCCTTTGTTGTAGGAAATGAGCCAACACTAGAACCTGCTTCTAGTAATTCCTCCGGGAATTGATTTTAGGCCATTGGCCTAGGGGGAGTTTTTCAAGAAAATCCTTTTCCCCTATCTGTAGTTGGTGTTGGAATGCGGAAGATTGTCAACACTTGTATTAATTATTTATAGATGCATTTGAAAACACTCATAAATCAATTCAAGCAAGTGTAGGTCCGTAGAAGAATTTTTGTCTCGTTGACTGAGAGAACAGGGTATCCAGAACACCTAGGGAAAAAGCATTTAATACAACAAAAGGTTAGGTGTGCGAGTTATAAAAAGGAAGTTGAAACCCTCATTTGCTACTTTATATCGAAGAAAAGAAGGAGAGCACTCTGCAACAAAATTTTGAAAGTGTGAAGATAATTCAACGACGAAACCCTAATCCATCATGTGCTACAATTGTATTGAGAAATTTCCATTTAATTTGGTGTGCGGTTGAAAAACTTCCTTGATAGAAACATGAGTACATAAGGTAAAATGGAACAAATCAAAAGAATGATAAACCTAGATGAGTATAGCAGTGAGAAGATTAGAGATGTAAGAAACATGTTGTTGACTGATGAATTGAAACGACTGAAAGAAGCAAAACACAAAAGCTTGGATATTTGGAGTGAATTCCCCTATTTTGAGAATAAAAAAAATCATTAAGTTTATTCTAGATAGATTGAATGATGATGTTCTAACTCTGGATAAACCCTACCATATCTCGAAATAAGTGATTGGAACTGTAACTGGATTATGTAAAGTTGGGGATGTACCGAGAAAGAAGTCAATTCGAAATAAAGAAGTCAAAACCCTAACTAGAGTTATTGGAGATCAAAGGGAATTAATAATCTCAACAATTAGAGATTCAGTGACAAGGTACATTGCGCATGGAGTATCTTACAAAATCTTTTTCATAAACAGAGAAGGTGCAACTTCGGCAGGTGTCGTTTACATTTCAGACAAGATGATAATGAAAGATCAGGATTTTGACCTTTGCGGATTACTGAAAGATCAACTGATGGAGAACGTACAATTGAAAAAGATGACAGATTACCCTTTCAAGTTTGGTACTTTGGTTATATGTCTTGTGATGTATTTTATGAATTGCTTACCATTGAACAACAATGTAATATGGGAAGAGAGTGAACCAGTTTGCAAACAAATTTACATACACTCTAAGAATTTGGAAAACTCTGATCAAGCATATGAAAGTTTCTTTAAAGGTTTGCTAGGAAATTTTGGCTCAATTGGTATTCCTCTTCCGGTAAGGGCACTTGAAGTTGGTTCCTCCTCCGGTGAGATGGAGAGAAAGAGGAAAAGAGCAAAAGAAATTGATGTATGTACTCCTCCAGCATGCAAGACTCCAAGAGTTGAAGGGAAAGGAAAAGAATAGGTGATTGTAGATATACCTGATGAGGAATCTGATAAGGAAACTGAGGACACCCAAAGAAAAGAACTGGAAACAATCGAACCGGAACAAGAAAAGGCAATGATACAAGAAATTGAAGAAGAAGGCGATTTAACCAAAGAAGAGCTATTGTAGCTTATTCATGAGGAAGATGGAATGCAAAAAATCACAAACATATGGTCTATCAGACCTTCATATGAGCAGGAAATGACTTTAAACATACTAAGTTCTCATCTTGTGCACAACCATATTAAACTAGAGAGTCTACAAAATACGTTTCTAGAAGAGATGATTGAATGCATCAAGGAAATCATGGACTCTAAGTCTCAGAAAAAGGAAGAAGAAGTAATTTTACACCTGAAGAAGCAGTACAGATTATCACTCACCAAGCTAAAAAGGAACATGAATCAACTAAGGCAATGCATAAACACAACAAACAACATCTATAACTATTGTCTTCGTTGGGATCATGGAATTGACAAGTACAAAGAAAAGTTGGAACAAATTGAAACACAACTAAATAATATTGGACAATACTTTAACATGTTTCAGGATCAAGATGGTGCAATTAAGAAAAGGATTCAAGAATTACAGACAGAGCATACAAATGTTCAAAACACTAGAAACAAGATTGTTGACACCTTTTGGAAAGTGAAGGAAATAACATAACGTAGACTGGAACAATTGATTGAGATACTGAAGAAAGGAGAGATATTAGAAGAAGCCATCATCATTCTGGAATCCCTCATCAAGATTATCAACCAAAAATCCAAAAAAAACAACATGATCATAATCACCGAGATTGCAGTAGAAGCATGGAAGAAGTTTCTTCTGGAGATGAAGGAGAAATGCAAAATAATATTCTAATACGAGCAGCGGTTGTATTGCTTCAAAATTTTGAACCATTTTTTGAATAAGTAAGTTTTTGGTTACACCCCAAAAGGGATTATTGTAATAATTTTTTTTTGGGTTTGTCATTGATGTCAAAGGGGGGAAGAGAGCAGTCAAAATGCCTTATCAAATTCAGGGGGATTTGTGTCAACTATGACTTTTTGAAGTCTTGAAGGATCGTAGTATGTTGGTTCCGACACTTAGTCATTTTTCACTAAGTATTGTCATCAATGCCAAAGGGGGAGATTGTTGGAATATGTCTTTTGGTGTTGTCATTGATGGCAACCTAAATCATTGATCCGGTCTACACTTTAGTATTTATCCATACCAGGAGACAGAGTGAAGAATAGGGTATCCAACTAAAGTTGAGTCTGTCAATCCATTTGCATTACCAGTTTATTAGTTTGAGTTGTGGATCTCAGGGAAGGTCGTTGGGTATTTGGAATATCTTATTCTTGAGTTTTGTGCCGTCACACCAATTGGTGTACGAGTTAGGAGATCTGGCTGACTAATTTTCTGTTTAACAATGCTAGATGGCCGACTAAGTGAATGTGGCGTGTTGTGGATGTTTGAGGTGAAATTGTTTGAAGTATTTTCGGGTTTAATGATTTTGTTTTGGGTCCTCACTATGTTGTGACCGACTTTGGATGGTGCGCATTGAAAATCATTTGTGGTTTGAGCCGACGATTGGAAAATATTATATGTTTTATTGAAGCCAACATATGGTTGATTAAATCTTTTGTTGCATATATATATAAGAGATCATTTATATCATTTTGAAATGGATGAGAATTAAGTGTGCAGAGTATGATGCAAAATTCAGTAGAGCGATCATGCACAATTTTACTTGTGTATAAAAGGATTTGTGATGCGAATTGAAGTAGAATCAGACAAAAGGTCAAGAAAGTGACTAATGTGCTTAACCGAAACTGTAATCAGGCATTATTAGATGCTATTCCTTCAGTTCAATTCTTTAGATGGATTTAATCTGAATATTTTGTAAGGCAGTGAGCCTTTCTGTTTTGAGTAGTGAGCTCTAGGCAGTGTGCCTGAATGCATGTGCATTCCCCATTTGTAAAACACTTATATTTGAGTACTCAAATTATGGATTGACCTCCACCGTGGTTTTCCCCTAACAGGGTTTCCACGTAAAAATCCTTGTGTTATGGTGTTGTGGATGATTGCTTTATGTACTTGCATCTTTCTTTCAGTTCAATGTTGTAAGTGGTTTAGGGACCAGATTAATAAAGTTAAATTTTGCAGAACACTGATTCACCCCCCTCTTAGTGTTTCCTGATTCCAACAAGAAAAGTTTGAAAAATAATGTTGCAGCATGAATCCTTTGCAATTCTAGAATCCTAAACAAGAAGAATGTGAAATTCATATAAAACTAGAATGTAGGTCAGTGATATCTCATGAACCATCATATTTAATGATCCCAGTAGAAGTTAAAGAGATGGATGATCATTTACAAGAGCTACTTGAAGGAAATTTTATAAGGCCTAGCAAAATCCCATTCTCATGTCCAATATTTCTTATCAATAAAAGAGTAGAAAGAGAAAGAGGATTTTGGTAAATCAAGATATAAGAAGAAGAAGAAGAAATATTTATTAAACCTTTGGGACTAGAGGAGGCTCCAATTACATACACATGTGACAATCATTGTGTAATGGACACACAAATTACTAGGTTTCAATCCATGTGTTGGTATGTAAGGACAAAAAAATAATTTCTTAAAATGTTGTAGGTTTGGGTTCATTAACAACATTAATTTGTTACAAACAAAATTTGAAGATTATGTCGATATATTTACTCCAAACTTTCCTCCTAACATGGGATAATTATTTAATCACATTCATGGTGATTTGTTTCATTGAGAGTATGTGTAATTATTTGGTCAGACCACAAGGATATGGAATTCCTATATTTGAATTTATCCTCTTCATTACCCATGGTTTCTTGAAGTCTTGATTGAAGATATTTCTCCAACTTTATTCCTTGCAAGAATTTTTGTACAAACAAAAGTGGATACAGTCAGAGTTCATGAGCAACAAAGGGTCGTTTATGCTTTCTATGCTTATCCATCTAATTGGGATGATATTTTCAAGCCTTTTATAGATACTCTTTTACCACCTCTATCACATATCCACGAGGAAAATTAGTGAGGACATGTGCTTGCCAGTCTTGTGATGTCAATTGCATTAAGATCTGACAACAAGATGCAAACCTATTGAAAAACCAAGATCCTTGTAGCCACTTACGAGTGTTAAGCAAATCGTTCTTACTATATGGTTTCATAAAAAGTGATAATAAGTTGTAGAAAATTAGTATTTTAGTAAAAATATTAATAAATTTCATATATATTAATATTTATGGATAAATATTTGTCAACTAATATTAATATTATGAAATAAATTAATATTTACTAAATAAAGAAAATCACTACACTCGAAATGTCAAAGTACTTTATTATTTCACTTACCCCTCCACTACTTATTCCACCATTCCACTTACCACTCCACTATACACTAAATTCCAAATTCTATTCACCAAAGTACTTCATCTACCATTCACATCTACCATATACTCATCTACCACATGTACATCCACCACTCTCACCCACCACTCCCATGTACCACATACCTCCAACTACCACTTGGCCTCCACTTCCTATAAATAAGGCCTCGTGAGCTCATTTGAGGCATTCTAAATTTTGGGCTTGAGCAATCAAAGACTTGGGCATCTAGAGTAGAAGTGATCTCTAGTGTCTTAGGAAGTCAAGTAAGCTTACGGTCTAGCTTGTAATTCCAATATTTTAGAAAAAACAAATAGACTTATGCTCTTAGCTTGCACTTCATGAGATTTAGCTAATCAAAAATCTATTTGTGATAAGAAATCTAGAAATATTGTAATGATATTTGTATATTAATAAGATCATATTCTCTTATCTTCTACAACTGTTTTCAAGAGCTTATATGTTTGGTATTAGAGCATTTGTCGTAATACTATTGTAATGTTGCATGTTTTATTTTAAATGCATTGTGTCAATAATGTTGTTTTGTTGTAAATTGGTATCAAAGCTACATTATGGTACCAGAGCTACATTATGTCAATAATGTTGTTTATGTTCATAGTCATAATCAGGTGCAATCTTGATCATAACATGTTTCTCCCAATTTTCTAAAATTTGTAAATCATCATTCTCAAAGATATCTACAAAACTATTTGTGGAAGAATTATCAAAATCAATTTCTATACTAATAGAAGAATGATAATCCTTTTCCTCATTTGTTTCTTTTTGTGCATACACTGGTTCATCCACAAAGACTAGTTCACTAATTTCTTCAGTGATTCCTACTTCGGCCATCTAATCTTTTTCCACAAATGCATGTGTATGTTCTTTAGCTTGTTTTTGGATTTGTTTTAGATACTAGCATAGATGGGCCAGGTTCATCATCAAACAATCCACAATATTCTATTTGCATTACGTCATTTTACAAATGATGACACTAATACCTTCTTGATTATTCATCAATATAATGCCTTAGTTTGAAAGGAATGCCTAGAGTTGCATGGTGATCTTCTGGGTTGTTATGATGATAAAATATTACTAGGAACAATTAGGACATATTAACATAAATTCAAAATTATGCTAGCATGCATACACATTAGGTACAACTGTAACAATATTATTTCCACCTTTGTCCTTAATCATCTTGTATAAGATTGTATGCCTCTCAAATCAAGACTAAAATCATTATAAATTGGAGACAAAAATAAGTAAGATCGTTCTAGGAATATATGATTCTCATATTTATCCAATTCTATATCTAAGTTAGATCCACTATCATTATATTATTTTTAATCAAATTGGGTGTTTCTATTGAAAAACCCACCCAATTTTATCATCTTATCTCATTACTGTGTTTTAAAACTCACCAAAATTCATCTTGTATCTTATCATATTTTATAATATTCTTTGTATCCATCCATATAAAATTTCTACAAAACTATCCTTATATGATAAACCACTAAGTATTACATCAAATTCAATATTTTATATCAATGGTGCTTAGAAAGTTGTGGGTGGATGAGTTATTTTCACAAGGATCCTTGAAGTAATAAGTTCTCACTTTGATCTGAATCTCTTTTTATTACTAAATCCTCTTCAAACTCCATGAACACCTCTTGGTTTATTCTCAAAGCATCTTACTCGTTATCAACCCTTTCACCATCTCCATAACCTATGTAATACATGTATGTATATATACATGTATAGACACATACATCTATGCACACATATATATACATGTACATGTATGTATATAATATATCATTTGAAATATCATGACATTCAAAACCTCAAGATATTGCATTGTACCATTATTTCAATAAATGTATTATTTTCCTCGTCTTTATCATTTAAATTTAAATATATTTTTTTATAGATAAAAGGCACAAGTTCTGAAATATTATTATAATATATAAAAGTGAAATTTAAAGATTTATTTTCACACATATATATAATTTGAAAGTTTATGTTTTCTAAATTAAAATGTTTTCCAATATTAGCCTAGGAAGAATCTATTGTTTGAATTTTTTTTGGTTACTAGTTTTATTTTTAAAAGATCGTGTTCAAATATACCTAAAACTGTTTCAATTTTATAAAAAATAAATAAATTATTTGAACTAAATTTTAATCTAAGATATAGAAAATTAAATAAATATTAAAATCGGAATAGAACTTTAAAAGACTAATGAAATAGAAAATAACACAAAAATGAGAACTTGTGACCAAAATTTGGAGTCATTGGATGATACACCTATACAATGCATTGACATTTGAATTAAGAGCTATCATAAGTATAGTACTTTCTAGTGTAGAGGTATAGCAAAGTCACATTTCTATCCAAATATCCCTACTTATTTGCACAATGGTGAACACAAAACACATAGTAGTAATCTAGGTGATGTAGATTATTGTGTTCATTATTGTGTAATTAAGCATTCTTATAGTATTTTTAGTATTCATTTTTGTATAATTAAGAAGTTATATTTGGGTAGAAATGTGAGATTAAACATCTAGACCAACATGTGATATACATATGATATCTGTAGATGTTCATGCATTGTATGAGTGTATTTTCTAATGACTTAAAATATTGGTTCCAAGTTTTCATTTGTGTCATTTTCTATTTTTTCATTATTTTTCTAAAGTTATATTCTAGTTCTACTATTTATGCATTTTTCCATTTCTCACATTATTTTAGTTCAAGTAATTTTTTTATAGATAAAATTGAAACATTCCTAGGAAAATTTGAACACTTTCTATTTCAAAACAAAAAATAACATAAACAATCTTTTTTCAAAAATTTATAAGTTAAATCACATATTTTCATATATTATATTTTGGTGAACCCACCATCACTTGTAAAATTCTAAATTACATTTTGGTGAAACTACATTTCTCTTCATTTTTAAAAATATCTAATTTCTTTTTGCAATCTATTCATTTGACAAATTTTATGAGGTAGTTGATTTCCTTGAGGACTCCCTTAACATTAAAATATAAAAATATGTTTTTTCTTTATCTATGTAAAATGATATTAATGTAATAATTATTAATTAAACCTTCAAATGCAAATTTTAAAAATACTAGCATAGTGCATAGTGTCTCAATTGTACCTTGTCCTTTTCATCCAATCATTAGTGTCCAAGGTGTTATGAGCAACCCTCAAGATTCTAGCTATTTCTCTTATATCAAACATTTCATAAAATACCAACCTCTAGCTATTAATTACCATCAAAGAGATCACACTAATAATACTTCAAGTAACAAATAGGTAACCCATGATCATATTTCTCTTCCTCCGTCAACTCCTATTATTCAATAAGCTCCCTATCTTCCTATTAATAACGGTGGAAAGTATGGTCTTATTAAGCATCTCCAAGATACTCAAGATAAGATCTCTCTTTAGGAGTTCAATTAAACTTCACCTTCTTATCATGTTATTTTTGAAGAGGCCCTACAAAAGGTTTCTATTTCATCTTCTATTAATTGGAATGAAGTAGTTGGCTTAGTTGATTGTATCAAAACCAACACTCTTATATCATTTTCCAACAAATAAACTACCTTATCTTGAGGTTTAGAAATAAAATGAGGGTCTTCTTAATACTATTAGCATAAATTCTATCAACATTAATTAGACTCTAATTAACAATGGTTCTAGTAAATATTGAAAACTAGAAACCCATTTAGCTCATCCAATGGTAAGGATCAATCATTCTTAAGATAATCTTTAGGAGTAGTTACCAACTCTATAACCTATGTAATGCATGCGGGATACGTCATATCTTTGGCTTCACCCATGTATATGCATGTCTTTTTTGTCTGCCCAAAGTGTCTAAGTATAAGCTATAAATTGAAAGATGAGAGAATTTGTGTGAAAGAGCTAAAAAGAGTACTAAAAGTTATAATTTGTAAATTGAAGTAGCTACCTACCATAGTCAAGAAAGGATATACAACCTAAACAAGTGTTTAGATATAGATGTACTAAACATCTTTATAAACAATTTTTTTACTTAAGTTTTAGTTTAATGGTTATATTTATTACTATAGTGTATTTTATTTAGATTGAGATTGTAATAAATTATATTATGAAATTTAAAAATTAAAAATTATGTCACAAAAAAGTTCTTGGCTGCCATGTGGACAAAGCAAACTGGGCAAAAGAAAGCTCACTATGTCCAAAAGTTCAACCCAAATTGGGAGCACGGTGATACAACTTATTTAGGTGTTGCTATTAAGGGTAAAACAAGATTGCAAATAGCTCAGTTGAAGATCGGGTTGCATCATCTTAGGTGCGAAACTGGAAGGTGGACTATAATTAAGAAAACGTTGGAAGATATAATTTGCATATTTTGTAGTAAATGGATGGTAGAGACATAATGACATTTTATCATGGAGTGCACGGTGTATGAGGATATTCGTAGTCAATACGAAGACAATTTGAAGATCAACAACCTACACGAGCTATTTGACGAAGAAAAAATCATCAAAACTGTTAATTTCCTAAACAAAATTCATAATAGAAAATCCAACATCAAATTTTTGTAGAGATTTCGTAATTTTATTATTCTCGATCCCTTAAACTTTTGGTCTCGTAGACACATTAAAATCCCTCATTCATTTATAGCTGAGCCAGACAATATATGCAGAGGGTATTATTATTCAGAGGCTGTATTCAATATGTGGCGCATGGCTATTGGCTTTATTATTTGCGTGGGTCCCATTTTCGACCAAAACATGCTTTGGGGCAGGAGGCCACGCTGGATGCCAGACTGTGGTCCCACTCTTTCATGCCACGTGTATTAAAGCTGAACGATTTTGATGTACATATATATAGGATGAGGCGTTGTCCGTTGTCTGTTTAATTGTATTCACGTGAAAAATACGGTTTGATTGCGAAGGGGTTGGAAATACTAGGTAAGTTTGATTTGACGAAGGACATAAATCGTGGGGCCCACGATCGTCATATCCCAGTCCTTGGAAGGTTGCGTAATTCACACGCTCAGCTCCCTTACCCTTACTTCTTTCAAGTTTTTATGTACGATGGTGAAAGTAAAACCTAGCTTTGTAATGATTATTAAAGACAATGAAAAGCCAAGTATGTAACTTACACAGGGATTGTCAGATGTAATAAATTCGACATGACTGTAGTTGTATAATAATAATTATCAAAAAAGGTTTAAACGTACAGATGTTTGCGTCCTTCCTCACTGTTGTGAAATGGTAAGTTGCCTTCTCTTCATTCACGCACTTTCTTCCATCAAAATGTCACTTGTTACTTTTGCCTATTTTAAATTTAATTGAAGAGGTATCTCCAAATAAAGTAAAAACTATGAGAGCATTGATTCGATATAAAAATAAATAAAATTTGAGAGTTTGCACACTTTGGGCTTCTTTGATTTGGTTGTGCTAATGTGATTTTATTTTTATGTAATGAATTTTGATATATTTTTTATTTATTCGTCAAATTTAAGATCTTTTATAATTGTATGTTTAAGTGTAGGAAATGCAATAAAATATATAATGGGTATAGCAAAGATACTTAGTATGCTAGAGAAAGAGATTTCAAAAACACTAGAAATAAAATTGTTCTTTTCCACAAAAAATTATTCAGGAAAAAGGGACACCAACATCTACAGTATTTCCTAAGGAAAAACAAAGGCAAGAGTAGTATATGATGGGCTTAATTTATGACTATTTTTCCTTCATTAGTTTATGTTTTTATCATTTCAATATACCAAGTTTCACAGGCATTCCGAAGACTTCATGCATCTTTTGCATACCTTTCATGCACTTTGATAGACTTAAGTATGTGAAAATACAAATATGATATGTTGACATCTGTATGTGTGAATGTATGAATGTTTATGAGATTTAGCATAATTATATGCTTAAATTATGATTGTTAATGATGTGTATGCCTTAGAGATGAAACTAACCTCTTGTAGCTAGAAGAAATGTAACCTGCGACAACTAGATTTCCAACCCATAGCATAAGGACTGCAAATAGTTGAAGGGGAGAATTTAGAATGGTTGAAGCACGACAATTCCAAAGGAGTGCAAAGGTAACCATTGGATGGTCAACCATGAGTCACCACAAGCACATTCTTATCCACCAGATAAGACGATTGGAAGAAGTGTATTCTAAGTAGGAGTAACCCATGATGTGGCATTCCCTGTGAAACTAGCAACTATCAACTATCAACTAGCAACTAGCAAAAAATAACTAAATAACTAGATTTACTCCACACAATAGATCCCACTATATAAGGTCTGCAATAATTCTTATTCATTCTAGGATTGAAAACAAAACCATAATGTATTTGTCCACTCTCCATCAAATATAGGGAGAAGAGGACTTAGTCTTGTAATAGAAAACCATAATTGAAAAGTAGAAGAGAAACTAAATTGGACCTTTTCCCTAACGGTTAATTGCCATGACAAAGACATGTTACATGGGGAATTCCATGTCATAGGTTACTCCTACTCAAAACATAATGATTTTTCTAGTCATCTTATTCGATGGATAAGAATGTGCTTGTGGTGACCCATGATTGACCATTTAACGGTCACCTTCACTCTCCTCTGGAATTGTTGTGCTTCAACCATTTTGATTTTCTCCTGTAACTGTATGTGGTCCTTATGTTGTGGGCTAAAAATCTAGTTTCTACAGGTTAGAATCCTTCTAGATGCAAGGAGTTAGTTTCATTTCTAAGGCATACACATCATTAACAATCATAATTTATGCATAGAATATAAATCTCATGAACATTCATACATTCACACATACAGATGTCAACATATTATATTTGTATTTTCACATACTTAAGTATATCAAAGTGCATGAGAGGTATATAAAGGATGCATGACGTCTTAGAAATGCTTTTGAAACTTGGCATATTGAAATGATAAGAACATAAACTAATGAAGGAACAATATCCATAAATTAATCCCATCACCCAACTAAGCTATTTTCTTGTCCCCAAGCAACTTTTATGGCTAGAGGTTATATTGCAGAGCCATCTCTCTAAAATCAACTATAGTGTCAAATCCTTTGTCATGCTTTAGGTAATAGCCTTTCTAGTCTGAGAGCTTTGCTAATCTCTTGTTTTATGCTATTTCATCTTCCCTCATTTCCTCCTTGTTCATTGTGGTATAGGAAACAAGAGGACAAGATGATGGAAGACAAGTGGAAACCAAGTAACTCCATTTTTTAGTGCAATATCTATATACTTGTGAGACGTGCGAATTATGGCTACATAGTTGTAAACAAAGTGTGGCTCCTTTCTCTTCATCTCTGGTAAAAGATCTTCCCATTTTTTTGAAAAAAATTAAAGGCTTCATTGATGAACCATGCTGCTAATTCCTTCATTTTTTATAATCCTATTTTCTACACTCCATTATCTTCTTTCCATCTCCTTTGTGATCCAATAGATCTAACCATTGATCTATTACTGCATTTGGATCCACTGAATCCTTCCTGAGTTGTAAGGCAATAGATTTTTATTTTTCATTATATTCTTGTAGAATTGTCACCCTTTGATGCTCATTCTTAATATAAGAGGCCAAAGCTCTTATTTGGAGATCTCCTACAAACATCAATGGATTCCAAGCAGTGTCATTTGAAAGAACAAAATTGTGTAGATAGAACTCACACAATTGATCTTGCATCTCTAGTGTGGAGTTGTAAAAATTATCTAAAAAAATATTTCCTATTCATTGCAACATGAAAATCACTAATCAATTGGCCAAATTAAAAAGATGAAAATTTCTCTTTCAAGAACAAAGAATAGACTTTGACAAATGGCCTACACTTCAGTAGTTGTGTTGTTTTGTTTGTCATTTATTCAATCTTCACTTTCAAATTTTTTCACTTTTGTTTCTTTATTTTTCAGTGCCCTGGTGTGGTTAGATACCATTTCGTTTCTCTCCCTTTCCCATTCTTTCTCTTTTTTTGGAGAATTCTCACGTTTTCTTCCATAGTTCAACACCTAGGGACACAACAATTGGTCCAGTGGGGGTTTTAATTGATCCAATTAAGATTTGGGTTGCTGGATATTTCCATTCTATCTCTACCATGGCAAGCTATGCCAATATCTCTAAAATCAACGTGTGCTCAAACTTGTGGATTCTTTCCTCCAATTCTTTTATTCTAGCATCTCGTTCACTATCTTTCTATTGGTATGTCTTTAACAATTCCTCCAACTATTTTATCCTCTAAATTTCTTCTTGCAATTATTTATTAGTATTCCTTTCTTCAATGAAAAGTTTCTCATCTTTTTCCAAAAATTGTTCCTCTCCCATTTTACCTATATATTCACACCCCTGTGAAACAAGGATTTTTGAACATATTTTCCTCTTCTTTTTATCTACAAAAATATCTTATGAATATAATTTAAAAGTGGTAGAAAAATATGATGGTTGTACAATTGGTATGTTTACATCTTCACAAGGGGAATTCCTCTCTAAATTTGAATTTCTCTCAATCATAATAGCATCCTCTTTTTGTGCTTTGCTTGTATTTCTCATTGGCCCCTTCTTGAGAAGATGTGATAGCCTCTTAGATTATGTGGGCTTCTTCTACCCTCTTACAGGTGCAAAAGAAGAATCTCCACTCTTTCTCTTTTTACCTTCTGGTGGCCTCTTAGAAATATGGGTTTCTTGATTGCTTTATGTTGTGGGTTGCTCAACAAAGGCTTCAGGTTGTGTTTCTTGCAAACCCTAATCTTTTGGTACCCCCATGCTATGGGTAGGTGTTTTAGAAGGGGAACTAGAGGGAATATCTCCCTCAAGAGTAGCTTCAATGGGCTCTTGTATTCTTTGTTCCCTACCCCTATTTTCCTCATTAGGCAATTCAAGAATATTGTTGATATTACTAGAATTGAGAAATTATTCTCATGATACATTTGGGAATTGAATCCTAAGGCTCCTCTTTACCAATAATGTGACTAAACAAAAATGAGATAAATTTTGACTGATTTCTTTTCCTTTTATACTTAGAAGACATTGTTTTCAATAGGTTATATAAAAAGTTGGGAACATTCACATGCCTTCCATGGTGCAAATGGCAACAATTTAAATGGACTATTTACAAAAATGACTATCTTCCATAACATGTTAAGTTTCTAATTATGTGAGAAGCTATTAATCCTAAAGCCAAGGCAAAGACAAGCATTTGGTACCTATAGAGTAGAAAAATGTAACCCTTTATATTTTCACACTTGTTTGGGCCCTCCTATTTAAATTGGACTTAATAATGCCTTAATTTAGTTTTGTTAAATGTACCTCTTTATATTTACACTCTTATTTGGGCCCTCTTAATTAATTGAGATTAATTATTCCTTAATTAACCCTTTTAATTTATTTCCAAGCATATTTAATTACATTTTCCAAAGGGGAAACCTGACATTAATTAATGTCTAAACATAACACTTTACATTGAGCAATGTGTGTTCTAGGTTTATGGACTTGGGAACCATTTGTCCATGGGAGAATGGGTCCTCCCTAAACCTTAGGACCTAAATTTAAATTATGTTTTTGGCATTATTTTAACATCTTCAAATCCATAATTCAATGTTAGCTTGTGATATTTGAATTTCGGGTAATTAAGGATACATACCTATAAATACAAGGTTATTTCACTAAGTTTCACCTAGAGTTTTCAGGCTAGAATTTTCAAGTGAGAAAAAAGTGTAGAAAATTTGATGATCAAGGGCATTCAAGAGAAGATATATTAGAGTTTTATTGTAGCATTCAAGATCCATTCATCATGTCATAGTCTTCTTGCATCATGTATGTTTTTGGAGCTAACATTGTGATGTAGGTTTCATGATCAAGTCAAGCATTCAAAGTATCATTTCAATCAAGGTTCAAGTATCAAGATCTACATTCAATTCAACCATTTCATGCAAGTTGTAGACCTCCTAAGATCTCCATCATCAAGGTTTCATGCAAGGGTTTGTTGAGTGGTAAGATAGATTTGTTCATTCTTCATTCCCTCTTTCATGTTTCATTTCAATTCAAGGCTTGATTACTAAAATAGGGTTTGACCAAGGCAAACCCCTATTCACCAAAAACAAACATTTTTTTCTCTTGTATGTGTGATTGCAGATTTAGGTTGAAGAAGATTTGAAGATATTTTGAAGTGCAAGATTTACAAAGTTGTCAAAGTTGTCAAAATTGTCGTCATCTCATGGAAACTAAGATCTCAGAGTCATTTTTGACATTTCAACTATGAATCCTGGGAAAATTGGAAGATTTAGATCTGTATTAGAGGTGCCTAAAAGTTACAAAAAAACCCTGCACTTGGACCCATTCACCCATGAGCAAATGAGTCTCAGATCAGCTTCTAAAAAGCACTTTTGGTGATTGGTACACAAGTCTCTGCTCTTCTCAAATCTACAATCTATTTTTTGGTTCTACAAATATTGTTTAATATCATTGTTTCAAGTTTTAGATTGCATTTTGGTATTGATTTTCTATTTTTAGTTTTTCTCCCCAAAGTGTTGTTTGACCTTGACCCCTGTCCTTCAGTCATAAGGAAATATGAAGATTCCGACTTTGACTTGATTCACCAAAGGGTTGTTAATCAATTCATTGTGTGGATCTCATTTCCTAATGAAATAAAGGAAGATAGGTCTATCTACTATCATTTTGGTGAACCCCCTTTCATTAAAATCACCCCCTATTTTTGGATGTTTCAGTAACTTGTGAGGAAGAGTCCATATTTTCTCCCAACAAGGATAATTTATTTCTTGCTACAATTACATCTGCTCTCACTCGAAACTCATCTCCTACTCTTGGAAGACCAAATACTTCATATACAACTGATTCTGATGCATCTACCCTCAAACCCCTAACAATTTCCTCATTGTTTTGTAGTGTGTTGGAAAATTATTGGATCATCACTTCATTAAATTTTGTAAGCCTCAAGAAATAATCCATCCATCCATCTTGCAAAGATAGGCAGACATTGCCTATCTTCAAGTAGCAAGTTATGTGTTACTGGTTCCCTTCGTATGATATCACCCCCATTGCAATACTTCAATAATCCACAATCACTTCACAGTTTTTCTTTGTTTTATTCTTGCTCTGTCAACCTAATTATACTACTTCTATTGTGCTTGTATGTTATATCACTAAAATGCAATTCTTAATTATTCTTTTTAGCACTTCTTTCTTGTTGAACACACCAAAGTACTAAGATTAGGGTGAATCAACACATACTAAAACTTAAACATTTCATTTTTAAATTAAACATTAACTCACATGAACTAAAAGAAGAGAAGAAATGAAACCATGCACCATACAAGCACACCAATATTTTTACATGGAAAACCCAACAAGGGAAAAACCATAGTCAGAGTTAACTCAACATATGAAGCTCACTACGTACAAAAATTACAATGTAGTTTAAGGCTCACTACCTAGAAGGAATTGCAAACTAAGGCACACAACCTTAGGGTAAGATACAAGGACCTACTGATACTCACTATCTCAGAGCAAGATACATGAAAATTATAATAAAAAATATGAACATGAATTGCTAGAAAGAAGCATCTAACATATATTGATGTTACAATCCCTTTTTCGCACAATCACTCCATCATGTACTGACTTCACACACTTCATATCCTACATACTGCTCAGTCTCAATTAGATATAGATAGTTAACTTCACAAATATTTTTTTTCTTCTATAAATACCCTCTACAACAACACAAAAACTCAATTAGGTCGGCTCCAAGATGATCTTTAGATGAAATGTATGGTACAACATAGGTTGACTCCAAACATATACATTATAAAGAAAAATGAGTTGTGGATCAACACACAACATAACAAGACCAAAAAGAATCACAAAACATCATTCAAGACAAAATTAATTAATCAAGATCAACCACATATGAAGGAAAGTAGACTGTTGGCCCAAACAATATCAACACCACCAAAACTACCAATTGTTCATCTTTACACCACTGAGAAGAAACCAAAAACATCATGAAAACCAAGATCTGAGAATTGTAGACTATGCATAATATCTATTCAACCTTCTTCTGAAGTATCTGATCATTGTGTGTTGGCACAAGAAGAGAAACATATTGAATTGATGGAAACAAAGCATCTTGGTCAAACTGTAACACTTCAAACATATGATATTGCATTTTTGTTGATCAAAACATCTAATACTTACAAGGATGAATCCATATACCTCTCTGAATATATCCCCAAGTTAGACAACCATATCTATCACATTAGAGGAATGCAGAGTATTCCAATAGGCCTTCATCAACGCTTAATTCTACCAGAGCATAGACCAGAACTCTGTTACATATAACTTTCACTGTACAAGATGTAATTACTTGAATTCTTGGATATAACACCCTATTCAGTGATGGCTTCAAATAGGTAATCAGGTTATCGTAAGTGAGAAATGAAAAGTTAATTTTCATATAGGCAGTTATAAAGATGAAATAGTTTGTGATATTATGCATTTGGATGTATGTCACATTGTGTTTGGAAGGTTGTGGCATTATAACATGGCAACAAAGTATAACAACAAAAACAACACATATTAGTTGAGAAACGATGGGATGAAATATGCATTAACAACCTTGATGGGTGAGTATACATGAATTGAAAACATGTTTTTCCACAGTCCATGTCATTAAGGTATGTAGTTTCTGGATTCAACTGCGTATTAGTTTTTGGATCAACATTTCGGATCACACTCAGTGATCCATCATCAGGATGCAAAAAGAGATGAAGGAGTAGAATATGCAGATCCAAGCCATTATAAAGGAGGAGGAAGAGGAAGTTTACACGAGAATCAATAAGGAGAGAGAGAAAACAAAAATAAAATAGATTAATAAAAAGATTGGGGGCTTCTCTTGTTATCTGGATTTTCTTTTTATTATTTTATTAATACATTTTATTTTTGTTGTCTCTCTCTCCTTATTGATTCTCGTGTAAACTTCCCCTTCCTCCTCCTTTATCATGGCTTGGATTTGCATATTCTACTCCTTCATCTCTTTTTGCATCCTGATGATGGATCACTGAGTGTGATCCGAAACGTTGATCCAAAAACTAATACACAGTTGAATCTAGAAACTACATACCTTGAAAACTTGTTGTTAAGTGAGAAGAAAAAAGTACAGTCGTATGAGACAAAGACAAATGAGGTAATGGATGAGGTAATAAGTTTTGATAACATGTTGTTTGAAAAACCAATTGAACAAGAAATGAAAGAATTTTCTTTTGAATTTTCTCAAACTAATGAAACTAATAGTGACGTTGATGTTGAAGTGGGTGATGTTCATGAAGAAGAAGAAGAGACAACAAAAGAGGCTATAGAGGACTCACAAATAGTCCAAAGAGAGAAGAGAGTCATGTAGGATAAGGAGATATCATGGTTCTCAAGAGAAGAACTGAGAGATGAGAATGTTGATGTTAGGAGGAATAGAAGAATGGATGAGCAATTCAAAAATGAAAATGAATGGTTGAGTAAGGTTGAGGTGAAGCCAAATATTTTGGAGCATAATGAAGAGAAAATGATGTATGGAAAACAACATGAGGTGGATGAAGAAGTGAAGTGTGAAGAAGAAGAATATGATTTCTTTAATATGTTTGTTTCATGTGCAGGTAACAAAGACAAAGTGGATGAAAGAGACAATAACTTTACAATTTCAGTCCAAGGTCAAGCTAGAATGAGAAAACAAACAAAAGCCCATGGCTACATTGTACCAAGTTGGCCTTGGCTCAAGAAGCTTGTTCTTGGACCAAAAAGCACAAGTGCACCAGTTGATGCAAATGTATTTGAAATCCATCAAAAAGGAAACAATGCACGCATGCAAAGGAACTGGAAGATAAGAAAGAAGATTCCTATTTGAGATGGAACTCAAATCGTTTTCTCTTTGGGGAGTATGGTGCAAGAGCACCTTTGATGCAATTTTGGGTTATATTGTGAAACTTCAGTTTTTGAATTTTTTTTGTCTTGATTGATGTAAATAAGGTCATTTATGACCATTTTGGATCATTTGGATCCATTTTGGTGTGTTTACGGTCTTTTGGTCAAAAGTTACAAAAATTGTAAAAGTTGTTCAAAAGGTTGTCAAGCAACTTATCAAAAAGTGTCATTTAGGTGTTTTGTAAACAAAATAATCAAAAGGTGGTTGAAAATAGCTGGTTTTGGTTGGAAATGTATAAGTAAACCCTCCAGAACTTGAATTATGGATTGGAGACATTGTTTTTGAAGATTGATGAATGAAAACCTTAATATTGAGTGCATTTTCTAATTCTTACATTATTTTCAGGCTGAAGTTGTGTATTGTACGACCTGATATGGCCTCATATCAATAAATATATAATATATGGATGGAAATATATTTGTTTCTAGTTTAGAAATTATTTTTTTCCCATTGAATTTTATTGAGTTTTGTGGGAGATATGACTATTTTGGTGAGAATGCCCTATTCTAACAATGTTTGCTAGAATTCACAGTCTTAAAAACATTATCGTACGGATTTTACAGTCAATATTCTGATTTGAAATCAATTAGATTTTTTTTCCATGTGAACCTAATTTAATTTTATTCAAGTATCTTCAAATTTCATTAAGTTTTGAATAAGTTATGACCATTTTTGTGAGGGCGGGTCTGAACCCTGCCTAGGGTTTGCAATTTTGGGAAAAATGCAATAACTTTCTGTTCCACCATTGGATCTTTGTGAAAATTGGCAAAAAAGTCTATGATTATGTTAGCTTAAATCTCACTGAAGAGATTGGCTTCATTATTTGTTTTGTGAAAGTTATTAATGACAGTTTGTTGCATTGAATTGTGGGTTGCCATGGCAATGTTTCCAATGTGGTCTAGTATGGATTTATACATTGTTTGAGATGAATCAATTTATGAAAATTGTTAAGTGAAGAAATTTTGTTACATTATTTTCATTTTTGGTGATGGATCATTGTGTCACTTGTGTCAAGTTGTGCTAAGTGAAGGTTCCTCTGCATCATTTTCTACACTCCATTATCTTCTTTCCAACTTCTTTGTGATCCAAGAGATCTAACCACTGATTTATTACTGCATTTGGATCCACTGACTCCTTGAGTTGTAAGGCAATAGATTTTTAATTTTCATGATATTCTTGTATAATTTTCCCCCTTTGATGCTCATTCCTAATATAAGAGGTCAAAGCTCTTATTTGGAGATCTCCTACAAACATCAATGGATTCCAAACAATGTCATC
This sequence comes from Sequoiadendron giganteum, assembly GCA_007115665.2. Lineage (NCBI taxonomy): Eukaryota > Viridiplantae > Streptophyta > Pinopsida > Cupressales > Cupressaceae > Sequoiadendron > Sequoiadendron giganteum. The sequence continues at coordinate 500,635,933 of CM021102.1, read as the reverse complement.
TGAAAGAATAAAATTGTGTAAAACTCACACAATTGATCCTACATCTCTAGTTTGGAGTTGTAAAAAGTATCTAATTTTTTTTTTCCTATTCATTTCAATAGGTAGAGCACTAATTAATTAGATAAATTAAAAACATAAAATTTCTCTTGCAAGAACAAAGCATAGACTCTGACAAATGACCTACACTTTAGTAGTTGTGTTGTTTTGTCTGCCATTTCTTCAATCTGAACACTCTCAACTTTTTCACTTCTATTTCTTTCTTTTTTAGGTGCCCTAGTGTGGGTTATATACTATTTCAGTTCTCTCCCTTGCCCATTCTTTCTCTTTTTGGGAGAATTCATGTGTTTTCTTCCATAGTTCAACACCTAGGGCCACAATAGTTGGTCCAGTGGGGGTTTTAATTGGTCCAATTGAGCTCTGGGGGGTTTTGATTGGTTCAATTAAGCTCTGGGGTTTTGGATATTTCCCTTCTATCTCTACCATGGCAAGCTATGCCAATATCTCTAGTTTCAACCCGTTCTCAAACTTGTGGATTCTTTTCTCCAATTCTTGGATTCTAGCATCTCGTTCACTATCTTTCTATTGGTACGTCTTTAACAATTCCTCCAATTGTTTTATCCTCTACATTGCTTCTTGCAATTCCTTATTATTATTCATTTCTTCAATGAAAATTTTCTCATCTTTTTCTAAAATTGTTCTTCTCCCATTCCACCTATATATTCACACCCCTCTGAAATAAGGCTTTTTGAATATCTTTTCCTCATCTTTTTATCTACAAAAATATCTTCTGAATCCAATTCAAAATTGGTAGAAAAATATGATGCTTGTACAATTGGTATGTTTACATCTTCACTAGGGGAATGCCCCTCTAAATTTGAATATGTCTCAATCATAACATCCTCTTTTTGTACTTTTCTTGTACCTCTCATTGGCCTCTTCTTGAGATGACGTGACTGCCTCCTAGATTATGCGGGCTTCTTCTACCCTCTTGCTAGTGCAAAAGAAGATACTCCATGCTTTCTCTTTTTACCTTTTGGTCGCCTCTTAGAAACAGGGATTTCTTGATTGCTTTCTATTGTGGGCTACTCAACAAAGGCTTTAGGTTGTGTTTCCTACAAACCCTACTCTTTTGATACCCCTGTGCTATGGGTAGGTGTTGTAGAAGGGGAACCAGAGGGAATTTCTCCCCCAGGAGCAACCAAAAAAGGCTCTTTTATTCTTTGTTCTTGGCCCCTATTTTCTTCATTAGGTAATTCAAGAATATTGTTGATATTACTGCAATTGAGAAAATATTCTCATGATACATTTGGGAGTTTAACCCTAAGGCTCCTCTTTACCAGTAATGTGACTAAACAAAAAGGAGATAAACTTTGACTAGTTTCTTTTCCTCTTCATTGTTACAACATGTGACTCTCTAGGATCTTCTTGAAATATTTCCACAAGATAGATCGCATGCATGATATTCAGTCTAGTAGCAGTTAGATATAACAGTCCTCCAACCATTGATCTATACTTGCTTTGATAAACTTTAGGAGATTCACCATTCTTTCTCAACTTGCAACTAGTAACCGTAGGGGTATATACTGGTTTAAAATCTTCCATTCCAAACTTCTTCAACATTTACTTGACATATTTTGATTGTGAAATGAAAATACCTTTATTTGTTTGATTGATTTGTAGCCCAAGGAATAAATTCATCTCCCCAAACATAGACATTTCAAACTCATTATGCATCTCTTCTACAAATTACTTACACATAGCTTCATTTCCTCCAAAAATTATATCAACATATAAAACTACAATCAAGATTTCTATTTGTGTTACCTTTATTTAATCCTTGCTATAACAAGTACATGTCTAACCTTGCATACCAAACTTTGGGATCTTTCTTCAATCCATATAATTCATTCTTTAATCTATAGACCATATCTGATTTATCTGATAACTAAAATCCTTTTGATTGTTCTATGTATACCTCTTCTTCCAATTCTCCATTCAAGAAAGAAGACTTCACATCCATTTGATAAAATTTGAAATCTGTGTGCTACAAAAGTTAGAAACATCCTAATAGCTTCCATTCTTTCCACTGAAGCAAATGTCTCCTCAAAATCTATTCCTTCTACTTGTGAGTAGTCCTTACACACACACCTTGCCTTGTTTCTCACCACTTCTCCATTCTCATTCAGTTTATTCTTGAATGTACCCACTTAGTTCCAATCACATACTTGATTTCTGGTGTTGGGACAAGTTCTCAAGTATGATTCTTCTCAATCTGTATTAGTTCTTATTCCATAGCCTTGATCTAATACTCATCTTTGCATGCTTCAATCACTATTTTAGGTTCAACTTTAGAAAGTAAACATAGGTTGACTTGTTCTTCAGCCATAACAACTTTCCTTCTTATCAACACACCCTTGCTTTTTTCACCAATGATCTAATCTTCAAAATGATTCTTCTACACATACTCTGGAGTCTTAGGGATACTTTCTAGAGCTTCTTCCTCTTTAATTTGATCTTTTTTTTCCTTACCTTCATCTTGATCATTTTCTCTGCAAGAGGACTCATCTTATTCATATCCATCTACCACCACAAAATTTAAGGCTTCATCCACTTTGACACTTGCACTCTTAATAATCTTTCTTAGCCTCTTGTAGCACTGATAAGCTTTACTTCTAGTAGAATATCCAAGGAAGATACCTTCGTCAGACCTTGCATCAAAATTTCTTAAGCTTTCTTTATCTCTTTTGATATAGCACTTTCTTCCAAACACTTTGAAGTATTTGACAATAAGAGTCCTTCCATACCACAACTCATAGGGAGTCTTTGTGTTGTTTTCTCTTGCTTGAACTTTGTTAAGAATGTAGACAACAGTATTATGAATTGTTGGGATTATGGAGCCTTGCAACATGAGCATGAATTATGGATGGTTTGTGTTGGTTGTCCCTATGTTGTCATTGATGTCAAAATGGTAATAACTATGTGGGAAGTCTACTTGCTTTACCGAAAGTTGTTCTCTACTGGTAATACTCTTTTGTGATGGATTAGTGTGTTGGTATTTGAGTTTGGATTTCACTACAAGATCTGATATGACTCTAATCTCTTAACCATGTTATCATGACTCATTCAGATAGTTGTATCCTAGATCTTGAGACATTTTTGGTTGTGAGCAGAAAGTTATTTCTGAAAAAATTCAACTCTATATTTTACTATTGTTCTGTGCTTGGCATACTGTGTCAAAGACTCCACATTTTCTTAAGTTGGATATTCTTATGCTGCGATTTTGTTGATAGTCTCTATGTTGATACGATGGGAAATTAATGTGTTCTCAGATCTGAAAGGTGTTTGCTTTAAGGTTTATTTGCTAGTTTGGAGAATTGTGTTCTAGTCTTGGCGAGTCAACATATGCAATACATTATGAAGACTAGTTATGTTAACCGACTTGGTATAATGCACTACATGGATTACATTTTTAAATTATACATGGTGCCAACAAAGAGAGTTTGGATTCTTTATGTTCATCTAATTAGGCTGACCTAATTGATGAATAAGATATACTTGTATATATAAAGGAGAAGCGAGGAGAAGGAAAAGAAGAAGAGAGAAGAGTGTGTGCAGTGTGGTGGGTGAGTGAGAGGGTGTGTGGAAGAAAGGCCCGAGCCTAAATGCTTTATCAGTTGTGGATCGGTGCAGATTTGTTGAGTGATTATTATGTGAGGCAACACTTCATATTATGAGCTTCATTGGAACTGAACCGTGCACATTGAAGCTGTATCCTATCAGTTCAATCTTTTGGTAGTGAGCCACTATCTTTATATCTTGGCAGTTAGCCATCTTTTGTATTCAGACAGTGAGCCTTTTAAGGATAATGATTCCTAGAAATGAGCCTTGTAATATTTTGTATCCAGATATAATATATTTGTGTTTTTTCCCTTTCTAAGTTTTCCATGTAAAAATCTTGGTGTTCATGTGTATGGTTGCATTGATTTATTTTTATGTTCTCTCTTGTTGATTCAGTCAAAATTGTGATAATGATAAGATGAATTTTATTATGGTTCTATGGAATACTGATTCACCCCCCTCTCAATATTCTGGATGTTCAACATGAATTGCTTCTCTCTAGTAGACTTCTAGTAGGTTTTCTTCTTTCATCATTGTTCTTGTAGCTTCCTGAACAATCCTATTCTTCATTTCAACTACCCCATTCTGTTGAGGAGTCCTAGGGGAAGAGAAAGGCCTCTTTATCCCATGATTCTCACAAAAAATGTTAAAATAATTGTAGGTGAATTCTCCACCTTTGTCAAATCTCAAACATTTGATTTCATATCTATTTCATTCTCAACCATGACTTTGAATGCTTTGAACTTATCTAGAGCTTTTTATTTTTATTTTAGAAAAGTAATCCATGTCATTTTAGAATAATCATCAATCAATAATAGCATGAAATACTTGTCACCTTGAAGAATTATCAATTTGGTGGGGCCACAGAGATCTTTATGCACCAATTCCAACAATCTGGAAGCAAATTGTTCTTTGAATTTGAAGCTTCTTCTTGCTTGCTTCCCAACTTGATATTCCTTACAAAAAACATTGATAGGCTTCATAATTTGTGGCAAAACTCTCACAACTTGAACTGAACTTATTATTACTAGGTTATAAAAATTGATGTGGCACATTCTCCCGTACCATAGCCAAATTTTATTAATCTAGGTCATGAAGCAATGACCATCAACACCTTTAAGTTAATAGACATTTCCATTTGTCCTTCCAACACTAATCACAGTTTCAGAGTCTTTTTTGATCTCACAACCATCATCCTAAAACATAAGATTATATCCTTTTCTACACATTTTTCCAACACTCAAGAGGTTATTTCTTAAACCCTTAACATAGAGAACATCATCACTATTATGCTTCCCATCAAAACTAATTGAACCTTTTCCACATATCTTAGCAAATGTATGATCACCAAACCTAACTAGTCCCCCTTCATATTTTTTAAGTTTAACAAACTTACTCTTATCACTATTCATATGATTAGAGCATCCACTTTCAATGATCCGATAGTTCTTCTCCTCTCTAGCATGAAAATAAATAATCATAGTACCTTTAGTATTATCACCTTCTTCCAGAGCATCATCCTTCACACATCTCTCAAAACTGGTAGAATCAGTTCAATCTTTTAAAGCCATAAACAAGAATTCACTATCCTCATCATCCCCATAGTTAGATTTATCATCAGAGATATTGGCATCTTCTCTAACATAATAACTTTTCTTAATCATCTTACCTTTGTTCTCCTTATTTTTTTTCATTCAAAGCTTTGTTTGGACATCTTGAAGCATAATAACCTATCTTTCCAGAAATAAAACATTTGAAGGGAAACTTACCTTTGTAATTACCAGTACCATTTTTCATTCTTCTCATAAAGTTTGCTTCCAAATCATTAATATCCTCCTGGTATGATTCCACAGATTTATTTGATTTTCTAGCCTTAAAAGCAATCTCAAATTTTTCATTACTTGGACAAAATTATCTCATTTCAAAAGCAGATAAAGAACCATACAACTGATCTCTAGTATACTTTCTTAAATCTTGAGATTCCTCAATAGAAAAAATTTATGACTATAATATTTAGGTAGAGTTCTAAGTACCTTATTTACCACTTCTTATTCTTTAAGTTTTCCACCAAGACCTTTGATGGAACTGACAACTTCATCCACCTTCTCCATGTGGATTGTAATGTTTTCATCTTCAAACATCTGCATGTTCTCAAATAAGATCTTTAGATTATGCATCTTAGCTTGCTTGACCTTATCATCTCCTTCATAAATGCTTTCTAACTTTACCAAGATTTGTCTAGAAGTTTTCAGATTCATAACTTTCACCAATTCAAAATTAGCAAGACCACTTAAGAGAGCATACCTTGTTTTACCATTGTTTTCATAGGCCTTGATCTTATTATTAGTGCTCAAAACATTTACAGGTATAGTATATCCAGTTTCAACTGACTTCCAATTTTCAAATCCAAGAGAAACCAATAAAACTTCCATGCTTGTCTTCTTGAATGCATAATTTGATTCATCAAACAGAGGACCATCTTTCTTGTACACCATTCCAGATCTACCTCAAGTAGGTAAGCTTTCTTCCAAGGAGCCTTGCTTTGATACCAATTTTTGAATCCACACAAGGAAACTAAGAGGGGGGTGAATCAATTGTACATTAAAATTTCAAAACCCTCATAATCATTCAAATCCAATTCAACTTAATTAACCGTTAATCTATTATAATGATTTAGCATGAAAGCAAATAAAAAAATAGAGCAAATTCAATACCATGCACAAAGAAACACTATATTTACATGGAAAACCCAAGAAAGGAAAAACCACATTGAAGATTAGCTCACAATATAAAGTAATAATATCAATTACAAAAGGCTCACTGCCAAGAAAAAGAAGGGCTCATTGCTAGAATAGAAAAGAAGATAGGGAAGAATTTTACAATGATAAATCAATCTCAATGCAATTGAAAATTCCACCACAACATCACCAACACGTGAGAAGCTTTATTGAAGATTATAGACACTTTTTGCTTACTACATCCAATAATATAACACATGATATATCACATTGCACTTCATAAATTCACACCTCACAACTGTGGAATTCACATCATTGACATCATATATTTATATCTTATCATCTCTCAATAACTCAACACTTATTTATACCATCTTCAACCTTGAAAACATTCTCCAAGGTCGGCATCAAAACATTCCAATGGTGGAAAGGAATGAAGGAAGACCACAACACACCTTAACTTGGGCCCAAATATGCTCAAACACGCCACGCCACGCTTCCACAAACACCGAAGCAACTTCATAATTAGTGTAAAAACCCAAGGTCGGTTGAACCCGTGTAAATAAAATTAGAAAATTAAATAAATGCTTTCTTTGATCCAAAGAAAACTCATAGATAATAAATGTCACTTGAACACAATTTGGAATATTCCACAAACACCCTAAAATCCAACAAATTCCTTTGCAACATCTTTCACCTAAAAAATGTACACACCTAGTACACTCAAACAATCCTTCAATATATTGCAACTCAAGGAACTAACTTTTGTAGCACCAAACCTCAAACAACTTCAACTAAAGAAAGGTACGAACATGATCAACACACTTCTAGATCTATAGGAACTGAAACTAATCTATGGAGAAATGCAGTGTAAAATCATTTCTCGTAGACACCTCTACAATACATAGTTTACACACTAGTGAACACAACTTTCTTTTCGTGATGATCCAGCACATGAAATTTTGGATATAAAATATTTGAACACCTCTAATCAATATATCCAAACCACACAAGAAAATCTTCAACATACAAGAAATGCAGAGCAAAACCAGAGCACTAATCTACAACACAAAATACATCTACAACATACTATTACCTCTTTTATACAAATTTCTCAAAAGAACTTGGAAACCAAGCACCAAAGACAAATCCTCATCATCTTCACAACTTCCTAATCACCTTCAAACCAATTGCAATATAAATTTAACAACTCATCCATAGAAAAAAGCTTATCAAAGCAATACTAGAGGTTGACATCAGTAGTTTACTAATCCCAACATAATGCAACTAATCAAAGCATCATCAAAGACAACATCAACTCAATACCAACACCTCATAATCTTGCAACAATCTCTCAATCATACAATTGACACCAATGACAACACCTAATCTTGTTAACATCAATGACAACATCAACTACACATACTTGCAACATATTTCACAAATTTTCCATACCTTATTGCCACATCATTGTATTTCAAATATAGCAGTTCTTGACATTTCATCTATTCAAACATCATCCTTGATTTTAGAGATTATGCCAAACAAGACATTAAATGTAAACAACCAATTTATTGTTGCACAATAGACTTCACTATTTAATGTATTGCAAGCACATGTAGCAACATTTTCATGGGATTACCATGATATGAAGGGTATAGAACCAAACCTATGCATGTATCAAATTTACATCAATGAAGGCTATAAACCAGTTAGGTAACCCCAAAAGAGAATGAACCCTACAGTTCATGATATAGTCAAAGCATAATTACAAAAGTTGTTGGATGCAGGATTCATCTATCCAATCTCTGACAGTCAATGGGTGTCTCCACAACTGATTGTACCTAAAAAGGATGAAAATGGAGTGTGTGTGTAAAATACCATGAGTTGAATGCAACAACTAGGAGAGACCAATTTCCCCTTTCATTCATTGACTAGGTACTAGATTCATTAGTAGGCAAGTAGTACTTTTCCTTTTTGCATAGGTTAGTGGATACAATTAGATTAAGATAGCCCTAGAAGACCAATACAAGACAAATTTTACATGCCCTTGGTGTACATATGCTTACTTTGTCTTATCATTTGGGCTATGTAATGCACTTGCCACCTTCCAAAGGGTGGTACTAAGCATATGCTTAGACTTTCCTCATGATTCCATGGAGGTTTACATGGATGATTTTACTACTTATGGGAATACCTATGAAGAAGCACTTTCTAATTTGGAGAAAGTACTACAAATATATAAATATCATCACTTGTCCTTGAGTCATGAGAAATGCTTCATGATGATGACTCAAGGAGTAGTTTTGGGACATTTTGTATCTAATAAGGGAATCCTAGTAGACCCCAACAAAATTGAGATAATATCAACATTGTCAGTACCCTAGAAACAAAAGGATGTTAGAAGATTCCTTAGCCATGTTGGGTACTATAGGAGATTCATACAAGATTTTATTAAACTTGCAACACCATTATTTATCTTACTATCTAAAGATGTAGAGTTTGAATGGACACCCACTTGTCAAAATTCTTTTCAAGCTCTCAAGGTAGCACTAACCAAGACCCCTATCTTAAGAGGACCAAACTAGAATTTACCTTTCCATATACGTACAAATGCTTTTGATTTTGTAATAAGATTTATGCTAGGATAGAGGGATGAAAATCTTGATTATGTCATTTATTATATCAATAAAAATCTCCAAGGGAAAAAAAACTCAACTATACAGTAATTGAGAAGGAGATGTTAGTAGTGCTTCATGCAATCAACAAATTTAGATGCTACATTACAAGGTATTTTGTATTCATACATGCTGACCATAAAGCAATAAGGTATCTAATGAACCAACCAATAGTTGGTGGGAGGATTGTGAGGTGGTTATTGCTACTTCAAGAATTTGATATAACTATTGTGGACAAGCTAGGGAAAGCCAATGTAGTAATAGATTTTCTCTCTAGACTGCCAATCAATTAGAAGAAGATGTTGTAGATGATTCATTCCTAGATGAGAACCTATTTTCTCTTTCTCTACACACACCTTGGTATGCAAACATAACCAACTATCTGGTAGCAAGTAAAACACCACCACATCTCTCACCGAGGGAGAAGAGGCAATTAGTTCATAAATTTTATCCTTACTCATGGATAGCTTGATATTTATTCTACATGGTTCCTAACAACATAACAAGAAGATGCATCAGAGAAGATGAAATATATGATATCCATAGAGCATGCCATGATGAACCTTGTGGGGGGACACTTTGCAAAAAAGAGGAAAAATATTAATATTTTGAATACTGACTATTATTGGCCAACACTTCATAAAGTTGCAACTGATTACACCATGAGTTGTGATAGATGTTAGAAAATGGGAAGGCCAACAAATAAATATGAGATGACATTAAGACCATAACTAGTAATAGCACCATTTGATATATGGGGAGTAGATTTTGTTGGTCCCATCTCTCCAACAACAAATAACAAAGAATACATATTGGTTTTTATATATTACCTTACCAAATGGGTGGAGGTTAAAGCTTTGAATTTTGCAAGAGATGGGAATGTGACAAAATTTCTCTATGTAGATATATTCACAAGATATGGTGTTCCTAGAGATTGTCACAGACCATAGACCACAGTTTAAATCAAATATGATCATAAAAATAGTGCAAGAATATGAGATCATACATAAAAGTCTACAACCTATTTCCCTCAAGAAAATGGTCAAGTGGAGGTCACTAATAGAGAAATTAAAAACATCCTCACAAAGACAATGCAAATCCATAAGAAGGAATGGGTGGCCATGTTACCTGAAGTAGTTTGGGCTTACAGGACAACTTGGAAGACAACAAAAGCATTTAAACCATATGAATTGGTGTATGGTAAAAAAACAATACTTCTAATATAATTTGAATATAAGACTCTAAGAACAATAGTCAAATTGGCCATGAACTTATCAACAACACAAAAGGAGAGGTTACATAACTTGAATGCATTGGATGAAATAAGAATGGAAGCCATACACCATACTGAAGTCATCCAAAAATAAACGGATAGTATGATGTTTATTAAAACCAAAGAATTCGGTGTAGGTGATTAGGATTTACTGTATGATTTAAGGTAGTAATATGAAAGATTACAAAGCGAAACTAAAAACTAGATGTCTTGGGTCATATAAGATAAAAATAGTCTTTCCAAATGGATCATTTTAGTTACATAGAATTGATGATGTTACATTTTTATTTCTAGCTGATGGCCATAGATTGGAGCTCTACAAATGGAAATTATAGAAGGATGACTTTATTTTATCACTACAACATCAATTTGAGCCATAAATACAAAATTTAATGACAACAAACAATTCTTTGAAAATATCAGTAGATGAGAAACACAACTCACCCACTGAGATTTCACAGATATAATTTTATCACACATATCAAATTCACACACTACATAGGTGGCATTCGATAGTCTTCATTTTTTGGACCAATAGCAGAAGAAATTGGGACTTACAACATCATGCCCCTAGGCTAAAACACTATAGAAGGGACCTATTACTACATGAGCCCATGGAACTTACCTGTTATTCATTCCATATACACCCATATTAATTACATATCTATCACTTCAATGCATATACATACAAACATGCAGCCATACACCTTACACTTCATTACATGCAACTTATTTCTTTCATTAGCATATAACCATCATACTGCCTTTTTTGATTCCATTGTACCATGTAATAACTTTCATCTCACCCATAGTGTACTCTCTGTAGGATTTTTCATCCATCATTCCAATATATTTTCCATGTGTCACACATATATTTCCTTCAATTTAAAACCATCACTGCACAAAGTTCACAGTAATCACGACATGTGATTTCAAATCAAGCTATAGGTGGCATTCAACTCCTTCACATGAGTTTCATTTCAATTCAAACAATTCCTACAAGTATACTTCATAGTAACCATCATAAATATCATTAAATATTACTGATTTTATGCATATTTATCATTTATTCATGTATGTCAAATATCATGTTCTACTTCTAATTTATGAATCTTCTCAATATGTACATACTAAGTGAGGACACTTAGCAACTTTAGTTTGGGGTGGTATTTAAGATTATTCCTTATTTTTTTTTAGTTTCAATATTTTCTGTAAAACTTTTTGTCATTTCATTTTCCACCATTAACAAGAGATAGAGACTTCAGAGGAGAGAAATGTTGGAAATAAGTCTTATCATTATTGTCAGCTCAATATGTGTTGTCATTGAAGAATGTGCTAAAGATTATATATGCTCCGAAGATAGTGATATCAACTAGTGCAAGTCAGCAGTGTAGTATGAGGAAGAATGGTGATCACCTTGTACATAGATATATTACCAATTTGTTGTATCATATTTTGAGATAAGTTGCAGAAGATCTTCTAAGGAATTCATAGTGTATACTCCAAGATAGTCATGGTATTTTATTTTGCATCTCTCTGTAAAGAAAGATTTTGTCTTGTGGTTTAGAAGATAAGATGGCCAAGATGTGAAGGTGTTATATCCAAGAATTTGATTCATTACACCTTGTACAATGAAAGTTATAAGTAATAGAGTTTCGATTTAAGATTTGGAAGAATTAAGTGTTGATGAAGGCCTATTGTAATGCTCTACATTCCTCCGGTGTGATAGACATGGTTGTGAAAACTTGGAGATATATTCTGAGAGGTATATGGGCTCATCCTTGTAAGTCTCAGATGTTCGGATCTACAATAATGCAATATCCTATGTTTGAAGTGTTATAGTCTGTTTAGCATTCTTTGTTTCCATAAGTTCAATATGTTTCTCTTCTTGTGCCAACACATAATGAGCATATAGTTAAAAAGAAGGTTTAATATCCATTGTGCATAGCCTACAATTCTTACATCTTGGTCTACATGATGTTTTGGTCTCTCCTTGGTGGTGCAAATATGAACAATTGATAGTTTTAGTTGTGATGATGTTGTTTGGGCCGACAATTTGGTTTCCTTCATATGCGATTGATATTGATTAATTAATTTTACCTTAAAGGATGTGTTGTGATGCTTTCTGGTCTTGTTATGCCATGCGTTGATCCAAAACTCATTTTCTCTTCATAATGTATATGTTTGGAGCCGCCCTATGTTTTATCATATGTTTCATCAAAAGATCATGTTAGATCCAGCCTAATTTAGTTTTTGTGTTGTTGTGGAGGGTATTTCTAGATGAAAATTTCATTTATGAAGGTAATTATGTATAGGGAACTGGGATTGAGCAATATGTTGGATATAAATTTTGTGAAGTCAATATGATGGAGTGATTATGTGAAAAATGGATTGCAACATCGACATATGTTGGATGCTTCTTTAAAGTAGTTTATGTTCTTGTTTTTCATTATAATTTTCATGTATCTTTCTTTGAGATAGTGAGTCTTAGTAGGTCCTTGTATCTTTCCCTAAGGTTATGTGCCTTAGTCTACAAGTCCTTAGGCAGTGAGTCTTAAACTACATTGTAATTTTTATAAGCAGTGAGCTTCATATATTGTGAGTTAACTCTCATTGTAGTTTTTTACTCATTGGGTTTTCTACATAAAATCTTGGTGTCCTTGTATGGTGCACCTTCTCATTTTTGTGCTTCTTTCAGTTAATGTTTAAGCTACAAATGAAATGTTTAAGTTTTAGTACGTGTTGATTCACCCCCCTCTAAGAAATTTTGTGTGTTCAAAAATTGGTATCAGAGCCAAGTGCCTTTGAGAAGCTTAAAAACTGAGGTAGATCCTACACTAGAACACATGGGTTTTGTAGCAAAATTTAGTGATATGTTTATTCCAAAACTAGATCTTGAGTTAATATAGCCTGAAGGTTGGGACATCAATCCAAATGATTGTGAAGTAGATTTTGAAGAAGAGTTCTTTGATTTTCTCTTGAAGATCTGGATGAGGAAAGAACAATAAACATTAAATATGAGTGCATGCTTGAAAAATTGAAGATAATTGTCAAATTGAAGGCACAAGATAAAGAATCAAAAGAAACAATTGAAAAACTAAAAACTAAAATGAAAGGAGCTAAAGGATATGATACTAAACTCAAGGAGACATAAGTTGTGATCTCTAATTTGAAAGTTAAGATTGAAGAAGGCAACATGATTGAAGATTAATTGAATACCAAACTCAATGATAAAATTGTGGAATGTTCAAAGCTTGAGGAAAATATTGTCACTTTGAGAAAATAACTTGAAAAAGTAAAAGAGAAAATTGAGAAGGTTCTAAACTAAGAGGAGGTTCTTAAATTATTGATGAGTTGATTAACTCGCAAAAGCCATCAAAAGAGAAAAAAAATCTTGGTTTTGAAAAGGGAAAAAATCTTATATCTTGTGCATCTGCAAACATGTATGATAACTTCAAAGTAGAAGGAAAGTCTAAAATAAGGGAGGAGAAATTCTACACCGAAGAAAACCAAGGAGACATCCTCTAGAGATGGAAATACAAATAAAGACAACAAGAAAGAAAGTGGATTAATTATGTTTAGAACAAGAATTTAATAAATTCAAAAACCTTGCCCCTAAAACTACTCCTACCAAGCTCAATGGTAACTAATATACTTGTAATAAGATTGGTCATAAGGCTGTTGAATGTAGAAACAAGATGAGTTAGAATTCATTTAGGCCTTTAAGGTACAATATTATGAACTCTCAATCATATGTTTGCAATAAATTTGGTCATAAGGCTAAACACAAAAGTAAATTCATAAGAAAAATTAATGTTATGATTTCTCAATCCTTCTACGGTTAATGATACACATGCAACAAGTTTGGTCATAGGGTTGTTGATTGTAGATCCAATATGAGAAGAAGTAATTATTCTCCACAAGCTAGTATCACCTGCTACAATTGTAATAAACCTAGACGCATTGCAAGGTTTCGAAAGGGAAAGAATGTAAGACCTTCTGATCATCAAAAGAAGATTAAGTCTAATAAAGAAAAGAAGGTAATAAAAAGTATTGGCTCAAGGGGAGGTTCATTTGGAAACCTTTTCAAGTATAAGATGTTGAAATTTTTATCATAATGATTATTAGTGATATGGATATGTTTTCTCAAGGTTCCAGAGCAAATACACTCTTTGTGAAAGTTTGCTAAATGACCATAGATCTTTGTGATATCCCAGGAAATAAAAAGATACTTATGTCAAGACCTAATAAATTTATTTAATGTGGAGTGACTAGGGTCGGTATGAAGCATATTTAATCCCTATTTTATCAAAATTGATTTCCTTTGAAAGGTATCAATTGTGTGCAAGATCTAAGAAAGTAAAGAAGGTTCTTAGTGTCATGTGTGCAAGCCCTAATAGTAGTATTCATAGGCATAGGCATTTCTATAGTTTTCTTGTAAAATCCTTGTATTTTGAAAGTGTCATCATGGCTACACCAATTTCCATTGATGTTGTTGAGAAGCCAAGGTTAAAATTCAAGAAACATCCATACATATCTATCGTCACCGACAATGATGGAGTGTTTTTTTGCGTTCCAATCAATATGTTTCATTCTAAAGATATCTACATCCATATTCACTCACAGCTAAATGAGTACAATCATTTGAAGATGGAAGAATTCAGATATAATAATCTCTTGGGTGATGACTTTCAACTCAAGCTATAAAATGCAAATGTGGAAGAAAAAGGTTTAGATGTGTGGAGGGTTTCCCCAATTTTTGATTTGTAGATAAATGGGTCAAAATTGTCTTGAGAAAGATTCATGAAGATATCTTTTCTCTTGATCTACCCCACCTAATCACAAAGGAAGATATCAGGGTTATGAGTAGATTGTGCTCCATCAGACCTATTTCGACACTAAATTCTATGCAAAATGAAGAAGTTATGAAGCTTATCGGAGCTAAATTTAACAAATGAACCTTAATTGTGGATGTCATCTCTGACTTAGGGGTCCGGTATGCCATGATGGGCATTGTATACAAGGTTTACTACATAAATAGGGAAGGATCTGCTACTGTCACCACCATCTACACTACTCATCAGATGGAAAGGGAGGAAGGGATTATGATCTTTGTGAGTGCTTGCGACAACAGTTGTTGGAGAATCTACATAGAACCAAAGATTCAAACTAAAATTTTCAGTATGACACTTTGATTATTTGTCTTAAGTTATATTTTATGAAGGAAATTCCTAGTTTAAGGAATGTGGTCTAGAGAAGGGATATTCTAGTTGCAGATCAGATTAGGGATCACATGTGTAGCTTTTCAGACACCAAATAGTGTTTTATAATGTTATGGGGATTCTTGAAAACATTTCAAGATGAAATACAGAATAAGAATAGGACACCCTCACAAGTTGTGGAAAAATACAAGAATGACATCAAATTTATGGTGGATATGGATAATTTTTATATGGAGATAGTTGAACCAAGGACTTCATGGATAAAAAAGTTGCCCTATGAGCTCCTTGAACCTAATTGGATTGCATATACTAACATTTTTCTCAAAAAACCTAGGGATCCCATTATTGAGAGGTTTGATACATATGATTAGCTAACCAACAAGAAAATCAAGAAGAAGGTAGAAGAAAAGATGGAGAAGATGCCAAATGTGGGGAAGATGATGTTTGAATTGAAAAAGATGTTTATCATCTTGAGAGTCCTTCGAAAGAATCACATATCACTACTGCTATACCAACTCCTAGAAGGATAAGAAGATTTTTCTTTGTCATTGCTACAACTTCCAAACTAGCTCAAACACCTCCTACCAGAAGAAGGGCTGCAACTGTAGCACTGGTTTAAACTAGGAATGCGAAAGGAAGAAGCCAAGATTTAAGAAAAAAGCAACAAGAGGAATGATTAGTCCTGTGAATGTGGATAATGATGAAGAGGATGAAGAAGAAGTATAATCTTATGTTTTGAGGAGGTTGGTGAAAATAAAAAGACAAGGAGAAGATGAAGAAGTCTCCTTGCAGAAGAAGAAAGGAAATGAGATTGTTGAGCAAAAGACCGAGAAAACTCCTATGATCAACCACGACCCTCTGGATTTTGGTGCAGTTTTTATGGGATTGTCAAGTATTGTCTATTAAATGATACAATGGAGCTACATATGGATGTCCCTCCAGAGGACAAGAATACAATTTAAAAGGCAATCATTAAATATATGTTGAAGCAAAAAATTCCTTTCAGTGACATTGTAGACAAAGCTCTAGATAGCCTTGTCGAGGATTTAAGACAAAGAAGAGAAGATGCCACTAAGGTTGATGAAGAGCTAAAATTTCAAGAAATTGACAAGGCTGAGATTCTTGTTTCCCAAGAAGAAAAGGAGATGATTGTCCGGAGACAAGCCGAAGAGATCTGCACCAAAATAAGAATATATCTTCTAATGAGCATGGATGAAGATATCAAAAGAAAGATTTGAAATGAAACTGCAGAGGCTACAAATAAAATCATTGATGAACTGTAGAGTGAAGTTAATGTTGATCCATAGATGCTTTCATAAATACATGACACTAATGTTGAAATGAATGTAAAAGTACCTTGTCCAAAAAATACATGTGAGAAAACATATCTGGTTAACATGAAGTACAAGGACCCCTAAGACAACAAGGAGAAGATGTCTTTGGAATGCATGATAAACATAAAGTATCTGGTATGGAGATAGAAAAAGAAAAGGAAGAGGAATAGGAGAAAGAGACAAAAGAAAAGATAGCCAAGATTCTTGAAGAAATGAAGAA
The DNA here is from genome assembly GCA_007115665.2 of Sequoiadendron giganteum. Lineage (NCBI taxonomy): Eukaryota > Viridiplantae > Streptophyta > Pinopsida > Cupressales > Cupressaceae > Sequoiadendron > Sequoiadendron giganteum. The sequence continues at coordinate 500,618,850 of CM021102.1, read as the reverse complement.
GGTTGAGGTGACATTTGAGGATCAAGTTCCTCCAGATGATACTATCCTATAGGATATACCTGATGTGTCTACTCAAGACATAGATCCATCAGTTTGAGGGAAATATGACAAACTATGATGAGAAAGAGAAAAATGTTAAGAAGAATGAGGATAATGCTCCTCCAAAGAATATTAGTGCACAAGGTATAGAAGATCAAGGTGAAGTGTGTGTCCCTACATTGGGGAACACTAATTTTAGTAAGGAACATAATATTCTCCCTTCAGAGAATTCAAGAAATGATGAAAAAAATAAAGTGGATGATCTTGAGAATGTTCATAATGAAAAAGAGAAGACAATTGAGAATCAAGATGCTTCTATGGATACAGGTTAGAGATCTTCATCTTCAGACTCTTTCAAGGACCTTTTGGTGCTACAAATGTAATTTCAACCTATGGTGGCACCCCAACTACTAAAAAATATTACTCATGAAGGTCAAGTTGATCTATCAAATATTTGTCCCCTTCATAAGTTATATCTTGGTGATGCATGCTTCTACAAGGATATTCTACAAGAACATGTGAAGAAGAGTGGATTGATTGATAATGTTGTGAAGATCATTCAAGAAGGTTTACCTGAGGTAAACATAGATTCTTCCTTGCCTTTAAAACATAAATTGAAGCTTTTGATGGATTCTTTTAAGGATCATTATTACCACATTGAGAAAAAGGTGGAGATCAAGAGGCCTTGAGGAAGGTAACTATTAAAAGAATGAATGAAGAATTTGACTGGTTGTTAGATAGAAATATGCCTAGATGGACGTAATAGACAATTTCAGATCTAATGAATGCAATTTGAATGCATATCTGATCTAAATGACTGAAACAAACTCTAATGCAACCTATGATGTAATTTAAAAACAAAATTATGCTTTTATGATGGAAAAAATGAAACCCTAGAAATGAATAATACAAACTAATGCAATACAAAACCTAGATCTAGGATGAATTATGGAAATTTTCAGAAGGTATAATGATAATATGTTTAGGTTCACCAAAATGAAACATAGAAAAAGGTGATCCTAGGTCCTAAATACAAAGAACCTAGGATGCAAGGGGCCTTTTCCGTTTCATTAAAATGTAGATCAACAAAGAGTTAGAGCCATGAAGATGAGCTAATCAGACCTAGATCTACATATAATTGAAGATGTGAATAGATTGGAAATGATTAGTAATGATTAATCTAATTGAAATATATGACCTAATATGTAAATTGGAAGATCCTGACAATTGACAGACTGAAACAATAGTTTACAGGTGGATCCAAAAAGTGTAGAGTTATATGTACCTTCCTAGAAAGTTGGTTTCAATGTGCATAAGAGGAATTATTTACCCAAGGGAATTTGAATCCTTGTAGGCGTGTCCTTCTCAACCTTTGGGGTCCTCTAGTGGTAGATCTGAGACTTCCTTTTTCGTTTGCAAAGTTGTTGGAATGTTGTCAGATAATTCTAAAGGTGAGTTTTCTTGGCTTGACAATATGTATGGAAAAAATACAACAATGAATTTTTTTTCTCCAATCCTCTTCAACCTAATATTTACACATTCACAAAGAGAGGAAATGTTTGGCCATTTTAGGGGCTTGCCTCAGTCAAATCCTATGTAAGTTTTTTCCACTTCCACAATGGCAATATCAATGATAGAAATGATAATTAAAGGGAAGGAATGACGAAATCAAAAATCTACAAATCACCACCCTTCAATGCATTCCTTGAATGACTAAAGTCATGTTAGCTCTCAAAAACGTAGGTTTGAACCATGAAAGGTTGCCAAGCTTTCACAACACTTTAGGGTAACAGAACAAGGTTTGAAACAATTAAACCTTCTACTCTTTTAGGTGCTGCTAGACCTAGGTGGGTGTACCTAACTAAATTAAGCAGATTTGACTTTTGATCTTTTCCTATTGCCCTTACTTGTCCAAGATGGTGATTTGAAATGGACAAAATAAAACAAAAATAGTACAAATTACACATCAATAGTCAAAACTAAACCCTAATACGCTCAGATAACATATGTAAAAAAAAAGTGAGAGAAACCAAAGAATGAAAACGAAAAGACCAGTGCCTTATAGGGTTCACGGAGTCAAGAGAAATCTGAAACAAGTTTATTTGTTCTGGCAAACATTCAAGTTGTTTAGCATTTTATTTGGTTTACAGCTTGTATAAACATGCAAAATTGTGATTATTGAGTTCTTCTTAATAATCCAACTGATATTCCCTAATTATTATGATCAATTGAGAGAATTTAATCTTTATTGGAAAGAAACAATTAATTGACCATACATATGTAGCAAATGTGCATTGACGAACTAGGTATAAACTTATTTACACTAATTCAAACAACTAGAAAACACCATTACGGAGACAACTTCAATAATACTCTTCGAAAATATCATAAACAACTGATACCAGAAAACATTGCACCATCATATCGGATTTTCATTGATATCTGCATGATTTTACATATGCAACCAGTCTCATCTTTGCCCAAAAAATCTACCTTTCTGTCTGTTCCCTATCTCTATCTAAATCTACCTCCTATATTATTTTCAAAATGAACATTTATACATTGAGAAAATGAAAGGATGCGTCCTTTCGGAAATAGGAAAAGACAAAACTCAAAACAAAGATAGAGAATAATTAGGCTCTAGTTAGCCATAAGTGAGTTTTAGCGAGGTGGTCCAAATAATCCTGGTGCTTATACGTATCCGCATCTTCGACAACATTCCGGATCGTGATTTCCATTTTGACCATTTCCTCATATTGCTCACTCACTTCCTCTAATGTTGTATCCTCTGCAGAAGATGTCTTCATGATTTCCTTCAGCACTGTGTCACACTCATTCTTCCACCTAGTGGCATCTTTCAACTCCCCTTTACTATTAGAGAATGCGATCACAGTGTTTTTGGCAGCTTCAATTAATCCTTGTTTATCCCCCTGCAATTCCTCATAGGATTTTTGATGGCGACTAATAATATGATTTGCAGCATCAAGTGCAGTACTGTTAGCCTCATCACGTGGGACCAATTAATGAAACTTATCCATAACCCGCTCATTCATCCTTTCACCGATGAACTCTCATTTCGGCGTATCCACCAAGTTTTCTCACCGAAGAAATAATCCCCACCAATGAAATAATACCTTCGGTAAGACAGTAAACCTTCGGGAAGACTTATATCGATGCCAAATGTCTTACCGAAATCACTCCTCCAGACTACCCCTATTTGGTGAAACTCACCCCGAACTACTTGTCAGTATAACATTCAACCTTCGGTGAAACTTATGTCGAAAAGATGTTCTCCTGGCGATGCATATCTCTATTGGCATATATTTTAAATCGACAAGACCCCAATACTTTCTCCAATAGCTTTTTGAATCCCATCGCATTAAGTTCGGCGAGACAATAATCACTTCACCAAGACCTTCCCCGACGCACATAAGTCTTACCGAAACATTTGCTTGCAAGCCAATTGGTAAGATGAAATGATTTTGTTATGACTTCATACTGATACCCATCAGCTTAGCCGAAATGACCCCTCCACATGCTAGTCGGCAAGACCAACTGAATTCGCCGTGAGACTACAATGACACCACAACATATGCCGATATACCTTCTCTATATGCCGGTCAGCAAGAAAAATACTTCGCTATAATGTTACCCCGAAATGCCTATTTTGTCGCTGTGAATCTTTTCATTCGCTGAAACAAAAAGAAAAGTCTTGTCGATTGTCTGCAACAATACATGTTAGTTAAAAATATAGGTCGGGGAGACTTTTACTATGTCTTGCCGATATGGGACTTTCAATGAAATACAAAGAGCTAGATGGATTCTAATGAGTCACATGACAAATAATAAGCAAGACAATAGAAAGAAGGGATTTTATGCTTATGATAAGGACTTAATGCTGGAAACCCTTGAATGCAATAGACTGTAAAAATCCAAAATTTTACACTTGTAACAAGTCATACACATCCCCTCAAGGATTTGGATCTTCCTTTCTTGAATGCTTTGGAGACCTACAACAAGGGTTAGCCTTCACAAAACAATGACAACATGAACATGTATAAAATTTGACATGATACTTGGATCTTGAATTGTTACAATGAAACTCTAAAAAATTCTTATTGATGTTCACCTCTTGCTTTTTAGTTTCAAAATGGTGAAAAGACTAGGTATTTATGGCATTTATCTGATTTCTCAAAAATTAGATCCTGAAAGACGGTACTTAAAATTTGAATTTTGAATGTTAAAATGCCATCAAAAACATGCCTAATAATGGGTTTTTTCCAAGAAGGGTAACCCATACACTCTACGTATGGGTCCTAGCCCAAACTTCTAAGATATTAATTGTTGGGGGCAACACATGATCTGGGTGCCTTTATTCAGTGCTTGTAATTTATTGAAAAGTGTTATAAATGGGCTCTGAACTATACACAATTTTAGGACATTACAAGGTCAATTAGGCTCAATAATTTAGGGGGGCCAAAACATAGTGAAATTATTAAGGGTGACATTTTTTGAAAATACACCTAGATATAATAGAAATGCCACATTATTGAATCAAAGGAGTCGAGATGTAGTTTTAGTAAATTTATTTGAATCAAAGGAATCGAGATGTAGTTTTGCTAAATTTCTTTGAGTCAAATGAACTGAGATGTGCAAAGGTGTTGAGATGCAAAAAGGGGCATTGTTTTTATTAAAAAAGTGTTGATTTATGTACAAAGGCATCACACTAGATGATAGTCAAAAGCGACACTTTTTTCGTCAAGGTTGATTTTTTTTGTAAGTTTGATTTGTATTTAATTGATCTAACTAGTGATAGAAAACAACAAACAACATGTGTGACTAACCCAATTAGATGTTTGGAATATTTCCACGTGACTTCTTCAATAATACCACACTAATGTTGAACACACTAGATATTGAGAGGGGGTGGATCAGTATATATTAAAACCGAACCCCTTCAAATCTTAAACCCTTAATAAAATATCAATTTCAAACTTTTAGTAGGATCAACAACTCATGAATAGATTAGTAATACATAATGAAATCAACAACAATGAAAGGTAAGACAATAAACACACACATACAAAATAATGTGTTTACATGGAAAGCCCAAGGACTTGCAGTATTGAGGTGCACAACCTAGAGGAAAGATACAATTTATAAGGACCTGTTGAAGAGACTCGCTATCTGACACCAAGATACATAAAGAATATGAAATTATAACACTTGTCAACAATACACTCTGGTGACTGAGGTATTAAGGCTCATCTGATAGTTCTTTTCCATAATTCACTTGAAAAATCCATACTCACATATCATCACTCACTCTCTCATATTGCAACTAAATTATTCTTGTATTTATATCCTCCACAAGATCACAAAACCATCAATTAGGTTGGCCAAAATAGAAGATAAACAATAATCTCAACACGTCAACCATAAAAACATATTGTGGTCCTATCCTAAAGATAGAGAGGACCAAAAAACATTATTACATCTTCCAATGTGATCCAAAGCATCACACATGCTGGTGCAAATCAACTCAATTCGACAACAAGGAAACATGTAGATGAAACATGTAGCACAATACCAGTCAACCCTAAAACATAAGTTCAATTGAATTTACTCAATGTGGTCCTCAAAAATATATGTCAAGATACAAATTCATATTAACACAACCTCAAATGCTAGAATAAACCCCCAATCACATAGTGCAAGCAAGAAAACATGTCTTGTCGGCCAAACATCCACAAATTTCCCAAAAAAACAACTCAAAACAATATACGACACAAAAGAGATCAACCACGGATGTGCAGATCACAAGGAGACGTTCCTTGAATATCTAACAACACTTCCAAACACTTATTTCACACTATCATGTCACCAAAAACCATCACAGACCAAACATAGACATAATAATTCATCTTATAAGCACATATACAAAGCCACAAGAGAAGAAACATCAATGTAGAGAAATGCAAAATATGTTTTCAAACCAATCCAAACAACCAACAAAACTGCCAACCTTCTGCACCTACTAGAAACCTCCTCGACATGACTAGTAACCTAAAAAGATAAGAGTGCAGTGTCCACATAGCACAAACATTGAATCCCGAACTACAAGACCAAGTCTTCAACAATGAAGGAATGTGAAGCATTCTCCCAAACAACCTTCACACCGATTTACTAAAATAGAAACTTACCAGCTTGTGGAGACCAAAGCCTTCTTTCAGCAACACATACTTCCTTAGGGACAACAAAAGAGAGCATACAACACACTATAGACCATCAACAACATCTCTCCACCATTAATATTACTTCTAATCCTCATCTTAATTCTTATAATCCTTGTATTAATACTTATAATCCTCATCTTGATATGTCATCATGATATTAACTCTTCTAACAACAACCATACTTAGCAAAAATTTATATGACATCAACCAAGTCATGACATCCAACCATGAACATCAAAAAAATAATTATACATCAAATATTTATGTACAACAATATTCTAAAAAAAGTGTTGACATCAATGGTAACCAATACCAAACAACAATCTCACAAACATATGCAATAATCTCACCAAGTGTTGATCAACATTAATGAAAACCAGCACCAACAATCTCCCTTTAGTTTGGCAACACACACATGCACACTCTCCCCATTTGAAATCAAGTACAAAGGGCTAAGGATATTCAATTGAAACAACAACACATTATCCCACTTTGACCAATAAGTGCACTTTTTTAAAGAAATTATACCAACTCCCCCTATCAACAACAACCAACCAACTACCCTACTCCCCCTAATAGGTAGCACACATCAATCCAAGAGAAAAGGATATGAAATGAATTTATCCCCTAGATAGATGCACCATCTATGTATATAGTTAGAACAAGGAGGGGAAATAATCCCTAACTTCTTCTAGAGATACTTAAAAGTATCCTTTGAAATCACCTTAGTGAATATATCTACAATTTGATCCTTGTAGGCACATAATCACTAGATAAAAATGTGTTTGGTTCTTGAATGCATCACTAGAATCTTGGAAATGTTAACTGCATTGGTATTATCACATAATATTAGAATAGGTTCATGTCATATACCACCTTTATATCCATCAAGGTCTACTTCATCCAAAGAGCTTGGGTGCAACAAGATGTTGTAGTAATATACTCAGCTTCAACTATTGTGGATAAGGACATAGAGTCCTACTTGTTACTGAACCAAGAGAATAATCTATCTCCCAATAAAAATGCACTTTCACTAGTTCTTCTTTGGTCATCTACACATCCTACCCAAAGAAAAGTTACCAACCTTTTTATACCACAGACCATAATTCAGAGTTCTTTTCAAATATCTAAAAATTATTTTCACTAATTTCCCATGAGCTTGCTTAGGATTAGCTTGAAATCTAGAAACCAAACATACTACATGCATATCAAACTTGAAATACTTTGAGATAGGTAGAATTTCCATAAAAACTCAAATAACTAATATGTATATACTCCAACTGGTGTAACGCCCAAACATATGTTTTGTAGAACAGACAAGCATCCAAAACTAACTATAGTACACTATCATTTGAAATTGAACTTACAAGCCCACAAAAACTATGATGAGTCTAATTTTTGGTCTAGTTATGGGTAGAATCTATAGTTTATTTGCTGAAGTTACCATGGACTTTGATGTTACATGCTGATACTTATATATAGTTTCCCTCAAACCATAAGACATTTGGGTTTAATTTCATTTCTTCCGGTTCTAATGATATTAACCTATTATGTGGACTATCTATATTAATCTTGCATGTGGTTAATGAATTTTCTTTAAGGTGGTTATAGCTATGCAATTATTATGCAAGATGACATTGCCATGCAAACATGATTGAGAATGCTAAGTTGAGAAACGTAGCCACCAGCTGGTCATGGAAAGGAATTGTGTGAAGGTCAACTAGAGGATGACGACAAGAGATTCGCATGTCAACCGCATGTAAATGCCTTATGCTGATCTTTAATGACATTGAGCAATGCGGGCGTTACTGCAATGGTCGAGTCTGTGTTTGGACATGCATGTCTGAATGGATTCCCTTGCATGTGTAACCGTCCTTTCACTCTTTTCTCCGCTTTCCCTAAATGGTGTCCTCTCAGTTAGTGGGAGTTGACTGCCCTGTTTAGTTGATAAATAAGATTTGAATCCTCCTTCTTTAGGAGTTAGTCCCCAAGCTATTGTATAATCTGATAATACTATCAGACACACTCTTTTGTATTTGCAGTTTCCAATGAATAAAATTAGATTTTGAGTTGAGTATCTGAGTTTGCATTAGTTTTAGAGGATACTTATCCAAGGGGGCCCACTTGGTGAGTAATCCACTCCTTTAGTTTAGTTAGATTAGTATTAGTTTATGTTTAGTACTTAGTTGAGAATCTAGTATCGATTATCCCTACAGCCACTAGGATTTCATTGTGTGACTGTACCTACAGCTAAAGCGGGTAGAGTAGTTTCCTGTTTGTTGCTCATATTTTCATTTCTATCATGCATGTTCAGTTTAAGTTTAATTATTGAGTAATGTTCAACATTTACTTTGTTTCTTTCCATGCAATTTACTTTCAATATTAAGTCTCTCTTAGTTGTAGAATGAAGATGACTACTTTGAGTTCCTAGTGCACATACTGTGTTGACCCATTTCAAGTTCACGTCCTTGGGTTGACAATTTAAATTCACCTTCATGATGGTTAAAATGGCTATTCAAGTTAGATGTCCAATCTCTAAATCATGGTTGTAAAAGCTTAGTTATTGAAATCATTGTAGGAGGCCGATATTTTTGGCGTTGTTGCTGGGGATGGTGTCAAACTAGGGAGTCCTTTGGAGTCATTGATAGTTTCTCTGTTGTAGTATTTTTGGAATTTTATCTTAGTGTTAGAAGTTATGATCCACTATTTTCCCCCCATTCTTTGTGTGAGTTGGTTGATACTGAGTTGATACTGCATTCATAGAAGAAGAAGAGATTCTCATGGGAGATTACTTCCTAATAATCCAAAGCCATTTCAACTAGTAGAGCTTCCAAATTAGCCCAGAAATGAAGAAGAAGAAGAGCCACACCCTTTGCTGATATATTCCCTGACTTGACCAGTTCTGAAGTTTCCCTTGAAGATCAAAATCCAGTTAAAGAACCCTCTATTCTATAACTTCATCAAGCAGGCATGGCTGATGCAAATGGAAACAGGACTAACAAGCAAAACCAACTAGCTTTTCCTTTTCCCATTGCTCAATAGAATGAAGTAGATAACCTCAAAAATATCCTTACTTCAGTCCTTCCTAAGTTCTATGGACTTGTCACACAAGATACTGATACATTCTTGTTTGATTTTGATATAATCTCCAGAAGTTATGACTATACCACTGATGCCCACAAACTTAAGCTATTTCCTACTACTTTGCAAGAAGCTGCATTGAGATGGTTTATGGGCCTTGGAAAAAATATTGTGGCGAATTGGGAAGATATGAAGAAAAAGTTCCTTGAAAAATATAAGGAGTATTGCAGGGGTAGTGATATGAGAGGAGGTGACATTTTTAGAATGCAGCAAAACGAAGATGAGAATTTGGAGGATTTCATTTCAAGGTTTTTGTTTTGTCTGCAGAAATCTCCACACCATACACTCAATGAAGACTCAAAAAATTTTCTTTTCTTGAGAAGAATTAATGAAAGTTGCACTGATGGATTGGACCTGATGGCAGGAGGAGATATCACTCAAGTCCCTTGGGAGGATATCAAGAAGATATGCCAGAACTATTCTAGGGCAACTTCAAAGAAAGGAAGAGCTTACCAATCCTCTATGGGTAACTCATCAACCAGTGGAGTCTCAAGGATGGAGATTACTAATTTGCTAGAAGATTTCAAGCAGGATATCATCAACAATCTAGCTACTTAGTTGGATACACTTCAAGCTAAGAAGAAACATGAGGAGACAAAGGCAATGCTGACAAAATATTGCCCTCATTGTAGAAAAAAGAAGGACTGTAGATGCAAGGTGATAACTAACATTGACAACAAGCATATTCCACCTAAGTTCAAACCAATCTAGACTGAGGAAGACCAAGTCTACTTTTTTGCATAGAAAAGGCCACGGGATTCAAGACAAGGTATTCCACCAAATCCACTATCTTTTGTTGGGCCATATTTTAATTCGTATTCATCTGGTAACCAGTGGCAGCCCCCCTATCCATCCAACTATGGAGGATATCCACCACAATCTTGGGGTAACCCTCCAAAATGCTTGGTCCAATTATCAAAATTATTAACGTCAATGGCAACAACCTTAGGGGAATTGGCAGCAGTTTCAAGGACCTTGGCAACCACCTCCAAGAAACTAGCAACAAACATCTCAATGCAAAGGTGGCCAACAATGGCCAAACCAGACAACCAACTACATGCAACCATCTTCTCAACCCCAACAACCTGCTATAATGCCTCCTCCTGTTAATCCAAGCTCAAATGTACCTAAACCTACTTAGTTACCAACCCAACCCACACCCAACCCAAATAATAAACCACAACAACAACCTATATATTTTGCTGATCCAAATTAATTCCCTGCATATGTTGTGAGTTTAAGTGGCATATGTCTATGTTTAGGAACTACCTTGTCAACTCCTTCCACCCCCATCATAACTGAGCTTCCTGTGGAAGAGCAAGAATAATCTCTGACTGATCCCATTCAGCCTTGTACACCTAAAATCCTGAACCAATTCTAGCCAAGCAAACAGCACAAGAAGCACCATTCCCCAGAGATTGGAAGTTTCTAAAAAAACAAGACAAGGAGGAAACTACTTTTGATATTCTAGACCAGCTAAAGCATATATGTGTCTAGATACCCCTGTTCTAGGCCATAAAATATGTTCCTATAATGGAAAAACAATTAAAGAAGCATGCCTCAAGAAACCAAGCAGGAAAAAGAAGGACCCAACTACAATTCATGTAGTGGGAAAATTGGTTGACATCATGCTTGGAAAAGTAACTATCCCCAAGTACAATGATCAAGGTAGTCATGTGGTTGAAGTTATTATAAATGGGATAAACATAAATAATTCTTTGATTGACTTGGGTGCAACAATCAATGTGATGACTAAAGACATCCTATAACAATTAAACATTGCAAGCATGAGATCCACACCTATTGTCCTGTAGCTTGCTGATAGTTCCACTGTTAAGCCTGATGGACCTTGTGGTGATTCTAGACTCTTGGGAGTATCTAGCCAAGTTCATGGTTCTTTCTATCAAAGCTAGACTAGGCGAGTATCCCATTATCCTTGGTAGGCCATGGTTAGAAACTACAGATGCTTATATTGGATGTCGGTCAGGTGACATGACCATATCTAATGACAGGAACACCAAAAAGATTGTTCTTTATCCTCCTGCTCAACCATCACATGATGAGGATAATTCTATATGGCCACATATTGGTGAAGAGGATGAATAAGTTAACTTTGTGGTGCAGCTCATGATACTAGGAAGAAGTCCTTTCCTATAGCTTCAAGATGAAGATGAAGTGTTATCTAGTATATTTCAGAACCATTGTCAAATAGAGGAGAGATCACCCGCTCATGCGCCTGGTTCTACTGACCTCGTGAAAACACTTCTGTCAGTTCTGCTTAATTTTTTTGCAACCACTCTTCCAACAGACAAACTTCATACAACCACTCTTCCTGCAGCCACTGTCTTTGCAAACACTCTTCCAGCAGACAAACTTCCTGCAACAACATGTATGTTTCACACAATGCTCCCACATGAACTTAAGGTACCATGTATTAATGAAGTAGCTATGATAGAGTTAGTTGCACAAGTACATGTGTTTGAAGGACGATATCTGAATATCAACAGTAAATTGAGTAAGGGGCAATAATTGACATTGGAGAATTTGTTGAAAGCCCATCAAAATGCATTTGCTTGGGATTATCATGATATGAAGGGATTGGATCCAAAGATTTGCACTCATAGGATATATATCAAAGATGATTGTAGACCTTTAAGGCAGCCACAAAGAAGAATCAACCCTACATTGAGAGAAATTGTCAAAGAAGAGCTGCAAAAGTTACTAGATGCAGGATTTATCTACCCTATTTCAGACAGCCAGTGGGTGTCTCCATTGGTGATTGTGCCTAAGAAGGGAGGAAAATGGTGAGTCTGTGTTGACTATAGGGAGCTGAATGCTACTACTAGGAAGGACCATTTTCCCTTACCTTTTGTAGATCAAGTCTTATACTCTCTTGCAGAAAAGCAGTACTTTTCTTTTCTTGATGGATTCAGTGGTTACAATCAGATTCAAATTGCACCAGAAGACCAAGAGAAGACAACATTCACATATCCATGGAGGATATATGCCTATTCAGTACTTCCCTTTGGGTTATGCAACGCACCTGCAAATTTTCAGAGAGCAGTCATCAACATATTTTTAGACATCTCCCTTGACTGCTTGGAAATCTATATGGATGATTTTACAACGTATGGTGTTGATTTTGATGAAGCATTGGAAAATTTGAAGAAATTCCTACAGAGATGTGAAGACTAAAATATATCTTTAAACAGTGAGAAGTGCTTCATGATGATGCGGGAAGGTGTAGTTCTTGGCCACTACATTTCCCACCACAAAATTCAAGTTGATCCTACAAAAAATGAGGTAATTAATAATCTGCCTATACCTGCAAAACAAAAGGATTTTAGGAGTTTTTTGGGACATGCAAGATATTATAGGTATTTCATCAAATATTTTAGAAAAATAGCAGCACCACTGTTAGTCTCCTGACTAAAGAAGTTGAGTTCCAATGGACAGAAGGCTGTGACAAAGCATTTTCTAATTTAAAGATAGCCCCGAGTCATGCTCATGTTCTTAATGGACCTAATTGGGAAATTCCTTTTCACATCCATACAGATGCCTCAAATTATGCCATAGGAGTAGTCCTAGGACAAAAAGAAGGAGCCATTGAAAATGCCATTTATTTTGCCATCAAAAACTTGCAGGGAGTTGAATTCAATTACACGGTAACGAATAAAGAAATGTTGGTAATGATCTACACCCTAAACCAATTCAGGAACTATATAACAGGCTACCAGATCTTTGTGCACACTAATCATGTAGCCATTAGATATCTCATGAATAAACCCTGATCTCAGGAAGGTTAGTCGGATGGTTGTTGTTGATGCAGGAGTTTGACATAACTATTGTGGACAAATCAGGGAAGGCCAACGTTGTTACAGATTTTCTTTCAAGGCTGACCACACCAGAAGATAATCAAGCCATAAATGAATCCTTTCTTGATGAGCATCTATTCTCCAGAAGTGTGCAGACACCCTGGTATGCTGACATAGCTAATTACCTTGTGATAGGGAGAATTCCTCCTCACTTCTCTCCAAAAGAGAGAAGGGTGTTGATTGAAAAATCTTTCCCTTTTTCATGGATAGTTGGATGCCTATTTTATACTAGACCAGATCATGTTATGAGATGTGTGAGGGAAGATGAAACATATGAAATTCTGCATGCATGCCATGATGAACATTTTTCAGCCAAGAGGACAGCAATGAAAATTTTGAACATAGGATATTATTGGCTTACACTCCACAAAGATGCAGGAAGATATACACGAAAATGCGGCAGATGCCAAAGGATGGGCAGGCCAACCAAGTCAGATGAGATGCCACTCTATCCCCAAGTAGTAGTCAGTCCCTTTAACAAATGGGGATTAGATTATGTGGGACCCATTGATCCCCCATCAAATGGTCAGTCTTATATTTTGGTATGCACTGATTATGTAACTAAGTGGGTAGAAGTCAAAGCCATGAAACATGCAAAAGACAACAAGGTTGCGAAATTTATTTATGAAGAAATTTTCACATGGTATGGAGTCCCCAGAGAAATAGTAACTAATCAAGGAGGTCGGTTTACCTCAATACTTGTTACAACACTAGTTAATGAATATAACATAAGGCACAGAAAGTCTACTCCTTATCACCCTCAGACAAATGGACAAGTTGAGGTGACAAACAAAGAGATTGAGGCCATCCTAACCAAAATAGTGGATATTCACATAAAGGATTATGCAAACATATTATCAAAAATAGTTTGGGCTTACAAAACCACTTGGAAGACAACTACAGACTTCTCCCCATTTGAGCTACTATATGGGAAGGCAACCATGATGCCCATCGAATTCGAGCACAAGACTCTCAAAACTACAGTAGAGTTGGGGATGGAAATTTCTGAGGCACATAAAGAAAGGATCATGCAGATGAATTCTTTAGATGAGATGAGGCAAACAACCTTGCACCATATTGAAGTTGTGTAGAGTCAACGAGTCAAATGGCATGACAAATTTATCAAAGAGAAGAAATTTTAGCCAGGTGATTGGGCATTGCTTTATGACTCACGGTATCATGGTAATGCAGGAAAATTGCAGACAAGGTGGCTAGGACCATATGAAGTTGCTGAGATCTTTCCCAATAGAGCTATGCAGCTCACCACCATTGACCCTGTCAGATTCAGATTACTAGTCAATGGACATCATCTCAGATTGTATCATAGGCCAACTTCCAAAGAAGAGTTCCTACAAAAATTCATCCAACATGCACCACCTGAGCACAATTCTTGTAGCCAAAGGTATTGGACCTAGTGTCCCTCCTTCTGGCTAATTAAGGTATGTACTTGTCATAATAAAGACTTCTACTTTTGTAGAATTCCATTTCTTCACCCATATGCCCATCCGTCCAACCGTACCACCTTTCTCTCTCTTCCATCACTTCATTCCCCCTCACACCATTCCACTTCATAATTATTAATTGCTCAATTATTTCTTTAAAAGGTGAACGATACTTTCTCCATGATCGTTGCAATGAATCCTCTACACAATCATGTTTGTATACACTCAGGTATGTGCGCATTTGTTGAGAATATGTGTCTCAAACTCACTGGTAGAAACCCTAATACTGTCACCAAGCATAAAAGTTTCTTAAGTGTTCTATTTATTCTTTTACCTCTATACCACTAGGTGATTGAGAGAGAGGAGAGATAGCACAGTTACCACCATACTACGAGATCCTCTCAACTTTCGAGTGGTAGTGTAGTGGACACTGCCATATCGCGGGTGTCTTTACATTGGGGTGCGGTAGCACGATTACCGCCATACTGCAGGAGCTCGTTGGATGTATAGCGGTAGAGCAGTAGTGTGGTGGTTACCACCACTATAGGAGTTCACTGGTCGTGCAACGGTAGTGCGATGTATATCGCCATACCGCGAAAGTTTGTTGAATTTCTGGCAGTGGAGCGATTACCACCATACCTTGGGAGCCCTCAACCTATCCAAAGGTAGCACGGTTATCGACATCCTATGGGAGCCTGTTGACTGCACAACGATAGTGTGATGTAAGGTGAAGAGCATGGACTTGATGAATTTTTGAGATGTAGGCCATTAACTGGAGGATGTTGCTGACTTGGAAGGAGGCCATTTGAACTTCTGGGAAGTTCGACAGTTTTTCAACAAAGGAAGTTGAACTGAATCGATTGTATAGAGAACGAATCGATCATGCTTGTTGCTATACATTGTAACGTATTGTAATTGTGAAAGGGTTGGAGAGTTCAATGGTGTAGAGGTTGGATGATTGAATGATCTGTTAGTGAACTTCATTGTATATTTTTTTGGAAGCATTGTAATAGTGTTTTTTTGTACGAGGTTGATTAGGGAAATGTTGTTGTTGTAATATTTTCATCTGAAAGGAGAGTCTGTATCTTGTATGTAATTCGATTACTGTAATACAAGTGATTTTCTTTGGTGTGGTGGGTTTTTCTCCCGTAAGGTTTTTCCCACGTATATCTGGTGTCAATTTTGTTTGTGTGTTTATTTCTCTATTATGTTATTTCCTTCATGTGCATCTTAATGAAATATAATTGTAAAATTTGAAGACATATATCCATTCCTTTGAGTTTTGACATTAGGAGAGTTTGTTTCGCACTTAAGCTTTTCCTAACAAGTGGTATCAGAGCCTGGATAGTTCTATTATCCTTGTGGGTAGGTTGGGTTTTTTGTGTCAATCCTGTTCAGTGGGAGTTTTGTAGAAGTCTAGTAATTATCAAATTACAAATTGAGGTGGCAATGGCGAGTACATTAGGATGGATTGAAATTGAGAAATTCAATGGCAACAATTTTAAGTTGTGGAAACTCAAAATGGAGGATCTGTTGGTTGATCATGATATTTGGGTTGTTGTGTCTAGAACAAAACCTTCTAGCATGAAGCAAGAAGATTGGGACCTCACAGAAAGAAATGAAAAAGGGTTAATAAGACTCTATTTGGAAAACTCTTTTCTCTTAAACGTTTATGAAGAGAAGACTGCATTTTCTTTGTGGAAGAAGCTTGGAGATATTTATTAGGGTAAGTCCTTGGTGAATAAGTTGTTCTTAAGGAAGAAGTTATACTCTTTGAAAATGGAGGAAGGGGCGTCTGTGGCTGGTCATCTGAATACATTTAACACATTGATTCCTCAATTAGCATATGTGGGTGTGAAGATTGATGATGAAGATCGATGTATGCTATTGTTATGTTCTTTGCCAGATTCTTGGGATCACTTGGTGATGGCGATTGGGAGCAGGAAAACCACTTTCAAGATGGAAGATGTGGTTGCTTCTTTGTTATCAGAAGATATGAGAAGGAAATCTTCTGAGATGGTGAAGGAGGCTCTTGCTATTCAAGGAAGATCGAAAGAAAAAGGCAAGAAGAAGGATAAGAAATCCAAATCAAAGTCAGAAGGGATATCAAAGTCTCTTAGAAAAAAGTCCAAGGTGATGTGTTGGAATTGTGGGCAGCTTGGTCATGTCTGAAAGGATTGCAAAGAGGAGAAAAAGAAGAAGAAGAACTATTCCGACAATGATTCTTCTTAGAGCGATGCAGATTCCTTCATTGCAGCCTTGGAAACTCAGGCATCAGATGATGTCTGGCTGATTGATTCTGGAGCATCTTTCCATATGACATCTCATAGAGATTGGTTCACAAAGTATGAAGAATACGATGGTGGAAAGTTGTATTTAGCAAGTGATTCATCTCTAGAAATTGTTGGTCGTGGAAGAGTCAAAATTCAATTTCCTGATGGAAGAATTAAGGGAATTGATGGCGTAATGCATATACCAGGTCTGGCTCAAAATTACTTTCTGTAAGCAAGCTGAATGATGTCGGAGTGCACATCTCATTCTTAGGCAATGGCTACAAAATGACTAGAGGATCGATGGTGTTGACTAGGGGTGCTTGAATTGGTACTCTGTGCAACCTGGACGCATTGAAAATTCTATGTAACAGTGTCTCTGCGAAGTCACAAAAGGTTGTGCTTAAAGAGGAAAAAGAAAATGTTGCTATTGGGGAAAATGCTTTGGAAGTTAAACTTCCAACAGAGCAAACTATGCTATGGCATCAAATGCTCAGTCACATTGGTGAAAAATGTTCTAAAGTCTTGAAAAATCAAAACCTGGTTGAGGGGCTTGATGATTGTAACCTAGAATTTGAATTTTGTGAACATTGTATATATGGTAAACATCATCGTGTTTTGTTTTACTCTAGTCCTCACAAATCTTCTGGTGTTCTGGATTATATTCACTATGATGTTTTTGGTCCAATGAATGGACCTTCATTATCGAAGTCTAAATATTATATTTCTTTTATTGATGATTATTCGAGAAGGTCATTTGTGTACTTTTTAAAAAGTAAATCAAAAGTGTTCAGTCATTTTAAGGAATTTAAGAATCTTATGGAAAATCAGACTGGAAGAAAAATAAAGTGTTTAAGGATTGACAATGGTGGTGAGTTTTGTTTTGATGAGTTTGAAAGGTATTACAAAGACCATGGGATTACAAGGCATAAAACTACACCTTACACTCCACAACAAAATAGAGTTGTTGAAAGTTGAAGAGGACGTTGATGGAGAAGGAAAGAAGTATGTTGAACAATGTTGGTTTGGAGCAGAAGTTTTGGGCTGAGGTTTTGGCTATAGCAAGTTACATGTTGAATCGGTCTCCTTCATTAGCATGTGTTGACAAAATGCGTATGGAAGCTTGGTTTGGTAAGAAGCCCTCTCTAAGACATGTTTGTGTCTTTGGCTACGAAGCATATGTTTATGTACCTGATGTGAAAAGATCTAAATTGGAAAATAAACTTGTTAAGTCTATCTTCATTGGTTACAACATTGGTGTGAAAGGATACAAGCTTTGGAATCCTGTGACTGAAAAGGTTGTATATAGCAGGAGCGTAATCTTTCAAGAGCTGAAACCTTCTTTAGTGGAACTGCAGTCAGAGATGAAAGAAAAAAAAGAAAAAAATGATGTTGTTGAAATACATCTAACTCCTAAAAAAGAGGGACACATTGATAGTGTACCTGAAACTAAGGAGAGTTCTAGCAACTCTGAGAGTTCTGAACGAGAAGAAGAACACAACCTCAGCCTCAGCCTATGAGGAGGTCTACACGTGAGAAGAAGAAACCTGATAGGTTTGGATTTTCTATGTTGGATTCTAGTCGTGCTATGCTCTGATTACTAATACGGATGAGCCTAGGACTGTAAAAGAGGCAACTAAAATGTATTATTCAGATTCCTAGTTGGAAGCCATGAATGAAGAAATGTCATCATTAAAGAAAAATGATACTTGGGATCTAATTCCATTGCCTGAAGGTAGGAAGCCTGTGGGCTACAAATGGGTATTTAAGAAGAAAATTAGTTTGGATGGCTATGTTGAAAATAATAAAGCGAGGTTGGTTGCGAAAGGATATTCCCAGGTAGAGGGAATTGATTATGGGGAAATATTTTCTTCGATAGCAAAGTTGAAATCTATCAGATTTCTTTTGTCACTCGCAGCAGCTTATGACTTGGAGATTGACTAGATGGATGTGAACACAACATTTCTTCATGGTGATCTTGAAGAAGAAATTTATGTCTCAGCTAGATCACTTTGTGAAAAAAGGTAAATAAAATCTGGTTTGCAAGTTAAAAAAATCTTTGTATGGATTAAAACAGTCACCTTGAATGTGGTACCAGAAATTTGACATGTTTGTTTTGTCACTCGGTTTTGTAAGATCAAAATTAGATTGTGTGTACTTCAAGACTGAAAATGGCCGGTTCTTATTATTACACTCTATGTTGATGATATGTTGTTCATAGGGAATAATAAGTCTATGATTTCTGATCTAAAATCTTAGTTGTCTGCAAAGTTTGAAATGAAGAATCTTGGTGCAACGAGGTATATTCTGGGAATGGAAATGACCAGGGACAAAGAGAGTAGAAAACTTTGGCTCAACTAGAGTAAGTATATTAACACTGTTCTAGAGATCTTTTGTATGACTCATTGCAAGCAACTATTTGTTCCAGTTTTGCAAGAAACAAAGCTATCTATTGAAGATTGTCCAAAATCTCCTAATGAGATAGAGGACATGACCAAAGTGCCTTATGCTAGTGCAGTTGGAAGTTTAAAGTATGCAATGGTGTGTACAAGGCCAGATATTTCCCAAGCAGTGGGAGTACTTAGTCAATTTATGGCTAATCTTGGAAGGACACATTGGGATGCTATGAAAAGAGTGTTTAGATATCTGAAGGGCACTTCAGAATATGCTTTGTGTTACCATGGTAATTCAGTTGAATCACAGAGGACTCTCAACATTTGTGGGTATGTGGATTCTGATTGGGTAGGGGACATTGACAATAGAAGATCTACCAGTGGATATTATTTCGTGATGAATGGTGGTGCAGTTAGTTGGATGAGCAAGTGATAGGTTGTAGTCACTTTATCTACTACAAAGGTTGAGTACATGGTAGAAACTCATGCCTATAAGGAAGCCATTTGGCTTAGAAGATTGTTTTTAGATATTGGTTTTGATGCAGGGTAGATTATTATTTGTTGTGACAGTCAAAGTACCATTTTTTTGGCAAAAAATTCTACTTTCCATGCCGGGATGAAACATATTGATGTGCAGTACCATTTTGTACGAGATATGGTGGAGGATGGAAAGATCTTTTTGGAAAAGGTGGATACTCTAAAGAATGTTGTTGATGCATTGACAAAGCCAATGAGCACAAACAAGTTCATATGGTGTGCAAGTTCGATGGGCCTTGGGGTCCAGAATATTCAATGACTTCAGGTATTGAAAAGGGTTCAATAAGTTCTTCGTCAAGTGGGAGATTATTGAGAATATGTGTCTCAAACTCACTAGTAGAAACCTTGATATTGTCACCAAGCAACAAAGTTTCTTAAGTGTTTTGTTTATGCTTTTACCTCTATACCGCCAGGTGATTGAGAGAGAGGAGCGGTAGCGCGGTTACCGCCATACCATGAGAGCATCTCAATTGTCAAGCGATAGTACGGTAGACACCGCCATACTGTGGGTGTCTCTACACTGGGGTTTGGTAGTGCGGTTACCAGCCTACCGTGGGAGCTCATTTGATGTATAGCGGTAGAGCGGTTACCCCCATACCGTGGGCGCCTCTCATCTATCGAGCGGTAGTGTGGTGGTTACCGCCATACCATAGGAGTTCACTGGTCATACAGTGGTAGTGTGGTGTATACTGCCATACCACAAAATTTTGTTGATTGTCTGGCGGTAGAGTGGTTACCGCCATACCTCATAAGCCCTCAACCTTTTTGAAAGTAGCGCGGTTACCACCATCCTGTGGGAGCCTATTGATTGCACAATGGTAGCACGATGTAAGGTGAAGAGCATGGACTTGATGAATTGCTGAGATGTAAGCCGTTAACTGGAGGATGTTGCTAATTTGGAAGGAGTCCGTTTGAATTCCTGGGAAGTTTAACAGTTGTTCAATAGAGGAAGTTGAACCGAATCAATTGTACAGAGAATGAATCGATCATGGTTGTTGCTATACATTGCAATGTATTGTAACTATGAAAGGGTTGGAGAGTTCGATGGTTCAGAGGTTGGATGATTGAATGATTTGTTAGTGAATTTCATTGTATTTTGTTTTGAAAGCATTGTAACAGTATTATTTTGTATGAGGTTGATAAGGGAAATGTTGCTACTGTAATATTGTCATCTGAAAGGAGAGTCTATATCTTGTATGTAATTCAATTACCCTAATACAAGTAATTTTTTTGGTTGTAGGATATAATAACCCGGCTAAAATAACCCTGGACACAACAACCTGGTCACAATAACCCAAGGACAAAATAACCCAAGATCATAATAACCCATGGACAAAATAACTCGTGGTCAAAATAACCCATGGACAGAATAACCCATGGTCATTTTAGATCAATCTAGTAAATTTTATATTCCTTTCTCTATATTCTTACGGGGATATTTTGTCCATGGCTTATTCTAACCATGGGTTATTTTGGCTAGGGTTATTATGACCCTGGGTTATTTTGTCCTTGGGTTATTGTGACCGTGTTATTCTGTCCAAGGTTATTTTCATCGGGTTATTATGTTCGGATACCGATTTTCTTTGGTGTGGTGGGTTTTTCTCTCATAAGGGTTTTCCCATGTATATCTGGTGTCAATTGTGTTTGTGTGTTTGTTTCTCTATTATGTTATTTCCTTCATGTGCATCTTAATGAACTGTAATTATAAAATTTGAAGACATATCTCCTTTCTCCTCTGAGTTTTGACATTAGGAGAGTTTGTCCCGCACTTAAGCATTTCCTAACAACGTTAAATGCATTCTTAATTATCTTTTAGAGTGTTTCATTTAATCACTGTATGTTAGTATGGACGTTCACATAATTTCTATAACCCCCCTGTCAAATCACTGCTGCCATCTCGCATGTGTGGACACATGTCCAAATTTAGGTTGGGGGGAGGGGTAAGAAGATGCAGATATATTGCCACATGTCAGTCCATGATTGTCTGCGTCAGCAAATCTTGCTAAGCTGATTTAAAATTTGAAATAAATGACGACTCACATATGTGATGTGACACTAAACTGCCACCGCCATTTCCTTTCATCATAACTCCCTTTTATTACCATTCCTTGCTATTATTGACCTTGTCATAATCTTGAAATGCAAATGGTAAATGGTAAAAACCAGAGTGAAGGAAAATTCAGTCGACAATTAAGCTAGCAAGTGAACAGGAAGGAATTTTCTTATAGACGAGAATTATAGAAGGGAATTTTGCAAAGTGACAGATATATTACAGACAATGGAAGATGGACTCATTCGAAATGAGCCCTCAGTTCATGATGCTTTATTGCAGGATGCACAGTGCCTGGCCGAGTTTCGAAACTGTGGTTGGTTGGACTATTTCCTGAGGTTGGATGACTTTGATGAAGGTATTGCACTAGAGTTCACCTAAAAAAATTTAGATGGAAAAGCCATAGTAAAAGGGCTAGAGGTCATGGCAACTGAGGAATGAATTGTAGAAGTGTCAGGGTTACTACTTGACGGTGAACCTTAACCTGTTTCCAGAGACACTAGGTTAGCCAGGGCTATATTCACAATACATGGTGACCCTCCAATCGCTATTGAAAATCAAGGTGCTAAAAAACTCTCTCTGCCCGAGCCATGGAAGCAAACAGTCACCTACATTATCAGATATATCACTTGTGAGGGTCGATTGTCGAATCTGTGTTCAGTGCATTTAAAATTGTTAAGTCATATGAGGCACATGAGGAGGATGAATGTGCCCAACGTCTTGTACAACCTTCTCTCCATCATGGCAACGAAAAATAAAAAAATTTAGGGACAACTCTGATTCCCACGATTGTCTAATTAAATTGTTGGTTGTAAAATATCTACATGATGCAACACCTAGAATGACCTGGGAGGAATTTATAAAAAATGATCAATTTAGACCTGAGCAGTTGCAACCTAGGGTTTCACCTTAGACACATAGGTTTAGCAGAAAATTAAGCATGGTTGAAGACACCCCTGGTGTGAATCCTCATATTGAAGAAAGGACTATAGATGTTAGTTCCTCTGAGCCTGAGCAATCTGAAAAAGAAAATTCTTCATCAAATTCAAATGATGATAATGATGTTCCACTTAAAACTGTAATAAGAACTTGGGCACAAAAGAGGGAGGCATAAGCAAGGAAAGGAAAAACACAACCTGTGCAAAGAGAGGCGCCAAGTCCTAAGAAAAGAAAGGTTGGTACTATTCATCCTACAACCAAATAAAAATGTAAGAGCCCTCTCAAGAAATCAAAACTGGCTATTGATATGCCTTCGTTGAAAAACCCTGAGCTTGGTGGGACATCATGTGGGAGCACAAAAGCTCCAATGGAGCAGGAAAATGTAGAAGAAGAAAATATATTCGATAAGGCAGCAAAAATGACCCTGGGGGATCTTTCTACCCTTACAGAAGAAGTTGGGATTCATGAACATGAAGAAAATCAAGAGTTCCAGCAGCAAGACCAAGATCGGGAGTCCCTGCAGCAAAACCAGGAAATAGATCAGGAGTTCCTACAACAACTACAAGAACGAGAACAAGAGGCCCTGCAACAAGAGGAGGAAAGAGAAATTGTACCTCTACAGCTTGAACCAGTGGGACATCCTGAATCTATGCAAATAGTTCTATATGGGGAGCAACCAGCCATAAAAACCCTGGTAGGAATCCATAACCCTCTTGATTTTTTAGTGCATGCAACAATTTTGAATTTGTGGAAAGAGATACAAAGAAGAGAGGAGGAATGGAAAAAGGAAACTAAAATATTGAAAAGGGAAATCCAAGAGAGGGATGAGATTATTGAAGAAAAGAATGAAGAGATTGTCTTTCTGAAGGAGAGGGTGAGCGGCATTGCAACCCTGGTGCCACAAATTTTAGAATGTAGAATCCCTCCAAGGGTTTATGCTTTGCACCTATAAGAGAAATATCTCTCCTTTAAATTGTCAAGAATTATCTCAGGTTTGAACCCCTCTATTGAAACTCCTACTGAATTTTTCAATGCTTATAGGATTGTCTCCCTTGAAATGAAAATTTATTATGTGAATTTTATTTACACAATTTTTCTGTAGCTAAAGACCAAGACTGGAACCCTTGCTTGATGTGGGGGACACCCAATTGAGAGCATTCATGTTTTGGGTACAAAATGAGATTAGTTGGGGTGAACAATATAATGCTTGTAAGGGGAAGAAATCCAATATTCCCCTAGCCATTAGAGTTGAATCAAGGAACCACAAAGACATTTACACAGACTGGAATAAAATTCTTTTCAGGATGAGCTATGGTAACAGGATTATGCCTTGGATTGAGGTAATTTACAGTGAATATGAGGTGAAAGAAACAACAAAAGAGGACGCTATGAGAGGATACCTATCCCAGAGATGGAACACATTAACTGATGAGCTGAAACAAGTTGAACCACATTCCATCCACAACTATGTTGCTTCAATAAAAAGAATTGAAAGGTACATTCAGATTGGGAGAACGAAGGGACGAGAATGGCTTCCCCTAACTTTTCAGCTGCCTATCCTCATGTGGCATGTACTAAATTTTAGGTTCTACCGATATGACATTGTTGAATAACATCAAAGATGGAGGAGAGTTAACAAGTTGGGAGGATTCTACTGGAACCCTAATTCACCCATGGCAGAAAATGATATTGGAGAGTTATTAGTTGCAGATTTCAGAGCCTTGACCAAGCAAAAGCATAACTCTTCCCCTACTGGAGGACCATAAAAATGTTAGGTTGGGGGGAGTGGTGAGTCTAGTTTTTGGTCTAGTTATGGGTAGAATCTACAATTTATTTGTTGAAGTTACCATGGACTTTGATATTACATGTTGATACTTTTATATAGTTTCCCTCAAACCATAAGACATTTGGGTTTAATTCCATTTATGTCAGTCTTGATGATATTAACCTATTATGTGGACTATCTATATTAATCTTGCATGTGGTTAATGAATGTTCTTTAAGTTGGTTATAGCTATGCATACTGACATTGCCATGCAGACATGATTGAGAATTCTAAGTTGAGAAACGTAGCTGCCAACTGGTCATGTAGAGGAATTGCATGAAGGTCAACTGGAGGACGATGGTAGGAGATTCCCATGTTAGTTGCATGTAACCAACTTATGCTGATCTTTAATGAGATTGAGCAATGCAAGCATTATTGCAGTGGTCGAGTCCTCGTTTGGACATGCATATATGAACAGATTCCCCTACATGTGTAACCGCCCTTCCACTCTTTTCTCTACTTTCCTTAAATGGCATCCTCTCAGTTAGTGGGAGTTGAATGCCCTGTTTAGTTGATAAATAAGGTTTGGATCCTCCTTCTTTAGGAGTTAGTCACCAAGCTATTGTACAATCGAATAATACTATTAGACATACTCTTTTGTATTTACACTTTCCAATGAATAAAATGAGATTCTGAGTTGAGTATTTGAGTTTGCATTAGTTTTAGAGGATCCTCATCCAAGGGGGCCCACTTGGTGAGTAATCCATTCCTTTAGTTTAGTTAGATTAGAATTAGCTTTTATTTAGTACTTAGTTGAGAATCTGGCACCGATTGTTCTTGCAACCACTAGGATTTAATTTTGTGACTGTTCCTGCGGCCAAAGCGGGTAGAGTAGTTTCCTATTTTCTCCTCAGATTTTCATTGATGTCATGCATGTTCAGTTTAAGTTTAATTATTGAGTAATGTTCAACATTTACTTTGTTTATTTCCATGCAATTTACTTTCAGTATTAAGTCTCTCTTAGTTGTAGAATGAAGATGACTACTTTGAGTTCCTAGTGCACATACTGTGCTGACCCATTTCAAGTTCACGTCCTTGGGTTGAAAATTTAAATGCACCTTCATGATGGTTAAAATGGCTATTCAGGTTAGATGTCCAATCTCTGAATCATGGCTATAAAAGCTTAGTTATTGAAATCATTGTAGGAGGCCGACAAACTACATGAAAAATAATTATTTTCTCGAGGAATGCAGAGCATTCCAACAAGCCTTTATCATCACTTTACTCTTCCAGAACATAGACTAAAACTCTATCACTTATAAATTTTAATTCTAAAAGTGTAAAGACTTAAAAATTTGAACATAACACCTTCACAACATTACCAAATTATCTTATTAATCAATCACAAGACTAGATCTTTCTCTACGAAGGGATGCAGACCAAAACACTACAACTTTTTCTTAGAGTATACACTGTGAATGCCTTAGAATTTTTTTTGCAAGTTATCTACATGTGTGGTACACCAAACAAGTAAGATATCAATGTATGCATACTGAAAACATATTGGAACAAGTGTACCCACCTTTGTAAAACATTTACTTGCACCAAAACCTTCATCAAAAGGTTCATTCTTGAACAAAAAATCTGCACACTAAAGGATCTGATCTAATTCTTCTTCCATGCTGAAATCTTCAACACCTTGTCCTTTTTAGGGAGAAAAAAATATTTTCAAATGAAATCCCCCCCTAAGATAATGCTCTATCTTAGTTTATGTTAGGACCTTGTGAAGAATGCATAAGTTTAGAATTATCCATCTTCACATTTTCTTGAACTTGTTTTTCCTTCCAAATATTTTCATTACCCTTCTTTTTCTAATTAAGGGTTTCACCCTTTTTCCTTTTGTAGAACTGGTGGCATCACAAAGCCACTTCTATAATAATTCTCTCTATGTCCCATATTATTGCATTTTTAGCATACAATGTTGTGCTCTGGAATAAGGTTTTTCCTCTTCACCTTAGTTCTGCACTCAACAACCTTATGACCAAATTTGTTGCAAGAATAACAATATCCATGAAATGAAATAGTATTGTTTCTTTGAGGCACAAATGATCATCTACACATGTTATCATTCCTTCTTTGTGTAGATCTACAATCAAAAACCTTATGCCCAGATTTATTGAAAGAAAAAAAAAAACTTGAAAAGATTTATTGAACTTGGTAGGAGTATGATGTCTTACAGGTGGAGGACCTCTAAATCCTTTTTGTTTTCAAACAAGGATGAATCTATCCTATTTCTTGTAATATTGATATGTATTTATATTTCTAGAGGAATTATTCTTAGGATCTTCAATGCAAGATTTCTCCTCTTTTCCCCAGACTTTCCTTTTGTTTTGAAGTTATCATATAAGTTTTTAGATGTGTTTGTTATAAAACTTTTCCCTTTTTGAAAATCAGGACCAGATTTTTCTTTTTCTCTTTTCATTTCATTACTTAGAGTGACAATCTCTTCCTCAAATTTTGAGCATTCATCAACTTTGTCATTAATCTTGGTATTCAAGAAATCTTCAATCTTCTTTCCTTTTTCAACCTTAATTTCCAAATCAGAGATCATATCTTCAACCTCCTTTAGCTTAATCTCACATCCTTTGCCTTCTTCTATTTGAGCTCTTAGTTTTCCAATTTCTTCTTTTGATTTTATATCTTGTGCCTTCAATTTGACAATTGTTTCTTTTGATCTTTCAAGAATGATCTCATATCTCTGATTTAGTGATCTTGCATCATCTAGATCTCCAAGAGAAGATTGGAGCTCTTCTTCATAGTCTACTTCATAATCATTTGGATTGAGGTCCCAACCTTTAGGCTCCATTGACTCTAGATCCAATTCTAGAGAAAACATATCTTTGTCACCCTGTAAGGTACAAGACTTCTTAAATTTTTCAACATCACTTTTTTGTCACCAACATTCAAGGCCATGAAAAGGGTTTCATCATTTGAATCATTATCCCCATCTTCTGAGGAACAACAAATCTCCTTGGAATAAAGACTCCTTTTGAACTTCTCTCTTTTGTTGTTATCATCTTTAATTTTTTTATAGTGACATTTAGATGAAAAATAACTTGTCCTTCCAAAATTGGAACACTTTAAAGCTAACTTACCTGTATATTTTCTAGTGCCTTTCTTCAATATTCTTACAAATTTTGCTTCTACCTCATCAAATTCATCATTTTGATTAGCTGCTTCATCTTCTGTCTTCCTACTAACTTTGAATGTTGTTTCCTTATTTGGAACATCTTTGTCAAATTATCTATTTTAAAGGTTGTGAGAGGACTAAACATTTCATCTATCGAATACTTATCCAATTCCTTAAATTTTTTAATAGCAGACACTTTATGATTATAAGATTTATGGAGGGATCTCATAACCTTCTTCACAATTTCATCTTCTTTCAGTTCTCCACCAAGACCTCTAATACCAGTAAATAATTCATCCACTTGGACCATATAACTAGTAATGTCATCATCCTCTTTCATCCTTAGGGTTTCAAATATGCTCTTTAAGAACTACATCTTGGCTTGCTTCACCTTGTTATCTCCTTCATAAATTTTGTTCAACTTTTCCCATACATCTTTAGTAATACTCCAACTCATCACCATTAGAATCTATGAATCAACTAACCAAACATGACAACATTCTTCAGCTCATAATTATTCTCATATAGTCTAATCTCATCTTGATCTGTAGGAGGAGCAAAAGGATTAGTGTAACCATCTTTTATTGATTGCCAAACAACAAACCCTAGAGAGTTTAGATTGACTTTCATTCTTACTTCCCAAAAGGTGTAATTTGTCCCATCAAACCTAGGACCCTTGTAAGATCCATCATGTGCCATACCGGATCTTTCCTCAAGAGGTTACGGTTCTTTAGAGGAACTTGGATTTGATACCAATTATTGAACAAACCTAGATACTGAGAGAGGAGTGAATCAATATCTATTAAAACTTAACCCCTTCATATCTTAAACCCTTCAACAAAACTCAATTTCAAATTTTTAGTAGGATCAACAACTCATGAGCATATCAACAATACATAATGAAATCAACAACAATGAAAGATAAGATAATAAACACACATGCACAAGATAACACCATATTTATGTGGAAAACCCAAGGGAAAAACCACATTGAGAAAACTCTCAATAGAGAAGCTCATTACTTATAGAATTACAATTTATTTTAAGGCTCACTTCCTTAGGATGCACACTGGTCTTGGAAGGACTTATAGGCTAAGGTGCACAACCTTAGGGCAAGATACAAAGGACTTGCAATACTGAGGCACATAATCTTAGGGCAAGATAAATTTACAAGGATCTACTGAAGAGACTCACTATCTAATAGTAGGATACCCTCTGCTAACTTAGGCATTACGGCTTACATGATCTTTCTTGTCCACAATTTACTTTACAAATACATACTTGCACATCACCACTTACTCTCTCATCTTGCAAATAAATTGTTCTTGCATTTAGATCCTTCGCAAGATCACCAAAACATCAATTAGGATGGCCAAAATAGAAATAAACAATAATCTCAAAAAGTCAGCCATAAAAACATACAAAAATATCCTACATGAAATAAACAAAAATAGTTTTGCTTTTGATCCCCAAGATCATTCTTAGGAGTCGTGAGGGAAGAGCATATGCAACACTATACCTCAAGATGTACGAACATATTGCAAATGAAGTGTTTCTAATTTTAAAGATCATACTAAGAGAAAGGAAAGAGAATACACACACATCCACTTACCAAACACATCAAACAATTTATTTTAAGTGCACTAAAAGCAAATGTGACATTTTTCTTGTTCAATTTTAAGTGCACTGGAATGAAGTGAAAGTTGTATTGTTTAATTTTAAGCCCAAAATTAAGTGTGAGATTTGTATTATTCAATTTTAGTGTACCAAGAGAAAATAATATTTGTATTGTTCATTTTTAATCCACCAATTGAAGTGAGATTAATTTTAAGTACACCAAAGGAAAATGAGATTTGTATGTTCAATTTTAAATGCACCACTTGAAGTGTGAAGATGTATTTTAAGTGCACCAAATGTAAATGTGAAATACCTAGATTAAATCCAAAAACCTACAACTAAAAACGTTAGTAGTTTTGAATTCTAATCTTCCTCCGTCGATCACCACATGTTGCAACTGTTAGCTAGAATCAGGAAAACAAAATATTATTTAAGGTTAGTAAAAAATAAATCTCAAATATGACTACAAACCTTGATTAAAAAAAAACATTGTTTACCTAACAAAGGCGTTGGGCTTCAAAACAAAGGCATTGCACTATCCAGCTGCAAAGGCGTCAACCTTTTACAAAAGTGTTAGAATTTCAGCAAAGGCGTCAGGTTGTCCTATAAGAAAGAAGAGAGAAAGTTAGAATAGAGGCGTGGATTTCTTACAAAGGTGTCAAACTGTTGATATAAAAATGCACCGAGTTTCTTTAAAGATGTCGAGCTTTGACATAGGTGTTAAAATTTCTTGCAAAGCAAACTGAAGTTAACACAATTAGATTTGTCAGACTTTTAACAAAGGCACCAAACTTTGAGTTGTAGATGCATCAAGCTTTGAAAAAGGCATCACACTATTGAAACAAAAGCGTTGTACTATCTTTGTAACTTGCAAGATCAGCAAAAATTCTACCAAAAATGATTAAACCAGGGATATGGGTCTTATTGGGCATGCCAAAATATCGTAGGGGAAGTGTGAATGAAGTAATTAAAGTCTAAAAATAGTAGCATAAACAATTAAGATCATACAAACCCATACTCAATGAAATTCATTTAACAAAGCATTCAAAATGATTAATCTAAAGAATTGAACTAAAATCAAAGTAATTAACCAAACTAAAAGTGTAAACCTTCAATTTCATTGTGGATTGATGCATAATTATGATGTGGATTGCTCATTTGTGCATAATCCATATTGCAAAATCTTGATATGGGAGGATGTGATTCACATAATAGGCTCTAAAATGATCAAGAAACGACTCAAGAATTCTAGAGATTAGGAAGATTGTGAATGATTCTCATGTTGATGAAGGCTTGTTTTATAGATTTTGGAAATTCTGATGAATGGTGAAAAATGAAAATAGGGATCAATGGATGAGAGGGAATCTAAGAGGTGAGTGTGGATCAAGGAGGATCAATGATCGAGGATTCATGAGAGCCAAAATATCTCTAATTTCATGGAAATAGGCTAGAGATATTTTGAATTGGGGGTAATAATTTGAATTTGAAAATGGAATATTCATTAGGGAATATTATTTATGCAAGTTGGAGAGTTGGAGGAAAATTAGCCAATTAAACAATTATGAAAATTATTTAACTATGAGCATGAGGAATTATTATTTTTAATTAAACAATTGGTAATTATTTAATCAGGGATTATTAGTGCGAAAATGTTGAATTAATCAAATATCCTTAATTATTTGATTAATAGAGGAATAACGTGAATTTATCTAAATAATCAAGCATTTATTTAATTAAATCGATGAATTACGTGATAATGAGGAAATTGATGTTAGTAAATGAAATCAAGATGTGTGATATAGTGAGGAAACTTTTAGGTGTCTACAACAGGTTAGAAAAGTGCATGTGAAACCCTTTATAAATGATCGTGGGAAATGACATGAAAAATTAAGGTCTACAACCTGTAAAAGTTGAAATAAATTAGGTTACCTACACCATATTCCCCTTTTCATATATGTCAACTTTGCTTAAAATATTTTTCAAACACACTTGGATATGGCATGGTTGAAACTTTATGTGTTTTTCTTCCTTATTGTTATAAATTTCTCATGTGTTCACACCCAAATGATGAACATTACTTCTTGGGAAAGAGAAACCATTTCTAGGTGGTTTCTTCACCAAATATTATCATAAATGGCCTTTTGGACATGCCAGGGGGTAAGTGGAATAATGCACAAAAAATGTGAAAAAATTTGTCACCAAGGATTAGAGGTAAGGAATACCTAATTAATCATGCTATTAAGGAAGATGGAGTATTGGGGAATCAAAGATGATGGATAAGTCTATTGATGAAGGGAAGTCCAAACAAAAATCTTGATGAGATAAAAGAGTATTAATATTGAGGGTTGGGCTCAAAGAAGCACTAGAAATAATAACAATGTAAAGAGATGGGTGAAAGCCCAATCTAAAAAATTGTATGAAGGAATTGACAAGAATTGGGAGTCAATATAAGAAACAAGTACATGGGTTAAAAGATGGTTTCAACTCTAACTTTGATAGAGTTGTAGCATCGTAAATTGTTGCCCTAACAATTTCACATTATGTTGACACCCTATTTTGTATATATAATCAATTTCATTCATAATTTTAACATTTTGAGTCTAAAATGGGAAAGTACATTAAATTCCACGTAATCCCTAGTTTTGGGGGCCAAAAAGTCTTGGACATTGGTGTGGGCACCCTAGGCCTAAGGATATGGTCTTAAAAATTTATCACTTTGAATGTCGGCCTTAAATGTTTTAAAATGACCCTAGATCAACTTATTTCAAAAAAATCAATTGGGATGCATATATAAATATGTTTCCCTCTCATTAGAATTTTAAGAATCAAGAATAACACTCTATTATGAACTATGAGCAATTAGTATGTGCAAATTGTGAATATACATGTGACTTATTCGCTACATGCTTGTTATAACAATCTATTACATTATGTGATTTACCCTTGCAGGTGTACATGGAATTCATGCATTAGTCATCAAATATTTATGGAAACATATGGTTTGGCATCACTTGAATAAGGGTTTAATGCCTATGGTAACATTATCAATTTTTATTCATTTATTATAGTGATTTATTGATTATTTTGCCTCTACCAACTAAGGGTAAGAATTTTTTACCATCATTATCATCATTTTTGTGGAGGTTGAAACACCAAAATAGGGGTTTGATTAAGGAAAATTCATATACAAAACAATGTTTCACCTCTTTTAATGTGTGTGATTGAGATCTAAAACTTTTGTTTACCACATGTAAAAAGCAAAGAGCATATTGTACTAGAGTAATCTAACATCTAAACATACAAAAACCCTAGGACTAGGCTGCTCATAGCCCTGTCCCTATATGTTAGGCTTAAATTTAAACCACATGTGAACTTCTATCTTTATTTATCATATCTATGTTTATTTTGTAATTTTCTATTTTTGTCCATGTGATCATTTGTACTTTCAAATATAAGGTTTATATCATTTAGGTTAATTAAATAACATATCAAATCCACCTTCTATGCACCAAAGGAACAAACCCTTGGCATATTGGCTCTCCTTTGAGGTAGTTGTCCAATCATCAAACCCTATTTGGTTTTTGTTCCAATGTTAGGACAAAGGGAAAGGTATATATAAGCTAATTCACTTGTTGGATCTAGATCTCTTTTTCCCACTTAACATCTTGGTGAACTTGATGCTTCTTACATTTGAATTTTTTAAATTTACATCACATATAATTTTTTAAATTTGACCAAGCATTAGGTTATTTGAATATCTTGTTGTTCATTTTCATTCATATTATGTATAAATTTTGTAATAATGCATTGCACCTCTTTGCTCAACACACATTTAGCATGTTAGTGGACCCAATGTAGATCATATATTACAAAAAAAATTCTTAATTGTTTAGGGAATCAGATCTAAATATATTATTTACATTTACAAATATTGCACTTTTTCTTTATAAAAGTAAAGCATCTACACATTTTGTTCTTTCTAAAACTATAAACTTAAAATACCTTCTTCTACCATTTTATTGGCATATTTGTCTTGTCAACACTGTCTCCCACCGTCTACCTCCTAGGAGTATTCATGTGTGAAGCTGATTTGACCTATCAACTCCTTTGAATGCTTAATCCATAATTCATGCCTTCATGTGCTTCTCATCAACAAATTAGGGAACACTAATTACCTAAGTTTTTTTAAGTTTCAGACCCTAATCTCTAACATCAGAGACCTAAAAATAGTGTTACACTATACAAGATTTCAAAACCCACATATTTGTACTCTTGCGCTAGGGCACCCACACCCTTGTCTTGCTAGTTTGGCTTTATTTTTTCTCTATGTTTTTCTCTGTAATATTTTCCTACATCCACTTCCTATTTTTTACAGTTTATTCTAAAATATCTATATTCTATTTTCATCGTAATAAAGGCAATAATGCTAAAAAATGACATAGCAATATGTTTTCTTTAAAAAAAAATTTTAAAAAATTATTTTCTATAAATAATTAGGCTACTGCCCTAAACCCCATTCCATGCCATCAAAAGTGATATATGTTGATCTTCAACTAATCAAGATTTTTCCACTCATGATGTTATCTTGGTGCAAGAGAATACAATAATTGATACATTTATTAACTTCACTTTACCCAATCTTCGTTCTTCAAGTAATGATGAAACTCATGCTTGTCCCTCTCCCAAGATTTGTCCTACTCATGAGGATATTCAAGCACAAGTAGATACAATCATTGAAACCTTTCTTATTTCAAATTCTCTTCCTTCTAGAAATATGGTAGGCATAGATGAAGATTCCAAACCCACGATGGATCCTTTATCGATAGAAATTTTCAACAAATAGTCAACACAATTAAAATTGTAAAACTAAAAAATGTTGTTCATCAATCATCAACTAAACCTATTCTCATTATTAGACGTGTTCCATACCAATCTAAACCTCCTAGTCACATTCTAAACTTTGTAATACAACTCAATCAAAGTAATAATCTTAGTCAACATATGTTGCAACAACATCATTATCATGTAGTTTCTCAAACATACAATACTTGAAACAACAAATAACCTGAGCAAGAACACACCATTCCCATTTCCATTCCATTTCCCCAACCTTTTATTCCTCTAACACCTCATCTTTCTCAATATAGGGCAAAGAGTATGAATTTTTTGAGCAACTTCGTGTTGGAGTAATTAGGATAATCACTTGATAATTAATCGATCATTAATTAATTATTATATCTCTTATTACTTAAATTACTTAAGTTAAACTTTGGAGTGCTTTTTTATTATTAGATTGGGCTTTTTATAGGTCAAGTTATCTCATCACATAGTATTAGGACACTTGTCATAATCTAATCAAATCCTCATCTAGGTTTTGAAATTTTTATTTTATAAGCATTCATTTTTGTACTTTTTATTCAATACATGAGGCATATTAGATGTTTGTGTGGATCAATCTTTTCTCTTTTCATTGAAAACAAAATTATTTGCTTTGATCTCTTGTTTGTGATAGGAATTTTTTTTGTAGGTGATTTTTGGGAGTTGTGGGGTTTACTATCAACCGCAACATGGTATAATAGCACTAGATTTGTGACTTATTATCTAAATTCTAAGAGATCAAAGAAATTTCAACAAGATGTTTTTTTTGGCATATTTTTTAGAAAAATAATTTTTGGGTTTTGTTCACAATAATGAAAATCTATTTGGGTATATATTAGATTTTATAGTTGTTGCAAGTATGAAGGTGTTTTAATTGATTCCAATTGGTTAACTAGGTGTCAACTGGTTGTTGTTGTTGTCATTGATGTCATGGAAGTTGGTTATTGGCTGTATATGTCAAGGATATTGAGAAAATTGTAATGATGAAGTTTTGCAGGTATTCTATGTGTGCTCTGGGATATGCTTTGGGATGTGCTTTGTATTGACTCTATGCTTGTAATTTCCTAACATATTATTTATGGTTGGTGGTAGTTTTTGTATCCAGAATTTGGGTCTCTGGATCGTTGTATAGTGCGAGATAACTTCACAAATATGTGACTATGTATTTGGTGTGTTTCACTGAGGTTCAGGAGAAATGTAGTTGCTCCAGATTTCTCCGTATTTTGATTTTATATCTTGTGGTTTTGAGAGTAAGTTGATGAGGTTGTGTTCAGGTGAATTTTTTTATTCTGGAAGATTGGATTGAGTTACTTAGGTTGTGTGCACTTAATTGTCTTATGTGTTTTACACTGGTGTTGGTTGACCTTGTGTTAAACACTAATTGTGAAGTTCATAGAAGCGTGTTGAGGAATGTTGGAACTTATTTAGGTTCTCATTAAGTATGTGTTTTTGTCACCCTCATTCTAGTTCCATCGTAGAAGATTTTAGCGTTGACCTAATTTGAATTTGTAAATACAAATGGTGTGTGGCCAAGCTTGGATGAGTTTCAAGGTTGAAGACAGTCTAAGTACAAGTTGAGGTGTTTGTGAGAGGTGAATATAGATGCAAGATAGATGCAAGAATGATGTGAGATAAATGAAAAATAGTGTGTGATGTTAGTTTGAGCAGATCAATGTGAAATTTAATTACTGAATTTCTGGAGGTAGTGAGTTGAAGGTGTACTTTATCATTCAAGCATGTCTGCAAGTGCATGAACAAATTATGATGGAAATCTCTGTTGCATTGAGATGGTCTCCTCTTTCTAACAATTCTCTTTTATCTTCTTTGTAATTTTGTGGCAGTGAGCCCTTCGGGTAGTGAGCCCTTATTGGACAGTGAGCCCTCCAAGTAGAGAGTCCTATTTTGGATAAGTAAGTCATGTCTTGGCAATGATCCTTTTCGATAGTGAGCCTTTATATTCAGTTTTGGAATTTTCTATATTATGATATAATCCTCACCATGGTTTTTCCCTCATTGGTGTTTCCACGTGAATCTGGTGTTATTTTGTATGTGGTTTTACTTTTTTCAATTTCTACTTTTGTACTTAATAATCACATTAGCAGAGTAAGGGATTTGTGAATGGTTATTGATCTAACTTCTAGCGAAATTTTTAAAGGATAAAATTGCTACAACTAATTCATCCCCCCTTTCATTTGTCTTGTTTAACAATTGGTATCAGATCTTGGTTTCTTGGAGAAAAGCTTAACCGCTTAAGGAAGGTCTGGGATGGAAAACAATATAGTTATTGAGTGTCCTAAGTTTGATGGCACCAACTACACTTTCTAAAAGGAAAAAATGGAAGGATATATATAATATTGTGGATATGATTTTAAGAAATCTTATAAGACTCCATACATTGCTCCTGCTAATGGTCCAAGTACTGCTGATGAGATCAATGATAACTGAGGAAGGTCTACCGGAAGTCTACTAGAGAGAAGAAATTCACACTATTGTTTGTGTTCAATCAACTTCAAAAAAAGATAATAGCACTAAGACTCCCCATGATTTGTGGTATGGAAATATTCCTACTGTGAAGTACTTCAAATTATTTGGAAGTAGATGTTATATCAGAAGAGACGAAGAAAATTTAGGAGATTTTGATGCAAGATGTGATGAGGGTATCTTCCTTGGATACTCCCTTAGAAGCAAAGCTTACAAATGCTACCATAAAAGGCTAAAAATGATTGTAGAAAGCACAAATGTCAAGGTTGATGAAGAATTGAATAATTCAATTGAAGTTAATGGATATGTATCAGATGAATCAAAATGAGGAAAATAGATAGAAGTTGTTGAAGAACAAGAAAAGTAGAAGGAAGAAGAAGAAGATTCGATGGTATCCCCAAAGACACCTAAATATGTGAAAAAGAATCATTCAAAAGATCAAATTATTGGATACAAGAGAAAATGAGTATTAGCTAGAAGCAAAGTTGCTGCTACTACTAAAATATATCTGTGTTTACTTTCTATAGTAGAACTTAAGATAGTAAGTGAAGCATGTAAAGATGAGCATTGGATGAGAGCAATGGAAGAAGAAATTATGTCGATTCAGAAAAATGAAACCTAGGAATTGGTCCCTAGGCCAGCAGATAAGATTATAATTGGATCAAAATGGGTATTCAGAAACAAGTTGAATAAGAATGGGGAAGTGGTCAAAAATAAAGCAAGGCTTGTGTGTATGGGTTACTCACAAGTAGAAGGTATAGATTTTCGAGAGAAATTTTCTCCGATCTCTAGGATGGAAGCTATTAGAATGTTTTTAGTATTTATTGCTCATAAGGATTTTAAAATTTATCAGATGGATGTAAAGTTTGCATTTTTGAATGGTGAGTTGGAAGAATAAGTCTACATGGATCGACTAGAAGGATTTCAGTTGTCAAAACAACTAGACATGGTATGCAGATTCAAGAAGGATTTATATGGATTAAAGAAAGCTCCTAGAGATTTGTATGCAAGGTTTGATAGATATTTTATTCAACAAGGTTTCAACAAAGGTACGACATATAGCAACTTGTATTCCAAAATTGAAAATGATAAAATCTTGATAGTATTTATATATGTTGATGATATTATCTTTGGAGGAAATGGAAATTTGTGTAAAATGTTTGCTAAATAAATGCACAAATAATTTGAGATGTCTATGTTTGGTGAGATGAACTTATTTCTTGGGCTGTCAATCAATCAAATAGAAAAAGGGATTTTTATTTCACAATCAAAGTATGTAAAAAAATGTTGAAGAAGTTTGGGATGGATGGTTCCAAACCGGTATGCACTCCTATAGTGATTGGTTGAAAATTGGGTAAAGATGATGATTTACATAAGGCTAATCAAAGAAAATATAGATCAATGATTGGGGGACCATTGTATCTAACTACTACCAGACCAGATATCATGCATGTAGTTTGTCTTCTGGCTAGATTTCAAGAAGACCCTAAAGAAACACATGTTGTTGTTGTGATAGAATTTTTTGCTGTAGGTGATTTTTGGGAGTTGTGGGGTTTACTATCAACCCCAACATGGCATAAGAGCACTAGATTTGTGCCTTCTTGTCTAAATTCTAAGAGATCGAAGAAATTTCAACAATATGTTTTTTTTGACATATTTTTTAGAAAAACAATTTTTGGGTTTTGTTCACAGTCATAAAAATCTATCTGGGTATATATTAGATTTTATAGATATTGCAAGTATGAAGGTTTTGTCATTGATGTCAACTGGTTAACTAGGTTTCAACTGGTTGTTGTCATTGATGCTATGGAAGTTGGTTATTGGAAGTATGTCGAGGATATTGAGAAAATTGTAATAAAGAAGGTTTGCATGTATTCTATGTGTGCTTCAGGATGTGCTTTGTATTGAATCTATGCTTGTGAGTTCATGACATATTATTCATGGTTGTTGGTAGTTGTTGTATCCATAATTTGGGTCTCTAGATCATTGTACAGTACGAGATAACTTCACCAGTATGTGATAGTGCATTTCGGTGTGTTTGGTTGACGTCTGAGAGAAATGTAGTTGCTCCATATTTATCTGTATTTTAGTTTTATGTCTTGTAGTTTTGAGAGTAAGTTGATGAGGTCGTGTTCAAGTCAATTTTGTTATCCAGGAAGATTGGACTGAGTTAAGGTTGTGTATTCTTAATTGTCTTACATGTTTTGCACTGGTGTTGTCTGACCTTGTGTTAAACACTACTTACAAAGTTCATGGAAGCATGTTGAGGCATGTTGAGAGTTATTTAGGTTATCATTAAGTATGTGTTAGGGTCGTCCTCATTCTAATTCCACTGTAGAATGTTTTGGTGCCAACCTAATTTGAATTTGTAAGTGTGTGGTCGACCTTAGATGAGTTTCAAGGTTGAAGATGGTATAAGTACAAGTTGATGTGAGATAGATGCAAAATGGTGTGAGATGCGAGTTTGAGCAGATCAGTGCAAAATTTAATTGTCGAGTCTCTGGAGGCAATGAGTTGAAGGTATACTCTATCATTCAAGCATGTATACAAGTGTGTGAGCTAATTATGGTTGAAATATCTATTGCATTGAGATAGTTTTCTCTTTGTAAAAAGTCTCTTCTATCTTCTTTGTAATTCTATGGTAGTGAGCCCTTATTGGATAGTGAGCCCTTCGGGAAGTGAGTTTTGTTTTGGACAAGTAAGTCTTGTCTTGGCAGTGAGCCTTTTTGGTAGTGAGCCTTTGTATTCATTTTTTGAATTCTTAATATTGTGATCTAATCCTCACTGTGTTTTTTAACTCATTGGCTTTTCCACGTAAATATGGTGTTATTGTGTATGTGGTTTTACTTATTTTAGTTTATGCTTATGCACTTAATGATTAATCACATTAGCAGAGTAAGGGATTTGTGAATGGTTATTGATATAAATTCTGGTGAAAGTTTTAAAGGATAAAATTGCTACAATTGATTCACCCCCCTCTCAGTTGTCTTATTCAACAATAGATAGTGAGAAGATCTTACGAAAAAATCTATTACAATAGAACACGATCATTTTCCATACAAGTGAACTTTTTTTTACCAAATTGTATGTTTTGTTTATTTGAATTTAATATTTTGTAGCTAACTATTAGTTTTTGCATGCAATGAGTAATTTTTCAAAAACAAAATCAAATGGGTCATGTATGTTGACTATCAATTGGCTAAATTTACCCCATTTAAAAAAATAAAAATAAATTGAGCATATAGTGTTGAAATTGGGAAATGTGATGTCAGCAAAAAGCTGTTTTCGAGCACTTTTGAGTGGTGTAGGTCACATCATTAGATTTTTTTCTAGTTCATTTTATTCTCAATCAAAGTCAGATCATCATTCTTTGTTTTAGATCTCATAAATTTTTTCTTGTATGTATGATTTTTATGATTCTAGTAGTGTTGGAAAAGATATTTCAAAGCTCTTTGGATCCATACTTGCACTTTTTCTAGTATCTTATCTAGGTACATTTTATGTATTTTTTATGATTTCACATTTATATCTATTACTTTGACATCTTGGCACTTGGAAAGGATTTTTTTGTGTGAGATGACTTTATTTGATTATATTTGTATGTATTGGGGGTATTAGTCTTTGATTTTTTAATTTGAGGAAGTATCATGGGTTTTTCAATTCATCCTTTTGTGATCTCCTAGTTCAAAGGATAACTATGAGTCTTGGAAAAATGACATCTTGATACATCTTAGGTGGCTAGATCTTTTTTCTTATTTTTATGGACTCATACCTACACCAAACATGCTAGGGAGTTATTCAACATGGGTTATTATGAGGATCATGTTGTTGAAGTTATTTGTTTTAGTGTTGATCATGACACTGTGTGTGCTATATCAGACATTTATTATCCCCATACACTTTGGATACAACTTTTGGAAATCCATTGAGATCCTCATATATCTCCATACCCAGAAGATCTTGTTGCAGATTATCTCATTCCTCTTATAGATGCAGATTGCTACCCTTTGATGATGATACACTAGAGGAGCTTAATTATATCACATTTCTTACATGCTCCTATGGTTTAGAGAATTGTCTTCATATTCCCACTCTTCAGATTGATACTTTGTATCGATCTTCTATTATTCTCTATCATCTTAGCACTGACACATCCTTGGCCCTTATTAGTTCAATTCTATTGAACACCTGGAATACTAAGAAGGGGGGTGAATCAGTATTCCCATCCAAGAAATAACACAACTATAACTATAACAACAAGTGAAAGCATGGAATTGACACAAGATCACAACACACATGAACACCTATATTTTTACATGGAAAAACCAAAATGGGAAAAACCACGGTGAGGGTTAGCTCACAATATAATATATCCAAATATAGAATATTACAATGGCTCACTGCCAGGACACACTATCCTTGAAGGCTCACAACTTGAAGTAATTTATAAAACAAAGTATGGCTTACTACCAAGAGATGAACTAAAATAAAATGCACCTTCCTTGTGTTGGAATTTAGTTCCAATGAAGCACATAATATAAAACACTTCTCTATAATTGTACTCAACAAATCTATTTGATCATTCATATAGTTTCACACATTCACACCATATAGCAATCCATATCATTTCACTCTATGTCATATCTTCATTATCCATCATGTGTATATTCTTACTTTCTTCTCAAGGATGTCTTTCATATATATACCATATTCACTTACACTAATTAGGTCAGCCTAAATAGAGTAACCCCATTTCAAATCCAAACTAATTCTATCACCATTAACTCAAAACATATTCATCTTCATGTCCAGCACAAGTGTGTAATATATGGTATCAATCGACATAGACCTAAGATAGATCCATTTAGCATTCATAATGCATATTTAAACTCCTTAACACCAATTCATAATTAGGTCAGAAAAATTTAGACCTAAAACATCAAGGAATTCAAATGTATATGCAATTTTCCAAACGTGTAACACCAAAACTTGTTAATACATCAAATTATCCTTTAGACGATATCAATTAACTTAGATTCATCTCTGCAAGAAATAATAGTTAATCATGAGAAAATATAGAATCTCTCACATCAATGTGATATATAGAAACTTACTGTAATCCTCAGAACATAACACTTTTATTCATATCTTCCGTATGTGCTCGCATATCATCATAAAAATTTGAGGTAAGATGAATCTCATAGTCACGAATCAATACACAAAATCTTATATTGATCATTCTTTGAGGTAGAATCCAGACCAAAAAATCAACACATTGAACCAGTATATAAATAGAGCACTGTGTACCAATCTACTATTAACTATATCTTTCCAACCATATAGCCAAGTCAACTGAAATCTTGTTAGTGGATGCAAATGATGTTGGGATAAAACATATTATTAGCTTCTGAATGATTCTTAAAAAATAAGATAATTTAGACCAAAATAACGGATAAACAAACTTCTAGTACTGGATAAGTATGGCTTGAACTATTATTATCGGAGCAACTATTAACATCAATAACAATCTTCTACTTTCCAACACTGATGTAAATGTTGACATCAATGGAAATCTTCTAATTTCCAAAAATCTCCCCCTTTGTCATTGATGGCAACACATATGTGAAAACCATCAAGAGAAAAATCTCTCTCCCCCAAAAAATAAATTTTTATTCTTTCACATCGTACTTTCTCTCCCCCTTTGACATCCATGTCAAAGGATAAGAGATATTGAATACTTAAAAAATTTACTTTTCATACTTGAATACCCCCCCTTAGGAGTACATCCAAAATAGTAGCTATAAGTAATCAATCGGAAGTGGTTGTCCCTTGAAGTTTGTGAAGAATACCTGTC
Source organism: Sequoiadendron giganteum (assembly GCA_007115665.2). Classification (NCBI taxonomy): domain Eukaryota; kingdom Viridiplantae; phylum Streptophyta; class Pinopsida; order Cupressales; family Cupressaceae; genus Sequoiadendron; species Sequoiadendron giganteum. Next base: position 500,576,143 of record CM021102.1, on the reverse strand, counting down.
CAATAGGATTTTCTTTCATCCCAGACCTTCTTTGCTTCTGTCAAGGCTTTACATAGATAATTAAGATCAACTTTTATGTCTTTTCCTTCAACCAAAAACTTGGGAGAGACATTTGAGTTCAGAATCGTGTCAGCCATAGAAAGAGCATAGTAGATAGGTGTGTACTTAATCTTTATTAGATCTCTGAGCTTCTCATATCATTCAATTATTTCTCCTTTCTCCTTGTGTAATACAAGATATTCTTCAGGCAACTTTGTTAAACTATACCAAGTTTGATCATCCAAGTCTAGAGCTGTATTAAAGGTGGTGGATGCATACTTTATTTGTGTCTCAATTGTGTCCTCAACATCCTTGAATCTTTGAATTGCATCAGGCCATTTCCAACAAAATGAGAATAGATTTCTGGCCTCTTTTTCACACTCTTGAACTTCTTTAAGTTTCTCAACTATAATGCTATGTGTAGACTTGCATCTAGCTTCAATTTCTAACAAGTCTTTTTTTACCGAAGTAACCATTTCATTTACTACTTGACTTTTCAGTTCTTTAAATGAGTCATTCAATGTATTTTTGCTTTCCATAATGGACTGTGAGGAGCTAGAGACAACTCGAGGAACTATCTAAAGATGTACCTTTCTCCTAGAAAGTTGCTTGAGTCTCCTTGGAGCAAGCTCTATTTGAGCAATCAATGCATGGAACTCAGTAGATTTTCTCTCTTCTCCAGAGGCTGTTATTGACTTATTGGAGATCCCTTCTAAATTTTCATGAATTTCTAGAGCCACTACAGTATAAGTTCCGAATCTTGGTCTGTTGGGGTCTCAAGGAATGTTAATTAACATTTGAATATAACCAGCAACATAACCTTTTTCAATCTCATATCCCAGGTCAGGATTCCATATAATTCTCGGTTTTGTCGCCTTGATATAGTAATAAGTGGATACTAGAAATGTTGTCGTTCTTATATTTTGTGACTAGTTCTCTTGGAATTCTTTGCCTTCTATTCATTCTTCTCCAAAATTTTCCAAAGAATGTAGCAAGGGCATCACCTTGTGGATTTGAATACCTAATATTTCTCATTAATTCTCTAATTTGATGTGCAACTGATTTGGTATTCACCCAAACATCTTCTCCTATGTCAAGAACTTCCCTCATAAAGTAAAAGATTAGTCATATAATCAAAGTTCCATACCTAATGTGTATTTCTTCTTCTTTATATCATTCAGATTCTCCAATAGTTGTTATCGGAGCAACTCACAAAGATCGTATTTGGTCCTTTTCTCAACCATTTCTAAAGCTAAGTCAATTATGGTGGTAGAAACATCATTGTTGCCAAAAATTAGGTGTGAAATAACCAAACTTGCATATTGAACCGTTAGATTATTGATTTCAATACCCGTGTTCTTTATCAATCCATTTCCTTTATCAAAATTGCATACAGGAGTAGGTCCGGAGGAAGACAAACGACTAAAATCTCTAATTTATTCTTTTGATATCATATATGAGTCACCAAGCCACAAAAACTGATCATGAAATCTACTAAGTGTCAATCTAATACATTTCTCTTCATTGCTAAAGTCAAGAAATCGATCCCACACATCTAATTTCATCTCTATCAACACATTATGTTCCGATTTTAGGGTATATTCATCTCCAATTAACTCTTCAAACCATAATATACGTGTTTTTCCGTAATTAAGCTCTTATCACTCCCTATGAATATATATCCCAATGTCTTCAATAGGAATGACACCAAGGGAAACTTCTAAAAATGCACCCAAGGGGTCAAGTTCAAGGGTTTTAGTAGGATACTTCTTAAACTGTGCTTATGGTCTCTCTAAATTATCCACAACTTAAGGTTTCTCTATTACATTCAAATGAATAATTCACATAGAATAATGTATAACAATAATTACTTAACTTTGCACACCAAATCGAAACACTAAAATTTTGCAATGTTAAAATGCTCTAAACTCTTCAAGCTTTCTCCACACTCTTCTTTTCTTCTGCAGATTCCATTCATTGAATTAATTTTCCTTAACACACTTGAATTTATTTCTTTGATCCCATTTGCTTTGGCAATAAATTCTTTAGATCGCACGTAGATGTCCTCAAAATTTGTGTGTACTTCCATCTTTTCAAGCTCTGTGAAATTCCTTCTTTGCACATGTGCACCTAAAATTCCTTTCACATGAAATATTGAATTCATCATCTTCAATAAATGCATTAGTGTCACGACATGACATCATATACCGGTAGGGGGATATTAAATTTTTTGATATTGCTCCCCCTAAGCCACTGCCTAGGTTTAATTTTTGACAAGATTATCTACACCAGAAGATGACAAATAAAATTGAAACTTCTGATTCTCCTTCCATATCCTTTCCATTTCCTTCTTAACTTCTGCCAGATCAACCTTAGTGATTGGTTCATATCTCTTTACCAAATAGTCTCTTTTCACTTTTTTGTTTCTTCAGTTTCTGGCAAAGTGTCCGATTTGCTACAAATATTGACAAATGATATTCTTCCATCCAAATTGTCCTTTATTCAATCTATATCTGCACTGGTTAGCCTTGTGTCCAAATAAATCACAAACAGTAGCCTTTGAAGGGATAGATCATCTTGTTCAATATTTGACTTTTGCATTTTATAGCTTTATGTCGAATTCTTTTGCATTTAAAACATTGACTAGTGAATGATAAAGTATTTTGATTCATTCTATCATTCTGTTTTATTTTATTTCCATAATCTTTTCCCCTATGTCCAAACCTATTGTAGGAATAATAGACACCATTAAAAGATAAGTAGCTTTGAGAATTTGGTTGTTTGATAGGAGTTCTTCTATTCCACTGATTCTGAATCTCTCCAATATATTTATTGTCTCCAAACCTCTTAGTATTTGAACTTTCTCCATTCTCATGTCCTAGACCACTCTTTCCCTTAGATGTTTTTGACTAGCAATTAATTCTCCAAGCATTTTAGAGCTTGTCTTGAATTTGTCCTCATGACTTCTTGCCTTTTCAAGATCTGATTTCAAAGATACCACTTCTTGTTCAAGCTTTGCACATTCATCCATCTTGTTTTTTACTCTTTCATTCAAGTATTCTTCAATACTCTTCTTTTCTTCCACTTGCACTTCTAGTTTGGTGATGTCCTTATTTGCTTTCTTCAATTGATCGTTGACTTCTCTATGTATTTCTTTGAATTTCTTGATATTTTTCTCTCAATTTCTTGATGCATTCATTTTCTTCCTTGAGGCTTTCCTTCAAATATTTATTTTCTTCTTCAGTTATGTCAAGATCTTCAAGAGAAACTTCAAGTTTTCCATCATCGTCTAAGATACAATCTTCTTCAATATTTTCAGCAAGAATCTCTTCCAGAGGAATGAGAAATATCTTATCTCCCATGAATTCAAATTTTAGGATCTTCCTCAAGCAATTAGACTTCTTAAGAGGGGCCAAGCTTTGATACCAATTGTTGAACACCCAGAATACTGAGAGGGGGGTCAATCAATATTCCATTAAACCATTTACATAATATCCATCCAAGAAATAACACAACTCTAACCATAAAAAAAAGTGAAAGCATGGAATCAACAAAAGATCACAATACGCATGAACACTAGTATTTTTACATAGAAAACCCAAAATGGGAAAAACCACCGTGAGGATTATCTCACAATATAATATATCGTAATATAAAACATTACAATGTCTCACTGCCAAGACACGCTATCCTCAAAGGCTCACAACCTGTAGTAATTTACAAAACAGAGTATGACTTACTGCCAAGAGATGAACTGAGATAGAATACACCTTCCTTACATCTTGGAATTTAGTTCCAATGAAGCATATAATATATTACATCTCTATAAATGTAATCAACAGTCTATCTGCTCATTCATATAGTTTCACACATTCAAACTATATAGCAGCCCATATCATTTCACTCTATGTTTATCTTCATTCTCCATCATATGTATGTCCTTAATTTCTTCTCAAGGATGTCTATCATATATATATCGTATTCACATACACTAATTAGGTCACCCCAAATAGAGTAACCCCATTTCAAATCATAACTAAATTTGTCGGTATTAACTTCAAAACATATTCATCTTCACACCCAGCACAAGCATGTAATATATGGTATCAATTGGCATGGACCTAAGATAGATCTATTTAGCATTAGCAACACATATTTAAACTCCTTTACACCAATTCATAATTAGGTCGACCAAAGTTAGACCTAAAACATCAAGGACTTCAAACATGTAACACCCAAACTTGTTAACACATTGAATTCTCCTTTAGATGACATCAAATAAATTATCTTCAACTCTGCAAGACAAAATAGTTAATCATGAGAAAATGTGAAATCATGCACATCAATGCGCTATACAGAAACTTATTGTAATCCTCAAAACAAAACACTTTTATTCATATCTTCAGTATGCATTCGCATATCATCATAAAACTTTGAGGTAAGATGAATCTCATAGTCACGAATCAATGTACAAAATCTTATATTGATATCATTCTTTGAGGTAGAATCCATACCAAAAAACTGATGCATCGAACTAGTATATAAACATAGCACTGTGTACCAATGTACTATTAACTATACCTTTCCAACCGTATAACCAAGTTAATTGAAATATTGTCATTGGATGCAAATAATGTCGAGATAGAACATATTATCAGCTTCTAAATAAATCTTACAAAATAAGATAATCCAGACCAAAATATCGGATCAACAAAACTTCCAGTACCGGATAAGTATGGCTCGAACTATTATTACCGGAGCAACTATTAACGTCAATAACTATCTTCTACTTTTCAAAATTGATGTAAATGTTGACATCAATTACAGTCTTCCAATTTATAATAAATGTAACAAGACATCCATCATATTTTAGAAACAACTACTTGGCATTTGTACCTTGCAAACATATTCTCCTTGTTTGTAGAGTTTCAAATTGTAGATTTGGAGGATTACTTTGAGGAAATTCATCTCCTCTTTGTTGATAGCTCCATCATCATTTTTGGCTCATCCTCTTCATCACATTTATAGCCTATTCTACATTAGACTTCATAGGTTTTTGGATTGACATAATATTTTTCTAACATGGGGATATTTGAGTAGTTTTTAGAGGTACACACCATTTAGATTTGAGAAGGGAAATTCCTAATCTCAAGATGAAAAAGTCTCAAGGAAAAATATCCCTCAACTACCTCAAAAGACATAGCTTAAGTGACAAGATAAGAAGATGATTATTTTTTTATGGAGAATTAAAAGGTGAGAGTTCTAAAAATTGAAAGAGTAGGTCACAAAGGTCTTTTGGACAAACTAATAAGATCTTAGCCAAGGACCACAATGTAGTACATGGACGTCCCTGTGGCATGATGGAACCTTATATGGTCTGAAAATTGAGGGTGTCTTAGAAATTAGCTAGGCGGCTGCTATAATTTTGATTATTAGGAACTCTTAAAGTGTAGAAAAATAACAAAAAATGATGGTAGCTAAAGTAATGTAAGATAAATGAATTGTGAATGATAAACTGGGGGTAGAGAAAGAAAATACTCATAAGAGATGAAGCCTCCATCAAATAAATATCAGTAATATACATATAATACAGGGAAAATGTTACAATTGTTTAGGGGCTTGCCTTAGTCAAACCCCTATTTCAATGTTTCTACCTCCACAGATAGCCAGATAGATCAAAAGATAGATAGAAAAGATAATACATAAATATACAAGGAATGTGAAATCCCAAGATGCTCAAAGAGGTAAGAGAAATAAATATTACTATCAAGGCTTGATGAAGCCAAAGAGAGGGAGAGAAAAAGAGAGAGTTGGGAGAGCCAAGAGAGTTTGTGAAGACTGTTGTGAGAGATTGAGACTATTGTAGCAAGTTGTAGAGAGTTGTGCAAACTTGAGAGAGATAGATTCAAAGAGAAATAAAATAGAGAATTTCCAGGAGAGATCATGTGGAGTGAAAAGATAGATTTAAAAGAAAGAAGAGGAGGGAAAAGGAGGTTGTTGAGACATTATAAATTTCCTTATGCCATTCCCCTGACCTGGGTAGGTGACAAGTGGGAAAATTCTTGGAAAAAACTTTAGAACAATAAAATATTGCAAAATGCTAGCTTGGTGCACAAACATCTACACAAGGCACTAGTTTCTAGACAAATCCCGCTAAAAATGATTGGAAATGAAGAAATCACAAAGTTAACACAAAAATAATGTACAAAGATAGCTACTAACAAGGACCCTGAGCATCCTAAGAGGTAAAAAGGTTGGTGCAAGGGATAAGACGAGCCTACACAAATACTAAGGGAGTGGACACTAAAGTGGATACAAAAGAGTACGTGAAATTGAAAGGGTATGTATTTTTTGACATTACAACAGTTTAATAGAATCCAAATATAGAAAATTGCTCACAAGTAGAAGCTGGACATCGATATGATATTTCTAATTTTATTAGTACTTTAATTTCATCTTCAAAAGTTGAACCATTACCTTCTAATGATAACAATATTGATAACCATAGATAACCTACAAGTACGCTCTTTGATGATGATTGGGGTTCATTATATTTTACACCTTCCATTGAAGAGTATAAAATATCACCATCAAAGCTTGAAGAGACAAAGGTTATTTTAGTGGTATATACACAATATTTCCCTTATTCTTCTCAAACATCTAGTCTCAACACTGCAATGCCTTCTTTAAAAAAAAATAATGATCTAATTATTTCTTAATATTTTGGTGATGATTGGGGTTCATTAGATTTTACACCCTCCTTTGTGGGAGAGTATAAAATCTCAAAATATAAACCTAAGGAGTCTTTTGTTTCATTTTCACAATCTTCTAAACAATTAAAATCTATTATTCTAACTCCTTATGCATTGATAAATTTATAAACATCATCATCCCATGATGGTAATGGTGGCTCTTTATCTTCCACCCCTCGTGTGGTGGTGAAATCTAAAAATGATCCTCCTTCTCATGAAATTTCAATACTAAAAAAGGATTTGCATTTTTACAAAATAGTCAATTCTTCTCATGTCAATATTGCTACTCCTCTTTCAACAGTTAATCATACTTCTCATTTATATAAGACTTATCCTCCTCCAATTGAGTTGGAAAAACATTATGGCATTGGTTTAAAAATCCTTTTTAAACTTGGATATAATAAAAACATGGAACAAGGAGTTAAGGTTCCAATGAATCTTATACCACACCTTGAAAAAAGGGGTTTATGTTTCCAACCTCCTACTTCACCTGCATCCCCTCCCTCATTATCCAAGATGTCTTCCTTTTATGGGCAAGCAAATGTTTCATTAGAAGAGAAATGATTGCTTCCTACTTCTTATCCCCTATCCAAGAAATATAATATTTTATTGAGTCTTTTCAAAGCCCACTTAATTACTCTTCCTCCTCCAATATGTAAGAAATTTCAAGCAAACCATCCTTTTTTGCATCACATCAAGTGCTTGGATATTCCACCTATGAATGTTAGGAATTGAGTAATAAAACACAACTTCTTGATTGTGGTGCTATCACTCTTCCATGTGTTGATGCACCTATTCATTCTAAATGATAAAATCTCCTCTATGATGTTTCTCCTTACTATGTGGTATTTTTAACTCCATATTTTTTCTCATTTGTATTCATGGTGGTACAATCTCACATGCAACCATATTTCATATATGGTAGCAACATGATATTCGCTAGCATGGTTTTCCTTGTATATACAATTAGGGGCAAGGATAACTAGTTTTGGAGGTGTGTATCATTCTTGAGGATCCCCTGTTCTCCCTTGTTTTCCTTAAATTATTAGCATATCAAGTATGATAACATTCTAAGGGGGCATATCACCTATCCATTTTATATATCACACATTTTCATCTCTTGATCTTTGACTTATTGTTGTATACCCTTCATGGTGGTGTTGTTTAAAATTACCACTAAGACATGCTTATGAATCCATCCCTTGAGACAATCAACCATATCTCAAGATGTTAAATATTTATGCATTATACACAATCACATAAAATAATGCAACTTGCTAGCCTATGAATTTTTGTATTTTTACATGGACACCTAGAGAAAAATTTGACTTGTCAGCCTGTGGATCCATGTACCCTATAAGCCACCTAGCATAATGTAAATTTATAGCCTGTGTGCTTTATAGGACTACTATTTATCATATGCATGGCCACCTGACATAACACAACTTGCTAGCCTATGAATCCATGTATCTCATGAGCCACCTAGCATAACACAACTTCCTAGCATGTGTACTTTATGATATCTTTATTTTATCAATCCATGATTGCCTAGAATAATAAAAATTACTAGCTTGTGATCCATGGAGATTTTTAATGTGCATGAACCCTAGCAAAAAAGTAAGATAGTGTCAAAGTCACGTACCCTCCTTTGTTTGAATTGGTTATTTTTAGAATTCCTCTATGTGTTTATGTATTTGAGGGATGGTGCTTGGTATAGAGACAAACTTTCGTAGAAGGTGTCCTTACCTTGCTAACTCGAATATTTAGTTTTAAATAGTATGTACCAACATTGTTGTTATATGTTATATTCTTTGTGTTTGCTCCATGTTTACTTCATGTGCCTCAAGTGTTTGCATTATGTATTCCATAAGTTTTCCCTGTGTATTCCACATGTTTTCCTCATGTATTTCACATGTTTTCTTCATATATTCCATGTGTTTGCTTCACACATATTGTGTGTTTTATTTGTGTATTCTTTGTATGCTTCAAGTATTCCTTGTATTCTTTGTATGCTTTATGTGCACTCTAATTTTTCTCATTGAATATCTTATGTATGATCATATTTTTCCTTGTCCTATGTGCAATATATCTAGTTTATATTTATATTGACTATATAGATTTATAGGATCCTAAGTACGGGGGTTATCAAATCTCTCAATCCAGTTTCATCATCTTCCCTAAATGTTTTTAATAAATAAATCTATCTTCTCTATCCTTTAGTGTGAGTATGAATGTAATATCATACCCTCACTAAAGTGGGAGCTAAATTTAGCATCACAAATTTTTGCCCCTAATAATTTTACACTATGTTGATACGCTATACAATTAATTATATTTATAAGTTGATCATATTATGTCCAAATTGGGAAAATACATTAGATTCTCCATCATCCCTAGTTTTTAAAATGACCTCAAGTTGGCCTATGTCCAAAAACATCAATTGGGATTTATTTATAAATAAGTTTTCATCTCATTTGAATGTTAAGAATCAAGAACACTCTATCGTGAACTATGAGCAATTTCTATGTGCAAATTGTGATGATATATGTGACTTATTCTCTACATGCTTGCTACAAAAGCCTATTGTGATATGTGACCAACCCTTGCAAGTGTTCAATGAAATTCATACATTATTCATAAACTTTTTGTGGTAACCTATGATGTGACATCACTTTAACAAGGGTGTCATTCGTAAGGTAACATTATCAATAGTTATTCATTTCTTATATTCACTTATTATTTACTTTGCCTCTACCAAATCAAGGGTAAGAAATATTTACTATAGCTATCATTATTTTTGTTGAGGTGGTACACCAACACAGGGGTTTGACTAAGGAAATCTTTTATACAACACAACATCTCCCCTCTATTCATGTGTGTAGATTAAATCTAAAATTTTGTCAACTGCATTTGAAAATCTAAAAATCATAGGACTAGGGAACTCACGCCCTTGTACATACATTTTAGGCTCAACTTTCAATCAAAGGTGACCCTCTATTGGCACTTCTAAGATCTATGTTTCTTTCTACAATTTTTCAATTTTGTCTATGTGATCAGTTATATTTTCAAATATAGGTTTTATGCCAATTAGGTTAATAAAATCACACATCAAATTTTCACTCTTTGTAACAAAGGAAAAAAACCCTAGCAGTGGGGTATCCTTTGAGATAGTTGGTCCATCATCAAACCCTAGTTGGTTTATGGTCCAATGTTAAGACAAATGGAAAGGTATATCTAAGATAATTCACATGTTGGATCTAGATATCTTTTTCCCACTTAACAAAGTACTTATTCAAAAGAATGATTTAGCAATCGAGGAGCCAAGAGAAGTCTAAATTTGGTACTTATGTGAAGGATAACTTATAGCTCTGGTCTAAAATACCAGGTATATTTTGATAAAAAGGGGACCTAGAGATCAGGGTTGGGATGTCATATGAAAGGTACTTAAGGAATGTGAGCTATGAAATGTCAAATAGAATGATAAAAAATAATGACGAGATAGGAAAGGTTGAAAGTCTAGGACAACAAAATAATTAAGGAAAATGATTGAGACTTATAACTTTCGAGGAGCAAATGAGTTAATAAATAATTGAGTTCCTTAAAATCCAATATGGAATGACACTGAATGTGATGGATGATTATTTACAAGATCAATTAAACACAATATTAGTAAGGATGAATTCTATAGCTACAACCATGTATAATAGTAATTTTTTTGGTTTTTAAAAAAATTATTTTAATAACCAAACTTTTATTTTATGTAAGGATTTTGTGTTGTACACTATTGCATAAATTTATTTATTGTAATATTATAATTAAATAATTATTTAGTTGTGTTGCATCTAGATGTGTTTGGCTACACTAAGTAATTATTTGGGACCACTTGTAAGTTGTATTGTAACATTGAGTTAATTATTCTATGTGTGGAATACATAGAATAAAAATTTAATATTTGGAGAATGTAATTTAATAATGTGCAAACTTGGTACCCAATATTAATTGAGGATTCAATGTTTTTCTGTTCACATGGTTTTATCTTACCACTTAGTTGTATTTGTGTGATTTGATTCTATATAAGAAAACACATGTTTAGAAGTTAAGGTTGGCTAGGTGAGTGGGCTGCCATATTATTGAGTCTTAATGAGTGCATATGTGAAGCATGGAATGGTATGTGAGGATTCATGTTGGAAAGCATGGAGGATGAATTGGAGAGGCTTGATGTTTCATAAATATTGATTGTAACTTTGAAGTGTATATATTATTTTATTGTTGAATAATAGAGGAAGTATGAATGCTTTTCGAGGTTGGGTTTTTCTCTCTTGATGGTTTGAATAGGCTATATCTTATGTCATCTTGTGTCTTATCTATTTTATCTTTAAATTATTTTGTAAGCTTGCATGCATGATTTTCCCTCATGGGGTTATGTAGGAAATGGACTAAACATTTTGGGTATTATGAATTATTTCCTAATAAGTGGTATCAAAGATTTCATGGTTGTGCAAAGTGTGAGATACCAGGGATTTTTATAACCCTTGTTTGAGTAGATCTGATGTAAATTTGGATTCATTTCAATACAAAAAATATCCGAGGTATTACAAGGTATGGACACATTTCCAAGTTATTTTATAGATTTGTGTTTTGGGGGTTTGTAGATTTTTTGGGTTCATTACAAATTTAGGGCTTGACAAGTTTGGTTCAAAATGGTTTTTTGGAATGTGCTTTCATATGATGGTTTTGCACAGTAAGTTGGATAGATTACATCTTCAGACAATAAAAACCTCACCGTTGGATCCAAGATGGCCGAGAAACAAAAATACATACAAAGATTTCTTTATTTTGGTCACTTTGACAAAATACATTTTTTAACCTCCTAGACCTAGTTGTATGATCGTACAAGTTGACTGTACAAAATAAATAAATAAATTCCTACAAAATAAAAAATTAATTAAATTTTTTATTAAAAAATTATATATGTGGGGGTCCACAAACCCTCTGGCCCTAGTACGAGAATGTCGATCGATAGGATAGTCAGTTGACAATCATTGGTGCTATCTAGATAAAACCTACCCCAATCAGTAGGCCCCTTTGTTGGTTGGGTTAAACCTCGATGTGGGGCCCATGGAATACGGGGTTCTCCACCCAACCCAGGTTCTCCAAAGCATTAAAATAAAATTTAAAATAATTTTTAAATCTATCAATTTTTTCTCTTAGTCTGCCACTCTCTCCCACTTCCATGATCAATGGAGTGTGAAGTGCCAACATTCCAACACCACTAGTGGGGTTGTCCGCTTGACATCCACCACCAGGGAGCCACCATTATGTGACTTATAGGCCAAATTGTGTAAAAAAATTTTCAAATAGGCATAACATTCACCCAAGATGTCAATTTTTTAACTAACAATAGTTGACATAAATATCTTTTCAAGAACTACACAATGGTACAAGTTTGGTTCCATGATGTTTCCATTTTTATTAGTTTTTTGGGTTTGAAAGAAAGATGTTACCTTATACATAGTTTTGGTCATAACTTTTACACACATAATCAAAAAAATTATTCAAATAGGCATTGGAGAAAATGTGTATTGTATTAGATGATGAATTAGGTTTTTTTTTGGTGCTCTGAGATTTTTGCACATTCTTGATGACTTCTAGGTTCCAGAGATTCAAAGTGTGATTTTCTAATCACTTGGATGATTCAAGAGGTGAAAGCTTGAGGGAGTACATGTTTTAAATGATATTTATGATGGTACTAGTGACTATTAGTTTTGGTGCTTCCTAGTAGAGGTTTATAGGTATTTTTTTAGATTTGGACTTTGATGGTGATAGGTACATAAGTTATCTTTTGGTTTGAGGACATGGGTTGATACGTGTGGAGACTTGGAGTCTTATTTTGGTGATGATTATGGTGTCATGTATATGCAAGTACATTTGAGCATTGAAATGGCATGATCATTTATGTGGTTGTTTTGTGGTGGTTTAGTTTGGTGTTAGAAGGTTTTTCTTATCTTATGTATGCTTGTATACTTCCTTGAATATGGTCACTCATTTGTGGATATGTTTGAAAAATCAGATGTGCTTAATTTGGTTTTTAAGCCTTGATATCTACAGGATTATCTTTTTTGATATCTCGATTTTCACTTTACTAATGTGATGATGAGTTTTCATGTTTAAGTGTTTGGGATCTATGAGTTAAGAAATTTTTTAGGTGTGTATAATCTATTGGTTATAGCGGGATGACTCGGATGTGGACTGTTTATATCCACAAGATTGATCCAACGTTGATGCAGACTTTATTAGTTGGCCTTATCTATTGTCATTTGTGCATTGGTATGTTTCTTTGAGATGAGAGGATGGATGATTAAAGTTCCATGTTGTCAATGTTTGGGACTTGTAGCATGTGGTTTTATTACGATGTCATGATATCTTGGTTATATTTAATTGGTGATACATTTTAGTTGGATATTTTGACAATGATGATTTGGTAGTGTAGCATTGATTCTTGATGTTTTGATGGAAGTTGTATCTTCTTGGCTTGGAGATCTTGGTTCTACCTATTCTCTCAAACTTCTAAGATTTTTGTTGAGTGTGTCTACCACATGTGATCTTCATTTAGTAGATGGTTGCCATGATACCATGTGCAACTCGATATCACATTTATTTCACATTTGAATGCTCACTATTAGGAGATGGTTATCTTCATGTGATTTGAGATATTGATTCTTGTTTTAAAGTGTGTTTGGTATTATGTCATGGTTTACTCTTGATTCTATCTTAGAGGTTTGACATGATACAAGTTCTCTTTGTAAGAGTTGGTTATATAGAATACCTCTACACCATGAAATATTTGGTTGAATATTATAGCCACCCAAGATCTAGGAACTTCATGAAAGGACATGAGAGATCAATATTGAATGCTCAAGATTGTAACAGAATTGATTATCCAATAATATTCAATATTATTGATTTACACCTGAGACCACCTAGTTATATAGCCAAGGTGAGACACATGATTAAACAAGATTATGACAAGTGTCTTAATCATATTACATGTGACAACTTATCACAAATACCTAGGACACGGGTGTTATAAGTCAAAAGATAAGATCTAATTACAACTAACACCTTCTAGAAAGATTCCTTACTAGGACCTAAGAAAACTTAGCATGTAAATAAGTCCCCTAGTAATGAATTAAATAGGTACAAGACTTTATTTACACCAATACTCTTGACACCAAGATGTGTGTATTGATGCATGTGATCTCTTACGAGGAGATGTTAGATAATGATTTTGTGTTTGTGTTCTTGATTATGTAGTTGAAGCTTTGACATTTGTCTTGTTGGTTCCCTTGGTATTTGAATACATTGATCATTTTCTTGAGAGCTTCATGAGGGTGTTGTGTTACATTTAGAACTTAGCATGGATCTATTAGTGTCAAGTGATGACGAATAATTGGAGACTTGGGTGATGCAAGAGTTCTCTTGGAATTAGAGACATTTTTTTGAGATAGTTACTCTTTGAAGGATTTAGTAGGAAGACTGAGGAGCCTTCACCTAGATATGGATGTGAGTTCATGATAGATTTTAGAGGAGTTTTTTCTTGGAGTGATTCATGATGACTTGGTTATCCTGGAGGAGAATTTCCATTCCCTACCCTGGTATTATCAATAGTTCATTGTCTGAAAGGTATTTTCTTATTCTTGTTTTCAGATGCATTATGTTTATTTTTTTCTCATGGGAATGACTCTTGATCCATGTTGATTGATTTTAAGAGACTCAATTTATGATTATTTAGAATGAATTTTTATTGCTCTATCTTCTCATGGATATGGATCTTGAGCTATGATTAGTTGGTTCTGGAGGGCTAATTTGAGAATGTTAGCATGGCTATCTCCTTATAAATATTAGTTTATTAATATTATCATACATTGATGAGGAGTTTTAGGAAATACTTATTGGGTTGATTTATTTCGAAGTAGAAATTTTGAGTTTGATCTTCCTTGGTTAGAGAGGATTAGATCCATATTGATATTACATGATACATATATTCCATTTGATCTATGAGATTGCACAGTTAGGTGTTGAAGAGGGTTTTAATTTGGGATTACGAGGAGATCATACTTGACACAACATAGAACTTTAAGGTGTTGGTAGGACATATTATGCTTTATAGTTTTTCTTTCTTTATTTTATGTTTCCTTCTTGGAGATTTAGGTTTATATGATTTGGGAGGATTATGGTGACATGTGAGAGATTATGCAATTGTTTGTGTTGCATGTGTGGATCATTGTGAGTGTTCTTGGTACTACATAGTTTTGATCATTTGCCACGCCATGATATAAGTGTTGATTGGTAGACTTGATATTCCTTGTTCTATTTTCAAATTTGACATTACCCATATTGTGGGAGTTCCTCGATATCTATGTTCTTCATTGATAAGTTTTATAAAAAGGAGCTTGGGATTGTAATTTATGGGTTAGATATATTATTGACATTTTATTGATGTTGCTGATATAAAGGAGTCATGGATGGATGGAAATATTAGAATATGCTTTAGATTATATTTTTAATCATGCATATTGTTTTACCTTTGATAATATCTTGGATCCTTTGTTATCACTTGGATTTGATGCTTGTGTTCTTAGATCAGTGAATCTTCACCTTGGATTGTTCTTTTTCCTCCATTGGTGGCATATTAGAGTATGATAGGAGTTTTGTCTTGAGGTGGTGGTCACTTTGGTTTTATTGCAAGTATCTTGATGGATCACAAGAGTATGTTAGAGATTTAAGTGCTTCATGAATGTCTATGATGATGTATTTCATTGATTGGCCCTTATGAAATGCATACAACAAGTGGGACAATGTTAGGATTTGGTGTTGTACACCATTTTATTAAATATTTTATTATAATGTTATAGTTAAATAATTATATAGTGTGTTGGACCTAGGAGATGTGTTTAGCTTCATTAGATAATTATTTGGGGCCACTTCTAAAGTTTTATTTGTTAGTGTATTATTGATCAGATTTGCAGAATGAAGGCATACAAAAAATGCAACACACAAGACATTAAACACATCAAGATACCCTAGGAAAACCCTCCTCCTAAGGGAGAAAAACCCAGGAAATATGTCTCTCTAAATAATGAACAATAAGAGCAGAAATTTGCTTACAACACAGGCCCAACTTATGGCCGAATATGATACAATGAATAATAGCATCTCTCTTAGATGCGAAGACACAAATGAATATGTTCTTCCTTGAAATCGGATTTGTTGCTATGAATATGCAAATTCTAGTCTGCTCTTCTAATTGTGAACTTGCTTGAATAATCGGATGAACTTGTAGTGATAAATGACAAGTGCGACCTTGCTTATATATGCAACATAAGATAAATTTACAAGTAGGTCGGACCTCCAAGAATAATAAAAGAACCTGAGATAGGTCGGCCTCCTTTATTAATTTACAAAGCATGAAGTAAGGTCAGCCCGAAGATGATAATTAATCAATACCATATAAATTAAATAGCCGCTTAGGCTAATCATTTAATTTGTGAAACTTCTTGAAGTGGGTGCGTTGGAAGAAGCAGACTTAAGCTGCTTATAACATCAATAGTATTGTAACATTGGGTTAATTATTTTATGTGTGGGAGACAGAGGATAATGATTTAATATTTAGGGGAAACATTTTATAATGTGAATACTTAGAACCCAATATTAAATGAGTGGTTAATGTTTTTGTGTTCACATGGTTTTATGACACATGGTTTTATCTTACCAATTGGTTGTATTAGTGTGAGCTTGATTATATTTAAACAAACACATATTTAGTGGTTAAGGTACAATGGGTGAATGGGGTGCCATATTATTGAGTCTTTTTATGAGAGCATATGTAAAGTATGTCATAGGATGTAAGGATTTATGCTTGGACACATGGAGGATGCATTAGAGAGGCTTTATTTTGCAAGAGTATTCATTGTAAATATCTAAGTGCATGTATTGTTTTATTATTGAATAATAGACATGGAGTATGTATTCTTTTGGAGGTTTTTTTTTTCCCTCTTGAGGGTTTTCCCAAGGTATATCTTGTGTTATCTTATGGCTTGTATATTTGATATTTAAATTATGGTTATTCTACAAGCTTACATGCATATTTTTCTCTCATGGGGTTATGTAGTAAATGGATTGAACATTTTGGGTATTGTGCATTATTTCTTAACATTAAATTTAAATAGAATGAAAATTTTATATTCATCTATTTAAATTTGAGATATTTACTAAACAACAACATAGAAGATACTTAAATTTTGATTATGAACTAGTTTGTTACTATAACATCTAAAACAAACTCATAAAATTGTGATTGACAAAAAGTATATGGAATACTATAATTTAATTACATGAAAGAATAAAAATAAAACTGAAGAGGAACATGGAGACAAAAGATGAAGATCTATATATCTAAGATTCTAGTGTCACACATATGACCTTGTATTGTATTGTCATCCTTCTCCAATCACTCCAAAATATCCCAAAATATATTGCTCAAACTCCAAAATCAACTCTAATCTACAAATATAATGAAATGAGAAAAATATTAGGATTATTTAGGGATCTGCCTCAATCAAACCCATATTTTGGTGTTTCAACCTCTACAGACTGCCAAAAGGAAAATGATTGATAATTTTTTTAATTTCAAATCTTAATTATATTAAGCATACAATAAAAATAGTAAAATATAATATTAATAATGGTGTTAACATCGTCTATGGGGAGAACCATCATTGGATGTGAGTAAAACAACAACTATATATTTTATTAACTCTCTACTAAATAGATTGTCTCACATTCAAAAGAAAATATGAGAATAGATCAACACAATAAGAATGCTACCAATAGTAGAAGTTGTTGTCAAACAGATTGCACCTGAACACTTGAATGGTGAAATTCAGGAATATGTTGAAACATGGGAACTATCTTCAGGCTGTGGGTATTTCTATGGTGAAGATAGACCTCCAGATTCTAGGTTGGTTCCTATATGATTATGTGATTATGAACATTGAAAACTTTGGCTGGAAAAGGGAGAAAGATTTATTCTAATGCAAAACTGTAAAACTTAACTATGGAGATTCACCAAAAAGAAGCTATTGTTGCAAACTTAATTCACAAATGATTACCCAGTATCTCTATTTGTACAACCTGATCTAGTAGCTTAATCACCTAAATTATTTAAACAAAGGCCTTCATTAAAAATAATATTTGAAGGAAAATATGGATTTCACAACTAAACTGTTTAATAATTTACATGCACAGTGTTTAACTAGTGAATTTAAACTAAGATGCATGCGTAAATTTATGAAGGAGACAAAAATATTAAAGGTTTCAAAACTAATAACACGATAATTATTTGATCAAATCCTATATAGCAATGACGCCTGAAATCTTGAAGGCAAAGTTTGAAAGTAGTGGAAATTAAAGGAATTTTCTGCAAAATCATACACTAATTAACCTGTAAAGACTGCTGCATAATCTTATTAAAATCTAAAAGCTAAGTTACATGATAATTCACTTTGCAGAATGCAAAGGTTGAAAGACAAGAACTAGGAAAAACAATTAAGTTTTTCCAATATATACAAAAGGCATGCACAAACTAGCCAACAATAGAACTGAAAGCCAACTGAAGTGAAAAATGATAACTCCAAAGTGAAATCCGAGCAGAAGAGGAAACCCTGATAAAAATAGCTCAAAAATGAAGCAAACTACACTCTCTACCTAGAAAACTCCACCTCTCCATGCGTATGACCAAAATATCCTGTGAACTAAAGTGAAACTGAATGAAGAGACTCATTATCTGGATGATTTGAATAACTGAACATTCAAGTCCCACTTGTGCATGAGCGAAATTGTTTTAGTATTTTTCAATATTTGCCACTTCATGCGCAATCTAAAAATAACACTTGTGCAACATTGACTTGAAGTCATGCATGATTAAGGATCAACTTTATGTTTATATTTGCATTCGAAAGAGTCTAATTAATTAAATGGTTTATAAAATATCATTTAATCAATTGACTTTACAATGTATAATGCAAAACATAAACATTGTTACAAATATTAAATTAGAGTTTTGACTCTAATTTTTGAGCTCCATGCATATTATAATTTCGCCACCACACTTAGCAAGGCGTTGTCTTCAATATTTATCATAAATTATATGCCTTAGCAGATATATTTGGTCCGCCTCCTCATACATCATTAGCTTCATTGACTTCTCGAGTCATGACCACGGGCATATTATGACATGATTATTATTTTTTAAAACTCAATCAAAAAATCCCACTTCGAATTAGGGATCTCCAAAAATAGCAAACCCTAAAAAGCCTTGTCATTTTACATTTTGACTTTAGCTCTACTTGGAGAGGAGTTGCACCGCTATAGTAGAGAATAGGGTTTTGAAACTTTGAGACTCGAATCTGCAAAAACTCCTACCATTTGTGAGAGATTTTCAATAGAAACCCACAAAAAATACAAAGTAAGTCCTCTTTTGTCATGATGGCTTCATTATTTCTCTATTTTTTGGAAGCATAATCAACTTCAAAGCCATGGATATGATAGTTTTTGTGATGATTATCTTTGCTCCATTCTTCTTTATATTATTTGACCTGAAAGCTCTTTCCATATCACGACCCCTTCATGATTTTCCAATAATTTTCCTATTGTGTTCTCCTTTGTTCATAGAATCAGACTCTATGAGTTGAGATTTGAATATTTTCACCAGGAAACACGTGGTAAGTATTTTGATTCAAGTTTGGATACTTCTCAAAAAATTTGAAGCATTTTGTGGCTTCTACAGCTGTGGTCATACATTATTTCTGATACATTTTCCTCATTCTCCTCTATGTACACTTCTTTCTGTGTTCATGAGGCCGCCATGGAGGATTGAATTGGAGCTTCTCCAAAGATATCAGAATATACTTTACTCACAGCAAGAGGAGGTAAGCCTGAAAACTTGCTGAAATGTATTATGATAGTCTGTTGCTTACCTCTAAGATATGAGCACTATATAGAAAAGGAAGGCAAAATCCATGGCCGCGATTTGTATGATTTTTGAGTGCTTGTTAATTCCTTGAGCAAGTTCGAAGGTTTCCTCATTTGGGTACTTCATTTTCTATATATGCACCAACATAAAACCTTTATTCATTATATTTTTAATGATCTTTCATTTATTAAGCTATGGCTACACCTTTCTCCATCTCGGTATCCTTTTCATTTGCAAGCCGAGGGTTTCACTTGCTATATGCTCAATGGCTATCTCCCTTACCTTTTTTTAATCTTTGTTCCTTAGCTCACTGTTTGAGCAAAGAAAGATCTCAACCTCTATTTCTCCTAGGCCGTGGTTTTATTCTCCATGTTGCCTACAAAATTTATTGAAAATCTTTCCTTTCGCTAGGGTTTCGGGAAAAAACCCAGACATAGGGTTTGCCTTACAAAATTTTCCTTTTATCATGATGCACACACTTATGTTGATGAAGAACAATGATTGTGTTTCTAGCAGCTAGCAAGTAGTATTCCACTGTACAGTGATGTGTCCTTTACTTTTAATTACTTTCCATACTGTAACTCTTTATGCCACTGCTTTACCTTCTTTGATCATTCAATTATATGGCTACCTTACACATTCTCATAGCTTTGTTAAGTATCATTTACAGTAGTCATTAAATGAGCTCCTTTAATCTATTATGTATATTCATGCTTTGGAAACTTCGAATATGATTTGGCCTTATTTCTTTGACTCTGTATTGATGGTTATTTATGACTATGATTATCATTTATAACTCTACCCTTCATGTTGATTGATTTCTTCTATGTGAATCTCACAACTAGCTTAGAAACTTGAACACTTCCCCTTTATGACCTCTCTCTAGCATTTTAAAGATGAATAATTCTGAACCCATGAACACCATGTGATACTTGGCAGATGTGTGATGTCTCCATGAAGGTATATGACTTAAAAAAAATGATTTCCTGAAAGCTCTCCTCCTCCCTTATAGTTGTTTCTTTGAAGTTCTTGGAACAATATTTGTGCTTGAAAAACCATGTTGTTATGAATAACACACCTGAAGCTTGCTCACCACACTATTATGCAAGTTTCTCTCTGAAATCTTATGATGATTATGATTATTCTCAAGCTGATGCAACATCATAATAATGACATCAAGTAATATCAATGTACCTTTCTTATGCATTATTCTATGAAGATTGTAGTAACTTCAGTATGTTGGGCTCTACCCTTGTGGGAGCCCATTTTCCCCACATACTAAAATCCTGAATGTAATGAATCAACAATTTAAACATGTACCTATTACCTGCACAAGAAACAAAAAAGTTAGCAAAATAAAAGAAGTTGAAAGCTTCCTCTTGAGTTTTATGCCTTTGAAAAATGAAATAATCTGATGGATGCCTGATCAAGTGTATGTTATATTACTGTTGATAACTTGGGCATATGGTAGGATTTGATTCTCATTTCTCTAACCTTTCTTCTATTATACTTGCAGGTGCATTCAGAGCTTGGAGCTGGATTAATTTAGAGTCACAACAAAAGGCTTCAACTTGTCAATGATTCATTATTCCAGGCAATGACGAATCACTTTCTACCTTATACCTTCTTTATTTTCAGTTGTATAATTTACTTTCCTTCATGCACCCATTATTTGATTATGAAGATCAAATGAAGCTACTCCCACAACTTGTGTGGGACTTTGGTTTGTACGTTATGAATAAAACAACATTTTTTATGCAAATGTCTAATTTTCTGTTACAAGTACTTGCATAATAAAACTGAAAAATCAAATGTAATCCAATTTTTACATGATGGCACATCTTTAGCAGAAAAAAATTAATTCATCTCGGAGATGAATTAATTTTAGCTCTACATGTTTGAGTTGGTAGTGAAAAATAGGTAACAATTTGGCGACCTCTGCAGAGTTTTTTCCTGCTAAACACCATAGACCAGTTACGTAGCTTATCCATTGGGCATGGAGTCCATTCTTTGTTTGCCTTGACTCAGAAAAACTTGTAACTCAGCTTCAAAACAAACAAACTAAAAGAAAGTACTGCAACTCTGTTTATGACAGAATCTGAAAACCCTGTGCAGTGACTACACTTTATTGAAAGATAAACAATACTGAATAAATAATAGTGTGCAATGAGCACTTATTGAAAGCATAACTGAAACTAAAAACTATACTACTCTGTTCAACATGAACTAAAAGATTAATAGCACTGCTTGAGATGAATCTCGTTAACAAGGATTGGCAACATTTCTCCATCCCACCTTGAGAGATGGAAAGCGTTATGTTCTTTCTTTGTTGTGATAATGTATGGGCCATCCCACATGGCATCAAACTTGGAATGTTTTCCATATCTTCTCTTTAACTCATCCCATTTGAAAACTAAATCACCCTCATTGAAGACTCTTGCTATTGCTTTCCTGTCAAATGTCTTCTTCATTTGAGAAAGATGAATCTGAAGATTCCTAAAATATTCTTTTCTGGTTTCTTCCAACTCTGTTAATTCAACAAGCTTGACTTGCATTGGTTGCTCCTCAAGTAACTCCAGTTCTCTTATGTAGCTCAAAGTTGGTAACTCAATTGAAATAGGCAACTTGGCCTCTTTGCCATAAACCAAAACATATGGGGAAAAACCTGTTGATCGTTTTGGTGTAACTCTATCAGCCCAAAGGGCTTATTTAAGTTTATCATGCCATGACCTCTGATTATCTTCAATTGTCTTTTTAATGATCTTAACCAGATTCTTATTTGTTGATTCTGCCTGTCCATTACCCTGGGGGTAATAATTGGATGAAGTATTCAGATAAATGTTATTCTTTACTGACCAATCTGAAACTTTTAAACCAATAAAGGCTAAAGAATTATCTAAAATGATAGATTCAGGTGTACCAAACCTAGAAACTATGTCTTGATAGAAGTTTAAAACTGATGTTTCATTCGCATCTCTCAGAGAAATCTCTTCCATCCATTTTGTGAAGTAATTTGTCGTTGTCAAGATCCAATTGTTCCCTACACTTGACAGTGGGTTAATTGGACCGATGAAGTCAAGTCCCCACTTTCCAAATGGTTGCTCAACCTGAATTGGATTCAGGGGAAGGGCTGCTAACTTCTATTTTCCTACAAACAATGAACATTTAGTACATTTTTTGACATAAGCATAAGCATCTTTGAAAAGATCTGGCCAATAGTACCCTGCTTTCATAATTTTTAGAGTTGTAGTATGTGGTGCAAAGTGACCTCCAGAAGGTCCATCATGGAATTCTCCCAGAATTCTTTCAATTTGATCAGGGTTAATACATCTGAGGAATACTCCATTGAAATACTTTTTATACAAAACACCATTTATTACTGCATATGGAATTGCTTGTAATCTGTAATACCTTCATTTAGACTTATCCATACCTTCTGGGCAATCCCCAGTATTCAAGTAATGAATCATTTGATGAATCCAATCAGCTAGAACAGTTGAAAAAGCAGGCTCTTCTTCATTATTCTGAACTGTAGTGACTTCTTCATTGTTGTTCTGCTCTTTTTTCGCAAGTGGTTCACACAATCCCTTACCTCTAACAAGCTTGGTAACCTTTATGCTAGTGTCATATTCCATGACTTTGGTTATGCAGCCTGCTCGCTTGTCATTAATTTATTTGTTCAACAATAATTCTTTGACTGTTGGGTGAGCTACTTGCATATGTATTTTATTATTAGACAACATATGTCTAAACTTTTTAAGACTCCTTACTACATCAAGCACATGTTTCTCAACAAATGAATATCTTGTCTCATAATCATGCAAAATTTGACTAAAAAATGTTATGGGTTGTTCAATTCCTTGATCATTTTGCTGACATAACATGGCAGAAATTGTATCAACACTACCAAACGCATACAGTATAAAATATTTATCAAAGTTTTGGATTTATTAGTGTCGGGGCTGCTGCAAGTGCTTCCTTAATCTGTGTAAAGCTATTCTTACCCTCCTTTGTCCAGCTGCACTACATATTCTTCTTCAGCATGGCTGTGAGAGGTTGCAACAACACTGCAATGTTAGGAATAAATCTCCTGACAAAGTTTATTCTACCTAGAAAGCTCTGCAAACCTTTTTTTTCGACAGGAAGTGGTAAAGCCAGAATGACTGCAATGCGTTATGGGTCAATAGAAATGCCATCTTTAGAAACAATATAACCCAGAAGTTTACCTTCGTGAACAACAAATATGCTTTTCTTTGGATTCGAAGAAATTCCATATTCTCTGCATCTCTCAAAAATTTGTCTAAGATGACCAAAATGTTCATTAGCATTTCATGAGAAAATAGTGATATCATCTAAGTATACAACAAAAGACTTGTTTATTAAACCTTGGAGAGCCATATCCATTACTCTCTGAAAGGTTGTTCCTGCGTTTGACAATCCAAACCACATTTTTCTGTAAGCCATAGTACCCCACTTGGTGGTAAAGGTTGTCTTGTACTAGTCTTCT
Organism: Sequoiadendron giganteum; assembly: GCA_007115665.2. Lineage (NCBI taxonomy): Eukaryota > Viridiplantae > Streptophyta > Pinopsida > Cupressales > Cupressaceae > Sequoiadendron > Sequoiadendron giganteum. The sequence goes on along the minus strand of CM021102.1, from coordinate 500,551,812 downwards.
TCTTTAACCAATATCTGGTTATAACCTGAATATCCATCCAGTAATGAGAACCTTTCTGATTCTGAAACAACCTTTAGTATTTGCTCCATTGAAGGCAACAAATAGTGATCTTTAAGTGAAGCTCTGTTTAGATTACAAAAATCAACGCACAATCTTATCTCTCCATTTTTATTTCTGACGGGCACCAGGTTTGATACCCAAGAGGTGTGCTTGATTGGAAAAATGATACTACCCTTAATAAACTTGTTCAATTATGTTTTCATCAGATATTCTAACTTCAGATTCAGGGGCCTTTGCTTCTGTCTGACTAGTTTTGCGTTGGGTTCCAGCTCAATGGTGTGCTGAGCTAACTCAGGGTTAAAACCCTTCAGATCTCCATATTCCCAAGCAAAAACTTCACTAAATTCTTGACATAGCAAGACAAAGGCTTGTTGTTCCTCCTTTACACAGATTTTACCAAGCTTGAGGAGCTTGTCTTTGAATATTTCAATTGGTTCATAATGCTCCTGCTTCACTGTGATGTTGGATTTATCTCTTCTAACATGATCATCAGTGTTGAAGATAGATTCAAGAGTCACCAAACCTTTTGGAAGCTTGTTAGACTTTAATTGCATGATCTGATCACCATATTGCTAATCAAACTTGCGCTGGTTTCCAACAAAAAAATTTGCTTCTTCCATCAGAAAATGGATTATTTGCTCATCACTGTCAAAAATCTTCCAGCTTACATTGTTATTAGGTATTGATGGCTTGACAACTACTTTTACATATTGTTGCACTTCTACGTTATGAATTTCAGTTGGGATGTCAAACTGTGATCCTATGGCAGCAAGTTTATCAGCTTGCTTATTTTGATTTCTTGGTATTGATTGCAGATTAAATGCGTTAAACTCTACAATCAAGTCCCAAACATGGTGTTTATATAATTTTAGTAGATCATTTTTTATTAAATTTATATTTCTAACCTGGTTTGCCATTAATTCAGAATCACCAAACACCTATAAACACATAATTTTCCTTTTTCTAGCCCACTCTAAACCATGTATCAATGCTTCGTACTCAACAACATTATTAGAACAACTAAAAGAAAATCTAAAAGCCGAGTAATACCTGTCTCCTTCAGGTGATATGAGCACTGATCCTCCACCAACACCTATTTTACTGCTGGATCCATCAAAGTACAGCTTCCAAAGCTGATTAATTTGTTGTTTTGGCTGTTTTTCCTCCTTGACTAGATTTGGAATAGTAACATTGGGCTCCTGAATCATATAAATGCCGAAACCTACTTCATCCATGAGACTGAATGAATCAACCTTGTGATTCTCTACTACCCACTCAACTAAGTTAATATCAAGTATGCCTTCTATAGGTATAGTGGGGTTGGGGGTCATGGATTGATCCTCCTGATCATGGAAAGCTAGGTTTGCATTTATGGGATTTGGCACATAAGGCTCAATATGGTCTATAGCCTATTTTTCTGACTTAATAGTGACTCTAGTACCATATCTAGTTTTGAAAAATATGTGTGGCCAGTCTGATGACAAATAACCACCTAATTTTGCAGTGAAATCTCTAGAGAGGCAAATGGAAAAATAAGGTGGGAGATCAATAACATAAATGTCCTATGGAATTTGAAAGTTCAGACAGGCATGCAATGTAAGAGGCAAATTTTTGATAACTCCTATAGACTTAATGGTTGTTCCATCCAATTGAACTACCCCTTTTGAAATTGTTCATACTCAAGTTCTAACTTATCTACTAGTTGTTTAGGCATAATTGAGTTGCTTGCTCCTGAATCGATCATGCAATTATGCACTATGCTATCACCAATTATCAGACTAACATAAAAGGGTGGCGATTTTACCTCTTGAGTTGGCTGCCCCTTTTTGTTGTCTGAACTGTTTGCAAGAACTCTTGGCTGCTCTTTAGTTGTTTCATCAGAAATAGATATCTTAGCTAGAGCTTCCTTTAGACTTTCTTTCTGCCCAGGTAGGTGTAATGCATCCAACATGGTGATGCTAACAGTTGCCTTTTCATATGATCTACAATATTGAAAGCTGGAGAACTAACCTTGTGCTGGATTTTAAGAACAACAGTCTCCATATGCATTGGAACTGGCTGAGCTATCGGTTGTTCTTTTACTGGTTCAACTTGTTTTCTTGGTAAAATTTGGAAATTTTGTGAAGAAGAGGGTTGTGACTGTTGTTTATTAGCTGCTAGAAGTTGATTTTTCTGTTGAAGAGCTTTCTAGTTACCTTTATCAGCCTGTTGTTTGTGACTTTCTAGCTATTGTTCGTCAGAAACAACTTGTTATCTCAAGTCTATTTCTCTTTTCTTGGATCTTGTATTTGATGCAATAGAAGTTGCAGATTGATTTTGTCCTTAAATCTTATTTACTCCGCAGAAGTCGTTACCTTGCTAGTTCATCATGGCAACGTCCATATCAGTCTGTTGTGTTTGATCATTCCAATCATTGCTATCATTTGTTGTACTTTCCACAGCTACATAATTGATATGTGCCATTAGGACCTGATTGATCACTCCATTCATGCATGTGGCCTGATTATGAGGCTGATTGCATGGGTAATACCATACGTAATCTTGTTCCAAGTTTCTCTGAACAGGTACGAGCTCCTGAGAGGAGTTGGCAGCATTCTGATTCTATCTATATGGTGGCCTAGGATTGAAATTTCTTCATTGTCCTTGATTATCTATCTGATAGGGTGGTCTGTTAGGCTGAAAAGGTGCTTGGTAGGCCTGAAATTCTGACCTTGTTGCCTCTTAAGACTCACCAAGTCATTGTTGACTGTCTACAATAATTTTTCCATCTTTTGTTGATTACCCTTGAGCTCTTAGAAACCTGATTGTACTGGAGAAGCGCCACTTTGAACAAATGGCTGATAGCCTAAGGCTAGTTCTACTGGAATTGAGGCAATAAGTGGTAAATTAATTGGTATCATGGTATGAATATCTAGAAATATTGTCATAGGTGGCCTTGGTGCAATTTCACCAGCCTGTATAAGGTTGTTTTCAGCTCTAATAGCGATGTCATAGGTTGCTACTAATGTTAATCCACCCATTGATTGTATCATTAAAGCAATATCACTATTCAATGATCTAAGATAGTACAAAAAATCATGATTAGGAGTAGGCCTTACCGTTACTAGAATTTTATTCCAGGTCCTTTGAAACCTGAAATTAAAGTCCATCATTTGTTATTGCGGTTCTCTCTTTATAGTCGTCATCTGCTAGACTAGAGATAGATGATCAGACTTTTCAAAAATTGTTTGCTCACCTTATCTCCTAAATCATCCCATGTCATGACAGTATTGATTGGTAAGCCATGAAACCACTGAAGTGTTTATCCCTTGAATGACACTGCTAACAGCCTCAATGCCACATTCTCCCGAGTCACGTGATGAACTCCACACAGTGAAGCTACATCTCTGATATGCTCTATTAGCGTAGTCTTCTCTTCACCAATGAAAAAAGGTAGACTTTTTAGTGCAAAAACTGGTATATCATCGTTCTAAGCCAGATTCAATGGGCTACCTCCATTGAATGGTACAAAAGCCTGCGCTCTAGCCATTGGAGCTACCGGTATTTTGAGATTTATAGTTTATAAAATCGGTATAGGTGAAACTGATTCTCTGTAACTTGGTGAAGCTGAATGTGAACTTGGCTGCCTTATTGATGATCTACCTCTCCTTCTTGATGTGTATACTAATGGTTATGTTATGAAGATTGGAGAAACTGATAGGTTTCTTGAAGGCCTTTTAGGTGTTCTCTTGGCTGTCCTTCGTCTTCTTTTTGGTGAAGAAAACTATAGATATTCAAACGGAGGACTTCTTCTTGTATGAATATTTCTCATAAGCTATTTGCAGTTGATCTACGTTGAAACTTGAGAACGGAGTCTCCAGATATTTGATCTTTATCGTCTAAAAGGTTGAAGTACTATTGTATATACCAGAACAACAACTTGAAACTATTAAATTAATGCTCTGAATTGTGATTCAGAGTCCCACCAGGCGTACCAAAAATTGTTGTCAAATAGATTGAACACGAATGCTTGAATGGTGAAATTCAACAATCTATTGAAACATGGGAACTATCTTCAGGCTGTGGGTATTCCTATGGCGAAGATAGACCTCCAAATTCTAGGTTGGTTCCTATATGATTATGTGATTATGAACTTTGAAAACTTTGGTTGGCAAAGGGAGAAATATTTATTCTAATGCAAAACTGTAAAACTTAACTACGACTATTCACCAAAAAGAAGCTATTGTTGCAAACGTAACTCACAAATGATTACCCAATATCTCTATTTGCACAACCTGATCTAGTAGCTTAATCACCTAAATTTTTTAAATAAAGGCCTTGATTAAAAACAATACTCAAAGGAAAACATGGTCTTAACAACTAAATTGTTTAATCATTTACGTGCACAGTGTTTAACCAGTGAATTTAAACTAAGATGCATACAAAAATTTATGAAGGAGACAAAAATATTAAAGGTTTCAAAACTGATAACACAATAATTCTTCAATCAAATCCTATATAGCTGTTACCTATTTTTCACTAACAGCTCAAATAGGTAGAGCTGAATTATAAATTCAAAGCCAAAAGGTACATAAGTTTTTCAAAAAATTATGCTAAGTACTCATTATTGTGCAATGTTCCATTACTGTGTAAATTTCAATAATATTATGCAAAGAACATCTCAAAATTATATCATAAGTTTGCATAATGTTTGTTGTTTTATTCATAATGTACAAACCAGAATTCCACACAAGTCGTGGGAGTAACTCAATTTGATTTTCACAATCAAATAAGGGGTGCATGAAGTAAAGTAAACTATACAACTGAGAATAAAGAAAGCATAGGGTAGAAAGTGATTTGTCATTCCCTAGAATGACGAATCGCTGACAAGTTGAAGTCTTCAGTTGTGACTCTGAGTCAATCCAGCTCCTAGCTCCAATGTACCTGCAAGTTGATGGAAGTGTGGCTAGAGCAATGCGAATCAAATCCTATCATATGCCTATGCTATCAATAAAAATATAGCATACAATTGATCAGGCATCCATCAGATGATTTCATTAGAAAAGGAATAAAACTCAAGGAGGAATCTTTCAACTTCTTTTATTTTTCTAAGACGTTTGTTCACTATGCAGGAACACGTTCATTATGTTCATGATCATTTTATCAGATATGTGGAGTAAAACAGGCTCCCACAAGGGTTGAGCTCAGCATATCAAGGAAGAAACACTCTCAAGTTACATATGAGAGTTCATTAATATTGTCAGAACAGTCAAAGGAGAGCTGCTGAAACTAAGAGTATAATCATACAAGCAACCTTATTTCAAAGACATTTACGAAAAATAGTTTGAGCATACAGCATAATATTTCTCTTCATGTCAAGAAATGATCAAAACATATAGAGAATTCATAAATTTCATTGATTCCCCGTTTCAGCTCTACTTTGCATTTTCATGTTACATTTAAATGGAGTATAGAGCCTCTTTACACTGAAGAGAAAGGAAACTGAATATTAAGCATCAAGCTATCTCATGAGGTTTTGGGTATTCCATACATTTTTCACCATACCTACAAAGAGGAATCATGGTATTATGGTGGAGAATTCACAGACTAGCTAGACAAAGCCTCATTGCAAAGATAATCTATAGAAAGATACAATTTCGACAATGTATTTCAAATAAGTCATGGTGGTATATATGTGTAGTAAGTTGCATAACAGGACAGTTCCTAGTGAAGTTCTGTCAAAACATTAGCACTGTCAGGTACACAAAAGTTTGACAAGAACAGGTACAATCAGCGTGTACAGTCACAATATTTATGATAACAACAATCACTATAACAGTCGCAGTTCAGCTTCATGTCTCAAAAGGTATTATCTTATAGGGTTTTATATTATGATAAAAATAGTCATTGCATAGGACAGAGCCATAGTAGCTTTTAGCGTGACCTTCGAAATCATACCAAGTTATAGGTGAACATTTCAGACAGTGATAAGACAACCATTAGTATGATAATAATAATTTTTCATCACATGAGAAAGTCACATAGTCAAGTGGATAGCTTCAAGCAAAGCTAGTTGTTACCATCGTGAATGAACCAAGCATAAAATGTAAAAGTATAATCAACATTCAGCATGACAGGAAATTTATCGAATAAAGTTTTGTTGACAAAATGATACAATACTCGGTGATAGTTATTGAAATATACTTTCAAATAAATGGTGTGTGAAATAGCCAATGCAATATAGACTTTGGAGTGGCCAATCAATGTATTAGAGACAGTTTTATGCTAAGTGTGGTGGCGGATTTCAGATTTTGCATGGGCCCGTGATTTTATAAAGTCAGGTTTCTATTTAGCATAAGTCTTAATATTTATGTTTTGCACTGCATATTGTAAAGTTAAATGATTAAATGATAAATTATAAATCATTTAATTATTTTAGCTATCTTAAACTACAAATATAAAACATTAGGCAAAGTGGAGTTCTAGTTCACATGGGCTGATTGACACAAACAAGGTGGCTTTCACAAGCTTGGGCCCACCTTTTGAGGGATTTTTATTTTAGTTTGAGTACTCCATGGATCAGATATGAAGTGTCAGCTATTTTGAACCCGAGTGAACTCATTTTTGCATGAGTGTGGACCCTCTTTTTGGAGATATTTATTTATGCTCAGGTTTTGTCTTGGAGTTATCGATTTTTCCACTGAAATTGACTTTCAATTCCACCTCCATGCCTTTTGAAGGATTTTTGTATAAAGTGATATGACTTAGTCTTTTTTCATCTAGTTCTTGTTTTTCATCATTTTTCATTTTCCTTCAATATTTCAAGCATCATTGTTATGTAGGATTGATCGAAGAGTTATTGTGTTAGCAGTTTTGAAACCTTTAAATACTTCTGTCTTCATGAATTTTTGAAAGCATCCTAGTTTAAATTCACTGGTTAAACATTGTGCAATTCAATAATCAAACAGTCTAGTTGTGGAAATCATATTTTCCTCCTAAGATTGTTTCTTTGAAGCCTCTATTTAAAACATTTAAGTGATTGATCTATTAGATCAGGTTGTGCAAATAAAAATAGTGGATAATAATTTTGTGAGTTAAGTCTACATATTAGATTCCATCGGTGCATCACCATAGTTAAGATTTATAGTTCTACATTTAAATTTAATCTTTCTCCCTTTTCCTAGCAAGTTACTCAGTTGTTAATCAGGAAATCACATAGGAACCAACCTAGAATATGGAGGTCTAATTTCTTATAGGGTACCCACAACCTGGAATTAGTTCCCATGTTTCAACAGATTGTTGAATTTCACCATTCAAGCGTTCGGGTGCAATCTGTTTGACAACAATAGCAATGACGCCTGAAATATTGAGGGAAAAGTTTAAAAGTACTGTAAATTAAAGGAATTTTCTGCAAAATCATACACTAATTAACCTGTAAATACTGCTGCATAATCTTATTAAAATTTAAAAGCTCGGTTACATGATAATTCACTTTGCAGATCGCAAAAGGTTGAAAGACAAGAACTAGGAAAAACAATTAAGTTTTTCCAATATATACAAAAGGAATGCAGAAAGCAACCAACAATAGAACTGAAAGCCAACTGATGTGAAAAATGATAACTCCAAAGTGAAATTCGAGTAGAAGAGGAAACCCTAATAAAAATAGCTCAAAAATGAAGCAAACTACACTCTCTGCCTAGAAAACTCCACCTCTCCATGCGTATGACCAAAATATCCTGTGAACTGAAGGAAGAGCCTCATTATCTGCATGATTTGAATAACTAAACATTCGAGTCCCACTTGTGCATGAGCGAAATTGTTTTAGTATTCTCGATATTTGCCACTTCATGCACAATCTAAAAATAACACTTGTGCAACATTGACTTGAAGTCATGCATGATTAAGGACCAACTTTATATTTATATTTGCATTCGAAAGAGTCTAATTAATTAAATGATTTATAAAATATCATTTAATCAATTGACTTTACAATGTATAATGCAAAACATAAACATTATTACTAATATTAAATTAGAGTTTTGACTCTAATTTTCGAGCTACATGCATATTATAATTTCGCCACCACACTTAGCAAGGCATAGTCTTCAATATTTAGCATAAATTATATGCCTTAGCACATATATTTGGTCGGCCTCCTCATACATCATTAGCTTCATTGACTTCTCGAGTCATGACCACGGGCATATTATGACATGATTATTATTTTTTAAAACTCAGTCAAAAAATCCAACTTCGAATTAGGGATCTCCAAAAACAGTGAACCCTAAAAAGCCTTATCATTTTATATTTTGACATTAGCTCTGCTTGCAGAGGAGTTGCTCTGCTATACTAGAGAATAGGGATTTGAAACTTTGAGACTCGAATCTACAAAAACTCTTGTTGTTTGTGAGATATTTTCAATAGAAACCCACATAAATACAAAGTAATTCCTCTTTTGTCATGATGGCTTCATTATTTCTCCATTTTTTGGAAGCATAATCAACTTCAAAGCCATGTATATGATAGTTTTTGTGATGATTATCTTTGCTCTATTCTTCTCTATATTATTTGACCTGAAAGCTCCTTCCATATCATGGCCCCTTCATGATTTTTTTAGAATTTTCCTATTGTGTTCTCCTCTGTTGATAGAATCAGACTCTATGAATTGATATTTGAATATTTTCACTAGGAAACATGTGGTAAGTATTCTGATTCAAGTCTGGATACTTCTCAAAAAAATTGAAGCATTTTGTGGCTTCTACAGTTGCGGTCATACATTATTTCTGATACATTTTCCTCATTCTCCTTTGTGTACCCTTGTTTTTATGTTCACGAGGCCGCCATGGAGGATTGAATTGGAGCTTCTCTAAGGATATCAAAACATACTTTACTCACAGCAACTGGAGGTAAGCCTGAAAACCTGCTGAAATTTATTATGATAGTCTGTTGCTTACCTCGAAGATATGAGCACTATATAGAAAAGGAAGGAAAAATCCATTGCCACGATTTGTATGATTTCTGAGTGCTTGTTAATTCATTGAGAAAGTTTGAAGGTTTCCTCATTTGGGTACTTGATTTTCTGTATATGCACCAACAAAAAAACTGTATTCATTATATTTTTAAAGATATTTCATTTATGTGGCCACCTTTCTCCATCTGGGTATCCTTTTCATTTGCAGGCCGAGGGTTTCACTTGCTATATGCTCGATGGCTATCTCCCTTACCTTTTTTTAATCTTTGTTCATTAGCTCACTGTTTGAGCAAAGAAAGATCTCAACCTTTGTTTCTCCTAGGCCGTGGTTTTACTCTCCATGTTGCCTACAAAATTTATTGAAAATATTTCCTTTCACTAGGGTTTTTGGAAAAAACTCAAACAAAGGGTTTGCCTTAGAAAATTTTCCTTTTATCATGATGCACACACTTATGTTGATGAAGAATAATGACTGTGTTTCTAGTAGCTAGCAAGTAGTATTCCATAGTATAGTGATTTGTCCTTTACTTTTAATTACTTGCCAGTTGCCACACTGTAACTCTTCATGCCACTCCTTTACTTTCTTTGATCGTAAAATTATATGGCTGCCTTACACATTCTCATAGCTTTGTTAAGTATCATTTACAGTAGTCATTAAATGAGCTCCTTTAATCTATTATGTTTAATCATGCTTTGGAAACTTTGAATATCATTTGGCCCTTATAGTATTTCTTTGACTCTGTATTGATGGTTATTTATGACTGTGATTATCATGTATAACTCTACCCTTCATGTTGACTAATTTCCTCTATGTGAATCTCACAACTCTCTCAGAAACTTGAACACTTCCCCTTTATGACCTCTCTATAGCATTTTGAAGATGAATAATTCTGAACCCATGAACACCCGTCAACACCATGTAATACTTAGTAGATGTGTGATGTCTCCATGAAGGTATATGACTTAAAAAAAAAATGATTTCCTAAAAGCTTTGCTCCTCCCTTACAGTTGTTTCTTTGAAGTTCTTGGAACAATCTTTGTGCTTGAAAAACCATGTTGTTATGAATAACACACCTTAAGCTTACTCACCATGCTATTATGCAAGTTTCTCTCTAAAATCTTATGATGATTATGATTATTCTCAAGTTGATGCAACATCATAATAACGATTGTTGTCAAATAAGTTTTGCACCCTTGCTAAGATTTTAACTGTAGCAACCTATTGACACATGGGAACACTTCGAGGTTGTGGGTGACCAGGGAGTGAAGTGGACCTGCAGATTATGGGTTGGTTCCCTTTGGATTTTCTGGTAAAAACTGAAATATGAGAAGGAAAAAAGGTAGAAGGATATGCTTGAACTAAAATTTATCATTAACAGGTGATACACCAAAGGTAAAATTTTGAACAAAATTTGTTTGAACTCACAAAAAAACTCAATAAAATCTAATCAATCTCACAACATAGAGATTTATGTCTGCAAAAATGATTCTATGTAAGGCTCTGACTGTTTTAATGCTTAAAGATAAGGAAAACAATGATGTTTTCACAAATATAGAAGCAAGAAAAAGGGATCACTAACATAAACCTGCACTATGACATAACATTCTTTGCATCCAACATTGAACGAATCTGATAAAATAAAGGATAACACAAAACTTTATCATGCAATTCACAAACAATGTTGAAAACAACCAAAATAATGTGAAGGAAAAAATGACTTCTATTGAGGAAAAATGAACATCTGTATTACTTCTGTCAAAATATTGTGAGTTATAAAGTCTGAAGTATCTACCTCTATAATCTCCAAACCAAGAACTAACCCCCATACTGAAAGAAGAGAAAGACTTATAGAAATTGTCTCCAAATTCGAAATTGAAATTTGGCTCCAAAATCCCATGTGTTGTCAAATCTCTCCTTCAAAAGAGGTATGCCATGCCAACCAACTCCAAGAAGAGTTATCATAGTTTCACCAACCTAGTGAGTCGTATGCAAACATAAACCCCTAAAAATCGGGCTCAAAACTGAAGGTATCAAACTGCCATGTGCCTCAAATCACTCCTTGACTCAAGCTAAGTCAAAAGGAGTTCAAAAACTGAATACAAACTCTTGATTTCGTGCTCCAAATTAGCTGTCTTTGCTCCACATGTTGGCAAGACTTTCTCAATCACCTCCAAGATTTATGCAAGTCTTCAAGCTCCATTTGACTAAGTCTTTTTATTTTTATTTTTAATAGCACCATTACCTTATGCATTTCAAATATATTTATTAAAAATGATTTATAATTATCATTTTAATAAAGATTTACAATCTTGAGTCAAATGCAAAAATAAACTTATGACTAAGTCAAATATACAACATTCAAGACTAAGTCTTGCTTTTCCAATTTTACATTTAAAAGATATCTTTATTTGAAATGATTTATAAATCATTATTTTAAATAAAGCTTACAAGTTTAATATAAATGCAAAGAAAAACAAAGTTTAGACTATGTAATAAACAAAAATATATGAAAGCTATCAAAATAAAATAAATGGCTAAGAAGCCACGAATTAGGCAAAGAATGAGAGAAGTCAATCTTTTTCTTTTAAACTTTAAGGCATTAATGTCTTACCCCATCCATCGACCATCCTATTAGGGTTATAACCCTAAAATAAATGAAAGACTTCATTTCATTTCTACATCTTCATTGTTCGAAGCTTCTCAAAGAAGCTTGGCCGCCACTATAGAAAAAACCCTAGCCGCCCTTCTATGTTTGGAAACCCCTCCATTACGCCATTTTTTGCAGGTTATGGAGGTTAACAAAAGGTTAATGTTGATTCCTCTCAGTTTATGACTTTTCCTCATTGTATCTTCAAAGCTTTTGGGATTTTGCTCAACACGGCTTCGCTGTATTTTTGATATTTTTGATATTTCTAATTTTTACCTGTGACCACCATAGAGAAATATGTTGTTTGAGCTTCCTCAGAGAAAATGTATGCTTCCAACGCCATATCTAAAGACTTCGTAGAAGGTAAGTTTGGTTTTATTGTTTTAAATCTGAACATATCTTCATTTTGAATTGTTCTGAAGCTTCCACCAACCATGGCTTCATGTTTCACTCCATTTTCTTGTAGAAACTCGAATCTCTTAATGGCTTTAGATTCTTTTCTTAGAATAATGGATACATTTTGGCTGCCATCATAGAGAAATATGTTGTGAGAATTTACTGTAAGGTTTGAGCTCCTTATTTCCTGAAAATGGGTCTTCAATATTTAAATACAATCTGAACTTTTATAAAAACCCTTATGAGTTTTAATGGCTGTTGTTTTTTTTGCATCTACAGAAAACGTATTGACCTCTGTATTTGTGCCTTCTGAAACTATGGCCACAACTTCCATATCATGTATATTTTCACAGGACGAGCCCATTTATTTTCCTTGATTATAGATTTCCCTGAGAACACAAGTCGCGGCCGTGAGTAGTTACTGATATTTCTGCTCCATTTTGATGTTGATCTGTATTTTGCACTTCATTTTCCTGAAAATGGGTAGTTGCTGTGAAATTTGTTTCATTTCTTCTGGTATTTCCTATCGGCCACCATGTACATCCTTTGGCCAAGCTTTTTGAGTTGCAAAAACTCTCTGTATCTTGGACACCATTATGAAGTCTTTTGCTTGGCCTTTTATCCATTTAAAAGCTTGAATCTTATCATTGCCTCAACTTTAGTCTTAGAAATCAAATAAGTTGGGGCTGCCATGTTGTTCTTTTGACATTTTCTTTTCATTTCACATTCCTACATATTATATTGCTACAGTTGTATTCCACTTCCAGGTACTTCATGTTTGATCATTTACACTCTGTAATTTTGAGAAACTTGCCCCTACTCATTGGAAAGAAAAACCTTCATTTTGATGTTGAGTAATATTTTTGTGTCAAGGCTGCACTTACTTACTTGACACTCTAAAGTGAATATTTTTGTGTTCATTTTTGAATTTGTTCATAGCATGCTACAGAGGTTCTTCATTTTATGTATACTTGATTTTAAACAATAAAATATTGTCTTACAACCCTTCAAAGGTAATAAAAAGGAACTATCCTTCAATGTTTACGAATACCATCATTTCCATTCATACGAGCTGGGCTCTACCCTTGTGGGAGCCTCATTTTACCACACTCATTTTGAAACTGATGAATAAACAACAACATTGCATTTCCTGTTTCTACACATGACACAAATAATTTAGTAAAAATAACAGATTCGATGGATCTTTTTTATTTGTTTCCTATTTCTGCAAGTTAGCCATCTGGCGAATGCATGATGAAGTGTCAATCTCATTCCTATTGGTAATGTAGGGATAAGGTAGAATGCTATATTTTCATTGCTCTAACGCTACCCTTCATAATTTTGTAGGTAAACTTTGGAGCTGGAGTTGAACGTGACACCAAAGTTGAACCAAGATCAGCACAACTGTGACAATGATTCATCATTCGAGGCAATGACGAATCACCTTCTCTCCCTATTCTTACATTACTTTCAGCTATGTGATATACATTTTCTTGTATTCAGCATTTCATTTGATTAGAAATAAAATCTGGCTACTCCCACAGCTTGTGTGGGATTTCAGTTTTACAAGATGAATAAATACCAGCATTACTATGCAAACTTATGAATTCCTCTTTTACAAACATTTGCAATAATAATACTTGAAATTCACAAGTAATCAAATTATGAAATATAATGAATACGTGGGCAAAAAAAATTGTACCTTCCTAAGATGAAGACAATTCAGCACTACTTGTTTTCAGCTGAAGCTAAAAATAGGTAACAACGACAACAAGTAATATCAATGTACCTTTCTTATGCATTATGTTGTGAAGATTGTAGTAACTTCAGTATGTTGGGCTCTACCCTTGTGGGAGCCCATAATTCCCCACATACTAAAATCCTGAATGTAATGAATCAACAATTTAAACATGTACCTGTTACCTACACAGGAAACAAACAAGTTAGAAAAATAAAAGAAGTTGAAAGCTGCCTCTTGAGTTTTATGCCTTTGAACAATGAAATCATCTTATGGATGCCTAATTAAGTGTACGCTATATTTTTGTTGATAACGTAGGCATATGGTAGGATTTGATTCTTATTTCTCTAACCTTGCTTCTATTATACTTGCAGGTGCATTCAGAGTTTGGAGCTGGATTAATTTAAAGTCACAACTGAAGGCTTCAACTTGTCAATGATTCATCATTCCAGGCAATGACGAATCACTTTCTACCTTATACCTTCTTTATTTTCAGTTGTATGGTTTACTTTCCTTCATGCACCCATTATTTGATTATGAAGATCAAATGAAGCTACTCCCATGGCTTGTGTGGGACTTTGGTTTGTACGTTATGAATAAAACAACAATTGTTATGCAAATGTCTAATTTTTTGTTACAAGTGGGTAAAAGCACAAAGTTGTGTCACACTTTCAGCCAACATATCAGCACAACTGAATTTAATTATTTCTAACTAAAAATCAATTTTGGTCAAACATATGACCTAGAAAGATTCATTCTAGCTAAGTTAGATACTTCGAAAATTTATTCAACTAAAATTGTTGGCTAAAAATATATGGAGCACCACTTTGAGTCCAATTTACCAGAAAAAAAAAAATTATTTGAAAAACTTGAAGTTTTAATAACTCCTCCTCATGTACATAACATTTTCTTTTAAATGTAAAAATACCCTTTTGTAGATCCATAAGTGTAGTTTTCAAAAATATATTTATTTTAATAGTTTAATTATTATTATTATTATTATTTTTATTTATACTAAAAGTAGGTTATCAGCAAAAAATATTAGGTTGATTACCATGCCAAGGAAAAATACTAAAACTTATTAAAAAAAATTGAAAAAAATATGATGCACTAGATAAAAGAATCTATTTCAAGATGGTATAATTTTTTTTCCATTTTAGATAAATATTTAATATGAATGTTGACGTCCGATGGAAATAGTTGTTTTTTATTCACGCACATTTTAATACTTATATACAAATATATATTTATAAAAATTGGAAAAAAAAAAATATCCAAGTTATAAATACACACAAAAAATTTGAAAGAAAAAAAATTAAATTTACTATAAAAAGTTTGACGTCGCATGCAAGTTCATTTTTTAGCATTTTATCAGCAACTGAATTATAGTACATTAATTTATGAAAAACTAGTTTAAAATAATTTTTAAATTTCTTATAAAAAATAAAAACATAAAATATACTAAAAAATACATATTTTACTAGTTTACATCATTTAAAAATTCAAAACATATATGCTACTTTTTAGTAATTCAAGTTTAAAAGTTGGATGAGCATTGGCCATTTCCTTTATAAAGTGTGACACAGCTTTATGCTTTTACCCAAGTACTTGCATAATAAAACTGAAAAATCAAATCCAATCTGATTTTTACATGATGGCACATCTTTAGCAACAAAAAAATAATTCATCTCAGAGATGAATTAATTTTAGCTCTACATGTTTGAGTTGGTAGTGAAAAATAGGTAACAGAAGGTACTCCAAATGAATATGATACATTTATTTTTAATATGATAAATTTATTTTTAAATGCAATTCTTTGACAAAGTCAGGTTTTTGAATAAGAGAATCAAATGATATGATAACAAAGAACTAAATGGGATGAAGATAGCTACAAATACATTGAGAGATTTTCCTTAAGGATATCAAATCGAGAGCTTTTTAAAAAAAATAAAAAATTCAAGATTCTTTAAAAATTGTAAGGCCTTGAGTTATGTTGGCTCAAAAAAGAGATAAAGAGACATTACTTTCTCATTCAAGTTCTATGACACCCTGTGGAGAAGGGGGATTCACTACTCATGAGTCTCTTTATTCTCAAGAGATTCCCAAGGGGTGATCTTGTTGGAGTGAAGATGACACTGAAAGGGGGGGCGAATCAGTGTCTTAAACCATTTTTAACATTTGCCAGAAAATGAAACAAAGATAAATTATGCTCTTCATATTTCAATGATAAATACATTCATTAGTTGAATGCAACCATTATGAACTGAAATGAGAAGTATCACAGAAAACAATGAATATTGAAACATTATCATAATGAAGCAAAGAGACCATAAAAGAGACCAAGAGACAAATGATTTGCTGAGTGGAAAACCCTCCAGGGGTAGAAAAACCACTCCTAAATTGTTGCCATATTGTCTTATATTTTCAAATCACTACTTACAATTCCTTATAGGAAAATTTCAGAGCACCCACTCAAGGAGCACCAACCCCTTATTTAGAGACACCCATTTCAAGGAGCACCAACCCCTTATTTAGAAACACCCATTTCAAGGAGCACCAACCCCTTATCAAATCTCAGAACAATAATACATCAAAGGGTTTATCTGTTTCAATTTAGTTCACATATTCCTCTCTCTCTAATCTGTTTAATATCCTGAAGATTCAACTTGAATCCATAAAAATACCAAACACATTAGATTTTAATATTCTATGTATCATATTTGCTATGTTTTATTACAGATCCTTTCACTCTAACATTTTCAAAATTTCAGCGCTAGAACAGTGATTAAAACACTATATATATATATTTTACAAAATAAACAAATTATGTTCAGTACCTTCACCGAAGGTTTCAGATAAGATAGAGTGCAATGCCAGTTATGTTTCCAGGAATACTAAATACAGTAAGATATACACCAATGATATTATTTGTCTTTTGCGAAGAGTTTGAAAGAACAAAATACCCTTCTGGATCTGTTTACAAAAACCCTCATAATTAGTGACAGGTGGAAACAAAATTTCACCAAAGCAACTTTTTCCCTTCACATCACATTTTATCCATATTGATAAAAACAAGATTATCACTGCTAAAACCTGCTATTAATTGTAACCGATTTCCAACATCATATTTTTATGGATTCAAAAAATATATATATTTTCCAAAATACTGATGATGGAGAAACAGAAAGAATGATATCATGTCTGAACCCACCAGCTCTTTTCCATATTTGAGAAGAATGGAACAATAACTGCCATAAAAACCTTTTCCAAAAAGAAGGAGATAATACCTGATAAGAACAAAACTGAAGAAAGAAAAATGCTTGATAACCTATCACAAAACTTCTACCAACCCAGCAAAGGAAACACCATCGAAACTCCTTCTAGATTCAAGCCCTCAGCCAATGAAAACAAGCAGACCAAGTAACCATATACGCATAGCTCATATAGTGAGCTTCACCTACTATCATTTGATTTGCAACAAGTGGAATCATCAAGGTAACAAAAATTACCTTCTCTCCATGGTGGCAGCTAGGGATCCAAACCCTAGCAAAGAAAAAAAACAAAAGACTTTTCCCTTATCGATTCATCTTTTCACTAGTCATTCGATGAATTTTCAAAAGATAATAATTCATTGGAGTCTGAGGTATTAAAAATCAATAATAAACCACATATTAAAATTCTTATGAGTCCACTGTCATAACATTTGAAAAAGAAGCCGACATCATTACCTCCAAAATATTTCATTCAAGTTGTCGATACACTCTAATTATCGACTAAACTTAATTCTATGTCCAAGCTTTCCAAAATGTCGACAAAGTTTGAGACAAATGATGGTTTTCGATTGCACCTAGCCAAGAATTATAAACATCTGACTTTACACTAAGTCAAAAATAAATAAATTAAGTGATCGATAAGAGATATATCACCTCTAGCAAATTCTTAAGGAAACCCGATAGGGTTTACTTCATTTTAAATGCCGACTCCTACAGGCATTTATAAGAGATGACCTTTGCTAAAGACTTTGATTAATATAGGTCATAGTGATAATACCAAAATGCTCGAAGCCTTAGACAGATTTCATATGCCAAATATTTCAATAATACCATCAAACAAATAACGTTGCCTGAACCTAATATGTATTCAATCCTCCCAGGTAAGGTGAGTTCAAGATGGCTTTAGAGTCTTTAGAAAGACATGAGTATAATGATGTCAATGAGCCAAGATTCATAGAACAAGGTGAGTCAATAACCATTGATACCATGGAGATAAAAAGATTCCAAGATGATATAGAATCAAATGACCATGTACTAAATGCCAAACCAAGATCAACCTGAAAGAATGATCATCTGAAACAATATACCTGAACCTGAAACTGAATTAGCAAGAACATTATTAGCCTGAATAACCTATATCTATCAAGATAACTAAGTCACATATCTAAAACTAATGGATTCCCTGTCATAAAGAACACCATGTCAAATATCAGTACCATCATGTAAAAACTAAAACTTGAAAGAGCATGCCATGAACCAAGAG
Source organism: Sequoiadendron giganteum (assembly GCA_007115665.2). Lineage (NCBI taxonomy): Eukaryota > Viridiplantae > Streptophyta > Pinopsida > Cupressales > Cupressaceae > Sequoiadendron > Sequoiadendron giganteum. The sequence continues at coordinate 500,533,484 of CM021102.1, read as the reverse complement.
TATCACCATATGATCCAACAATAAACATCAAGAGCCAATAAGTATATATCATGAATAAGATAGTTGAATATTGAATATGGAGAGCATAAAGATCCTGAGAGACCAAATCTAAAACAATCAAACCACGAGACTCAAATCAAGTGGATTTTTCATCAAGGACAAACCATGATCACAACTCAAAATCAACAAACTCCCCCTTTGTCCTTGATGGAAAAACACAAATGACTCTCCCCCTTTTTGCCTCAATGAAAGAATAAAAGGAGACGACTGTGAAATTCCATGAATATAAACAACTAAGAGTCCAACCAACACATATCCAGCTGAAAGTATGAATGAAGAATCAAGAATCAAAGATCAACCAATATATCATCACTTCATAATCAAAAAACTCTGTTGCATATATCTCCTTGTGTTAATCACATGGATAAATAGAATATCTTTGCATTCACAACAATCCAAGACCCTATCAATTTAGATACTTAAAGACAAATGGAAACATGAAGCTCCCCTTGATGCTTTGCATTAACTTTCCTTCACATAAAAAAACTTTATGGACTCACTAACTTCACATTTTAGTTGAAATTTCTTTGAATTTAGAGTAAAGCATTGCTGCTTCTACATGTTGATCAGCAAAGAAGTTCATAAAAATTGTCTTAGTTCATGTATAATTTTGCAACCTTTGAGTGTTGTTGCTTCACTAAATTGTTTAGGAACTTTTACTGGCAATCTCATACATGTGAATCAAGGCAAGATATAGTCAAGACATGATACTGCTAACAAATTCAGTTATGCATGCAAGTAGTGTACAAGAAAAAAGAGTCAACAATATTTTACCACTGTCCATACAACTTCATCACCAAACTCACAACTCATTATGTAATTGTTACCAAGGAAAAATGTAACACACTGCTACTTTCAACATGTAGCTAGTATAGATCAAGTCACAATACCCACAAATAGTTGTTACCTTATACCAAGGAAACATCAACATGTAAATATCATAGAATCAAGTACTATGAGACCAAAAATATCAATGTATGCATCAATTGCACAACCATAGGAATGAAATATGCAAGAAACCTCTCCCTATGATATAGTATTGTTCAATCACTGCTCATTACTTGACATGTGTCCAAGCAACAAATGTTGCTTATACTGATGTTATCCTATCTTAAGTAACTATCTCATGAAACCTGAATCATTAAACAACTATTATACCAACCAGCAATCCAAACCATAATGCAATACCAAACTGCATGTAACCCCATCCAATGGAATATCAAATAGAATATCATTGAACATGTCAAAGATGAATGCTGATAATACTAAGAAGAACCAAAGGTAACCATAATCTGAAGCAACACTGGTAAAGTAGTAGTATGGTATCATTATACCAGTATGCATCATAAATTCATAGAAGCATACATAAGAATAGCTGAACCAGGAATGTAAAATAGACATGAAATATCCCCCTTAAACCATGCATAATTTTAAGAGCATTTAGACAAGACTATTTCAAGAAGCCTTGAAACCTTGCAACTAAACAATCAAAATTGGAATAGCTTTCATTGCCATCTTAACAATAAGAGTCTCCTCAAAGCAACATTCACTGTATAGTACTTTCATAATTCAACCTTGCTATAATGCAACTACAAAAACTGATATCAAATGATTTTCCAAACTTTTCCATACCTTTGTCACCAATGAAAAAGCTTTGCCAACATATCTACCAGCATGGATTGAGCATAGGCACTGAATACATAATCCAAGAATGAATCATATATATAGCCATTGTATGGAACAATATGAAATACTAAACCTTTGAGTTCAAGCAACGCCACCTTCAACATAAATTAGCACAAATTTCATATCAGATTAAGAAGCATGACTAAATAGTGTATAAGAAAATGCGTAAACTTACTATCACCTGAATTTGTAACATAAAACAACATTGTCACCTTTTTCCCATTATGCTCACATATCACAACCCAAAAATAGATGCTATATTATTTAGACAAAATAATGCCAAAAAATGTCCTTTGAGACTTCCCAAATAAAATTTCAACAAAAGAATCATCACTTTATCATTTAGAACTGCACCAATAGAATCCAATGCAACAACTAATCCCAGGGATTAAAAAAAAACTTGAAAAGCACCCTGAAACCACATATAGATGATTTAGTGATGAGAAATATGAGGAAGAGCATACACTTTCTCCCTCAACTGAGCATCCATTTTCACACATCTTGTTTCTTGCAGATTATAAACATTCCCATGAGTTCTTGAACCTGCACCAACAATTTCACCTGTTTTCTTTCTAATCTCACACCCTAGAGCATTAAAAAGAACATAAAAACCTTGATCACATATTTGAGTATGCTCAGAAGATTATGCTTGAGTTCTTCTGCAAAGTATACATCCTGCAAACATAATTTATCATTCAAAGAAATTGTTCCTTTTCCAGTGATCTGAATACAGTCATTATTTCCAAACCAAACTAAATAGCCATCACAATATTCAAAATTGATAAATCTACTTTTGTCACCTGTCATATGGTGTGAACACCCACTATCCAGAATACATTCATTATTCAACTTAGAATGTAAACTTGCTTGACTAACTGTACCTTCTGACTTTTCAATAATTTTCTTTCGTTTCCAAATCAACCTTGTTATGCTAGGACCTATCAGAATAAGAGCATTGACCTCCCATAAACCCAAGACCTGTTTTTATCATTATAATGTCTTTGTTTACCTAAAAGTTATTTCAGTTTATTACTGAATGTTGTTACATATAAAAAGTTCTTTTCTCAAGTCAGCAACCTTTGCCTCTAAAGTGAAACATTCTTTTTCTTTGATTTCTAATTGCACTTTTGTAATTTCCAGTATTTCAATTTGAAGTTTTAGGTCAAAAATTTGTTTCTCAAAATTATTCTTCTTTACCATAGCTTCCTCTTTGAGTTTTTGAATATCTCTTAAGGCACTGTTTAATTCACTCTCAAGATTAACATCTTCACTTCCAGATGTACCTTCAAATTGAGGTATTCTAACTACAGGATATTCATCTACTTTTGAGCTATTGTTTATAACATTATCAATATTCTTATCAAGACTTTGAATTGGATTAGTAAGTGGAATCATCAGGGTAACAACAGTTACCTTCTCTCGATGGTGGCGGCTAGGGTTCCAAACCCTAGCAAAGAAAAAGAAAAAAAGACTTTTCACTTATCGATTCATCTTTTCACTAGTCATTTGATGACTTTTGAAAAGATAATGGTTCATTGGAGTCTGAGGTATCATAACTCAATAAAAAACCACATATTAAAATGCTTATGAGTTCGCTATCATGACATTTGCAAAAGAAGCTGACAACATCATTACCTCCAAAATATTTCATACAAGTTGTCGATACACTCTAATCATTGAATAAACTTAATGCTATGTCCAAGCTTTCCAAAATACCGACAAAGTTTGAGACAAATGATGGTTGTTGATTGAACCCAACCAAGAATTATAAATATCTTACTTTATACTAAGTCAAAAAAATAAATTAAGTGATCGATAATACCATAAAAAAAAATAACGTTGCCTGAACCTAATATGTATTCAATGCTCCCAGATAATTGTTGTCAAACAAATTGCCCCTGTATGCTGAAATATTGAATTTTAGCAATCTGTTGACACATTGGAACAAATTCTAGGCTGTGGGTATCCTACGAGGAATTAGACCTCCAGATTCTAGGTTGGTTCCTATGGATTTTTCTTATTAATATTTTGGTAAATTGTTGGGAAAAAGGATAAAATATTTAACGTGAATGCAAGACTATGAAACTTTAAATACGCTGATGCTTACACTTGAAAATGATGATCTAAAAGGAAGTTTGGTTCACAATTGATTCTTAGAATATCTAATTTGCTCATCAAAATCTGAACAATTTGAACTCATATAAATGCTCCATACAAAGGTTCATAAAACTATTTTCTTTAAGAGGAAAAGAACAGTGTTCTCACAATTAAGAAAATAATCTTATTACGAACTCAGTGTATGACCTATGAATTAAACTTGAATGCATACATATATTCATGATTGAGATAGAAAGATAAAGGTTTCAATGTTGAAACACAAGATAATTCAATCAAAATCAATCACAACAATGATGCTTGAAAGCTTAAAGGCAAAACCTGACACTATTGAGAAGATAAAAGGAAAAACTCCATGCTAAAATAGAGGTAACCTGTAAAACTTGCTATGTATTAATCTGAAAAGATGTTGAGTTACAAATCGTTCACTTTGCAGAATGGAAAGGAGAAAAATAAGAACTAATGAAAAAAAGATAAGTTTTTCAATATACAAAAAACCTTTCCAAAAGGCATGTAAAAAGAACTGAAAGTCCAACTCCAAGAAAGGGTGGTAACTCCAAGGCCAATTCCGAGCAGAAGAAAATATCTCTGAAAAGGAGGCCCAAATCCATGCAAAAACAAGTCCACTCAAGCTCAAACTCACTCCCAAGTCATAACTGAAACATGCAGTATTCCAACTCAACTGCAAATCCCTGAAAATGTGGGCCAAAGCATGCAAAAAATCGCCTCGTTTGTATCAATCCGCCCATGCAAAAATGAAACTCCATCTTTGTCTAAAAAGCTCCAAATGACCATATCTATCTTGACTCACCAACTTGCATGATTTTATACTTTGCAAAAAGATTGTGACATGAGAATAAAGTAATTAAATTAATTACTTTAATATTTATAACCACTACCTTTTTGACTTTACAACTCATAAAAAATAATAAAGTAATTAAAAAAATACTTTATTATCTATTTACAATTAATGCAAATTGTAAAGTCATGCACCTAATATGCAACCCTTATCATTTCACAAGAACCATGCAATACTTGAATTAAAGGCATTATTCATCTCCATTATAATGGTCGGCCACTTCATGTTAGCATCTTTGACTTAATGGCTTTCACCTTTCAGGCTCCATACGCTTGAATACTTTAGGTTGTATGTGCCTAATCAAACCTATACCTAAGTTTACTCGGCCAAACCCTAATCCTTATCATTCTCCTTTCTTTGACAATCTGGCTGAAAAACTCTCTCTGAGAAAACAGCGCCGCCATGGTGAAAATCTGCAACATTCACTCTTTCCAGACTGGCCGAATCTTTATCTACATATCAGGTAAATGATTCTTGACATTATTATGGCCTCTTCCGCTTTGATTGAAAGATGATAATAACCATCAAGGCTGTGGCATATAAAAATTCTCTTCTGATTTTCTTCATCCACATCTATCTGTGCTTGATCCATGTCATTTTTCTGTGCTTCAAATCTTCATGTTAGCAGCAAATCTAGGCTTAAGTTTTGAATTATGGTGCTTCCAATGAGCTCTGTCAGTGACATATACGAATTCTCCTCTGATTTGAACTAGTAAGCTTTCGAACTCCATAGCATTGTTTGTATTTTCTGAAAATGATGAAGAATTTCTTTCGAATATCAAGAGTTTTGTAGGTTCGAAAGCTTCATGGTGTATTTGTCTTGCTTTTTTACTACCCCATATACCATTTATCTGGCCGCCATGGAATATTTTGGTATTTCCTATTTGACTTTGTGAAGCCCCACGAAACTTTGTCAATTGTGCTTCCAGTGTGCTTTTGTAGATTATACTTCCTGTATGGCCGTGGGCTTTGAATATTTTGAACTGGGTACTTCTCTTTTGACTTTGTGAATTTATCCTTGCCATTGTCAATTCAAGTCTGGAAAACACTATGATAGATGTATATTCAGCAAAATCAAACTTGACAATAACAGATACTCTTGGGTAAGCATGTAAACCTGCTTATTATCTTAGATTCTCTTTCCTCTGCTTTAATATCAAAAATAAACATGCCAATAACTCCTCCTTGAGATCTCGTAAATTTGTATCTATGTTGCCTTTATGTAACGATGCTACAGTCATATGAGCTATTTCTTATTCCGAACCCGTATCATCAGTGTGTAAACAATCCTAGTAAGGAACTAGTCCCTTTGTCATATTTAAAGCTATACTTTCATTTTTCAGAGCTCTAGGTTATGTTCACTCTATCATATTATATGCATAATACTGTCATCTGGTAGGGAAAATAAACGTTCTTTGTCTTCACTATTAAGATGAATATCAATGTTTGAGTTTCTCAGCATATGCATGTGTTATATGATCTTCACACAACCTAAATTCCTTTTGTTCCTCCCCACAACTGGCACTTTTCATGTGATTATCATTCAACCTGGAGCTTCATAGATGGATGATTTGTTCTCAAATATGTAATACAATTCTGACCTGGAAAGCATGATTTTCTACTTTGGAAAACAAGATCATTCGCTGTATTTGTTGTTGCAACATAATACAATCTCTGACCTGGAAAGTGCTTCCAGTGTGAAAAAATTACTCAAAACTGGTATTTGTATCATTGTTGTGTTGTACATGCTCTTGCTCTATTAAATTTCAAAAGAGGAAGGACAGATGGTTGTAACACATGTGTGCAAGCACGGTTAATCCTCATCATGTCTTGTAAAATAAACTCAAAACTCCATGAAATAAGTGAGTGTTTGAGATTCTATTTCAGTTTCTCTTCAGTGTAAAGAGGCTCGATACCTCATTTAGATGTAATGTGAGAATGTAAAGTAGAGCTTGAAACAGAATATCAAAGAAATTTATGAGTTCTTTACGCTATATGTTTGTATCTCTTTGAAATGAGGTTGCTCGTTTGATTACTTCTCTTACTTTTAGCAACCTTCTTTTGGCTGTTCTGACAATATTCAAAAACTCTCGTATGTAAATTGAGAGTGTATCCTTTTGATATGTCAGGCTCAACCCTTGTGGGAGCCTGTTTTACTCCACATATCTGATGAAATGATCACAAGCCTAACAAACCTGCTCTGACACATTGAACAAACATGTTAGCAAAATGAAAGAAACTGAAAGTCTTCTCTCTTCTCCTTATTTTCTTTGAATTTTTGTAATCATCTGATAGATGCCTAAATAGATGTAAATTATATTCCTATTGGAAATGTAAGCATAGGATTGATTTTGATTCATCATTGCATAGAGTTAATCTCTAACATCATTTTCGTTCATGCTGCAAGACAACTCAAAGAGAGCGAAGTCGAGGAATCTGGAAAGCTTCAACAATGCCAATAAGAGACATCAAGCCTCACGATTTCCATCGTTACAGGCAATGATGAACCACTCTCCCTTCTATGTTTATTTTTTCAACAGTTGTATAGTATACAAACTGATTTTGTACCTATCGTTTGATTATGTTAATCAAAATCTGCTACTCACACAGCTTGTGTGGGATTCTGGTTTGCACATTATGAATAAAGCAACAAAAATTATGCAATCTTGTGATATAATTTTGAAGTGTTTTTGCATAATATCATTGAAATATACATTGTTATGAAGTAATGCACAATATGAGTATTTCAGCAGAAATTTTTAAAACATCTTGTATACCTTTTAGCCTATATTTGCAATTCAGCTCTACTTGTTTGAGCTGGTAGCGAAAAATCGGTAACAAATTGGTGACCTCTGCGGAGTGTTTGCCTGCTAAACACCATAGACTAGTCATGTAGCTAATCCATTGGGCATGGAGTCAGTTCTTGCTCTTAACCTTCTCTAAAAAACTCTGTAACTCAGCATCACACTAAAATTGAAAGAAACTACTGCAATTCTATTTATGACAGAATCTGAAAACTTAGTGCAGTGACTGCACCTTATTGAAAATGAAACAATGTTGAATGAAACTAAAGTGCAATGAGCACTTATTGAAAACATACTGAAACTGACAATCTAAACTACTATGCACAATAGCTATTAAAATTGCTTAATATGTTTGAGATGGATCCCATTAATGGGAATTGGCAACACTTCTCCATCCAATCTTGAAAGCTAGAAATAATTATGCTCTTTCTTTGTTGTTATAATATATGGGCCATCCCATGTGGCATCAAACTTAGAATGTTTGCCAGGCCTACTTTTTAACTCGTCCCATTTGAAAACCAAGTCACCTTTGTTGAAGACTCTTGCAACTGCTTTCTTGTTGAATGTATTTTTGATCTGAGAATGATGAATCTGAAGCTTTCTGAAAGCATCTTTCCTGGTTTCATCCAACTCTGTTAACTCAACAAGTCTAACTTGCATTGGCTGCTCTTCGAGTAATTCGAGTTCCTTTATGTAGCTCAGAGTTGGGAATTCTATTGAAATCGGCAACTTGGCCTCTTTACCATAAACCAAAACATAAATTGAAAAACTTGTTGATCGCTTTGGTGTAACTCTATCAGCCCAAAGGGCTAATTTAAGCTTGTCATGCCATGACCTCTGATTATCCTCAATTGTCTTCTTAATGATCTTAACCAAATTCTTGTTTTTTGATTCTCCCTGTCCATTACCCTGGGGGTAATAATTGGACGAAGTGTTCAAATAAATGTTATTCTTTACTGACCAATTTGAAACCTTTAAGCCAACAAAGGCTAAAGCATTATCTGAAATAATGGACTCAGGTGTACCAAACTTGGAAACTATGTCTTGATAAAAATTTAAAACTGATGTTTCATTTAAATCCTTTAGAGCAACCGCTTTTGTCCATTTCATGAAGTAATCTGTTGCTGTCAAGATCCACTTGTGCCTTGCACTTGATGGTGGGTTAATAGGACCAATGAAATCAAGTCCCCACTTTCCAAATGGCTGCTCAACCTGAATTGGATTCAAGGGTAGTGTTGCTAACTTTTGTTTTCCTGCAAACAGTGAACATTTGGAGCATTTCCTGACATAAGCATAAGTATCCTTGAACAGGTCTGGCCAATAATACCTTGCTTTCATGATTTTTAAAGCTGTAGTACGTGGTGCAATGTGACCTCCAACAGGTCCATCATGGAATTCCTCTAGAATTCTTTCAATCTGATCATGGCTTATGCATCTGAGAAATACTCCATTGAAGTCCTTTTTATACAAAACATCATTTATTACTGCATAAGAAATTGCTTGCAATCTGTAATACCTTCGTTTAGATTTGTCCATACCTTCTGGGCAATCTCCAGTATGCAAGTAATGGATCATTTGATGAATCCAATCAACTGGAACAGTTGAAACAGCAGGTTCCTCTTCATTATTCAGAACTGTGATGACCTCTTCATTGATGTTCTGTTCATTTTCTGCAAGTTGTTCACACAGTCCTTTACCTCGAACAAGCTCGGTAACCTTTACGTTGATATCGTACTCCATGACCTTGGTTATCTAGCCTGCGCGCTTGTCATTTATGTCCTTATTTTTATGTCCTTATTTAACATAAATTCCTTGACTATTGGGTGAGCTACCAACAAATGTATTTTATTGTTAGATAGCATATGTCTAAACTTTTTGAGACTTCTTACTACAGCAATCACGTGCTTTTCAACAAATGAATATCTTGTTTTGTAATCATGCAAAATTTGACTAAAGAATGCAATGGGTTGTTCAAGTCCTTGGTCATTTTGCCGACAAAGCATGGCAGAAATTGTATCAACACTACCAAACGCATATAATATGAAATCTTTATCAAAGTTTGGATTTATTAGTGTCAGGGTCGTTGCAAGTGCCTCTTTAATCTGCTCAAAATTGTTCTTACCTTCCTTCGTCCAACTGAACTGCATGTTTTTCTTCAGCATGGATGTGAGAGGTTGCAGCAACGCTACAATGTTAGGAATAAATCTTTTAACAAAGTTTATTCTTCCTAAAAAGCTCTGCAAACCTTTTTTGTGAGCAGGAAGTGGTAAAGCTAGAATGGTTGTGATGCGTTCTGGGTCAATAGAAATGTTATCTTTTGAAACAATATAACCCAACAGCTTACCTTCGTGAACAGAAAAAATACTTTTCTTTGGATTCAAAGATATTCCATATTCTCTGCATCTCTCGAAAATCTGTCTAAGATGACCAGAATTTTCATTTGCTTTTCGTGATAAAACAGTGATATCATCTAAGTAGACAAGAACAAATTTATTTATCAAACCTTGGAGAGCCATATCCATTGCTCTCTGAAAGGTTGCTCCTGCATTTGACAGTCCAAACGGTATCTTCCTATAAGCCATAGTACCCCACTTGGTGGTAAAGGTTGTCTTGCACTAGTCTTCTTCCTTAACCAATATTTGGTTATAACCTGAATACCCGTCCAGAAATGAGAATCTCTCTGATCTTGAAACAACTTGCAATATCTACTCCATTGAAGGCAGTGGATAGTGATCCTTAAGTGAAGCTCTATTTAGATCACAAAAATCAATGCACAGTCTTATCTCTCTGTTTTTCTTTCTGACGGGCACCAGATTATATACCCAAGAAGTGTGCTTGATTGGAAATATGATGCTTCCTTCAATTGGCTTGTTCAATTCTATTTTCATCAAGTGTTCTAGTTTCAGATTCAAAGGCCTTAGCTTCTGTCTGACCCGTTTTGCATTGGGTTCCAGCTCAATTGTATGCTGAGCTAACTCATGGTTAAAACCCTTCAGATCTCCATATTCCCAAGCGAAGATGTCACTGAAGTCTTGACAAAGTAAGATAAAATCTTGTTGTTCCTCCTTTGTACAGACTTTTCCAAGCTTGAGAAGCTTATCTTTAAATATTTCTATCGGTTCATAATGTTCTTACTTCACTGTGATGCCTAATTTATCTTTTCTAACTTGGTCATCAGTGTTGAAAATGGAATCAAGAGTAACCAAACCTTTTGGCAGTTTATTAGACTTTAACTGCATGATTTGATCACCATATTGTTGATCAAACTTGCACTGGTTTCGAACAGAAAACTCTGCCTCCTCCATCAGAAAATGGCATATCTATTCATCGCTGTCAAAAATCTGCCAGCTTACATTATTAGCAGGTATTGAAGATCTAACAACTACCTTCACATATTCGTATACATGCACATTATGAACTTTAGCTGGGATGTCAAATTGTGATCCCATAGCAGCAAGCTTATCAACATGCTTATTCTGATTTCTGGGTACTAATTGCAAATTAAACACATCGAACTCTTCAATTAAGTCCCAAACACGATGCTTATACAGTTTCAGCAAATCATTTTTAGTTAAATTCAGATTTCTTACCTAATTTGCTATTAATTCAGAATCACCAAATACCTGTAAACACTTAATCTTTCTTTTTCTGGCCCACTCTAAACCATGTATCAACGCCTCATACTCGGCAATGTTATTTGAGCAACTGAAAGAAAATCTGAAAGCTGAATAATACCTGTCATTTTTAGGTGATATGAGCACTGCTCCTCCACCAGCACCAATTTTACTCCTAGAACCATCAAAATACAGCTTCCAAAGCTGATCAGTTTGCTGCTCTAACTCTTTTTCCTCCTTGACCAGATTTGGAATGGTCATATCAAGCTCCTGAATCATATAAACACCCAAACCTACTTCGTCCATGAGACTGAACAGGTCAATCTCATGATTCTCGGCTACCCACTAGTCTAAATTTATATCTGGTATACCTTCTATAGGTACAATGAGGTCAAGGGTCATGGATTGATCCTCTTGATCATGGAAAGCTAGATTTGCGTTTATAGGTTTCAGAACATAGGGCTCGATATGGTCTTTGACCAATGGTTCTGACTTAATGGAAACTTTGTACCGTACCTAGTTCTGAAGAACATGTGAGACCAGTCTGATGACAAATAACCACCTAACTTTGCAGTGAAGTCTCTAGACAGACAAACGGTAAAATAAGGTGGGAGATTAATAACGTAAATGTCCTATGGTACTTGAAAATTAGGACAAGCATGCAATGTAAGGGGTAGGTTTCTTATAACTCCTATGGACTTAATGGTTGTTTCATCTAACTGTATTACCCCTTTTGACAATGGTTCATATTCAAGACCCAGCTTGTCAACAAGTTGTTTAGGCATGATTAAGCTGCTAGCTCCTGAATCTATCATGCAATTATGCACTATGCTATCTCCGATAATCAGACTAACGTAAAAAGGTGGTGGTTTTAGCTCTTGAGTTGACTTCCTTATTTTGTTGTCTGCAATGTTCATACGAACCCTTGGCTATTCTTTGACTGTTTCATCAGAAATGGAAATCTTGGCCAATGCCTCTTGTAGACCTTTTTTCTGCCCAGGTAAGTGCAATGCATCCAACAGAGTGATGCTAACTGTTGCTTTCTTCATATGATCAACAATATTAAAAGCAGGAGAGCTAACCTTATGCTGGGCTTTGGGAACAACAGTTTCCTTTAGCACTGGATTTGATTGAGTTCTCGTATCTTTAACTGGTTCAACTTATTTCTGCTATTCTTTAGTAGTGTCAGGTTGCTTCCTTGGTAAAATGTGAACATTTTGCGAGGAAGGAAGATGTGACTGCTCTTTATCAATTGTTGAAACTTGAAATTTTTGTTGAACAACTTGCTATTTGACCTTATCAGCTTGTTGTTTGTCACTTTTTGGCTGTTGTTTGTCAGGAACAGCTTGTTGTCTCAGATCTGTTGCTCTCTTTTTGGACCTTGTGTTTGCTGTAATAGACGTATCAGACTGGTTTTTACCTTGTAACTAATTTACTCCACAAAATTAGTTGCCTTGCCAATTCATCATGGCGACATCCATGTCATTCTGTTGTGTTTGATCATTCTGATCATTGGCATCCTTTGCTGTATTTTCTATTGCAACATATGTGCTATGTACCATAAGAGCTTGATTAATGACGCCATTCATGCAAGTAGCCTGATTATGAGGCTGATTACATGGGTAACACCATACGTAATCATGTGCTAGATTATTCTGAATTGGAAAGCTCTTTTGATGAGTTGGCAGCTTGCTGGTTCTGGTTGTATGATGGCCTAGGATTAAAATTCCTACGTTGTCCTTGATTATCAGCCTAATAGGGATGTCTGTTAGGCTGAAAGGGTGCTTGGTAAGGCCTATAATTTTGGTTATGTTGCCTATTGATACTAACTAAGTCGTTGCTAACAATCTACAATAACTTTTCCATCTCCTGTTGATTACCCTTTAACTCTTGAAACTCAGACTGTGCTAGAAAAGCACTATTTTGGACAGTTGGTTGATAGCCTAAGGTTGGTTCAACAGGAATTGTGGAAATTGAGGGCAAATTAATTGGTATCAAGGGGTGAATATTTGGAAATATAGGCATAGGTGGCCTTGGTGCAATTTTACCAGCCTATATAAGGCTGTTTTCTGCTCTAATAGCAATGTCATAAGCTACCGACAATGTTAAACCCCCCATTGGCTGGATCATCAAAGCTATGTCAATATTTAATGACCTAAGGTAATACAAAAATGCATGATCAGGAGTAGGTCTTATCGTTATTGGAATCCTATTCTAGGTTCGTTGAAACCTGAAGTTAAATCCATCATCTATTCTTATGGTGCTCGCTTGATAGTCGTCATTTGTTCAACTAGAGATAGATGATCGGACTTGTCTAAAAACTACTTGTATTAACTGGCAAGCCGCGAAACCATTGAAGTGCCTTGCCTTTGAAAGATGCTGCTAGCAGCCTCAAAGCAACGTTCTCTTGCGTGACATGGTGAACTCCACACAACAAAGCCATATCTCTAATATGCTCGATTGGTGTTGTTTGATCTTCGCCAGTGAAAAAAGGTAAACTTTTCAATGCTGCAACAAGAATATCATCATGTTGCACCAGATTCAATGGGCTTCCCCCATTGAATGGTACAAACACATGCGCTCTAGCCATCGGAGCTACTGGTGTTCTTAAATTTTCAGCTTGCAAAACTGGTACAGGTGAGGTAGATTGTCTGTAGCTTGGTGAAGCTGAATGCGGGCCTTGCTGCCTTGTATTTGATTTGCCTCTCCTTGACGTGTAAACAATTGTTTCTCTTCTGAAACTTGGAGAAACTGACATGTTTCCTAAAGGCCTTTCAGAGACTCTGTTTGTTGTCCTTCCTCTCCTTTTTGGTGAAGACAGCTGCATATATTCATGGAGTCGCCAGGTACTTGAAATAATTGCTCTGAGAAGCTGGTAACCTGTTGTACATACCAAAATAGCAGTTTGAAATGATTAAATTCTATCCCACCGGGTGTGCCAAAAACTATTGTCAAACAATTGCACCCGTATTCTGAAATATTGAATTTTAGCAATCTGTTGACACATTGGAACTAATTCCAGGCTATGGGTATCCTACGAGAAATTAGACCTCCAGATTCTAGGCTGGTTCCTATGGATTTTTCTGATTAATATTTTGGTAAATTGCTAAGAAAAAGGATAAAATATTTAACGTGAATGCAGGACTATGAAACTTTAAATACAGTGATGCTTACACCTGAAAATGATGATCTAAAAGGCAGTTTGGTTCACAATTGATTCTCAAAATATCTAATTTACACATCAAAATCTGAACAATTTGAACTCATATAAATATTGCATACAAAGGTTCGTAAAACTATTTTCTTTCAGAGGAAAAGAACAGTGTTCTCACAATTAAGAAAATAATCTTATTACGAACTCAGTGTATGACCTATGAATTAAAATTGAGTGCATACATATATTTATGATTGAGACATAAAGATAAAGGTTTCAATGCTGAAACACAAGATAATTCGATCAAAATCAATCACAACAATGATGCCTGAAAGCTTGAAGGCAAAACCTGACACTATTGAGAAGACAAAAGGAAAAACTCCATGCTAAAACTGAGGTAACCTGTAAAACCTGCTATGTATTAATCTGAAAAGATGTTGAGTTACAAATCATTCACTTTGTAGAATGCAAAGGAGAAAAATAAGAACTAATGAAAAACATATAAGTTTTTCAATATATACAAAAAACCTTTCCAAAAGGCATGCAAAAAGAACTGAAAGTCCAACTCCAAGAAAGGGTGGTAACTCCAAGGCCAATTTCGAGCAGAAGAAAATATCTCTGAAAAGGAGGCCCAAATCCATGCAAAAACAAGTCCACTCAAGCTCAAACTCACTCCCAAGTCATAACTGAAACATGCAGTATTCCAACTGAACTGCAAATCCCTGAAAATGTGGGCCAAAGCATGCAAAAAATCACCTCATTTGTATCAATCCGCCCATGCAAAAATGAAACTCCATCTTTGTCTAAAAAGCTCCAAATAACCATATCTATCTTGACTCACCAACTTGCATGATTTTATACTTTGCAAAAAGATTGTGACATGATAATAAAGTAATTAAATTAATTACTTTAATATTTATAACCACTACCTTTTTGACTTTACAACTCATAAAAAATAATAAAGTAATTAAAAAAATACTTTATTATCTATTTACAATTAATGCAAATTGTAAAGTCATGCACCTAATATGCAACCCTTATCATTTCACAAGAACCATGCAATACTTGAATTAAAGGCATTATTCATCTCCATTATAATGGTCGGCCAATTCATGTTAGAATCTTTGACTTAATGGCTTTCACCTTTCGGGCTCCATACGCTTGAATACTTTAGGTTGTATGCACCTAATCAAACCTATACCTAAGTTTACTCGGCCAAACCCTAATCCTTATCATTCTCCTTTCTTTGACAATCTGGCCGAAAAATTCTCTTTGAGAAAACAGCGCCGCCATGGTGAAAATCTGCAACATTCACTCTTTCCAGACTGGCCGACTCTTTATCTACATATCAAGTAAGTGATTCCTGATAGTATTATGGCCTCATCCACTTTGATTGAAAGATTATAATGGCCATCAAGGCCATGGCATATAAAAATGGTCTTTTGATTTTCTTCATCCACGTCTTTCTGTGCTTGATCCATGTCATTTTTTTGTGCTTCAAATCTTCATGTTAGCAGCAAATATGGGCTTAAGTTTTGAAATATGGTGCTTCCAATGAGCTTTGTCAGTGACATATACGAATTCTCCTCTGATTTGAACTAGTAAGCTTTCGAACTCCATAGCATTATTTGTATTTTCTAAAAATGATGAAGAATTTCTTTCGAATATCAAGAGTTTTGTAGGTTCGAAAGCTTCATGGTGTATTTGTCTTGCTTTTTTACTACCCCATATACCATTTATCTGGCCGCCATGGATTCTTTTGGTATTTCCTGTTTGACTTTGTGAATCCCCACGAAACTCTTTCAATTGTGCTTCCAGTGTGCTTCTGTAGATTATACTTCCTGTATGGCCGCGGGCTTTGAATATTTTGAACTGGGTATTTCTCTTTTGACTTTGTGAATTTATCCTTGCCATTGTCAATTCAAGTCTGGAAAACACTATGATAGATGTATATTCAACAAAATCAAACTTGACAATAACATATACTCCTAGGTAAGCATGTAAACCTGCTTATTATCTTAGATTCTCTTTCCTCTGCTTTAATATCAAAAATAAACATGCCAATAACTCCTCCTTGAGATCTCATAAATTTGTATCTATGTTGCCTTTATGTAACAATGCTACAGTCATACGAGCTATTTATTATTCCGAACCCATATCATCAGTGTGTAAACAATCCTAGTAAGGAACTAGTCCCTTTGTCATATTTAAAGTTATACTTTCATTTTTCAGAGCTCTAGGTTATGTTCACTTTGTCATATTATGCATAATACTGTCATCTGGTAGGGCAAATAAATATTCTTTGTCTTCACTGTTAAGATGAATATCAATGTTTGAGTTTCTTAGCATATGCATGTGTTATCTGATCTTCACACAACCTAAATTCATTTTGTTCCTCCCCACACCTGGCACTTTTCATGTGATTATCATTCAACCTGGAGCTTCATAGATGGAAGATTTGTTCTCAAATATGTAAAACAATTCTGACCTGGAAAGCATGATTTTCTGCTTTGAAAAACAAGATCATTCGCTGTATTTGTTGTTGCAACATAATACAATCTCTGACCTGGAAAGTGCTTCCAGTGTGAAAAATTACTCAAAACTGGTATTTGTATCATTGTTGTGTTGTACATGCTCTTGCTCTATTAAATTTCAAAAGAGGAAGGACAGCTGGTTGTAACACATGTGTGCAAGCACAGTTAATCCTCATCGTGTCTTGTAAAATAAACTCAAAACTCCATGAAATAAGTGAGTGTTTGATATTCTATTTCAGTTTCTCTTCAGTGTAAAGAGGCTCGATACCTCATTCAGATGTAATGTGAGAATGTAAAGTAGAGCTTGAAATAGAATATCATAGAAATTTATGTGGTCTTTACGCTATATATTTGAATCTCTTTGAAAGGAGGTTGCTCCTTTGATTACGTCTCTTACTTTCAGCAACCTTCTTTTGACTGTTCTGACAATATTCAAAAACTCTCGTATGTAAATTGAGAGTGTATCCTTTTGATATGCTGGGCTGAACCCTTGTGGGAGCCTGTTTTACTCCACATATCTGATGAAATGATCACGAACGTAACGAACCTGTTCCTGCACATTGAACAAACATGTGAGCAAAATGAAAGAAACTGAAAGTATTCTCTCTTCTCCTTATTTTCTTTGAATTTTCGTAATCATCTGATAGATGCCTGAATAGATGTAAATTATATTCTTGTTGGCAATGTAAGCATAGGACTGATTTTGATTCATCATTGCATAGAGTTAATCTCTAACATCTTTTTTGTTCATGCTGCAGGACAACTCAAAGAGAGCGAAGTTGAGGAATTTGGAAAGCTTCAACAACACCAATGAGAGACATCAAGCATCATGGGTTCCATCGTTACAGGCAATGATGAACCACTCTCCCTTCTATGTTTATTTTGTCAATAGTTGTATAGTATACAAACTGATTTTGTACCTATCGTTTGATTATGTTAATCAAAATTTGCTACTCCCATGGCTTGTGTGGGATTCTGGTTTGCACATTATGAATAAAGCAACAAAAATTATGCAATCTTGTGATATAATTTTGAAGTGTTTTTGCATAATATCATTGAAATATACATTGTTATGAAGTAATGCACAATATGAGTATTTCAGCAGAAATTTTTAAAACATCTTGTATACCTTTTAGCCTATATTTGCAATTCAGCTCTACCTGTTTGAGCTGGTAGCGAAAAATAGGTAATATTAATGTGAGTTCAAGATGGCTTTAGAGTCTTTAAAAAGACATGAGTATAATGATGTCAATGAGACAAGATTCATAGAACAAGGTGAGTCAATAACCATTGATACCATGGAGATAAAAAGATGCCAAGAGGATATAGAATCAAATGACCATGTATTGAATGCCAAACCAAGATCAACCTAAAAGAATGACCATCTGAATTAATATACCTACTACATATACCTGAACCTGAAACTAAATTAGAAAGAACATGATCAGCCTGAATAACCTGTATCTATCAAGATAACTAAGTCGCATATCTGAAAATAATGCATGCCTTGTCATAAAGAACACCATGTCAAATATCAATACCATCATGTAAAAACTGAAACTTGAAAGAGCATGCCATGAAGCAGGAGTACCACTTATGATCCAACAGTAAACATCAAGAGCCAATAAGTATATATCATGAATAAGATAGCTAAATACTAAATATGGAGAGCATAAAGATCCTGAGAGACCAATTCTGAAGCAGTCAAACCATGAGACCCAAATCAAGTGGATTTGTCATCAAGGACAAACCATGATCACAACTAAGAATCAACAGATCTGCCCTTAACTACCTCAAGAAATAGTGCAAGAGTTTTAGAATTAGAAAGGGCAGGTCACAAATATTTTTTGGAAAAACCGATAAGATCTCGGCCAAAGGATGTTAGCACGGGATATAGAGGATAGCATGGCACACTGGCGTACAGGAGGCGTGCTAGCATCTCTTACGAACCAGAAAGTGAATTAATCACAGAAAGTGACAAAGTACTACTAGCAATCTGATTGCTAATAACATATAGAATGAGAGAAAGCAACAAAAATTAATAGATATGAAATAAAGTAAATTAAATGAAAGAACTAAAGAGAATAGAGAAAGAAATTTCTCACAACCCAAGTAATGAATCCTCCAGTACATGAAGATCTTCAATACCTGCATGTGTACGATTTGGAGAAAGTGTTGGGGCTGTATAGGGGTTTGCCTCAGTCAAACCCTTGTTTTGGTGTTCCCACCTCCACGGAAAACCAAATAGATTGATAAAGATGATAAATAGAAATGAAATGAATGGAAGAGTGATAAAATAAATCCCCACTAAAGGAGGAAAACACATATCACAAAATAGAGGTGATAAAAGCAATCCCCGCTCGAGGAGGAGAACTCGTATTACAAAGTAGAGATGCAATAGGTAGGGGATGTGTGAAATCCCAAGATGCTGACAAGCACAAGACAAGGGAGATATTAGTTTCAAGTCTTAAGGAAGACAAAGAGGGAGAGCAAGATAGCTGCAAGAGCCAAGAGTGTTGTAGAGAAATCTACCAAGAGAGTTTAAAAGTGCTTGAAGTTGTTGTGACAAATAAGGAAGTTGTGCAAGCAAGAGTAAGATGGTATAATTTTTGAGAGAGAAGTGAAGAAGGATAAGAGAGGCAAATGAATTGAAAATATAGCATTTAAGGAGAGGAGAGGAAGGAAAAGTAGCTTCCCGGGTGGTTACAAGGCATCCCTAGTCGTTACCACCAACAAAAGGTAGGGACAAGTGGTAAACATGCATAGAAATGATCATTTGAATGTTAACTTGTCACAAGACACTAGCGCGGTGTGCAAATGTCCACGTGGCACGCTAGTGTCCAGATACATCATGCTACAAAATGACGCAAATAGAAAAAGCACAAGGTTTGATGCAAAGCTAACACATGAAGGTAGTTGTTGAAAAGGGGTCCCAAACATCTTGAGAGGGGCAAAAGGATAATGCAGGGGCTAAAATGATCCCTCATAAATTCTAAGGGAGTGGACAGTAGAGAAGGATGCAAGAATATATGTGAAATTGAGAGGGGTGCAATTTTACGACATTAAATTTTCCCCCACTTTAGCAGGCATATGAATCTACACTAATATGCATGATAAAGGAAATCTACTAAACATAAATAACATCATGATGCCCTCAAGGATACTGTAAAGGAAGCAAATAACTCGTCGAACCAAAGAATCTTGCCCCCAAGCTGAAGACCTACAAAACAAATGCATTAGAAAAGAAAAACCTACACCAGACAACAATGTGAGAACATAAAAAACTAAAGGATTTGAGTCAACTAAGTGAAAGAGACCTCGATGTAGAAGGTTATCTCAGTACTGTGTGTCATCCCTAAATTAAGAAATAAGACATAGAAGAGTTCTTAAATGGAGTGAAGAATGTAAGGATTAATCGCTTCAAGAGAAGAATGTACCAAAAATTCAGGGAAGCAACCAATATCAAAAAGAGAAAGAGCATATACTCAGGATGAAGAAGATGCAGATCTTCGATCTGGTATACACAATTGAGAAGAAAAGAGAGAATTTAAGAGCTATAAAGGAATGAAGATTACAAGAGAGATGGCTCCATAGATACTCTCTCCTGAGGAGGTTTGAACAAAAGGACTCCGTAGCTCTGTAGAACTATGAAGCTGCACAAAATACATTGAAGGCCCTCAGACCAACAATGGACAAATCCCATAGGATGTAAGCATCTTACAGGCTCACAAACCTATAAGAAGGCAACCCCCAAGTTCTCTCTCGTGAAGGAATCCCATTGAAGTAAGCACCTTACAGTCCCACATACTTGCAAGAAGGCAACCCACAAGTTTTCTCTCATGAAGGAAGCCCAATTAATTAAGTGGCTTACAGGCCCATAGACCTACAAGAAGGCATTCCCCCAAGTACTCTCTCATGAAAGAAGCCTAATGTGAGGAGAATCTACAAAGTCAGATCGGAAAGCGGCTTCACAAGTGCACCTGGAAAGCAATATGTTAATCCACAGATTAAACATGTTAGGAAAGCTTGATGTAAAGGAGCTCTACAGGTTCTCGGTCCTTCAGAGCAAGACTAATCAAAGAATCCTATGGCTGTTGCAAGCTACATTGCAAGACAATCACATAAAAGAAGGGTCTAGTCAGACTTCCCCCAAGCTAGATGCAAGGATATGAAATAGGTCTAGTTGGGCTACCCCAAAGCTAGACACCATAAAAATCATTCAAGATAAAATATTTCAAAGGGGGTCCCTCGAGAACCCTTCAAGATAGCAAGGGGCCCACTCAAGGGGATGCTCCAATTGAAGGATAGAGAGAAGAGAGGGGGTCCTTAGAAGGACACACATCTCCAAAAAAAGATATCACTACCCCCGACATACATGGGAGGAGAACTATGCAAGATACTTATAACATGCAAGATAGAGGTAGACCTTGATATCACTTGTCATTGACCTTGATATCACTTGTCATTTGAAGAAGAGGTAGGTGCATCAATAAATAAATGAGTGGTGACATCTGAATCAAAGAGTTGTTGTATTTTATCTTTCAAGGCCTTACATTCACTAGTGGAATGGCCAAGCACTCGATGGTATGCATGAAAAGAATGTTTTTTTATCATGTTCATGAGATTTTTTGCGTCTAGGAGGAAGAGTAATTAAGTGGGCTTTGAGAAGCCTCAACAACATGCACTCTTGCTCAAAAAAAGGATGAGGAGCAGGAAGCAACCCTTTCTCTTATGGAGAAGAGTTTGACTTCTCACAAGAAGCAGATACAAAGATAGAAGACAAAGAAGGATGAACCAATCCACAAGAACGAGGTTGAGCAGAAACCACGCCCAAATTCAACAACAGTTTTCATTTGAGCAACCAAGCCCCAAATTATGCTTACGAGGTGCACATTCTATAGGGACCTGAATTCCTTGTTCATTACGCCCACAACCTTTATGCTCATAGCCATGTTTATAGACAAGCTTGAAGTCAAGGCCATAACGCATCTACGGATCTTGAGAAGGAGAAGGATCTCCATAGAGAGCATTATTCCAACGATTGGGATCATACTCCTCTACAGGATCTCCATCAACCTTATTGATAGGAATACCAACATCAACCTCTTTAATAAAAGTGTGATCATCTTCCTTAGAAGGAGGAGGATCAGAATCAAGGACATCACAACTATTTTTTGCATTATCCCGCAATGTAGAAGAATAATCATGTTTGATAGCGGGTTTGGATGATGTTATCAGAAGGCTTAGGTGGATCGGTTCAACTTAACATTCTCTAGTGAAGGATTCTATAAAGCCTAAGGAACCCCAGTCATCACCAAGGCATGCATTCTCTTGAGAAGAGGTAGAAGGAGTAGACTTAAGATTTCTTGCTTCAAAAGGATTTTCTTCAGGGACATCTATCTCAAGAGTACATCATTTGTAGTGGGTACTGCTGGAGAAAACATTGGCACATTGGAAGACATTGAAGGAATAAGAGAAGGCATAATTGAAACCTGGCCAACATCTACCATCTCACATAAGTGCATAGCCTTAGGGTCAGCATTGACTCTGACTACTTGATTGTTGATTTATGCAAGGTAGATGGGACTGCACCCATAGCATGAATCCATGATCTACCAAGAAGAAGGTTATATGGTAATTTTTCTAACATAACATATACAAGGTTGGGTATGGTAATGGGTCCCAACCTCAAAGGAAAGACTATCGTGCCCAAGGCTTCTTGATCGACATTATCGAACCCACAAATGTCAATAGAAGAAGCGTTAAGAGAATATGGATTAATATTAATCTTAGGCAATAGATCAATGCTACATACATTGAGTTGCAAGTTGGAATCAATGAGAGTACATCTAATTCCAATTTTATTAATGCTAACTATGATCATTAGAGGGCCTACTTGCTTTTGTACTTCTGGAGGTAAGAGTTCCTGCAGATAGAACGTAATATTTGATGAATCTGCATGAATATAAGCTATCAATGCATCATCGTCTGTCGACCTAGCGAAAAAATGCAAGAGGATGTTTTTGCAAGGCTTCTTGAAGAATTCCTTGATAAACTGGAGTAGAATGAAGCAGGTCCCATAGTGAGATCTTAGTTGGAGTAACTTGAAGTTTCTCGACAAGATCATAACCACCAGGTGCTTTAGTTGTAGGTTTAGGATCTTGGGCAAGACTTGGTTGTTTATTCATTCTATTCTCATAAGTATGGGATACCGCTCTATAGGAGGGAGCCTTATAAATGTCAAGAAAATCACTATCAAATGGAACACCATCAATAGAACAAACCCTTTTATGAGAAGGACTAGCTGGAGTCAGATAAATGGCCGGTCTCTTAGGCCTTTGAGGGGCAATAGAGACATAGATTACATTTACATAATCATCACAACTAGTAGAATAATTATTTGAAGAAACATTCTCAACATCGATCTAGGGAGGATCAAATGTGGAAGGAGATTCATCATTCACTAATGCATCATCTCCAGAAGAGAGTGCATCAAAACAAAGATGAGATTCATCATTCACAAATGCAATGTATCTAGAAGAGAGTGCATTGGAAGGAATAGGATATTCATCATTCATGAATGCACCATCTCTAGAGGAGAGTGCATTGGAAGAGAAAAGAGATTCATCATTCACAAATGCAATGTCTCTAGAAGAAAGCGCATTGGAAGGAATACAAGATTCATCATTCATGAATGCATCATATCTAGAGGAGAGTGCATTGGAAGAGAGAAGAGATTCATCATTCACTAATGCATCTTCTCTAGAAGAGAGTACATTGGAATGAAGAGAAGGTAGAGTAGCATTAAGAAAGGTGTCAATGATTTCATCTTCTTGCAACAAGATATCCTCCAAAGCAAGATGAATCTCATGAGAAGGATCAAAGATACAAAGTGACATGGGCAAAGCCAAGTCACTATCATAGACATGAAATGGAACATCATTAACAATTTGAATAAAATTAGATACTAAACTAATAAAAGAAGATATTAAATTCATTTTGAGGTGACAAAATTGAGAAAAATCGAAAAATCTAGATTTTCTATTTTTTTCGTTATTTTCTAGGTTCTAGTAATTTAAATTTTTGGAGGTCTTCAGAGAAAAATTTGGGATTAAAACTTGCATCAAGCCCTAAAAATAGGTTGCCAAAGGCACGCTTTTTTAGGGACCAATTTAGTCCTCTTAGAGACCTTTCCAATAGTGTAAACGGTTCTGAACTCTTAGGACTGAGTCAAAAGTTATGACCCCACCAAGTTGGGGTAAATAAATTCCTAGTTTTGTGAAATATATTGTGGTTCACGTCGGGTTCACCAAAATTTAGAGAAGGGGGATTCGCTACTCATGAGTCTCTTTATTCTCAAGAGATTCCGAAGGGGTGAATTGCCCTTAACTACCTCGACGAACGGTGCAAGAGTTCTAGAATAAAAAAGGGAAGACCACGAAGATTTTTTGGACAAATTGACAAGCTCTCAAGCAAAGGAAATCAATGCAGGATACGAATGACAATGCGACACACTGGCATCCAAGAGGTGCATTGGCATCTCATATAGACCATAAAGTGAATTTATCACATAAAATGACAAAGTGACTACTAGCAATCTGATTGCTAAGAACATACATAATGCAAGAAAGCAACATAAAGTAATAGAATTGAAATAAAGTAAAGTAAATGAAAGAACTAAAGAGAATAGAGAAAGAAACTTCTCATAACAACCCAAGTAATGAAGCCTCTAGTACGTGAATATCTTCAATACCTGCATGCGTAAGATTTGGAGAAAGTGTTGGGGCTATATAGGGGTTTGCCTCAATCAAACCCCCGTTTTGGTGTTCCCACCTCCACGAACAACCAAATAGATTGAGAAAGATGATAGACAGAAATGAAATGAATGCAAGAGTGATAAAAACAATCCCTACTCGAGGAGGAAATCCTATATCACAAAATAGAGGTGATAAAAGCAATCCCCACTCGAGGAAGAGAACCTGTATCACAAAGTAGAGATGTGATAGGTACAGGATGTGTGAAATCCCAAGATGCTCGCAAGCACAAGACAAGGGAGATATCAGTTGCAAAGCTTATGGAATCAAAAAAGGGAGAGCAAGATAGTTGCAAGAGCCAAGAGTGTTGCAGAGAAAGCTACCAAGAGAGCTTGAAAGTGCTTGAAGCTACTGTGAAAAATAAGGGAGTTGTGTAAGCAAGAGTAAGATGGTAGAATGTTTGAGAGAGAAGCCAAGAAGGAGAAGCGAGATAAATGAATTGAAAAGATATCATTTAAGGAGAGGAGAGGAATGAAAAGAAGCTTCTTGGGCGGTTACAAGGCATCCTGAGCCTTACCATCGACAAAAGGTAGGGACAAATAGCAAACATGCACGAAAATAATCATTTGAACATTAAAATGTCACAAGACGCAAGCGCAGTGTGCAGATGTCCGCATAGTGCGCTAGTGTCTAAACACATCACACTACAAAATGACGCGAATGAGAAAAGTACAAGGTTTGACGCAAAGCTGACTCACAAAGGTGGTTGTTATAAAGGGGTCCTAAACATCCTGAGAGGGGAAAAAGGCTGATGTAGGGGCTAAAATGAGCCTACAAAATTTCTAAGGGAGTGGACACTAGAGAAGGATGCAAGAATGTATGTGAAATTGTGAGGGGTGCAATTTTATGACATTACACACCCATGATAAAAAAAACACACAATAAGTACACTTTTGAATCTTGAGATTTTTCAAGACACGAACATATCGTGCTATTGTCCAAAAAAAATTGTTGAAATTTCAAGGTGCTCTAAATGGACTATACTCTTCAAATACAAGGCAAAATATTTCTTATAGAAATATAAAAATTTAATGTTGAAGTGCAAGCTAAGGTGAGTTCAAAATATGATATGAAATTGGGCAAGTACATAGATTTTGACACTATATTTTCCCCCCACTTCAGTGAATTGATTGCACTAAGAAATAAGTTATGCTAAAGTAGATAATGAAATGAAGGGAGCATAAATGTGATACCTAAAATAAATATTGTAGATGATATAGAAACTCATTAGGTAGACTTATGATCTCCCAAAATCAGATTCCTGCGAAGTCACAATATTCATATTTATAGTCGTACAAGGTTAAATGTTAGGAAAAATTCATATGTATCCTACAAAACCAAATGTATTGATCTAAAAATTGGAAGAGAAGGGATAATATATGCCTACCCATGTTTTTCCTATCCTATTAGAGGAAAAAAAGGAAGGTGAATTCACCCTTAAGAGAGTTTATAATGTATTTTTAAGAAATTTAATTTATAAATATAAGAAAACTTAAAAGTTCACTATGCACAATTGTGTTTTTTAAGAGATTTTAGCAATCATCAAGAGGAAATATCACACAAAAAATATTACCAATGATATAGACTAGAAGTAGATAAGTTGCATGAGGAAGTAAAAAAGGGAATGATACTTCACAAGGAGAGTGCCTTTTTTATGTTTTATGTATTTTAAAAATCTTGTTTTTCCCCAATGGGTTTAATGATATGCATTGGTGTCTGTCAAACATGCTAACATAAGGTCATCCAAGTGACGCACAATAATTTTATATGTGCTAACATTCAAAGGACGTGTAAGTGATGCAAATGTAAGGGGAAAATTAGAATTTTTTGAGTTTTTAAGGAGAATAAAAGATATAAGTTAGAGTAGTAAGTGATAGAGTGTCTATTATTTTAGTCCCATTTCTACTATGTGGGAATATGCAAGAGGGGTAGTGCTCTCTCTTCTATGGAGTTAACCTTCAACACTAATAGAATATGAGATCTCACTCCTCCATTGACTTAGGATCTATTGCATATTTATTATTCCAAAGATGTGCATCCATGCTAGCATGTTGATGCTTTGTATGGAGTGATGGGATCTAAGAAAATACACATTCATTCTCCTAGAAAGGGATATGGTAGTGACCTTGGAGGATGTCTACCATATCCAAATATTACCCTTTTGAGGTCATATTTTTTCATCGAAGAAGATTGTTGGATACTATATAGGACACGTGATGATATGCTATCGACTAGGTGGTAGTAGTCGATACTACAAGACACATCTATGTGAGATGGTTAGAGTAGGGGTTAGCTCCTATGTCATTGTTGAGACATATTATAATTATGACCATATCCATGTGTGCAATGATGTAAAAATAAGGCACACACCTACATGGGGCCTCACACATGCCATCTAGGTTATGGAGGAGATTCAAATAGATTTTACATGGAGATGGAGCGTGCTTTCCCAATTATATCATCAACTTGGTTGCGTCATGTATTATGAGGGCTATAGCCTCACGACACATATTATTTAGGTCTAGGATTCTGAGCATATTACTTGCATGATATCAATTGGTATCCTAGGCCAAATTTTATTTGATATCCCTAGAGCACATGCATATCCACTCATAAAGATTGGAGATTTGATTTATTAATTTTGATACAAGTATTTAATATATTATAGATATAGATATTATAAGGTGATAAAATCTATAAATTTGAGCATAGCCAAGAATTTTGAAACAACTGGTTTGGATGAAATGAGAGATATTTTATCGATCGATAACTATGTAGTTATTATTTTTTTATCATGGGTGAGCAACAAGGCAATTTATGCAGACACAATAGGTTCCTATAGAAATTACCTCCTACATGCACTCACATTGTAATGTTGTTAGATAAGGTGACTTATCTCAATCTACTATTATTGACATCGCATTGTGTAACCCAAATAGTGAGGGAGGGGATGCACAACCAATTTTAAATGTTGATGATGCAGGGTCATTTCAAGCTACATTACTTGGTAGAAAATTGCTAGGTCCGCCCCATTTTCCAAAGGATGCTCTTGGAGATCTTTGTGCATAGGGATCAAGTGAGGAGTAGAGAAGTAGTAGTGAAGAGAGCCCAATGGAGGAGAGGCCCAAGGTACAACCGAGATTAGTAGGGCTATTGATGGTAGAAAATGTGCCTAACCAGATATAAAGGATAGCCAAGCATAATTTTTGATATTAGACCATATCATCTATAACTACCATCACAAATCATGTGAGGCCGCCTATTGCCCAAGATATGAACTGGAAAATTGGGGACCCAAGTGATTTTTTTTTTATGTTTATGTTCATGAGAAAATTAGAATAGAATTTATTTTATGCATTTGTTTATGATATATGAGGAGACACTGATGTAGATATTTCTTTCATTTGTTAGTCAAGACACGAGAATGGTTCAATTTATTTGGTTAATTCATAAGTAAGATGGTTTAGAGGGAGCAATGTGAGCTAATTATTGGCCACAATAGACTATTGGCTAACATCTAACGATTTTTGAGCTTGCTACATAGCTTTAGAGTAGATATATGGGGAGTCTCAAGTGTGGAGAGTCAGAGGGTTATAGAGTTTATTATACTCAATATTACTAGAGTTTTGAGAGCATTAGAGGTACATGCATTGAATGCACAATGAGATCACTTGAGGGCTAAGGTTATTGTACTTAGAGGGGAGTGAGATCGAGTAGTGATGAGAAAAGAGAGTTTTAAGAGGGAATGTGATAATGTTTGTAGGAAATCTAAGAATGTTTGTATAGATCTTTAGAGAGTTCAAATCACTGCCCCACTAACCTAGATCATCCAAGAGTACAAGGATTGATGGAACAAGTTGCAACAATGAGGGAGAAAGAGGTGAGTCTGAGAGAATATATTGTAAAGGTGAGGAGTCTATAGACTACATCATGGAGTGTGTCTAGGACACTATCTTAATCACTAGCATCTATCAAACAATTGCCACCACATGTAGATGAGCCACCAAAAATAGTGGGGTCATGAAACCATGCACTCTGATGCATATTTTTGTACATAGTAACATATTAATATATAGACACCAAATTTTGATATAGTAGTTATTTTTTGTACTTAAATTTTATTTTATATATATATATATATATATATATGATATATTTTTTATTTTTAATCTATATGTGTAAATGTTTCATGGATGTTTCTATGTGTTTTATGCATATTTATGTGACGTGATACAATTTTTTCAATTAAGTGTAATTAAAATTTAATTAAATAAACTTAGATATATTTGTTTAATTAAACACAATAATGATCTAAATGACCAATATATAGTAAATAATTAAATTTTACCAATGGTTCTAATTAATCATTACTTTGCAAAATATTAACTAGAGACAATGAGCATTACATGAAATAATTTTAATACCAATTCTAAAATTAAAGGTAATAAATGAACTAATTATTATAAAACCAACAAATTGATTTAAGTAATTAATAATAATATTTAGTGAATCAAAACTATAATTAGCACAACATAAATTATTAGAATTAAAATAACTAACATAATTCAAGATGCCAAAATATGTTGAAAAAGGAAACAACAAGCATTTAAAGATTTCAAATATTTTTCATATTTAAATAGTGCAATGCATTATATTCAATAGACGTGGATTTTATATTCCCATAGAATATAAAAGACACATAAAGATCATAACACAAATGATTTGCATTCATGATTGAATACAATTAGATAAACAATATTGATCCTTCAAGGATTGATCATAATATAAATGTCACATTAAAAATTAAGCATGGAGATGACAAAGATGTATGGGGATTATAGGTTATTTAAGAGGCTTTCCATCTATCTTAGAAATACCATAAGTTATGCAACCATAAGCGAAGGTGACAATATAAGGACCAAACTAGTTATGGTGAATTTCACTTTAGTACCAACAAGTGCATTTACATTATGTTGGTTCTCGTAAAAGATCAAATCACCTACTTTGAAAGAATGATAAAGGACACATTGATTGTAGCTATGAGAAAGAGATTTTTTATAAGCTTGAAGATGTTCAAGACTATTTAGAAAATGCTCATTGAGGCGTTCATGTTGGTGAAGATGTTTTCACGATAAGTATTGTGATTGTAGAGGAGGATATTTTCTACCCTCGAGTCTTAGAAAAAGAAGAGTTTATAAGGAGAAAATGGTCCTCAACTATCTCCAGGAACAAAGCTCAGGTGACGGGATAAGATGGTGAGAGTTCCAAAAACTGAAAGAGTAGGTCATAGAAGTCTTCTAGATAGATTGACAAGCTCTTAGCTAAGGATGAAAGCATGACATGGGACGTCCTTGCAGCATGTTGGCATCTCATGCTGTGAGGATGTATCATACAAACTAAAAATCAAGAATATCATAAAAAACCACTAAGTTCATACTAACAATTTTGTCTGCTAGGAATTCTTAAAGTGCAAAAATAATAGAGAATAACATAAATGTAAACAAATTAAACTAAATGAAGCTCAAATAATAAAGTGAGAGAAGAAGGGAAGAAAGCACTCACAATGGTCCAAGAAATGAAGCCTCCAACAAAGAAATCTCTCCAACACCTACACACATATGACCAAGAGAAAATGTCGGGGCTATTTAGGGGCTTGCCTTAGTCAAACCCCTATTTTGGTGTCTTCGCCTCCATGGACAACTAGATAGATAGATAGATATATAGAAAGATAAATAGTAAAGATAGAAACTGAATAGACAAGTGATTTTATAAATCCCGAGATGCTCAAATACATAAGATAAATAGATATACTTGTAAGGATTGAGAAAGCCAAAGAGAGAGAAGAGAAGGAAGAGAAAGTCGTGAGAGCCAAGAGAGTTGTAAGGAGTGTTGTAAGAGCTTGAGAACATTGTAGCAAGCTATAGAGAGTTGTGCAATCTTGAGAGAAAGAGAAACAAAAGAGAGAAATTTCCAAGAGATCAAGAAAGCAAGAGAGAAAAGACCAAGAGAGAGCAATGAGTTAAAGAGATATAATTAAACTAGAGAAGAGGAGGAAAAAGAAGGTTCTTGATTCATTATAAAGTGTCCTTTGCCATTTCCACCAAGCAAGGTAGGTGGCAAGTGGCAACACACTGAAAAATGACCATTTGAATGTTAAGATGTCACGGGATGTTAGCATGAAACGTGCACGTCTACGCGAAATGTTAGTGTCCAGACAAATTATGATAAAAAAGGTGCGAAACAAGGAAGACACAATGATAACACAAGACTTCAATGCACAAAGGTAGCTGCGAAAAAAAGGGCCTTGAGCATCTTAAGGGGAAAAAGGCTGATACAAGGGCTAAAACGAGCCTACACAAATACTAAGGGAATGTACACTAAAGTGGATACAAAAGTGTAGGTGAAATTGTAAGGGTATGAAATTTTCAACACTATAGTGATCAATAATTCCTTTGAGAGAAACTTGTCGGAAAGGAATTTCTAAATATAAGGACATAATCACATTGACACCATACATGAGATTGTATGAGGTGGTACCAATATTCATATAAATACTCATGTGATAGGACCATAATATATAAAAACTTGAGTATACCAATCTTTACCATGTTTGTTAAATATTTTACAAAGAATTTATTTTAAAAAATATTAGAAAACTCAACTTGACCATTAGACTAAGGATTACCTTTGGAATGTTGAATATGAAATTTATCTAGCAGTTGCTCCAATTTTTTGTGTTGGTAGCTATTTTTATTGATGCCAACACTGATGGTTGTGTTTTTTTCGTTGATGTCAACACTAATGATTGTCATTGATGTTAACACTAAGGAGATTATTGGCAGCTGTTGTCAACACTTGACTAATAATTTGTTGGTCCTTAGTATTAGTTGTCTTTGTTATATTCAGTTTGGACTAACATTGGTAATGGAATTTATGATTGGATGTCATGCCTTATCAAAGAATAGAAGATTTGATGAATTTCATGATTAGATGTCATGCATTGTCAAAGAAGAGAGGGTTTTTTGAAGATCATGGTTGGATGTCATGTCCTATCCAGAAACAAATAAGAATTGTTGATGTTCATATAATACATTATTACTATCATCAGAGTTGATTTCATAATGATATAATCAAATGAGGATTAGAAGCATTAAGATGAGAATTAGAAGCATGAATCATTGTGGAGAGTTTATTTTGAAGGTCTACAATATGTCTTATACTCTCTCCTAATGTTCTTGATGAAGTATGAGTTGTTGAAAGGAAGATTTGGTCTCTGTAAGTTGCTCAAATGATTATGGTCCAAGAAGTTGCATTGAAGTCTATCGAAGAGAAAGCTCCACATTCCTCTGTTGTTGCAGTTCTGGTCTTGAAATTTAGTATTCAATGCTAGTGGTATGTGTATGTTACACTCCTATCTTTTTAGGTCACTTGTGTTGTTGAGAAGGTAATTGTGAATTACAGAAGGTAGGTAGTTGGTGCAGGAGCACCCCAAAGTGCATCTAGGAGGGTAATCAAAAGGTCAAGACTTAACAACTTGTTTAGTTAACCTATGGCCAATCCTTTCCATTTCTTGGATTTGTGCCTTAAAGGCATTAGAGAACTTTTTTTTTTTTCATAAGGTCATGTTGACCACTTGATAGATTGGGGTTTGGCTACTAAGATGTGTGTTGACCTTGTAGACCTCCCTAGGTGATAGTTTGTTTTACAATTTTGAAAAATAAGGCTTATGAAGAAACATAACCGGCCATGGAACAGTTGGGGGGCTCGAGCCTAACTGATTTTGTGAGTCTATTTAGAGGATGCTTCGACCTGTGAGCAAGGTTGGAAGGCATTGTGAATGTTTGTAAGTTTGAAATTTGAAGATTGCTATGAGAGGACAGTGAGAAAATTAAGGGAAATTCTGTGTTTGCTTGAATTTTGTGTGAACAGGAGCAATCATGCCTCTGTAGTTTTTGTAGGTTGAAGTATTTGTTATGTTCTAAGCTTTGGTGGTGGTAATTAGAGTGTGTGTTCATTTTGTAGGTGTTTTTGATAGTTATTTTGTTTCGTTTTGAGTTGTTGTTTTGACTAGCAACCTGTCAAAGATGGGGTTTTAGTTCCTTTTCCCACTGTACCTAGTGTACGAGCTTTTGGGGATTGGGGCTAGACTCCATGTGTGTACAAAAGGTAGAATTAGGAGTAGGTAGGAGACAAGGAAGCACTGTGAAAGACTTCTCCTAGGCGGGCTTGACAGTGCCCGGTTAGGAAAGTCATGAAGTGTAAAACACTTGGCTTGTAGGGGTGACCTTTCCTTGCCAAACCACGTGGTATAAAGGTGGATGGAAGCCTTGCAGAGGCTTGGTAATAAGGAGGAGGTTCCAACAATCCATTTGATGGGAGAACAAAATAACAATTCACCGGGTGGTCAGGAAATGGGTCTGAAAGACCTAAACTTGCTAATTTGAAGGATAGGCCTATGAACGATCAAGCAAGGGTTGAGACCTTGTAAATCTTGAATTTTTAGGTATTAGGACCAAGAACCCATAGTAAAGATTTGGGGTTCTTTGGGAGAGTTTGGTGAACCATCCATTTTTCTCGGGTTAGGAGGCCTAATTGAGACTCTGGGGCTTGTAGCCTTTTTAACCCTAGGTGAGGGTTTGGAGTTAGTGATGGAAAAAGGGAACAAGGTGGAGTTATCAGCACCAATTTCTGATGGTGGGAAGTTGTTGGAAGCATTTCCACACCCCTGCAAAGAACAAACTGATAATTGAGAGTGATTGACCTTTAGGGAAGATTAAGGGTTAAGGGAAGAAAAGAATCAAGGCACCAAGATTGGCTTGGTAGGTGGAGAGTGAAATGATAGTGGGGTTGGCCAGTAGAACAAGGGGTAGCTATGCAGGAGATAGGACCTAAAGGTTAAGGTGGGAGAGTCACCTAGGAGTTCTTGAGAACAAGGACCCAAAGTATGGAACAGTGATTGTTCCATCCAACCCTACCCTATCAGATTGGTATTAGAGCAAGTTAAAGATTTGGGTTAGAACTTGTATGTTAGACCTTGAATCCAGTGGTTCCACAACCATGGTGACAAACATTGTATTGGCAAAGAAGGTTGAAGATCAGTAGGAAGATAATAGGAGGTTGAGAGAAAGACTAGCTCAACTTGAGGAAGCATTGAACAATGTGCAAATCAAGGCCGATGAGGTTAGTGATAGATTGGAGGGCAGGGAACCAAAGATTGAAGAGGTTGCAAAGGAAGACAAGACCCCTAAACCTGACCCTATTCTGCAAGAGGATCCTTTCTTGAAGGCATTGAAAGCTTTGAGTGGGAAAGCACTTGAAGGTATACCATTGTTTAGTGGGAAATTGGAAGCTGACCTAGTCTTGGATTAAATAGAAGGCATGGAGAACCATTTTGAATGTGATGGAGTCACTGAAGCACAGAAGGTGAAGGTGGCCAAGTCTAGATTGAGAGGATCTACCTTGACATGGTGGAAATTCATTTAGACAGAGAGGGAAAAGGAAGGCAAGAGGCCTATTTCAACTTGGAAAGGTATGGTGGCCAAAGTGAGAGAAGCTTACATACCAGATGACTATGAGATTCAGTTACACAAGAAGAGGAAAAGTTTGAGGCAAAGAGACTAGGATGTAAACACCTACACTGAGGAGTTTCAAAAACTTTTTATGAGGTCCAATGTCTCAGAAGATGAAAGTCTCAAAGTAGCTAGGTACCTGAACGGTTTGAAGTGGAACATCCAAGAAGAGATGACTCTTATAAGTCCTAAGATAGTGCATCAATGCTATCAATTAGCTATCAAGATTGAGGAAAGAATCGAGAGGAAACATGGTCAGGCTTCTAAGAGCAAAGGCAAAGGCAGAGATCAAAGAGCTCAAAGAGGACATAGAGGTGGCTACCAAGGTAGAGGAAATCAACAAAGAAACCAAGGTGAATCTAAACTCATAGAGCATGGAGGTGAAACATCTTCTAGAGGAGGTTATGGAAGAGGTAGAGGTTCTCAAGGAGGATCAAATAGAGGAAGAGGAGTAGGCAAGAGCAATTCATACTTTGCTAATATGAAATTTTACCATTGTGGTCAAGTAGGCCATACAGCTTATAGGTGCCCGGAGAAAGCATCATCTTCAAATGTTGAGAAGAGGGTGGCATATGCACAAGAGGACACCATGAGCATCAAATCATCTGAGATTAGTCATATTGAATCTAAAATGGGAGAGAATCTGATGTTTAGGAGAGTGTTGATCAGACAACCAGTCAAGGAAGAACCAAAACAAAGAAGGGCTCTATTTAGAGTGAGATGCAAGATACTTGGGAAAGTATGCAAGGTCATTGTAGATTCAGGTTCAATAGATAATATTATCTCAGAAGAGGTAGTAAAGAAGCTCAAATTGGAGAAGGTACCCCACACTAACCCCTACAAGGTGAGATGGTTGAACAAAGGTCTGAGTGTTCTTGTCAATGAGCAAGTAACGGTGGAGTTTTCTATTGGAGGGTACAAAGATAAGCTAGTTTGTGATGTATTAACCATGGATGCATGTCATCTACTATTGGGCAGACCATGGCAGTATGATAGGAGTGCCATGTATGATGGAAAGGAGAATACAATTTCATTTAAGAAGGATTGGAAGACCTTTAAGTTGCAATCATTGTCAGAAGAGGATGAAGGATAGTCAAAGAAACCAAGTGTTTTACTAAGTAGTGGGAAGGATTTCCTTAACACCCTACATAAAGGAGGTGAAGGATATATAGTCTTGTTGCAGTCCAAAGAGGAAGATAAGACTGAAAAACCAATCATACCCGAAGCAGTCCAAAATTTTCTTGGAAAGTATAAGGATATAGTAAGTGATGGTACACCTGCAACTTTACCTCCTAAAAGGGCTATTAGTCATCAAATTGACTTCATACCTAGAGCATCATTGCCTAACAAAGCAGCATATAAGCTTACACCAGATCAGAATCTAGAGGTAGCTAGACAAGTGCAAGAATTGTTGGATCAAGGCTTGATTAGAAAGAGCATCAGCCCATGTGCAGTACTAGTGGTCTTAGCAACTAAGAAAGGAGGCAAGTGGAGATTATGCACTGGCTCTAGAGTAATAAATAGGATCACAATCAGGTATAGGTTTCCCATTCCTAGAATTGAAGACTTAATGGATTGTCTTAGAGGAGCTCAGTACTACACCAAGTTGGATCTCAAGAGTGGATACCATCATATCAGAATCAAGGATGGAGATGAGTGGAAAACAACATTCAAGACAACAAATGGGTTGTATGAGTGGAGAGTTATGCCATTTGGCCTCTCTAATGCCCCTAGCACATTCATGAGGCTCATGAATGAAGCACTCAAAGACATTACAAGGATATTTGTGGTTGTATATCTTGATGATATACTCATCTTCAACAAGATAGCAAAAGAACACCTTAAACATGTGGAGATGGTTCTTAGAAGGCTGCAAGAGGAGAAGTTAGCCATCAACCTACAGAAGTGTGAATTCTTTAAACAAGAGTTGATATATTTGGGTTTTGTAGTGTCTCAAGGATCATTGAAAATGGATCCAAGCAAGGTGGAAGCTATCCTAAACTGGCCTACACCAACAACAGGGACAGAGGTAAGAAGTTTCCATGGATTGGCTCAATTTTATAGGAAATTCATAAGAAACTTTAGTGGTTTATGTGCACTAGTTCTAGAGACAATCAAGGGTGGTTTGAAAACTAAATTTGTGTGGACTCAAGAGGCTGAGAAAGGGTTTGAGAAACTGAAACAAGAAGTGGCAACTCAACCTATTCTCTTATTTCCAAGCTTTGACAAATTGTTTACTGTGGAATGTGATGCTAGTGGAGTTGCAGTAGGAGGAGTGCTTAGTCAAGAGGGCAGACCCATAGCTTTCTTCAGTGAGAAGCTCAATGAAGCCAAGAAGAAGTATTCTACCTATGACCTAGAACTTTATGCTTTGGTTCAGTCACTTAGGAAGTGGAGGCATTGTCTTCTACCCAAGGAGTTTGTGGTCTTTACAGACAATTAGGCACTGAGTTATATCAACACCCAAGAGAAGCTGAGCAATAGAAACTTGAAGTGGATGGAGTACATCCAAGCATTTACCTTCACCATCAAGCACAAGAAGGGACAAATGAACAAGGTAGCAGATGCATTGAGTAGAAGATTGTTGACAGTCCAAGAAATATAGATCAAGAGCATTGGCATAGAGTGTTTCAAGGATCTCTATGGAGAAGATGAAGATTTCTCAAAGGCCTACAAGGTATGTTCTAACTTTGAGAATCATTTTCATAGCCAATACTCAGAGTATACTTTGCAAAGTGGATTGTTGTTTAAAGGGAATCAGTTATGTGTCCAAGAGGGTCAATGAGAGAAAACCTCATTCAGGAAAATCATAATGGTAGTCTTAGTGGACATTTTGGCATCAATAAGACATTAGAACTAGTGCAAAGGTTCTACTATTGGCCTAAGTTGGCAAGAGATGTTAGGAGATATGTAGAGAAATGTGTTGTGTGTATGAAAGCCAAGGGAGGAGCTAGTAATGCAGGGCTATATCAACCCTTACCCATTCCTAATAGACCATGGGAGTGTGTGAGCATGGATTTTGTGGTAGGACTCCCTAAGACCAAGACTGATTTTGATAGTGTGTATGTAGTGGTGGACAGATTCAGCAAAATGAGTCACTTTATTCCTTGTAAAACCACTCATGATGCTAGCTACATTGCTCACCTTTTCTTCAAGGAAATTGTTAGGATTCATGGATTGCCATTGAGTATTGTTTCAGACAGGGATGTGAAGTTCATGAGTCACTTTTGGAAGACTCTATGGAGCAGATTGGGTACCAACCTATCTTTTGGATCAGCTTACCATCCTCAGATCGATGGTCAAACAGAGGTGGTTAATAAGGTGCTAGGTAACCTTCTAAGGTTCCTAACTAAGAAATATGGATAGACTTCGGATATGGTTATCTCACAGGCTGAGTATGCTTATAATGACAGTGTGAACCGAACCACAGGAAAGAGTCCTTTTGAGATTGTGTATGGAATGCACCCAAGGGGTATATGTGAGCTTAGGGATCTAGGAGCTATGGAGAATAGGAGTGGACATGCTGAAGACTTCACTCAAACCATGAAAGAGATTCAGGAGCAGGTAAAGAGGACAATCACCGAGGCTACCCAAAAATTGAAAGACAAGGTAGATATGTCAAGGAAGGATGTGCAATTTGCAGTAGGAGACTTTGTCATGGTTCACATTAACAAATCCAAGTTGCAGAAGGGAATTTCAACCAAGTTACAAATGAAAAGAGTAGGACCATGCAAGATATTAGCCAAGTATGGAAAGAATGCATACAAGGTGGAGTTACCTTCTGATTTGGGAATTTCACCAGTTTTTCAATGTTGCTGATTTGATCAGGTACAAGGGATCAGCCCAAGATATGGATCAGAATAGTAGGTAGGTCTTCAATGAAGTCAACAACATAGCCTTACCTACTAAAGACAACCTACAAGCAGAAAGCATCTTGGAGTCAAGAGTACAGAAGTCTACAAGGAAGAGAGTGTACTTGGAGCATATTATCAAGTGGAAGAACAAGCCTGAATCTGAGGCTACATGGGTACAAGAAGATCAGTTCAAGAAGCATGGCATTGATATGTCATTGCTCTCTCCTTCCATTCCTTAGTGTTTGGGCAGGGAGGGGAGAATGGTGCAGGAGCACCCCAAAGTGCATCTAGGACGGTAATCAAAAGGTCAAGACTTAACAACTTGTTTAGTTAACCTATGGCCAATCCTTTCCATTTCTTGGATTTGTGACTTAAAGGAATTAGATAGCTTGTTTTGTGTTCATAAGGTCATGTTGACCACTTGCTAGATTGGGGTTTGGCTACTAAGATGTGTGTTGACCTTGTAGACCTCCCTAGGTGATAGTTTGTTTTACAATTTTGAAAAATAAGGCTTATGAAGAAACATAACCGGCCATGGAACAGTTGGGGGGCTCGAGCCTAACTGATTTTTTGAGTCTATTTAGAGGATGCTTCGACCTGTGAGCAAGGTTGGAAGGCATTGTGAATGTTTGTAAGTTTGAAATTTGAAGATTGCTAAGAGAGGACAGTGAGAACATTAAGGGAAATTCTGTGTTTGCTTGAATTTTGTGTGAACAAGAGCAATCATGCCTCTGTAGTTGTTTTAGGTTGAATTATTTGCTATGTTCTAAGCTTTGGTGGTGGTATTTAGAGTGTGTGTTCATTTTGCAGGTGTTTTTGATAGTTATTTTGTTTCTTTTTGAGTTGCTGATCTGACTGGCAACCTATCAAAGATGGGGTTTTAGTTCCTTTTCCCACTGTACCTGGTGTACAGGCTTTTGGGGATTGGGGCTAGACTCCATGTGTGTACAAAAGGTAGAATTAGGATTAGGTAGGAGACAAGGAAGCACTGTGAAAGACTTCTCCTAGGCGGGCTTGACAGTGCCCGGTTAGGAAAGTCATGAAGTGTAGAACACTTGGCTTGTAGGGGTGACCTTTCCTTGCCAAACCATGTGGTAGAAAGGTGGATGGAAGCCTTGCAGAGGCTTGGTAATAAGGAGGAGGTTCCAACAGTCTGTTTGATGGGAGAACAAAATAACAATTCACCGGGTGGTCAGGAAATGGGTCTGAAAGACCTAAACTTGCTAATTTGAAGGATAGGCCTATGTACGGTCAAGGAAGGGTTGAGACCTTGTAAATCTTGAAGTTTTAGGTATCAGGACCAAAAACCCATAGTAAAGATTTGGGGTTCTTTGGGAGAGTTTGGTGAACCATCCATTTTTCTCAGGTTAGGAGGCCTAATTGAGACTCTAGGGCTTGTAGCCTTTTTAACCCTAGGTGAGGGTTTGGAGTTAGAGATGGACAAAGGGAACAAGGTGGAGTTATCAGCACCAATTTGTGATGGTGGGAAGTTGTTGGAAGAATTTCCACATCCCTGCAAAGAACAAACTGAGAATTGAGAGTGATTGACCTTTAGGGAAGATTAAGGGTTAAGAGAAGAAAAGAATCAAGGCACCAAGATTGGCTTGGTAGGTGGAGAGTGAAATGATAGTGGGGTTGGCTAGTATAACAAGGGGTAGCTATGCAAGAGATAGGACCTAAAGGTTAAGGTGGGAGAGTCACCTAGGAGTTCTTGAGAACAAGGACCCAAAGCATGGAACAGTGATTGTTCCATCCAACCCTACCTTATCAGTAGTGTTACTGTTTGTTTGGATTGGTCTAGGAAACGCTCCACATTTTTGTGTGTTGATGTATTTGTTTTTATGGATTGGTGAATGTTTTAACAACATCTATGTAATATCTCAGTTCCAATCTCATATGATAAAATGGTCTACAGGATAATATGCTAATGTTATATCTCATGTTTAAGAATTATGTGTTTCCTAGATTTAGTATTTTGTATCTATTTGATATGCGGTGGTTGTTGATGAAATGAGCGTATTAAAGTATTTTTGGATATTCAAGGAACATCCCCATGTGATCTGCATGTTTCTAGTTGGTTGCTTTGGTGCCGCATTGTGTCTTGAATTGGATTTTTGGGTTATTTATGGATATCTAGCCGATAGGGCTCGTTCCATTGCTTGGAACATGTGCTTGGGGGTTTGTGCCATCAATCAAATATGTGTCATGATAGATTTAGGTCTTGACATATCTTGTTTAAGACCGCATCAATTAAATTCAATTAAAAGAGTGTTTAAGGGTCAACTAGTTATGTGCTTCAATGTTTCATCCACATGTTTCCTTGATGTCGACTTAGGTTGTTGTGCACCTACATGTAAATCATTCTGGATCACATTGAAAGAAGTGTTGAGATTATTTTTGGTCCTCTCTATCCTTAGGATAGGACCACATTATGCTTTGGTGGTCGGCTAGTTGAATTCATTGTGTATTTTCTTCTAGGTCAACCTAATTGAAGAATTAAAGTGTTGCAATGGATATAAATGTGAGATCATTTTTTATGCAAAAATATGGAGAAGTGTAAAAGCATGAAAAAGTGTGTGCACGAGTTGTATTGAATATCCAATAGAGATAGTGCTAAAGATTGTGTAAGGAAATATCAATTGAGTTTGAACACCTTAGTCACTAGAGTGTTGTGTTGGCAGTATTTGTAATTCTATTACAAATATTTTGTATCTTGCATCAAGATAGTGAATCTCATCAGGTCCTTTGTATCTTGCTCCTATAGTTAGTTAGTACTTTACTGTTGCAAGTGTGTTTATATTTTTCTCTAAGGTAGTGATCCTTCTTGCAAGTCTTTTGGCAGTGATCCAAGTATATTGTGATTTAACTCTCACTGTTGTTTTTCCTTGGTTTTCCACTTTAATCTGGTGTCTCCTTGTCCATGTGTGTGTTCTCATTTTCTTTCTTTTCATTTATGATCTAACTACTATTATATCTTTCATTGGTAAATTTTTCTGAAAGTGTTAAAGATTCAAATTTTTATATTCTTCTTTGTTACTGCTCTGCTTAAAGTTCTATCTTTATTTGTTAAAGGTGTTTGAGTTGTGCTAGAAGTTTTAAGTTCTAGAAGGGGTTAAGTTTTGTGCAGACCAATTCAGTCCCCCCTCTCAGTCTCTGAAAGAGTTCAAAAATTGGTATCAGAGACAAGTTCCTCTGAAGAAGCTAAACGACTTGAGGAAAAGATTTAGGATGGAACATGATAGTTCATACAAGGGTCCATAATTTGATGGGACTAATTAATCACTAGAAAATGAGAACGAAAGGACATCTAAAATCTCTTGGTATTGGTGTTTGGTAATCAGTTAAAAGTGGTTATGTTGCTCCTACCACTCCCATTACAGATCCTACTGAAATATATTATATTTGTAATGCTAAAGCCAAGAATTCTATTTCATGTGAATTAGTTTATTCAAAGTTGTTAAAGGTGATGAATGATAGTTTTGCCAAAGATGCTTGGGAAAAGCTTAGTAACGTCTATGAAGGAGATTCTAAAGTAAATCAAGCCAAGATGAAGATCTTCAAAAGCATACTTGAGACTCCGCATATGATAAAAGATGAAGATATTGCAAGTTATATGCTTCGGGTTCAAGAAGTTGTTATTTTCATTATTGTTCTTGGTGGAGAAGTGAAGGAAAGTGAGGTTTTGAGATGTCTACCAAATTCATACAGACATAAAGTATCTACCATTGAAGAATCAAAAGACTTGGATTAGTATTCAGTCGAGGAAATGTTTGCTACTCTCATTGCATTTGAGATGAGAGAGTTTGTTCAAGATGTTCCAAAGAAATAAGTTGCATTCAAAGCTAACACAAAGATTGAAGAGGATGCTCCTGATCAAAATGATGAACTCGATAAGGTTGAAGAAAACTTTGTGAGGACATTGAAGAAAGGAAATAACAAATACAAAGGAAATTTACCATTCAAATGTTTCAATTATGGAAGAATAGGTCATTTTGCATCTAAATGTCCTTATAAAGAATTAGTTGATAGCAATAAAAGAGACAAGGTCAAGAAGGGTCTCTATTCAAATGAAAGTGGTGGTTCCTTTGAAGATGAGGAGAATGATTCAAATGATGAAACACTCCTTATCGATTTCAATAGTCTTGATAGAAATTAAAATCTTGAGATATGTAAGGAATCCAACTCCTTAAGTGATGAAGACATATTTTTCTTTGATCCAGATCTGGAATTTGTGGAACCTGAAGGTTGGGACTTCAACTCAGATGAATGGGCGATTGACTTTGAAGGAAAAATTTGGTTTGCATTGGAAGACTTGAATGAAGAAAGAGGTCTAGATCAAAAATATGAAAGGCTACTTGTAGAATGCAAAGAAAAATATGACAAACTGAGAATTCAAGTAGAAAAAGGAAAAAAATATGAAATTGGACTAAAAGAGGCAAAAGGTGTGATCTCTTATTTGAATATAAAGGTTGAAGAAGGCAAGTGGTCTGAAGATTGCTTAAATTTCAAACTCAAAGAAAAAATGTTGAATGTTTAAAGCTTGAAGAAGAAAATACCACTCTAAGGAATGCCCTGAAAGGAGAAAAGGAAAAATTTGAGAAAGGAGACAAGTTTGGTCCTGACAGTTCAAAATCAAATGAAAAGGCTGAAACAAAAGAAGAGAGAGTTATCTCTGAAGACTCTAAGAAGAATTCCTTTGAAGATACAAAGAATATTTATCATGGAATGAAAGAAGGTGGATCCATTTCTAACCAAAACCAGAAAAGTTTCAAATGTCCTCCATCAGCAAAATAGCATCCTCCTAACATGTTCAATCAATCCTTTCAAGGTTACTATTTTTCTTGCAATATTTTTGGACATAAGACTGTTGATTGTAGAGTTGGATAGAGAAGTAATAACACCAAAGGAAGAAGGTATTTTATACCTCAAAGAAATAATATAGTGTTATTTCATGGATATTTCTTTACCTACAAAAACTATGGTAACAAAGTTGATGAGTGTAGATTTAAAGTGAAGAGAAACAACTTGGTTCCAGAGCACAATGTTGTATTCTACAAGTACAATAATATGGGAGATAAAGCGAACTATTATGGAAATGGTTTTGTGAACCCATCTTCTTAGTATTAGATCATGAGAAGAAGGATGATTCTACTCTCGTGCACTTTGCACAAGATTCCAATACAAACTAAGGCAAAGTATTATCTCAGGAGGATATGTCACTTACAAAACCTATTTCCCCCCTAAAAAGAAAAAAGGTGCTAAAGACTTTAGCATAAAGGATGATTTGAATCAAATCAATCACTATTCAAATCTATTGTGCATAAATGGACCTTGTTTGATGTTCTTGGTGGAAATTGATAATGTGTGAAGGTTGGTACACACTTATTCTAATTGATGTTATTCCAATTCGGTGTACCACACTTAAATATAAAGTTCCAGAAAATTAAGTTTCAGAAGGTTACCTAGATATTCAATGTACATTTTTTTAAGGCAAAGTCGAGGCTTTTTGGTTTGCATCTCTCTGTAGAGAAAGTTTTGGCCTTGCAGTTGAGAGGTCTTGTTGATCAAGATGTGAAGGTTTCATATCCAAGTTTTCAAGTCTTTATACCTTTTGATATAGAAGATATTTGTGACAGTGTTTCAGTTTGGCTTAGAGAAGCAATGTTGAAGGCTTGTTGAATCATTTTGCATTTCTCCAAAAGAACATTTT
This sequence comes from Sequoiadendron giganteum, assembly GCA_007115665.2. Lineage (NCBI taxonomy): Eukaryota > Viridiplantae > Streptophyta > Pinopsida > Cupressales > Cupressaceae > Sequoiadendron > Sequoiadendron giganteum. The sequence continues at coordinate 500,489,711 of CM021102.1, read as the reverse complement.
TGTCCATACAGATCAATAGGCATGATATATTGATGTATAAGATGATTTGATGTACCAGAATGCTTTATAACAGTGCACTACAATACCTATCCATTTTTATAACATTTATTGGGGTACGCATGTCAACTAATGCTTAAATAGGTCAATTATATGAGTTGGTGTAGTTGTAAAGTTTTGTCTGCATGCAATATGTTTGGTTGCCAAATTTCATGCCAATCCTAGGCAATCTCATGAAAAATATGTGAAAAGGATTTTCAGATACTTAAAGGGTACTCCGAATTATGGGATATGTACAAAAAGAATCAAAATTTATCTTTGAGTGCTTATATTGATGTTGATTGGGCAGGTTGTGTTGATCACCAAAGAAGTACAAGTGGGAGTGCATTCTTTTTGGGAGAGATATTGTTCTCATGGTTCAACAAAAAGCAATATTTAGTGTTTTTGTCCACAAATAAAGTAGAACACATTGTTGCAACATCTTTTGCACTCATATGCTTTGAATGAAGATAACCTTAAAATATGTGAAGGTAGTTTATGATGAACCCATTCCTATACTATGTGACAATATAAGTAATATTAACATTTCTAAGAATCTGATAATGCATTCAAAGACTAAACACATCTCAATCTGGTACCATTTTTTTTGAGAGAAAGTTGTTGAACATAAAGTCAGGATGGAGTATGTCCCTACAAAGGATCTGTGAATATTTATTCACACACCACTTTTTCCTTCGCGGTTTCTCTTTATTTTGCAGCTTCGCCTTTTTGTTTTGGTATTGCTCGCAGCTTCTCAGCAGTCACCACGTGGTGTCCTACCGAAACTTTCTTTTGGGTCGTCTTGCCTTCCTTTTGTTGGGCTCCATTTGTTTGACAGATGGCCTCCACTTGTTTCTTCCCGAGTTGGGCCCACGCTACAGTTTCCTTTGCTAGGAGGTTTTCCACGTGGTGCTCGTTCATGCATCTGTTATCTCGGGTTCGACGCTTGTGCATCGATCTCCGTTTTGATGCCGCATGTTCTCTTCTTCTGTTGCTACATGACACATGTCTCTTTAGGACGTGCCTGCCGATGTGTTGCTAGATAATCTTTCTATTGGTGTCAGCTCAAGCCAATCTTGATCCTTGATGGCTTCATGAAATAATCTTTCTTGTTGGGGTCCTCAGGTGGTGGACTGGCTTAATTAAACAGTCTTTTCTTCATTTTATTGGTTGTTGTTAGATGGATAAAAATTTCCTGAGAACTGGGAATTAGCCTCTTTAGTATTTGCTATTGAACTTGAACTCGTAGACTGTGCCATTCAATGCAACCTTTCTATTTTCATGCATTTAATAGGACATTAAACTATGCTTGTATTTTCTAAAATATATGAACGTCTGTTTCAAGATTTTGTAATCTTTATGCAGCTTAATATAATACAAATCATGTTGCTACTCTTTCGTGTTAGCTTATGTTGTATGGGTTATATTATGTAAATGGTTTGATGTTCTTATGTTTGCAATGTTGGGAATCATCTATTTGATAAACACTAGTTATTATTCAAGCCTTTGTCTTAGCATTGTGCTTAATTAATTCCTTTATGATCTAGCGCACCGCCTTAGCTTAGGTTTGTTTATTTTATGTTCATCTTCTTACCCTTTTCCTCCCCCCCATAAAAAAATGAAGAGCCAACTTCGATAAAACCCCGGAGGTCACTTAGCTACGCGCTTATGCTTGCAAACTTTTGCGTCAACAGGATCAGATTGCATAAATTTTTATAAAGGCCCTTTCAAAGGATATTTTTGAGTACCTAAGGCAACAGGTAGGGGTTATTGCCCCTCCTCACTTTAACTATATGCAAAATATGGTGCATATTTCCAAGGGAAGAAATTCATGTCATACATGTTTCCCTGGAATGATGAGTGCTACCTCTCAAGGGGATTTGGTAGAAAGGGGGAGTCCTAAAGAAGATGTGTAGTTATTGTGCATGTAAAGTTGTTTTGAAGAAAAGGTGTTGTTGGTCAAAGGGGGAGCATGTGTTGCTGCTCCAATATTTTTTTTCCTCTTTGTTCCTATAGTCAAAGAATGTCATGCTACTTTGTGCGGGAATCTATGGCCCTTTGTCCTTGATGTCAAAGGGGGAGAGCGAGCAGTGTGTGTTGCCATATGTTGGTAAAATGTGTATCAATATTGCAATTATATAAGTTTTATTATTAATAGGATATATATCCTAGTTACACTAATAGGTATAATATACAATGGGAGCATGGGGTGGAGTGATATGCGTGTTAACATGTTTTGTTAAAAAAAACTCTTAAATGGTCGACATACATTAAATTAATGATATATTGTAAATATGGACCATTCATTATTAGGTCTTAGATCTAATGATAGATATTTTTTTGGTTTGTCTTACCCTATAAGGTAGCCCTATTTTATGAGGGCGTTGTATTACAACTGTGCATTGTGATGTATTCAAAGAGTCTGATAATGGTGGTGTTTTCTTTGGATCTCTAGTGGTGATAATCCTATGAGAATCTTGCTCTGCAAGTTTATTGTAATCTTTGTGATTTTTGAATAATATATTGGGTGGCTTTTGGAGTGTGGGTTTTTTTTCCCAAAAGAGTTTTCCCCATGTAAATCATTATGTTGTGGTATGCATGATATTTATGTTTGTTTATATTTAAATTTTTGTAACTGTTAAATTATTTTGTAAAGTTTTAAATTATCCTCCTCTCAAGATTAGTGTAGGAATTTGTTTAACTACCTTAGCTTCCTTACAATTGGTATTAGAGCCTGATCACCTTTGGTTTCAGTTGTGGGTTGTTAGGTTTTTTTAACTAATCTAGATTTTTGTGGGAGCTTATGTAGAAGATACTTTTTGATCTTGTTGCAGGAATTTTTAGATGATGAGTTCATTAGTGAGAATAGAGGTGGATAGATTTTTTGGAAGTAACTTCGAGATGTAGAAGTTGAAGATGGAGGATTTGTTGATAGATTGAGATCTATGGGATGTTGCTGATGAGAAAGTTTCAAGGCTCGTAGATCCTGCTTTGGCTACTCAATATGATGTTATGGATCATAAAGCCAAGGGTCTAATTAGCTTGTGCTTGGAAACCTCTATTTTAATCAATGTCCATGAAGAGACCTCTACACAAAAATTATGGAAGAAACCTGATGAGATGTATCAAGCCAAATATTTAGTGAACAAGATTTTTCTTGAGGAAGAAATTGTATTCCTTGAGAATGGAAGAAGGTGGACGAATCATAGACCACCTGAAAGCATTCAATATGTTGATGGTTCAATTGGCATCAGCTAGTGTCAAAATGGATGAGGAGGAGAAATGTGAAATATCGCTTTGTTCTTTGCCTAATTCATGGGATTCTCTTGTTATGGCTATTGGGAGTAATTCTTTATTTTGAAGACTAAAGATATGGTGAGTTCTTTACTTTCTAAAGAGATGAGGAGGAAGGTATCCATCTCAGCCAAGGAGGCCCTAAATTTTCATGGAATACCTAAGGCAAAATGAAAGAAGAATGAGAAGTGCGATAAAGCCAAGTCTAAAGGGAGATCCAAATCTCTTGGAAAGTCCAAAGTTATTTGTTGGGAATGCAGTAAGCCTGGACATATTCAGAAGGACTACAAAGAAGAAAAGAAAAAGAAAAAAATAATTTTGGTTAATTTTGAGTTTGAGAAGGAAGATAGTGATGCATTCATTGTAACTTTGACAACTTGTGCAAGTAACGATGCGTGGTTATTTGACTAGGGCGCATCTTTCCATATGACCTTTAATAGAGATTAGTTTTCTGCTGATGAAGAATTTGATGGAGGTAAGGTGTACTTGGGTGGTGGTTCTTATTTAAATATTGTTGGCCATGGTAAAGTTAAAATTAGTTTTCCTGATGGTAGAATAAAAAGGATTAATGGTGTGTTGAATATCCCTAGATTAGCATGAAGTTTGTTATCTGTGAGCAAACTAATAGATGCGAGTGTGTAGGTAGTATTTTTTGATGTGGGATGGAATATGGTTAGAGGTATTATGGTGATTGCTATAGGTGTCAAATATGACACATTATATAAGCTTGATGCATGCACTGTTGAGTGCAATAGTACTTTAGTGATAAGCAAATTGTGGTTACTTTGTTGGAATAGGAAAGGGTTTCACATTCACCAGATGGTCATGGCTTATGGGTACCCAAGGGTGCTCTTTCTTCTGAATCAAAGTTACTTGTAGAGAAAACTATGTTATTCACAAAAGACTTGGCCATATTAGAGAAAAGGGTCCAAGGACTTTGAAAAATAAAAACCTTGTTGAAGGATTTTCTTATTGTACTATGGAATTTGATTTATGTGAGCATTGCATTTATGAAAAATTAAAAACTGCATTCAATTTTACTTGAGTTCTCATAAATTTTTTGGTGCATTGGATCTTATTCATTTTAATGTGTTTAGTCTTGTAGATGTTCCTTCAATTAGTAAATCCACATATTATGTTTCATTTATTGATTATTATAGTAGAAGGACATGGGTATATTTTTTAAAGAGTAAATATGAAGTTTTTAGTCGATTTAAAGAATTTAAAGCAATGGTTGAGTTGTAGAATGGAAAGTAAATAAAATATTTGAGGAATGATAATGGCAGTGAATTTTGCTTTAATGATTTTGATAGATTGTAAAGATCGTGGTCTTCATAGATAAAATACAACTCTGTATTATCCAAAACATAATGGAATTGCGGAAATAATTTGGACACTGATGGAGATGGCTAGGAGTATGTTGAGTGGTACTGGTCTAGAATAAAAGGTTTTGGGCTAAACCTCTTGCCATTGCTTGTTACCTAATTAACGAGTCTCCTACATTAGCTATTGTTGATAAGACACCTATAGAGGCATGGTTAGGTCACAAGCTTTCATTAAGACATCTTAGAGTTTTTTGGTTGCAAGGCATATGCAATGTGCTAAAGGAGAAGCATACAAAGTTGGAGAAAAAGGTTGTGAAATGTATATTAATCAGATATAGTTATGGTCTGAAAGGATACAAGCTTTGGGATCTTGTTGCGCATAAGGAAATATATAGTAGAATTGTTACTTTTAGAGAAACTAATCCTTAATCTATTATATTACAAGAAGAATAGAGTAAATAGGAGATTGGATTCAATTTCCTTCTACACCTGAGAAAGTTGAATCAAATCCCATGGATAGACAAGAAGCTGAGGGGAGCTTATCTAGCTCTGAATCTTTAGAAGAGGATGAGGAACATCATAATCAACTTGTTTGTAGGTCTACAAGGCATAGAAAACCACCTGAAAGGTATTCACCTAATGATTGGAGATGTATTTTTTCTTTAATACTAACATGGATGAAGCCAAATTGGTAGAAGAGGCATTAGGTATGAATGATGCAGAATCCTAGATGATTTTTACGGATGAAGAAATGATATCTTTGAAAAAGAATGATACATGGTCTCTTGTACCATTTCATGAAGGATGAAAACCTATTGGTTGTAAATGGGTGTTCAAGAAAAATATTGGTTCAAATGGAGGTATTTAGAAGTACAAAGCAAGGTTGGTTGTGAAAGGTTACTCTCAATTTGAGGGCGTTGATTATGGTGAGCTATTATCTCCAGTTGCAAAAATGACATCCATTAGATTTGTGCTTTCTATTGTTGTTGCTTATGATTTAGAGTTTGAGAAAATGGATGTGAAAACTACTTTCCTTCATGGTGACTTGGAGGAGGATATTTATATGACACAACTAGAGAACTAAATGGTGAAAGGTAAAATTAAATTGGTTTGCAAATTGAAAAAATATTTGTATGGCCTAAAATAGAGTCCAAGGATGCGGTACAAAAAAACTGAGATTTGAGCATTCTAAATCTAATCATTGTGTTTATATAAAAATAATGGTGATTTTTTCCTATATATTGTATTATATGTTGATGATATGTTATTTATTGGTAAAGAAAAAGGTATGATTTCAAAACTGAACTCTCAACTTGCAGCTAAATTTGAAATGTATCTTGGTGCAGGTAGAAATATTCTTTGGATGGAAATTAGAAGGGATAGAGAGAACAAAAAGCTATAGCGTGGCCAAAGTAAGCATGTTAATTCAATTTTACAGAGGTTTAATATGCAGGATTATAGACCATTATGTGTTCCTTTTTTCAGTTGGAACAACGATATCTCTTTCAAATTGTCTAACATCTCCATCAGAGATGGAAGAAATGAGAAGAGTTCCTTAGCAAAGTGCATTTATAAGTTTGATGTACATGTTATGGCTTGTACTAGACCAAAAATTGCCCAAGCAGTGGGAGTTCTTTCTAGATATGTGTCTAATCATGGTAGAGTATTCCTTGTGTTAAAAGAGTCTTTAGATATTTGTCTGGTACCTTTGAGTATTCCTTGTGTTATCATAGTAATTTGAATGAAGATGATATTTCCCTTGATATTCATGGTTATTTGGATTCAAACTGGGTAGGTGATGTTGATGGAAAATGATCCACCAGTGCTTGTGTTTACTTTATTTGGTTGTGCAATTAGTTGGATGAGTAAGTGATAGGTTGTGGTTGCTTTGTCCACTACTTAAGTTGAGTATATGGTAGCTACTCATGCTTGTAAAGAAGCCATTTGGCTTAAGAGACTGTGTTCAGATATTGGAATAAAAAAAGGGTGCATTGACAGTTTATTGTGATAGTTAGAGTGTGATTTGTCTAGCTAAGAACCTAACATTTTATGCTAGGACCAAGCACATTGATGTACAATATCATTTTGTTACAGATATGGTAGAAGATGATAGGGTGAAGTTGGTTAAGGTAGAGACTTCGATGATTTTTTTTGTTCTTTAACTAAGCTTGTGAGCACAAAGAAGTTAAAATGGTGTTCAAATACTATGGGCCTTTTGGCCCCTAGCAATTAAAAGATGATGTTTACACCATCTCATTTCTCTTGAAAGGTGTTCGAAAAGTGGGAGATTTGTTGGGAAAATATGTCTCAACTTTACAATTATATAAGGTTTATTGCTAGTATGATATATATCCTAGTTACACTAATAAGTGTAATATACAATGGGAGAATGAGGTGGAGTGGGATCCATGTTAACATTTTTTTGTTAACAAAAACTCTTAAATGGTTGACGTACATTAAATTATTGATATATTATAAATATGGAATGCTCATTATTAGGTCTTAGATCTGATGGTACTACAGTGGTTGTTGATGGTATGATAGTAAGGAAGAATTTTATGAAAGTGAAGTTGGATGTTCAGGGAACATCCCCATGTGATTCTCATGTTGCTAATTGGCTACTTTGGTGTTGCATTATATCTTGAGTGGCTATTTGGGTTATTTATGGATATCTACCTAATAGGGCTCATTCCTTTGCTTGGGTCATGTGTTTGGGGGCTGCACCAATAATGGAAGATGTATCATGATAGATTTGGGTCCTGACCTATCTTGTCTAAGACCACATCAAGTAAATTCAATTGAAAGAGTGTTTTTGGGTCGGCTAGATATGTGCTTCAATATTTCATCCACACATTTCCTTGATGCCAACTTAGGTTGATGTGTGCTTGCATGTAAAACATTTTGGATCACATTGAAAGAAGTGTTAAGATTATTTTTGGTCCTCTATATCCTTGGGATATGACCGCATTATGCTTTGGTGGTCGACTAGTTGAGTTCATTGTTTATAATCTTCCTGGGAAAAGTGTTGCGGTGGATATAAATGTAAGACCATTTCGAATGCAAAAAGATGGAGAAGTGTATAGACACGAAAAAAGTGTGAGCACAAGATGTATTGAATATCCAAGAAAGATAGTGCTAGATATCATGAAAGGAAATATCAATTGAGCTTGAACACCTCAATCAATAGAGTGTTGTGTTGGCAATATTTGTAATTATCTTATAAATATTTTGTATATTTCTTTGAGATAGTGAATCTCATTAGGTCCTCTGCATCTTTCTCATGGAGTTGGTTGGTACTTTAGTGTTGCAAGTCCTTTTGTATCTTTCTCTAAGGAAGTGAGCCTTCTTGTAAGTCTTTTGGTAGTGAGCCTTATATTGTGAGTTAACTCTCACCGTGGTTCTTCCCTCATTGGATTTTCCACATAAATCTGGTGTCTCATTTTGCATGTGTGTGTTCTCCTTTTCTTTTTCTTTGTGTTGATCTTATTACTACTATATATTTTATTGGTAAATTTTGTTGAAGGTGTTAAAGATTCAAATTGCTACATTCTTCTTTGTTATTTCTCTGCTTAGAGTTTTATCTTTATCCACTAAAGGAGTTTGAGTTGTGCTGAAAGTTTTAAGTTCCAAAAGGGGTTAAGTTTTGTGTAGACTTATTCACCCCCCTTCTCAATCTCCAGAAGAGTTCAACACTTTTTTAATAAATGATTGACTGTTATCATGAATAAAAGTAGAAGGTAATCTAAACTGAGATATTATGTTGTCTTGGAGAAATCAATAAATTAATTTAGCGGTAGTAGAATGGAGTATAATAGCTTTAACCCACTTTATGATACAATTAGTAGCTATCACATGATGAAATTGCAACCTTTAGAAGATGATGGCAATAATTTACCAATAATATCCAAACCCCATATGGAAAATGGCCAAGGTGAAACTTGGGCATGAAGTTCATATGCTAGAGGTCCAATTAAGTTATTGCATTGTTGGAATTGCTACAATTTCTTAACAAAAGCAATGAAATCTTGATTTGTCATCTACTATTAATATCACATTCATTTTTTTTAACTAAGGATCGACCACCATAGTTTGTATGGGATTTTTAGAGGTAAAGGAGTATTTCTGACTTAGTTAAGCAATATAATAAAATGTCATTATACGATTTGCAACAAAGAATATTATAAATTATGATATTATACATTGTAAGCATTCAAATACAAATACAAGTGGATTAAGAAGGGTTGAGAGGAACTAAACCATATTTTAAGTAATATAATGTGTAAATACCATTCACCAAAGTATAGCTTAGTGCAATGGAGACTATTTAGATTGGAGCTATTGACAATAGTGAGTGAACAAAGAAAATAAATCAAAAAGTGATAATAATTTGTTATGCCATCAATGGGTACAACGCAAGTTGCCCTAGCCATTGCATCCACGTGATGATTCTCTACACAAGACAATGTCAATAGTAACTGAAGATAATTTATTTAATAAAGATAAGGCTAAATCATGATGTTGAGAGAGTTATCCTCTTTATCTTAATACAAACTTGTCATTTAGTTTTTTATTAGTTGGGAATCACCATAAATTTGAGTATATTTTATACTTAGCATGACAAAGTGGCAAGTAAGAAAACACCAAAGGATTTTTACTCAACTATTTTATTTATGCATGGTAAATTCAAATGGAAGGATAGGGGAATTAGCTTATTGGAGAGGGGAATTAAGATCACTCTCAATACAAAGCTAGTTCAACATCTTGATCCATTAAATAAAATTTCCCATTCATGATTATTGTTTAAAGAGGGAATATGTTCATCAAGAAATGAATCTATATTAGGAAGAAATACAATGAAGGGCATTAACTAACTATTTATCCACAACTTGTCCCTTTATATAGTTTGAGAGATAAAATTAGGTTCAAACTCAATTAACAACACAACCAATCTTCCTAAAATATCAATTTTAGAGTAAATGTTTAAGAGGATCAAACTTGATAATGACACAGGTTTCTACATAAAGAAGATAATGTCTTAGCATTAGCATTGCAAGTACAAGAGTAAGACATTATTTCTCCAATATAGAATATGTAGTTTCATAATCAATTAGAATGTAATTGTTGTAATAGACAACCCATTCTTTGCCTTTATAAACATGTTAGGACAATAAGGATACTAAGGAATGAGATGAAGCAGATGTATAAAGAATAAAATGTACAACTAGTATCAAAATACTAGGATTGGAAAAATATTTTTTAATACTATTAAAATACTTTTGACAATACTCATCCCATTGAAATTAAACATCCCTTTTTAGAAGATGTGTAAAAGGGAGGGTATGATCAAACAATTGAGAGATAAATCATCTTATGGGTAGATCTTCCTTTGAAGCCTACAAAGGCAAGAAATGATGTTAGGAGGAGACATATTTATAAGAATGTCTATATTATTTGTGTAAATCTCAATTCTATAGTGAGAAACTATAAATCTAAAAAAATTTCCAATATCAACACCAAAGACACACTCAAGATGATTTAGTCTTATTTTGTAGAGTTAAAGTCATTAGAATATAAGATAAATATTATGAACTCTATATTAACACATTATGGTATGTTGAACCTGGATTATTTAAACCAAATGATATGAGTTAATAACAAAAGGTACCCAACGTGTAGTCAAAGCTAGTTTGAAATAATCCTTAGGTTTAATAAGGATTTTATTTTAACATTATAAGTAATCCATAATTGAGAGCAATGCATGACATGTTGTCAAGTCCATGATCATATCAATATTAGGAAGAGGAAAGCCATCTTTGAGAGGCTATATTTTGATCTCAAAAAATGATGCATACATAAATGAAATGTGGGAAAAGGGATCCCCAAGGGTTCTAAATGTGTGTATAGAACTTATAGGAATCTTAATAGTGGCCTTTCCCTAGGGATTTCATTAGGAAAAAGATCAAAAGGTGTAAATATTGACTTTCAACCTGGATCTCAGTCCTTAGGACAATAGGAAAGATCTGAAACTAAACTGAAATGATTTGAAGAACTCAAAATAAATGAACTATACAACTTAATACATAAAATATAGATTCTTGAAAATACATAAACAAAAATGACAGTTTGTAGGCAAACTCGAGAAGGGTCTAATGGCATGTACCTATCACCGAGATTTGATTCTTAGGTGTGCTAAGGGGTTGGTTCACCCATGGGTGAATGGGTCTCAATTAGGGATTCCAAAATAACTTTTCATAGTCCTCTGATGTTGGATCTTAGCTTCTGTTTGACACAGGCTCCACTGTCGGAGTGACAAAAACAAATCCTACAACTTAGTTTCCATGGCTTGATAATAATGATGACAAGTTGTACAACAATGCAAAATTTCTCCTTTAAGATCTCTTCAAATTTTAATCAACCTGTAACCTTCACATACACAAAGAGTGAATTTTTTTTTTGTTTTTTTGTATGAGGGTTTACCTTAGTCAAACCCCTATTTAGTAATTACACCTTGATAGAAAGATAATAAAAAAGGGACAAAAATGATGAATGAGCAATGCTTGGTACAACTCACCACCCTTCAATTACTATCTTAAAGTACTAAATACAAATACATCACTTCAAGAATGTTGGATCTTGCTTGATTGATTGGCTTGATTGATTGCTTGAGTGATTGGATGCATGAAGACATACAATGCTTGTTAGACTTCATAACATGAACACACATGACTTTTACATGATGTTAGGATCTTGATTGTTACTAAAAATGACTGATAATTCTGCTCTTAAATGCTCTTGACAATAATATTTTCTCATAGGATTGCTTCATAAAGTGTGTTAGATTTCAAATGATAAAATGACTATGTATTTATAGGTGTTTATCCAAGTTCCTAAAAATTAGATTCCAAAAGTCAACACTTACAATTTGAATTTGGATCATTAAAATATGACCAAAAAGATATTTTAAAATGGGTGTTGGCCCATAAAGGGGACCCATTCACCCATGGGTGAATGGGTTGTGGCCTAAATTTCTAGGACACTAATATTCCAAGGAGATTTAATTATTGATTGCATTTATTTAATGTTGTTTCCCCTTTCAAAAAATGAAAGAAATAAGGCTTCAGAATGCATAATTTGGAAAATTAGAATCTTAATTAAGTCCAATAAATTAAGGGACCCAAACATAGTGTGAAGTTTTAAATGTATGCAATTTCCTACACTATAATAAATATGACCATCAAATTTGACAATGATAATTATATTCAATATCCAAGGTGAATAGCCAATAGGATAGATAAAACTAACTGTTAAAAGATTTTTTTTATCTCAATCTTGACCATTAAAGCAACCTTAGGATGCATCTTTCAATTTTATTGTTTAATCGACTAGGAATCATAATATAACACAATGTTATGGACCACTATGTAAGGGTCAATACCATGAGCATTTCCACATATTACTAGGTGAAGGTATCTAGAAATAAATGTAAGAGATCCATAAGTGATGCATGCTCCTTAGGAGAAAGACATTTCTCAATCTAGATTACTGTATATATAAAAGAAGGATCCATAAGGACATCAATAGTATCTCCAATAATAAGTGTACTGAGGTCCTAAGGATTAGGGTTTTGAAAATCTATGTCAATGTTACAAAGTGAATTTGATTCATTTTTATGCACGAAATATTCCCCAAAGTATGTCTGAGGATTTAAACAATAAAAAAATCAATAGTCAAAAGGTTATATGTTTGATTCACTTTAGGTTTGTCAAAATGTATATAATAGGGGAAATTTTGGTTCTATCAAAATATCCTTATTTAATAACCAAACTCCTATTCTACTTCAAATAAAATAGAATCTTTATATTCATCTATTGAAATAAAATATTTACTACACAATAGCAGACAAGATACTTAAACTAAAATCATGACCTACTTTTTTACTAGATAAACTCTTAAATAAAACTAGAAAACATTTATTCTTAGAAAATATAGAGAATACTAAAACTTAATTACATTGCAGAATGGAAAATAAACTTAAGAGGAAATTGGAGATAAAATCTATGAATCTTTTTGTCTAGGATGTCAACACATCACATAGATGTCTTCACATCATGCTTTCATCCTTCACCAATCACTCTCGAATATCCTAAAATATATATAAATCAAATTGTACATCACTCCAAAATTCAAATACAATGAAATATATATATATATATTTTTTTGGGGGGGGGGGGTTAGGGTTTGCCTCAATCAGACCCCTATTGGTCACTTGATCTCCACAAACAACCAAAATAAAAATGATTATTAAAAAATGCTTTTAAATCTTAAGTGCAAATTAAGGATTAAAAGAAAATGATAAAATGAAGTATTTGATAATGGTGTTAACCCTAGTCTATAGGGAGAACCACCATTGCATGCAAGTAAAATAATAATAGTAGATTTTCTTACTTCTATACCAAAGAGATTGTCTCTCACATTCAAGGGTTCAATATAATAGATCAACACAATAAGAATGTTACCAACATTAAAACCTAATCCTAATGAATATGATAAATATAACAATCAATGCCCTTCCTTAAGAAGATCAAGTTTCCAAAGAAGAGAAACAAATGGTATGCTAACAAAGCACTAGATGAGATGAAGATAATAATAAATATTTTGCTAAAGTTTTTGAGGATATCAAATGGAGAGCTTGTTGAAAAAAAGAATGTGTCAAGATCCTTTGAAAATGACAAGGCCTTAAGTTTTATTTGCGTAGATAAGAGAGAGAGAGATGTTAATTTCTCATTGGGTGTTACAACATGCACTATAAACATGCCACACAAAAAATATTATTTTGACTCTCAATAATTTTTGGTATACCAACACATCACACAAATTTCTATATCTCACACTGTTGTTCGAAATAATTTTATTGAATTGTCACTTATGTTCTCAAAATGTGTTATACTCTTTAAATGTTGAGGACCATCTTTCTTATGGAAATATCAAAATCTATTGTTAACGATGAAGCAAAGGTGAGTTCAAAATATGATGTGAAATTGTGCAAGTACATAATTTTTGACACTACAAACCATACTTAGACAAGTTTTACAAGGTTAAGGACCAAATTATCAGGATCAAGTGGAAATATATGCTAGGATGATGAAGTTTGATAACCCTATAAGAACAAATAGGAAGGTTGGTATTGGAAGGATGGTATATTATGTTAGATAACCTAAAATTCCAAAACTTTTATAATATACAAAATAAGAAAATAATTTGGACACAACTCCAACCCATAGAAAATTTGGAACATTTTTACAAACTTTGACTCCTTATGGACACATGGGGACAACACAAGGAAGATTTAGGGAAAATTATTGACAAAGGAAAATCCCACTTATATCATTTCAAATATATTATAAAGGACGGGACAACAAAAAGTCACCATATTATATGAAGAAAAAAAGCCAAATTTTCAAATTTTAGGCTAGCGTAGCTAGGCTCTAACATCCATATCCAAAACTTTAAAGCAACTCTTATAACATCACACATGGGTCCTTTCCCCCTCCTTTTTTGATTATTAAGTATTAAGTAACAAGAAGTTTTATAATATACACAAAAATAAATGTTCAAAAATATTTGGTCAAATATTTGGTGATGATCCCATGCATCTTATTGGTTGCATAGGGTTAGATCACAGTGATGTCCTCAAAATAAAAATGAGAATAAAATAAAAAAAATACAATCCTAACAAGCGTAATTCAAATTCATATGAAATAAACTCAAATTCTTGATAAAATTAAAGCATTTTCTCTACCAAACTTTAAGTGTTCAATCTCATTTATGTTCCTTTCTTTTATCTAACATATGTTATTATAGAAAATAAAATCTTCAATGATAGGATTCCTTATTTCCCTTTCCCTTAAGTATTCATGGCCTAAGCAAGCACATTTATTTTAGTATATACTCTCCATCCCTTTCATATCAAAATATCAACATATGATTGACTACTCCCCTCCTCATCTTTCAAAATCCGTGTGCATCATTATAAAATACTTGAGAAATCTGTCAAAAAGAATAACCAATCTCATCCATGTGAAATCTACTTTATCCCACTTACCATATATATACACACTACCACATTGTTCCTTTCTTGTTCCCATATAACATGTCTAGCCATATAATGAAGGAATTTATTATATGAGCATATTGTATTTTCTTTTTTGCCTTCATATTTTCTCATTTAAATTTATTTAAATTTTTTTAGTCTTCAATTTTCTTTGTTGTGTTCTATTGATCATTGTTGTTTCTTTCCTCAAGTATTCTTTTATTTTTCATATTTTCCATAGCTTGTCTTATATTTTTTATTTTATTTTTATTTATGAATTGTTTCTTTCCTCTATTTGTATTAAATACCCAAGGATGATTTTACATTAAATACCCTTGATAAAAATATTGTGAGAAACAAGCTCACAATTAGGGCTATACAAACAAATAATTCAAGTACCTAATTTGGCACACTCAATATTAAAGAATTAATTATTCATCCTTATACACCGTACCCTTCTAATAAATAAGATATTCCTTGTATTCACTATGCCAAGTCCCCTTGCATATATGTGACTCCAAGATTTATAGATTTCCTCTTGCTAATTTTTGGGTATTTTCTTTCTTCAGCCAAGAACTCTCACTAGCCACACACCCTTAGGAACCTCATATGCATGATATAAATACAAATTAAATTCATTAAATATTGATGAGATTTTTCTACCCTTCTAGTATCTTGATCTTATGAATGTTCTCATAAAAATATGAACTATACAACATGAACATACCTTCTTATTCTTTAGGTTTTTGTATGTTCCTTTATGGAACAACTCCTTTCTCATATATTCTATGGAAGACTCCTCCAAGTAATATTTCTCTCTTTAATTCTTTTCTATGTGTAACTTATACCTTGTGTTCCTCTCCTCCAATTGCTTCTTGACTTCATGCACTTATGCATGAAGCTATTTCCCATAATTCTCGACTTTTATGGTCATGCATATTTCATATATAATTCCACTCCCAATGGATCTATGATACTTCATAATTTCATCCCACGCATCAAGATAAATGGCGTGTTACCTAATGATTTGTTTGAACTAATTTATTATTTATAAAATATACTTTCACCAACATGCAATCCCATTGTATAGGCTTCTTTCCTACGACACTTAAAAAAGTCCAAAGGCATCAATTGGAAAATTTTCTTGATCTATCCATTTGTAGATAAAATTCGTACATATAATTCAATTTCATGCCCAATTTATTCTATGAGGATCATTAAAATGGCTAAGGTGATTTATGTAATGATCAAATGTTTTGTGCAACAACTTATGCAATCAAACTATATACTTGAAGAATGAATTATCTATTTTAAATGTGTCATTTTACTTCCAATAGGGAATGAAGTGTAGTAATTTACAAACTATGTCCACCACTACAAAAATAGAGTTATTGAAACCCCAATTACATGAAAGTCCAAGAAAAAAACCATGAATGATGTCTCCCATGATCTATCTAGTATGTAAACTAGATTAACAATCCAATGTTTTATGTCATTCCTTTTGTTGTTAGGTACATATTACACCTTTAAATAAAACTCATGATTATAAGCTAATTGAAAAGTGTATTGACTGACAAGTCTTGCCTCTAAAATCAAATTCTTCCCAATAGACATAGATGGCTCTATGAGCCCTATTCTCAAAGAATGGACATGAAGCCTTATCCCCAACATATTGGATCTAATCAAAAATAAAATATGCATGATTTCTGGTTAGTTCGATGTCATTTTAAGTGAACAATGATAAAAATAGGGGTATTTAGTGGAAAACCCAATCATAGATCGACTTGATCTCCTTTGTGTAATAGAATAAACTTATAGACATCATGATAAAGATTGGTTCCTATACATGAAAAAATGTAGCCAAATATTCTATAATAAATACTAATTATTAGATAAATTTATATTATCCTAAACATGGTTGTATCTTGATATCATTAGATAAAATAAATTATTCCATGTTCTAGCTCTAATCATTTTCATCTCCAAATTTTGGATGATTCCTAAATCTTAAATGTCCAATCAAATTTGAAAATATGAAATTTTATGATGAATCCTTTTTTAATAAGTTAAAGGATTAGTGTTTTATATTTATTAAAGTGAAAAGCATGAAAATTTACTCAATAAAAAAAAAAAATTACTCCTTGTGTTGAATTGGAAGAGTTGACTAGTTACATCATCGTGATAATTTGAATGAGGTTAGATATTTCTATTCCATCTACAACTAGGAATTGTATTCCATAGAGAAATATTTATGTAAGTAGAGGAATTATTTCCCACCAAAGGAGTGTCCATTGTACAAAAATCACTAGGCATTAAAGTTCATGAATATCCAACCAAGTCTCAATCGAAGGCACATGAGGAACATATATTATCTATAGGGTTACTCTTTTTCATTGAAACATCATGTCAGAAAGATCATCAAAGTTACAACTAACTTAAGTAGAGGCAAAGAACTTTTTTGATTGATAGTTAAAATAATGGGCATAAAAATGATGAAGGGTATGTATGGTTTAGATCTATATTTGTGGATACATGGAATAGGTGCATATAGCCTTGGGCTAGATATAGAGGTGTTTATGATTACTTTAAAAGAGAGGGATACTTGTGTAGGAGGTAAAAAATATTCATATTTTGAATTTAACAAGGGAGAATCTCATCAAATATTTGAATGGAGGTGGATTTAGAGGACACTTTGACATAAATAAAATATGGATCATGTCGGAGGAGAGGTATCATTGGCCAAGTTCACATATATGTGTGTTGAATATTTTTTCCTCTTAAAACCTAGGAAATAGGGTTCCACCTTTTGGGAGATGGAACTAAGGATATAGGCCTATGTCACCTAGTTTCAATCAAGGAAACCCCAGAGATCTCAATCCACTGATGGAGTAAGGGAAAGATATCTACTAAAGGCTATCTTAGGCTGTGATTAAAGACAATGAGAGGGTTCACCACCAAGCTAGGGATTGGAAAGATAAGAAATGTAAATAACATGCAAAACCTAACTAAATGACCTAGATAATGAAACTGAAATGCAGAATAACAAATTGAGAATGAGCAAAGGTGCACCTGGAAGAAGGATGAGGTCAAAACAAGCTTCAAAACCATGAAATCCTGATCTTTAATGCCCATTGGGACTCATACGCCAGTTTGGGCGATTTAGTCCCAAACTAAGGTTTCTGTGCAAAAACTGGAATCTATCAATGTGAAAACACATTACAATGCTAGATCAAGACAACATTAGGTTCATTTTAATATTAATCATCCCTAGATTAAGTATGAAAATGTAGAGGGATACATTTTTCTACAATACACCTCTAAATGAAATGACATATAATCCTTTTGAAGCATCATTTGCCTTGAAAAAATCCCCTTTCCATTTTTACTATTGCTATATTAATCATTTTGTTTCAACAAATTCAATATTGGTTACTTATAAATGTATATTATCAAAACTTTGAAGACCTAGTTGATGCTTGATTAAGCATATTTTGTTGAGGGTCTCTAGGCTCCTAACATTCTAGGAAATGATTCTTATTACGACAGTGGGGGGAGTTTCATTGCCTTTGGTATTGCAATATTAAATTTGATAATAGATTGTGATCTTTATTTGATCTCCTCAATGGTGAATTCATTTTTCATCCTTCTTCCTTTCTGATCTTTTTACTTATGTGATTCATGTTTATAAATTGTATGGAATTTTATTGTTATCATCTTATTTTCCAATTTATGGAGAGGAGAACCTCACCTTACGATGATTATGTTTTAATGAAAGGGTCCTCAATTATGAGTTCTTGAATCCTAATTAAAGACCATATTTTTTTCTAAGATTATAAGAAAGAGAGCATCCATGCAATAAAAAATAAGGCATGGATGGTTGTTGTACTATGAAGAGAAGAATTTAGGAAAAGAAAATTAGTTCTCTCTAAGGGACACCCTTGATTATCATATCTCTTTGTAAATTGAAGGGGCATTTCACTAGGTAGAAAAATTTCAATAGAAATTTGATTCAAAAATTATCTCCGTAATTTTCTTTGATCTAATTTGCTATCCCCTTCTTAACTAATCATATGCAATTGAATTTATTGATATATGCCATCTAGTCAAGGGATGATTTTTCCTTTCTAGTATAAATTGTTGAATTGAAACCTTAAGTGTTGTGGCACTTTTCTCATCATTATTTGAGATTAGAGTAGATTTATTTATAGTTGGTACATTATGTTGAGGGATGTAACACCCCTCCGTTTTGCTTTCTGGACTGGACAGTATGTCCTTGTTTTTCTTTGATTTATGTTTCTGGATATTCAGATACTATATCTTGTGTGTGTGTTATTTGATCGCTATTTATAGAGCGATGAACTATTTGATGTGATGTGGTTTATCTGATGTTTTATTTTACATGCTTTAATTGGAGTAATGATGTAGTAGATAGAACATGCGTTTTATCTGAGATTATTGAATAAGATGGATATGTCAGTTTTGATGAGTGTATTGGTGAAGGGGACGGGTTCGCATCACTCGCTTGCGAGCGCCCTACGATTCTATGATTTTCTCTTCACGGTGTGTGTTTTATGCTATTTAAATATATATGATGTTGGTTACTTGGTTTTCAGGTTTGTAGGTACATGACATCAACTCCACCTGGTTTCAGAGGTTTGAGCGTGTCGATCCAATGGTTAAGTTGAACGGGAGATAGTAGCTAGATAACTTGTGTCAAGTCTACACCCTAGCCATAGTGTGTCGCCAGTCGTATGTGTCGAGTTGTTGTTTGCCATGTTTTAATGTTATTTAATTCTGAAGGGATTTTTGATTTGGAAATAAACATTTAGAATTATTGCATTAAATTATGCTGATGGTTATTTAATTTAAAATTGAAATTGTGGATATAAGTTTATATTTAAATTAATTAATTTAATTAATTTAATTTAATCCATGGGGATGAATTTAGTTATTAAATAATTTAATTAATTAATTAATGGGATGTTAAGTAAATTAAAAGAAAGAAAATAATTTAATTCATTTTGGAATTTTATTTCAATTAAGTGGGAATTAAATTAGAATTTGGAATTAATTTATTTTTTAGAATTATTAAATTAAATTAATATTAGATTTGGTTGTTGAAGATATTTTCAATTATGCGAGCATGTGAGAATTGAATTTATAAAAGAATTTGTTGCTAATTCATTCACGGGAGAGAATTTTGGGGAAATTGAAAAGAAAGAGGAAAGTTTATTCACGGGAGTGGGAGGATATTTTTGGAAGGAGAAAAATATATTTTTTAGAGGAAGATTTTTGAAAAATACACAGAGGATTGTTTTGGGGAAATTCTTGGCCGTAGAATTGCATTGGTGTTATTCTGGTAAATATTGTTTTGTTTGTGGATTGCTTTCTTGGTTGGAATCACTGGATTGTTGGATAGAAGCTATGGAAGCTTTGGAGGAGGCTCTGCATCAAATTTCCATTTCCTGAAGCTTCTTGACTCAGGTTTTCTTCTGTGGTTTTTGTATTGTTCTTGGTTTGCTTTTAAAATTGTAGTGATTAGATATTTGTTTGTTAAATCTATTTAGGAAAAGAATTTGTTATTAGGAGGAAATTAAATAAATAAATTTATAGCTTATGTTGTTCCTGTGAAATTTCTTTTGGGAAATTGTGAAACCTCTGTAGAATTGAATTTAATTGAGGAAATTGTGAGTTTTTGTTATTAAATTGAACTTAGAGGTTGAACAACACATTTGGATTTGTTTTAGAAAATTTAAACCTCTGTACAAAATTAATTTATTTATTAAACCTCTGTAGAAATTGCGGTGGAGAAAACTAAAGGATTTGAAAGCTTTTGGATATAACCTAAATCCCTCTTAGTTTCCTTGTTCTTTTATTTGTTTATGAATTTGAGGAAATATATATATATATATATATACATATATTATATTAGGTGATTTATTAAAAAATGATATCTGTATATACGAATCTCCGTACAACGAAATTCCTTTGTAAGGCGAATTCATTTTATGTTTGCGGAAAGTGAATTTTCGTTCGCTGTTTTTTTATTGTTTGAAATCAAACTGAGATTAAACGCGGGAAGGCACGGGGAGGATCTACCTCCCCACAACCGCGCCCATATGGGAGCGATTGTGTGGAGGGAGACCCCCTCCACAACCCCCTCAATAGCTGTCGCCCAATGCGTTTGGGAGAGGGTCGGCTGGGTTTATTCCGCCGCCCCTCCCCCAAATACATTGGGGTTTGAATGTGCCATTGTTAATAAGGGACATCGATTATGAAACCAGTCCGCGCCTTAGTTTGCTTTCAGATTTTATTTACTCTTTTAATTTTTGTTTTAAATATATTTAATATATATACATTGTTTATAATATGAATACAATATGTATATTATACATAAAATATATATACTTATGTTGTATATATATGTATCGTGTATATAAATATGCATATATTACAGATTATTATATATGTCTATGCTTTGGATTTGTTGAGTTGATAAATATGAGGAATTATTTTAAAAGAAGTTAATTAGTATATTTCAATAAATATATATTTATTTAAATACAATTATTCTAAAAATAATTGCATGTGTAAATGTTTAAGTTGGAAATTGAAAGAAATATAGGATTTGGTTAGAAAATGGAAAGGGTTTACTTGCATAGATTTATGTTGTTTTTAAAAGTAAATTTAGGAATTGATTATATTGATGAGGCAATTATTTATTTTAATTTATTAGGGCAATTATATTATTGTGAATGGAATATAAAAGAAATATGGATTTAAAATATCCAAAATAGTAATTTCCTCGTTATTGCCGTAAATGTTTTACTTTCTTTGTATTTTGTAAAGGGATGTAAGTTTATATTGTTTAAGACTTCCTATAATGGAAATAGAAAAGGGTTATATGATAATTTGAGTTAATCCAGTTATTGTGTCTTTGATTTTGTCAATGTTACCTATTGCTTGAGGATGGATTTAGGAAAACCTTATATTAGATTTGAATTATGACTTTGAATGCTTTTTGGTAACTTTTTCATCAAGTTGTATTTTGGGAAATGGGATTAAGTGATAGTCCAATATTGTAAGTCTTCCAAAAGATTTTAGAGGATGAGGGTTGTCGATTTTTTATGTCAACCAGTTATTTTTCCTTGGGTAGTGCATGGTGTCTTTTCAGTAATTTACCCGGTTTCCATGAACAAGGTTGTTTTGTGCCTCCTGTGAAAGGAGTGGACTATGTGCTTGTTGCCTCCAAGATATTTGGAGTGAGTTCTATTATTTGTTTCCTCCCTAAGTTGGAGTGGTTATGATACCTAGGTTGTATGCACTTGTGATTCCCTTGGTGATTAGTTTGTTATGTGTTGTCAAGTAGAAGAGTGGATTCCATTAAGGGTCGGAGCCCAAAGAGGTAAGACAAGGTAACCTTTGGAAGTAGTTTAATTAAGTGATAACTAAATTATTGTACTAATATGATTAGGATGCATTTCACACTGATCAAGATAATTTAGGCCCACTCATAGACACAAGGGCTTGTTTAGACTTGGGATGAGTGGGAAGTCCTGAAATGGCATAGTCATCTATCTTGTCCTTACGAGAGGTATTTGATTCCGCATGAGTGAGCATGAGGGCTAGGGTTCGGTTGAGGTCACCAGGAAATCTGGAGCCTATGAAGAATGCCCAGAGGAGATCTCATGACTAACTATGCGATGACACTCTATCTAGGACAATAGTTCTTATTTGTTTTATGTGTACATGGTTCTCTGAACATACTTGATCAATTTTATGTTTGAAAATAATGTGACCTATGTCAGTGACGTGAAAGTTGTACTTGAGTTGTACTTGTGTTGAGCATTTATTTGATTATGTCAGTATGAGTCAACCTTTGGTTTGTGGTTGTAGATATTTGTCCATGTTACGTTGTTACTATCTCCTAGTATGGGGGGTGGGCCTTCGGGTACCACTTGGTTGGGTGGAACATGCACCATACACCATTGGGTCCCCATTTATCTTCAGTACTTGATAGCGAGACATCTAAATGGACAGCTTGTAGTTCTTGTGTTTAATTCAGGCTTTGTAATATTTCATTTTGCATAAGTTATTTATCCCTCTTATGTTTATGAGGTCGAATTCTGTAATTGTAACACATTTATACTATTGCTTCATTCTGAGAACAAATGATGTAACTATTTGATTAAAATGATTATGAAATTGTATCTTGGATGGTTATCTCATCATGTTATGTTATACATTCATGTTGATTTAATACTTATTGCTTAAAGTAATTTAATGCTATGGTTATATGTAAGATGTGTGTGTGGGTTTAAGTAATCCCAACCTTGTAGCCTTAGAGGTTGTTGTTAATTAGTAAGTGAATGTGTATGTTAATTACACTTTATAAAAAAAAATTTGGTTCGCTTAAGTCGTTAATTACAACTTCCTTTAAGGTTACTTGGCAGGCAAGGGATTCATTCCCTTTATTTTTATTTTTGTTCCTTTTCTACCCACCATCTTTGTTTCCTCTAATCTCCTCTGCCTTGATTTTTAATTCCCTCACAATTTGAAATTTGTTTTCTTTTGAATCTCCCTAGATATGGGATTCCCATTATTTTGGGCATTCACTCTTGTTGTGCCTATTGCAAGCTACACCTCTATATTTTTTCCCTTTATAGTATTCAATCCTTGTCTTGCTTCTTTTCTACCTTCTCTTTTATTATTGATCCCTATCATTATTCCCTTTGACATCTTGTTTACTACTTGTGCTTTTCCCTTTACCTTCTTTATAGTTCCCTCCTACTTGTATCTCTCCAATTTTATTTTATTTTGACATTTGCAAAAGTGTCCTTTCTCTCTCTTAAGGATGAATGCTTGATCATGCTCCAAAGATCTTTCCAACTCACATGCTTGCACTTTATTGCTTCTTGTCAAGCACTTGCCATCCTTGATATCTCCAACATTCATCATAAAAGTTTAAAATAAGATGGATTTATTAAATAACATTAAATTTGAATTATGTTTAATATTTAATATATTATAAATTTTTAATTATTTACAATAATATATTAAAATAAAATTTATTTTTAACACTCTAACATTATGTTTTTTATAATCTATAATATATATTTTAAAAATTGTTAAATGTATTTATAAAATATTCTTAAAAATTTGTTAAAAAACACTGAAATATATATTTATCATATTTTATAATTTATTTAACTAAAATATGGTAATTTTGTTACTTATGATTAAAAAACTATATATTTTCTTTTTAATGCATCATAACTTTGCGTTTCTATTTATCCTACGTGGAAATTTCAAATCACTCCTTTTTTTTACAGCAGCTTACTTGGCAAGTCCCTTACTTATAACTAAGGTTTCAAAGCCACATCATCAAATATGATGCCACATCAACATGTTTTTTGTCTCGGTGTCCAAAAAAGACCAAAAAAAAAAGTGAGACCAATACTCGTGCATTCACAACATGTTTTATTGAGCGCTAATGTGGAATCACATGACTAGTTACTTTTTAGATCAAAGGAATATATTTTGTTTAATTATAAATAGTCATCATCAACACTAACAACTTTAAAGTCACAACTATTGATCTAATATTTATAAAAATATTGAACATTATATAAACAACTACTATCACAACTATTGAAACATGCTCAAGTACAGATTATTGTCGGGTGGGGAACGGAACTATTTAACTCTGGAATGATGGTAGGAGGGCTGAGATGACTCGCCACTATAACCAGTAGTTATTCTAATGCCGACTTTATCAGTCTCGCCAATCTAAATACGGTGATGCAAGGACACGAACAGAGGGAGATATAAATTTTAATATTCAATTTTCTACCACCATTAGAATTATCTATTAGAAACGAGGAGGGAGGGGAGTACGGGGATTGCGTGTGGATTAAGATAGACATGCCTCTGAAAGCCACAACGCGCGGGAAAAATGTACGAGGAAGTAAGTGAGCAGAAAAATGTACGAGGAAGTAGGTGAGCAGTCATTAAAATGGACGCCAGGAGTGAGAAGAGGAGGTCAAGCTGTGTATCATTTTTTTTTTGCCAAACCGTTGCTCTCTTTCTTTCGGACAATCACGACTTAGTCAGATCGAATCTGCATATGTGGGAGTGAGGAGCTTAGGAAAATACAAAGGATTAGAAAATTGCAGTTCATTAGAGACGTTGACGGTACATACTGGGTGGAGCTGCCAGGATATGGAGAGTTTGCGGACTGTAAATCTCGCAGGAGCATGTCACATATCAGCTTGCCTTCAATCTTTAAATAGAGAGGTAATAATAGTTTCTAGATAATTGAGCTTATTAGTATGTAATATTAGTGTTTTGTGGTTGATTACATTGTAAACTTTGTGGCAGAAATTGCGATCCGAATGTATAATACGTTGGAGGACAGCCCCAGGCGTGGAGGCGATTGTGAAGTCTTTTACCTTTCCTGGTCTCACTTTGGTTGCGAGTGCATCAAATGGGAAACTGAAATGGTAAGGTGAGGTAACTTATCAATTTTTTTTCATTGATTGACGCTGGTTTGTACCTCCTTGATCTAGTGAATGATTATCCATTCGTGTCATAAATGGTAGACGACGAGAGTTCTCTCCTTTCCTACGCCTTTGCTAACATCAATACAACTCTCATCAGCATTCAAACTGTCCCAATACTGATCAACATGACGTGCATATTGAGTAAACGGAACAGCTGGACCTCTGAATGGAAACAGAGAGTTGCATAGTGCTTCATTTTTTCGTAAACCTGCCCTCTCCCATTCTTTCTTTGGATTCTTTATTGGAGCATCTGCTCGCTTGGCCTCTTGATGACACTTGAAATGTATAATATTGAAGTGACTGACAGTAGTATACACCCATTCCCCACGTTTATGGCTTCTTGTTCCAATGCCTAGACGTACGAGCTTACTAAATGAGTATGCACCGAACATGTTCGCGGGCCTTAAGCTATACCCCTCTCTACAGACCATACATGCAAGCCCTGCCTCCTCTTCTACTTATTCTAAACCTTCAATAACAGGTTGTGAAACAACTATTGTCTTACACCCATCGGTGTACTTAACTCAGTATGCTTGCATTGTACCTTGGTTATTAGTCACCAACGGAAGTATACAAGTATATAAATTTGATTGCGTACCCAAGTTAAAGAGCTCAAGTCCTAAGAAGAAGAGTATATGAAAATTAAATTACACCCCTTTATGTGAGCTTAGAGGCCTAGCTTGACTTGCATCCACCATGTGTGAATGTGTGTACAAGGATCTTACCAAAGGTGCTGGAGTACTTAGAGCACGAGATAAATGTGCAATGGCACTCTATGTAGAGTAGAATCATTTACTACATTGTAACATCTGTAGGGAGATTATTAAAACATTATGGACTTTCAATCTTTTTTTTATGCAATTTTAGAAAACAATCATTATTGAACATATGTTACAAACTAAAGCTTGAATAATGATATAAATCTTAGGGCAGGACCCCAAGACAAGAAATGGTCCAATGAGTTCAATTAATCTACAAATAATCATGTTGATATGATAAAGTTGTTATGGAATGCTTATTCTTTATTGTAATTATATCTTCTATATGTTTGAACAAGTTTACACTTTACATTATATTTTCCATACTGTGAAATATGTGTGAGCTCAGTGTTTATACATTGTATATTTTGTTCAGAAATTTTAATGAGAAAAATAAAATTATATAAAACTTTTAATTTATATAATTAAACTAGTGTAAAGCATATGAACTAATTGATTTTATTTATGGATATTAAAAAACAAAAGACATTGTTTTACCTCTTTGTTGGCTAAAAATCCTCTTTGAAATGCCCATTCACATAATAGATGAAACTTTGGTTGCTTCACTTGTTCACACATATAATATCAGAACTTAATGATCATTTAATATTTCATACATTATGTCAAAACAATAAATCAGTCTCAAGCCTTTAGCGAGCGTCATTCCAATTGAGCGTCATACAAGAGTGATTCATCACGTTCACGTGCAAATGCAAGAGATTAAATGAATCTAACGATAGACCATCCAAATTGTTACAAATGAGTGTATATGCCAAAATTTAAAATTGGTACTGAAGCTATATCATGCTGAGAAAGCTATATGAGAGAGTTACTAGTATGTTGCTGATGTAGAGGTTGATGCAGAGATTCTAGAAAAATACCCAAACACATAGCCAACAGTTTGAAGAAATACGTGTTGAGCAGATATCATTTCAACGTGGATGCAAGTCTGAAATCAGAAGTAGCAGTGAATATTAACCCCAAAACAGCCCAGAAAAGGCAGAGATTCAGCTGCTTTAACAAAAGACAATAGAAAAGAATCACAATGAATTGGGATTCAACTCTGCTGTCGATTTTTTATGCAAAATAACACATTTTTTTTTTTTTTTTTTATCAATCAACCAATAAAATTTATGAACAATTCTTATACAGCCCAACACATAAAATAAGAAAATTTAAGGACATCGTAAGTGATTCTTATGAAGGATTTGTCTTAGTCTCTTATGGAGGTTAGTAATGTATCCACAAGAACATAAGAAAGAAGGATTTTCTTAGATCTTATGTTATTACAGCAATGACCTTGATGATGATTCCCACCCATGAAAAAGAAGAAGATGAGGAGGAGATATCTGTTCGGCTCTACATGAATTAGATAACCTTTATTTAAGTAGAATAGTAGTACGGTTTGTTTCTTGATTGTATAACTTAGTGATTGACTTTATTATGAACTATATTTAATTAGAATAGTAGTACAATTTGTTTCTTGATTGTATAACTTAGTGATTGACTTTATTATAAACTATTAACTAGAAGAAGTTGTTAGGATGTAGCTGTTATCAAATAACCAAATTTAGTTATGGATAAAGTTTAGTTTTCTTTTAGAATAGTTCATGTCTTGTTTTAGAATTTTGCATTTGAAAGTGGGAATAAGAATTTTGTGTGATCATCTGATTTGAAGATCAAATCAATGAACTTTTCTTATTGTTATGTTCATGATTGTTGTTCAATTTTGGACATTTATTAGGACTTTTAAGTTAAAAATTAACAAGAGATAATATGAACTTTCTCTTGGTGATAAGATAAACACATACCAAAGATGGGTTGGTCTTATAGGGGCCAACAATTTAGTTGGTAGAGCACTCCAATAGCAAATGGAAGGTCATAGGTTTGAGTTCTTGTTGGTCCATGAAATCTGTAGTCATTGGGCTTTGGCATTGAAAGTAAGCATTGAAGGTAAGGATAAGACAACAATGAGATTAAATTGTAGGCTGTTGAGATTGTCAATTTTTAGCAAGCGATGGAGATTGGCAGTCTGACTAGTCGACTATCTAACCATTAACATTATCATTCTCCTCCTTAATGCTAATGTAGAAACACTTACTCTAATAAAAACATTTTTGAAAGGTATTTGTTAAACACGCCTATAGACTGATTATTGGTTTTCCTAAACTCTAATTCAACATGTCTTTTTGCCACAAGATTTTTGATGAAATAATGTTAGATATCGTAAAATTCTATTTTTCTATGTTTTTATTTATTTATCCTTAGGAATATGCACATAAGCAACATAGCCAAACACCTTTAGATGAGCAATAGATGGTGTAAAACTAGACCAAGCTTGTTCAAGAGTCATTCCATGAATTGCAATTGTGGGACTCCTATTCTTGTAAATAAATTGTAGTAGTGATTGCCTTTACCCAAAAGGATTTATCTAAATTCTTTTCTTTCATCACGCTTCTTGTCATTTGAACTATAGTTTTATATTTCCTCTTAGCAACTCCATTTTGTCGTGGAGTGTAGGAGGTGGTAAACTCTCTTTTCAAATCCCATATTCTCTAAAAATATATAAAAATACATTTGACCTATACTCGCCCACAGTATTTGATTTGATGACCTTAATGAATTGATCACTTTATTTTTCAACTAATTTTTAGTACTCAAGAACCCTATAAAAAACTTTTGATTTATCAATCAAATAAGAGATCCAAGTTTTACAAGAAAGATCATCAATGAAAGCGAGAAAATACTTGGATTTATTTAGTGAGATTTTCCATAGGACCACATAAATTAGTATAAATAGCTTCAAGTGGTTTTCTTGTCCTTCTAGATTGTAATCCAATCAAAAAAGTGTTTCTATGTTATTTTCCAAACAAACATTCTTCACAAATTTCCTAAACTTATTCTTAAGAAATGGCAATCCTTCAACCATATGTTTCTTCTTAAGCAAAAGTAAACCACCATAACTTTGATGCCACAATTTACTATCATGCACCTCTATGTTACTCATGAGTTGCTTGCTTGAAGAAAAGTGAAGAGGAAACACACGATCAACTATGATATGTGCTTGTGCAACCACTACATATCTTTGTGACTTATCCTTAATAATGGCATTTATTCCTATAAAAATAACTTGTTAATTTTGTTCAAGCATCTGACTAGCTGATAAAAAATTCTTTTTTTAGAGCAAAAACTAACAAGGTATCTAAAATATGCTTAATTACCATTTTCATTTGCTACTTCAATGGTTTCCTTTTCTTTAGTCCCATGTGATTTATTGTCTCCCAAAACAACAATACTATTATGCTTTTCATCCAAATTCACGAATAAATTTTCATTAGAAGTCATGTGTTGGTTCCCTTTGATCATGCATTAAATCCATGAAAACCCTTTGCATCCATACTGCTTAACATAAAGCTGATGTACTTGCCATACATTTTGCTTCTGTGGATGAGATTATCACTATAGGTTGTTTCTTTGATGCCCATGCAACGATTCTTGTTCCAAAGTGATACATATCTTGAAGTGCTCTTTTGATATTCCATGCTTCTTGGAAAATCACTATCTGTATATGCAATCAACTCAAGCTTGTCGCTTGTGGAGTACAATAAACCATATCCTATAATACTTGCAATATACCTCAATATCTTTTTTCCAACTTGCTAATGTGAATCCTTGGGCGAGTCCATAAAATATAGATATCAAACCAACTCCATACATAATATTTGGCCCAGTTGTTGTGAGATACATCAAACTTCCAACAACTCTTTTGAGTATAGTTGAACCAACATTGGACCCTTTATCTTTTTTGGTAAGTTTTGTCCGTGTGGCTATAGGAATAGATATTGGATTGCGATTCATCATTCTAAACCTCTTCAATACGTCCTTTGCATATTTATTTTGACAAATGAAAATCCCATTATCATTTTGTACAAGTTCAATTCTTAGGAAATATCTCATTCATCCCAAATCTTTCGTTTCAAATCCTTTTTCACAGTGGATTTAAACATGTTTACAAATAAATCTCCAGTAAAGATGAAATCATCAACATATAAACAAACAATCAAAATTTGACCTTGCTTGTTAACCTTCATGTACAGTGTAGGCTCGTTGTTGCTTCTGCTAAATCCATTATCCATCATGTATGCATCTATTCAGTTATACCACATTCTAGGTGTCTTCTTAAGTCCATAAAGTGATTTTTACAACATGTATACCTTGTTTTCATGTCCACTTACCTCGTATCTTTTTGTTTATTCTACATAAACTTCTATTTTTTCTCTCCTTGATCATACATTTCTTGCAAACTTCTAATTTTCTTACCTCTAATTCTTGATCTCAATGATGCAAGTTTAGGATTAGAATGATTATTTACTTGTCAATTTAGGAGAGGAATATCTTAATGATTCACCTTGTTCAAAATTACCTCTTTGTGGATTTCTTGATGGAGTACACCCTTGCATGGTAGATTGATCATTTTGATTTTCTTGATCTTTTTCTTCTTCTTCATATATGGTATTACTGTGACAGTTGTAATTGTTTTATCTATACTTCCATCCCAAGCTTCTTCTTCTTTGAATACATCTCTACTAATAACAACTTTCTTTGCGATGGGATATAACAACTTATAAGATTTTGATTGTTCACAATAACTAATGAAAATGCATTTCCCACCTCTCTCATCCAACTTGCTTCTTGTTTCCTTTGGCACAAATGCAAATGCAACACAACCAAAAATTCTAAAATGTGATACGCTATGATACTTACTACTCCATGCTTGTTGTGGGATCTTACATCTTTCACACTTTTTGTTGGACACCTATTTTAAGATATATACCTCACTAGCTTTTACTTTAGCCTTTCAACTTGCTTCTTTCCATCTCTATTATTGTTCTATTCTTCCTCTTTGTGATATCATTCTACTGAGGTGTATCCCTTGTATTGAACTACTTCTTTGTTCCATGGAACTTGCAAAATAACAGTAACTCATTTGATCTGTAGTTACCTCCTCTATCTATTCTCAATAGCTTGATGAATAGGCCACTTTGCTTCTCACCGATGCTTTTAGTTCTTTGAATTTTCCAAATGCTTTAGATTTATACTTAAGAAAATAAACTCATGTATTCTTGGTAAAATTATCAAATGAAATTTAGAAAATAAATGCTACCCCCTAATGATGGTGTTTTCATTACCACAAATTTGTATGCACAAATTTTAAAGGTGTCCATGCTCTATATGACATTCCCTTTGTAAAAAATTCTCTATGGTTTTTTGCCAAAATACAACTTTCACATGAATTCATTGGCTCTTCAATTGGGGGCCGCAATCCTTATACTATTTTCTTCTTCTACAATAAACACAATTTTTGAAGTGAAGATGACCATACTTCAAATGTCATACCCATGATTGAACTTGACAAGTTGCCTTGAAATTCACTTAGACTCATCCTACCTTTTCACTCTTCATTCGAAGTGGAAGCATTTTATTCCTTGTCATTTCAATCCTTATAATAACCATGTTACTAGGAGGTTCAACAAATATAATGAAAATATTTTTCTCAAATATAATTTTGTAACCTTTTTGTACAAGTTGACCAACACTTATGATATTATTTTTGAAACCAGGAATGGACTTTTTTCCATGATTTGTTTGCACATTGATTGCACCATTACCCATGATTGCCACTATATGATTATTGCCCAATTTTACTTCTAGCCGAGTTTTACTTCTGATTTGACTAAACTAGCCAAGCTTTCAAACAAATTTCTATTTCTTGTCATGTGATAGCTACACCCACTATCTAGAAATCAAGAATCACTTGAATTTTCTTGAGCTACATGGCCTGTAATTTACATTTTGTTTTCTTGCATTTGTTTGTTTCTTTCGACATTCACTAGTAATGTGTCCAAACCATTTGCAATAGTAGCATTGAGTATTAGACTTGTCATACCTCTGTGATAATTGATTACTACCACACCCTCAAGATTTGAAACCTTGCTTGGCCTTCCACCTGGATCAAGAATTTTTTCCTATCTTTGAAAATTATTTCTTCCTCTTCCTCTAAATCTAGTATTTTTTTCCTTTGCCATTGTGATTTGAATACATTCTCCAATAAAACATTGTTATTTGTATCCAACAAGTGCTCATGAGATAGTAATGATCCAAATAGCCCATCCATAGATATTTGTGATAGATCTTTAGATTCATCAATTGCAACCACAATACTATCAAACTTGTTAGGTAAACTTCTAATAAGAATCTTCTCTACAATCTTTTGATTTGTTAGCTCATCACTATTTGCTCTAATCTGATTAACAACATTCATTACTTAGGCTGAGAATTGGTCTATTGACTTTGAATCATTCATTTGAAGATTTTCAAAATCCCTTCTAAGTGATTGCAATTTGGCTACTTTTACCTTAGTTGTGTCTTGATATGCAGTTTCAAGAATTTCCCATGTTCTCATAGATTGATTTGCACCTTTAATTCGAGCAAAAATAATTTCTTTTATACCTTGTTGAATGAGTTGCAAAGCCCTTACATCCTTTTGCTATTACCCTTGAGCACATCTTTTTAATTTTTATTTAACAAAGATTCATCTTGCAGTTCTACAAACCCTCTCTCTACCAAATCCAATAGATCTTGAAGACAAAATAAAGTTTTCATCATTGTTGCCCAATAATCATAAATTTTACCTATAAAAAACAAGATTTGAGGCTACAAATAATTACTTCCAGATACCATACCTTGACTCAATCAACTTACTACGATACAATTTCGATGATGCCGACAGCTTCGCGTACCTTTGATCCTTCAAACTTCTGAGGTTTCCATTAATAGACAAAAACAACGATCCTTTTGAATTCTGCCTTCTTTGATGGCAACTTTCAAACATTGACGGGTCCCAAGTGATCAGAAGCTACAATTTGCCTTGAAATTTGGCTTTAAATATTTCTAAATCTACAACAAGAAATCAGCTGCAATCTTCATCTATTTCCTTTACAGTGACCATTGAAATCTCCTTTCTTGCGGCTCCTTTAGCGATGACTCCAACACACATCTTCCTTTGCTCCGAACTCATAATAGTCGGCCTGATTTGGGCGATCCTTTTCTTGTGGTCATCCCTTTAAAATGTTCAATGACGACTTAGATGCTAGCAACTCCTATCAACGATTGCAATAGGATCTCCTTTGCATTGCAGGTGATAGTTAACACTGCAATTTGAATTGCATCGATCGTTGCCTTATGCACTGTCTCTTTTTCTATAATTCCTCTCACGACTTTATACTTTATCCTTTAGACTTCTATGCTTCTTTTCTAACAATGAAAAATCTTCAAGTGTGTTGCGATTTTCTCCTTGCTATGATGATTGAAAAATGGTGACTTCTTCATATTGGCAGCTTAGACTATAGCTATTTCTCCTCCTTTGCCGAAAACTTTGGCTTGCGGCTTATCCTTTCACTCTCATAATGAACAATCTCCCTTCTTTGGACAACGATTTAACTTTAAACCTGCTGATTTATCTTCAGACTTGTGCTCTGATACTACTTGTTGGTGGGTAGAGGCAAACAAGAATGCATGAATTTCGGGTTGTTGCACAAAAGATATTTTATTGCTTTCAAAAAGTGAGTTAAATTATTTAATATTTTTATCTTGCACCTACTTAATAAATATTGATAGTGGAAATTAATATTCCAACATAGAATTTCTTACAAGAGCGTGATTCATCACGTTCATGAGAATTGGTGCAACACTACCAAGTAATTATCAAAACTATCCTCTAACAACCACAAATAAACTAACAATGTTTATTATCTTATATACTCGTTCATAATGAACATTGTAGGAAAACAAGAAAAAAAGAAAAAAATGCTGATTAGTTATCCCATTTCTCCCCATAATAAACATTGGGAAGATCACCACTTGAGTAAACATCGAAGTATCTAAACCGAATCACGAGAAAGAGGCTTTGTAAAAATATCTGCAATTTGTGTTGCAATGGGATGTAATATACAAGTTCAACTACGCCATGTTGAAACAACTCATGAATATAGTGGTGTTGGATGTTAATATGCTTAGTCCTACCATGGAACATTGCATTTTTACACATTTGAATAGTACTCTGATTGTCACAATACAACACTGTGGGACCAACTTGAAGGTGTTGAAGATCTTGTAACATCCTCTTCAACCAAACATCTAGACAAGCAACAAAAGTGGAAGCTTTGTATTTGGCCTCTACAATAGAAAGAGATACAATAGGTTGCTTCCTAGATGTCCAAGAAATTACTACAGAACCAAGACTAAATGTCTAACCAGAAGTAGACTTTCAATCATCTATGGAGTTGCCCAATCAGAATTAGTATGCCCAACCAACATGCTCTCCTCGAAATGTTGAAATATATACCATGTAATGTATTGTTCCTCTAAGATCCCTCAAAATCCTTTTAGTTGTCCCCTAATGTGTCTCCTTGCATGTGGACATGAACCTAGAGACCAAGCTTACTTCATAAGTAATATATGGTCTAGTAGTGATCAAATAAAGTAAACTTCCAATTGTCCACTATAGAGAGTGGGACTTACAAAAGGAGAATCATCAAAATTAGACAACTTAACATCAACCTCCATAGGTGTGGTCCTATCCTAGGATTACAATTCTGCATATGTAGCGCTAAAGAATATTTGAAACATACTTTTGTTGGGATAAAGATATACTATCTCTTTGTTGCCAAACTTCAAGACCAAGAAAATAATGCATTTGTCCTAAATCAATCATGTCAAATTTTGAAACCATAGTTTCTCTAAATTCAAGAAACAAATAGGAATTATTCCCAATGTACATGAGATCATCCACATAAGAAGAACAAGTAAAATATCCTCACCAAAATGTCTAATAGAAAGATTAGGATTGGATTGGCTTTTTACAAAGCTTTTTTGTTGAATATGAGAATCAATTTTTGAGTACCACACTTGAGTTGCCTGTTTTAGACCATACAAAGCTTTCTTCAACTTGTCAACAAAATGTTCTTTGGAAGGAAATTCAAAACCTTCGGGTTGAGAAACATAAACTTCCTCATCAATATAACCATTTAGAAAACAACTTCTAACATCCATTTTGAGTAGCTGAGGTCAAGACTAATCTAACATTATGTATCTTGACTACGGGAGCATAGATTTTGGTATAGTCAATACCTATTGTTGAGAGAGCCCTTGCAACCAATCTATCCTTATATTTATCAATAGGCCCATCATATTTATATTTAGTTTTATAAATCCACTTTGTACAAACAACATCTTTAGCAGGGGGCAAGTCAACCTACTCCCAAGTGTCATTTTGCTCAATGGATGTCGCTTCACTTTTCATAGATACAACCCACTCTTCCTTGCACTAGCTTCTACAAAACCTGTTGGCTCATCATTTTGCATAACATGAGTCATGAGAGCATAGTTAACTTGTCTTTGAGATCTTGAAGTCATTTGATTAAAATTGGTATCTATCATGAGTGATGGGGGATGTTTTTTCTTAGTTCTTTGTTAGTATTTCTAATACCTTCGACTCTTTACATTGGAGGATGAATTTTTTGTGTTATCAATGACTTTTGATTCCTAAAACACAAGTAGATAAGATTCATTTTCACCTACATCATTCACAAGAGGGTTAGATTTCTTCAAATCAATCTCAATATTCTTAACCTTGTCACCAAGAGTATAGTGGGGTAAACCCACAAAACTGGTTTACAATTCCAGTGAGGAAGGAAAAGTTGCAAAAAATGCCCCCATGCAAAAAAAATTGGTTATTGGGGGTTCAAACGAACATCTGGTTCGGGCGAACCCAAAGGGGGTTTTTAGCAAATCCCCCTTTGAGTGAGAGTTGAGGATGAAAATGGAGGAGACTTCACAGAACCAACTAGATGATGGTAGTCCTTGGAATGAGCTATCCAACGAATATAATTTTAATATGTTTTGGTTTTATTATGTATTTTTTTTATAGTTTGATTAAATATAGGTTTCTCACCAAAAATCAAGTTCTCTGTTTTGCACATGTGGAAAAAAATAGATTATCAATTTTTTTTTTGAAAAATATTAGTGCACTAGATATTGAAGTCTTTGATCCAACAAAAAAATTTTGAATTTCGATACATACAAAAAATTTTATGTTGTATACGACCCGCCTATGAATGAATTGTAATTGGTTTGACTTTGAAACTTGATGAAGGAAAAAATATTCAATAAAATACTATGAAACTCATTGGAAGCACTAGATATTGTAATTACAAATCTAAATTGGAAAAAAATAGAATTTTATCTTTCATGGAAAAAAAATTATGTTGTATACGGCGAGAGTTACTCCTTAAAAATGGTGTTTACTGAAAAAAAAACTAGTTTTCGAAGGAGATGGAAAAAAAATGCAATTTGATTCCAAATTTTTTGAAAAAAATATACAGACAAAATTTCAAAAATCATTAGTTTGCATCATTTTCAAATTTCTCACAGTTTAGTTGCTATAGGTGCCCAAAAGTGAAGATTTAGTTAGAAAAAATTAGTTCAGTGTTCAGTTTGGCCAAAAATTGAAAACCAATATTGTGGGATCACTCAGTGTGTGCACTTTCATCAAATGTGACAACACTATTATTGATTAACTTCTTATTGATAGGAACATAGAATCCGTAAGCTTTGTTTTCAAAACCATAACCGATAAAAATGCATTTGATACTTTTTCATCCAATTTGGTTTTTTTTTGTTAAGAATATGTACTTAAGCAACACAACCAAACACATTTAGATGAGTGACAAATGGTGTAAAACCAGACCAAGCTTGTTCATGATTCATTCTATGAACTACTTTTGTGGGATTCCTATTCAACAAATAAACTGCAGTAGTGATTGCCTCTACCCAAAAAGATTTATTTAAATTCTTTTCTTTCATCATGCTTCTTGCCATTTCAACTATAGTTCTATTTTTTCTCTCAACAATTCCATTTTTTTGTGGAGTGTAGGAGGTGGTAAACTCTCTTTAAATCCCATGTTCTCTATAAAAATAAAAAAAATACATTAGACCTATACTCTTCCCTATTATCTGATGTGGTGACCTTAATGAATTGACCACTTTGTTTTTCAACTAATTTTTAAAACTCAACGAACTTATCAAAAACTCTTGATTTATCAGTAAAACAATAGATCCAAGTTTTATGAGAAAAATCATCAATGAAAGTGAGAAAATACTTGGATTTATTTAGTGTGAGAGCTGCCACATGACCACATAAATTAGTGTGAATAAATTCAAGTGGTTTTCCTTTCCTTCTAGAAAAGAAAATATTTCTATGTTATTTTCCAAAAAAATATTCTTCAGAAATTTCTTGAAGAAATGACAATCCTTCAACCATATGTTTCTTCTTAAGCAAAATTATACCACCAAAATTTAGATTCCCATACCTTTTATGCCACAATCGACTATCATGCACCTCTATAGTACTCATAAACTTCTTGCTTGAAAAAAGTGAAGATGATACATATGATCAACTGTGACATGTACTTGTGCAACCACTGCATATCTTTGTCAATTATCCTTAATAATATATTCATTCCTATCACAAAAACTTGATAATGTTTTTCAAGCATTTGACCAAATCTGGTAACAAATTCTTTTTTAGAGCAGGACCTGACAAGGTATCAAAGATATTATTAATTTTACCATTTTCATTTGCAACCACTGCATATCTTTGTCAATTATCCTTAAATAATACATTCATTCCTATCACAAAAACTTGATAATGTTTTTCAAGCATTTGACCAAATTTGGTAACAAATTCTTTTTTAGAGCAGGATCTGACAAGGTATCAAAAATATTATTAATTTTACCATTTTCATTTGGTACTTCAATTGTTCTAATTCCTTTAGTCCCATGTGATTTATTGTCCCCCAAAACAATAGTACTATTATGTTTTCATTCAAATTCATAAAAAAAATTTCATTAGAAGTCATGTGTGAGGGACAACCAAAATCAATATACCATAAAATCTTTTCATTAGAACTTGTATTAAACCATGAAAGAAACAGATTTTCTATATCTTCTATAATAGCATGAGAAAATTGCTTATGTCAATGTTCAAACTCATAATTGCCAAATTTATTACAATGAAAACCTTGGAGATGTCTTTTGTCTCTACCAGGACCTCTTCTTTTACCTTTGCGCTACCTCTGTAGTTGTTACTTCTTGAAAAATAGAACCTCTTCCATTATCATAGCCTCTGCCTTTGTAGTTATTACTAGACTTACCTCTGCATGCTTAGTTTGGGAATTGTTGTCATTGCCCTTAAAAACTTGTTTTTTTCCTCTTATATTTGCCTTAGATGCAAATTCTAAATAAAATTATAACGATGATCTAAAGATCATCAACACAACAGATACAAAAAAAATTGTAGAACACACCAATAAATTTCACTATTAAAATACACTGATCAAGCTACATATTTATGCAAGATTCACAATAAAATGCAACTAACCAAACTTGACTAATCACTTTAGACCAATATTTATTCAATAGATTATTGCCTTTCAACATGCTTCTTGCCATCTCTATTATTGTTCTATTCTTCCTCTCTACGACATCATTCTAGTGAGGTGTATCCCTTGTAGTGAACTGCTTCTTTATTCCATGGAACCTAGAAAAATATAAGAACTCATTTGATTTGTATTCACCTCCTCTATATAATCTCAATACCTTGATGAATAGGCCACTCTTCTTCTTACCATTGCTTTGAATTTCGAAATGCTTTAGATTTATACTTCTAAGAAAATAAACCCATGTCTTCTTGGGAAAATCATCAATGAAATTTAGAAAATAAATTCTATCCCCTAATGATGGTATTTGTGTTGGACCACAAACTTGTATGTGCAAATTTCAAAGGTGTCCATGCTCTATATGACATTCCCTTTGGAAACCTTTCTCTATGATGTTTCGCCAAAATACAACTTTCACATGAATTTATTGGCTCTTCAGTTGGGGGTAAACCTTTTACCATTTTCTTTTTCTGTTATAAACACAATTTTTTGAAGTGAAGATGACCATACTTCAAATGTCATACCGATGCTTGATCTTGAGAAGTTGCCTTGAAATTTGATTAGATTCCTACCTTTTCACTCTTCATTCGAAGTGGGAGCATTTTATTCCTTGCCGTTTCAACCCTTATAATAACCATGTTCCTAGGAGGTACATGAAATATAATGAAAATATTTTTCTCAAATATAAATTTTTAACCTTTTTGTATAAGTTGACCAACGCTTATGAGATTATTTTTCAAACCAAGTACAAAGTAGACATTAGGAATGGACTTTGTACCATGATTTGTTAACACATTGATTGCACCTTTGCTCATGATTGCCACTGTATGATTATTTCCCAATTTTACTTTTGGCCCAATTTTACTTCTGATTTGATTGAAGTATCCAAGCTTTTTAATAAATTTATATTTCTTGTCATGTGATAGCTACACCCACTATCTAGAAATCAAGAATCACTTGAATTTTCTTGACCTACATGGCATGTAATGAACAATGTCCCTGAACTACTCTAAAAAAGATTGCATTTTGTTTTCTTGCATCTGTTTCTTTCTCTTGACACTCACTAGTAATGTGTCCAAACCTTTTGCAATATTAGCATTGAGTATTAGAATTGTCATACCTTTGTGATAATTTATTACTACCATGCCCTCAAGATCTGAAACCTTGACTTGGCCTTCCACCTAGATCAAGACTTCTTTCCTCTCTTTGAAAATTGTTTCTTCTTCTTCCTCTAAATTTGATGTTTTTTTTCCTTTGCCTCTACCAAATATAATTTGTAATGCAAATGCATTATCCAATGAAACATTGTTATTTCTATTCAACCAATATTCATGAGATAGCAATGATCCAAATAACTCATTTATAGATATTTGTGATAGATCTTTAGATTCATCAATTGCAACCACAATATTATCAAACTTGTTAGGTAAACTTCTAAGAATCTTTTCTACAACCTTTTGATTTTTTTAACTCATCACTATTTTCTCTAATCTAATTAACAACATTCATTACTTGGGCTGAGAATTGGTCTATTGTCTTTGAGTCATTCATTTGAAGATTTTCAAAACCCCTTGTAAAAGATTGCAATTTGGCTACTTTTACCTTAGTTGTGCCCC
Source organism: Sequoiadendron giganteum (assembly GCA_007115665.2). Taxonomy (NCBI): domain Eukaryota; kingdom Viridiplantae; phylum Streptophyta; class Pinopsida; order Cupressales; family Cupressaceae; genus Sequoiadendron; species Sequoiadendron giganteum. Next base: position 500,449,473 of record CM021102.1, on the reverse strand, counting down.
GATATGCAGTTTCAAGAAGTTCCCATTCTCTCTTAGATTAATTTGCACCTTTAATTCTAGCAAAAATAATTTCTTTTATACCTTGTTGAATGAGTTGCAAAGTCCTTGCATCCTTTCACTATTATCCTTGAGCTCATCTTTTTTATTTATGTTTAACAAAGATTCATCTTGCGGTTCTACAAACCCTCTCTCTACCAAATCCAATAGATCTTGAGAACAAAATAAAGTTTTCATCTTTATTGCCCAATTATCATAATTTTTACCTATAAAAAACAAGATTTGGGATTGCAAATAATAACTTCTAGATACCATACCTTGACTCGATCAACTTTACTACCATCTAATTTTGATGATGCCGACAGCTTTGTGTGCCTTTAATCCTTCAAACTTTTGACGTTTCCATTAACAGACAAAATCAACGATCCTTTTGAATTTTGTGCTTTCTTTGATGGTGACTTTCAAACATTCCCAAGTGATCAGAAGCTATGATTTGCCTTGAAATTTGGCTTTAAATTATTCTAAATCTACAACAAGAAATCAGTTGCAATCTTCAGCTATTTCCTTTATAGTGACCATTGAAATTTCCTTTCTTGTGGCTCCTTTATTCTCCTTTAGCGGTGTCTCCAACATACATCTTAATTTGTTGCGGCCTCATAATAGTCGGCTTGATATGGGCGATCCTTTTCTTGCAGTCATCCCTTTTAAATTTTGCAATTCACATGTTCAAGGATGACTTAGATGCTAGCAACTCCTATCAATGATTACAATAGGATCTCCTTTTCATTCTAGGCAGTAGTTAACACCATGATTTGAATTGCATCGATCTTTTCCTTATGTGGCATCTCCTTTTCTGTAATTCCTTGCACAACTTTATACTTTAGACTTCTATGCTTATTCTCTAACAACGACAAATCTTGAAGTGTGTTGTGATTTTCTCCTTGCTATGATGACTGAATAATGGTGACTTCAAATTGGAAGCTTAGACTATCACTATTTCTCCTCCTTTACTGAAAACTTTGGCTAGCGACTTCTCTTTTCACTCTCGGGTGATCCCATAATAGTGGGTTAAACTTTTTGGCCAAACTTGACATTGAAATGAACATTTTGAATTAAATCTTCACTTTCAGACACTTATAGTTGCTAAATTGTGAGGAATTTGGAGATGATGCAAAGTAGTGAATTTGACATTTTGTCTGTGGATTCTAAATATATATTTTTAAATTTTTTTGGAATCAAACTACATATCTTTTCCCATCTTTCAATAACTAGTTTTTAACAGTAAACACCATTTTTAAAGAGTGGTGTGTACTTTAAAAAACAACTTTTTATCTATGAAGGATAAAATTCTATTTTTTTCGAATTCAAATTCATAACTATATGATATCTAGAGGAAGCATTTGGTTTCATAGTGTTTTATTAAATATTTTTTAAATTAATTTTTGAAGTCAAACCAATTACAACTTAGACATAGGTGTACTATAAAGAGCAGAACTTTTTTTATATGTATCAGAATTCAATTTTCTTTTGTTGGATCAAAGACATCAATATGAATAGGATAGATATTTTTCAGGTTTTTTTTGCTAATTTACTATTTTTCCACATGTGCAGAATAGAGAATTTTATTTTTTGGTGAAAAACCTATTTTTAATTAAACTAAAATAATTGTCTAATAAAACTAAAATATATTAAAACTATACTTGATGGAGAGCACATTTCGAGGACTACAATCTTGCAGCTGTGTTTGTTAAGTTGATTCCATTTTGATCCTCAACTTAAGTCTCAAAACCCAAAAAATCTACATAAAATTACAGAAGGAGGGGGGCAAGGGCAAAAAGGGGGTGTTTATTTAAACCTCCTTCTATATGGAACAAGTTGGTGTTTATTAGAAGGGTAGGGGAGGGGGGTTCATTAGAAGGGGGTTGATGCCATGAATGTTTGAACGAAGTCCCTTCATTCAAAGGGTTTCCTTTGTTTGAAGCCATTTTTAAGTTTTTCGATGGGTGTGTTTAATTTTTTTCATGCAAAAAATTGTAACCCACTATTGTGGGTTCAACCTCTCATTAGCAACAATCTCCCTTCTTTGGACATCGATTTACCTTTAAACATGGCGATCTATTTTTAGACTTGTACTTTGATACCACTTGTTGGTGGGCAGAGGCAAACAAGAATGCATGAATCTTGGGCTATTGCACAAAAGATATTTTATTGCTTTTAAAATGAGTTAAAATTATTTAATATTTTTATCTTTTTCTTTATTTATCTTATTATTAAATATTTGTACCTACTTAAAGATTGATAGTGGAAATTAATATTCCAACATAGACTTTCTTACAAGAGCGTGATTCATCATGTTCATGAGAACTCGTGTAAAACTACCAAGTAATTATCAAAACTATCCTCTAACAACCATAAATAAACTAACAATTTGTTTATTGTCTTACATACTCGCCCATAATGAACTTAAAATAGAAAAAAATGTTCATCAGCTATCCCATTTCTCCCCATAATGAACATAAAATAGAAAAAAATGTTCATCAGCTATCCCATTTCTCCCCATAATGAACATCGAGAAGAACACCAAGTAAACATTGAAGTATCTAAAACGGATCATGAGAAAGAGGCTTTGTATAAATATCAGAAATTTGTGTTGCAATGGTACAATATACAAGTTCAATGATGCCAACTAATGAATATAGTGGTGTTGGATGTTTATATTCTTAGTCCTACCATGGAACATTGAATTTTTACACATTTGAATAGTACTCTGATTGTCACAATCCAACATTGTGGACCATCTTGAAGGTGTTAAAGATCCTATAACATCCTCTTCAACCAAACAATTGGACAAGCGGTAGAAGTAGCAGCTTTGTATTTAGCCTCTACAGTAGAAAGAGATACAATAGATTGCTTCTTAGATTTCCAAGAAATTATTGCAGAACCAAGACTAAATGTCTAACCAAAAGTAGAATTTTGATAATCTATGGAGCTGCCCAGTCAAAATTAGTATGTCCAACCAACATGCTCTCTTTGGAATGCTGAAAATAGATACCATGTAATGTATTGTTCCTCTAAGATCCCTAAGAATCCTTTTAGTTGTCCCCTAATGCGTCTACTTAGCTGTGGACAAGAACCTTGTAGACACTAAAAAATATCTTAAATTTGCGAGCAACATTTTTTCTTTAGTCATCATCCTCTAATAACTAAATAATTTTAATTATTTAATTATTCTTGATCATATTCCTTTATTAATTTATTAATTAATTCATTTTCAAACTTTATTCTACCTTGATAATTATTTATTTAATTATTTATCTTTCATCACCTGCTTATAGTCAGATAATAATAATTATTTGACCTTTTATTCTTCTATAATTAAATAATTGACGAAATTATTTAATCATGTGTCATTCTTCTCTTTTAAATAATTGATCCAAATCAATTATCCATATTTAATTTCTATCTCCTCCTTTAATTAAATTATGAATTTAATTAAATCTCCTTTTTTATTTACTCGAAATAAATAATTTAAAATAAATTATTTATACCTCCATTTTGGTCAAAAAATCCCTTGTCATTATTTCATGTCATATCCTGCATGTTCTGCATGTTTGCCATAGTCGTCGAGTGTCATAGCCGTCAACGTCATATTTTTTCCATGCATGACATATTTTGGTTGCATCAATTTTCAATCGTAGATCTTGGCATCTTTCTAGAAACTCAATCTTGGTCATCCATTTCGTAACCCCCCTCTCATGAATCCTTATCCGTTGATCTTAGAATCTTTCTAGAAGATCAATTTCGTCCGTTCGTTTGAATAGTTGTCTATAAAAACAACCTTTCTCCTCCTTTTTTGATTTAATATTTATTTTGTCTCCAACTTTCTTGCTTACTATTTGCAGATATTTTCACAACTTCAACAAAAAATCTGAGGGCAATATTGGCATAAGAAGGAGAGACAAGAGAAGTGATTCAAGTTCAATGGGGAGTGTTTTCATTTGAATGCTTTTCATTTATTCCTCATTTGTTTGTTTTCTCTTGTTTGGATGAGGTTAATAGCTTAGATTTGTGTTATAGTTGTCACTTTTAGTTATGCTATTTGATTTTTCCCATCTTACATTGGTGAACCCAAAGCGAATCTTACAATTTTGCAGAAAAAATTGTTTGTTTTTTGTTGTGTAGGTTACAGCCAAACATTTGCATAAAATCTCGTTATATTATTTTGAGTACAAAAAATGGGTGCATGAAATCATCAAAAACTGTCATCTGGGTTTTGTAGGCCTCGTTTTTAGCTTTTCGAAACTTCAAACAGTTTGAAATTTCGATATGTTTTGAGAATGTTATGATCGTTTTAGTGCTCTTAGCTTTTCAAGATTTAGTTATTAAGATCCAAATTTTCTTTTGTTTATAACGCTTTTTTTCTGCAGGATTTTGCTAAACTTTTTATGGGTTTTAAAGGTCCATGTCTTAGTTTTCCATAGATTTTTATAGTTTAAAATTATGTTTAAGTTATCACTATTTTAGTTTGTTGTTTTTATGCAAGTTTTTTTTTGGTTTATTGATTTTCTGTTTGCAGCGTGTGACTTTGGAGTGGGGCTCCCAAAAAATTGCTTCTTTTGAAGCAACAAAAAAATTGAGCTCTTAGTTTTTAATTTTCTTTAAGTTCTTTTTTTAGTTTAGTTTAGTCTCTTCATTTTCTAGTTTAATTAGCTGTTGACTTCTGAGTTTTAGTTTGGTTTTAAATCTCTTGTGCTAACTTAGTTTTTGCTGCTTTCTCGTTGGTCCAAGATCATTTTGTGAAACTACTAACAAATGGTTTTGTAGGTCCGAACGTCCAAGGATCATATTTTGAAACCACTATTATTTTTTTTAGATTAGATAACACTTCGTTTGGTGCTTTAAAATGAACGATTGTCTATCTCACATAGATTAAATAGAGGGTAAATAAATACCATGTCTTAGTGTTTGAGGGTGGTAGATATTATGCTCTCACCTTGTGCAAACTCGGTGATTAGAAAGCCAGACCCATCCATTTTTGTGTTCACCCATTAGAAGGGCTTGCTTTGGTGGGAAAAAGTACTCACCTCAAGGGACGACCCTAAGCAGTAACGGGCTAAAGCCAAGTCTTTTTGAACCGCTATAGAAATTTGTGATTGCAAGGAAAGTTTGCAATCAATGGGATGTGGTATGTGATAGCTCTCCCCCAATATCTTTATGATATGTAACCCCTTGTTCTAAGGGTAGGGAGACCTTCTGAGGGAGTTTATCATAGTATCCCCGGAACTAGATGCCCTGAACCAGATGCCCTTACTAGACACCTCTTGTTTTTAGCAGCCAAAATCTTTCTATTTGTTGGTGCAGGAGGTCAGGCCTCCGAAGCCGTTCCACATACTTGTGGTTCTTAGTAGAGATGAAGAGTTCGTTATGGGAGATTCATGAAAACTCGAAGCTTGGTTGACCCGAGAAGTGAGTGCCGTGTTGGGGGAGCCAGTGTGGCCAAACTTCTAAGTTATCCACTAAGAATAAGCACGATTGGTTAATCCAAGTGGGAATTCAGCGAATATTGCCCATTGCAAACCTTAGGATTGTGCTTGTCTTCTTTAAAAAATTAAACGTTTTACATCAAACCAGTCCTCAAACAAAGTGCTTGATAATGTCTGTTGTGTTTGTCAAGACAAATTTCATCAAAATCAGTAAAAAATCCACTCAAAACCAGTCCAAAACATCAAATTTGCAAAATAACTCTTTGTGAACTACAACTTCTTGAAACAAAACCATAGTAGACTGATCACCAAAGTTTCAAAAATCATTGTCCAAAACTGATCCAACTCATCTTGACTGTGATCTTGATTTCCAAACCAGAGATTTGCAAGTTTTGCCAGCCCATTCTAAGCATCCCCATTAGGAAGACATTGCATTATAGGTTGCATCCCTTCATTCCTTGCATTGCACAATTTGGACTTTCACCCTTAGGTTGCATTTAGGCCTTGAAATTTTGAACATAGGGAGACCTTTGAGCTTTTGTGAATTTGGGGTTACACATTCTATTTGTCATTGACCATTGTCATTGTTATTGTCTTGTCATTTGTCACTTTGTCAATTTTGATCTTGGTCTTGTGTCCTAGTCTTGGTTCTCTTATGGTCAATGACATTTGGAATTTGTTGCCTTGGGTCCACATTATCTTGATTGTCACCCTTAGTTTGAAATTCCTTCACATTACTCTCATTTAGACTCATATTGCCTAGATTGCACTTTGCATCCTTATACTCCAAAAATACAAAAACATAGCTTAGTCCCATACCATCTTGCATCATTTAGCATTTAGCTTCATTTTCATGTCATATCCTTTGGTCATAAGGTCATTATTATCCTTCATTATCATTGTACATCCCTATATTATCCCAAAAATCCCCCCCAGAAAAAACATATCCTTTTGTCATCATCATCTTTGCATATCATACCCTTTGGTTATAAGGTCATTATCATTCCACCATTCCTTAATCTTGGTCTTAGGTACATTGGCACTTTGCATCCTTATATCCCAAAAATCACAAAAAAATAACATAGAATATTGATTTTGCATTGGCACCTTGCATTGTCATCCAAAGGCCACAAGTTTTGTGTGGTCCTCACTAAGTTGCCTTTTCCATCCTAATCCAAATTCATGACCATGTCTTCACTTTACCTTGATCTTCTTTGTAGTCAAGATGAATATACCAATCAATCCTCAATCGTCAATACCAACCACTCCCATACCCTTCTTACCAACAATCCATAAGCTCCAGTCCTTCATCCATCTACACTCACTATCAAGAGTCACTTGACACAATTCATACCATTAATCCCCAACAACTGTCCCTTAATCATCTCTATCATAACTTTGACAAGGGAAACCAACCTTCCACTAGTCCATTCCAATCCTCCACATCCTATCATAATCAATCATCCACTAGTCCATTCCAATCCTCCACATCTTATCCTAGTCCATCATCCACTAACCCATTGGAATCCACTCCAGCCCAAACTACAATACCATCCAATAAAAGCACATTAATCAATTCTCTCCAAGGAAAACTAGCAAAGGAACTTGTTTGACTCCTAAATGAAAACAAAGTTAGGAAATCTAATCACATTATTGATCCTACACCATCCAACCATTTATCACCATCATGTCATCCATTGCCTACCAATATCGAAAAAGATCTTTTTATTTAAGATCCATTATTGCCATGTCAAAATCTTGGGTCTATCAAAGAAAATCATATCCTTGTCCAAAATCAAATTTCATTGCCTAAACTTGAGGATACATGTGAAAAAGAAAATCCAAAGCATGACATCATAGCTTCACCTTCATATCAAGATCAAAGCAGTCCATCTCATGACCCCATCCTTAAGTCCATCCAAGAGATCCTTCTAGCTAATCATGGCATCCAAAAGACACCTATCCTTGATCAAGATTTTGATCCAAATAATGACATCCAAAACACACCTATTTTTGACCAAGATCTGACCATTAAACAAGAAATTGAAAATGATCCTCTCATCGACCTTTATACCATCCATGATCAAACATTTGAAGTTGGTCCTATCCAAACTCCAAACACCTCCATTTGCCAAAATGAGACACTTGCCTCCTTTGGACACATAGATAATCAAATGAATCATATGGATAACATCAAAGAAGATCAGAAAGCAATTACTATTGGTCAAGTCAAAGGAGAACACAAAGAAGCTACTATGGATCAATTCAAAGAAGAAGATACAAAATCTACCACAGATCAAATTGACATCCCAAATGATCAAGAAGAAACAAGCATGACGAATGATAAATCCAAAACATCCTATCAACTAGGAGCATCCACCTTTGTCAAAGCAGGATTTTTTGTAGATGAGGAGATTCCAAGTAGCAACTTCCACATACAAAATGATGGGTTCGCATCTTTCTTTCAAAACAACAAATACCCCATTGCAAACAGAATCTGTTAGAGTATGCAGTATCAAGAAAAAGGACTAGGCCTACATGAGCAAGGCATTATAGAACCAGTACAATTTTAAGCAAATCCTAGACATCAAGGTCTTATTTATTCTTCAATAAGAGAATCAAATAATGTTAGTGGTACCTCCTCGATATTGGGGGCAACTTTATCTGATACAAACATCAAAATGGTGCTGCCAACACTCCTTCGATCCATACCATAAACCGTCATTCCAACATGACTAAATTGTCCATTTGGAACCAATAAAAAGAATTTTTTATAAATCCAAAGTTCAAAATGAAATGTCAAAGGCCATTGAATCAAACAAAAATACAAGTGGACAAATGAAGTTAAAATGGATCCAAAGAAAAATGGATCAAGAAAAAAAAATAGTTTAAAAGTAAAAGTTAATCAAAATATGGAGCCACAAGAAAAAAGGACTCTTGCATATGATAAATGTCCACCTCCTTCTAAATTCTCATCAAGCATGACATATAAAGGTGTTGGTTCTAAACGCTATCCCAATCAAAATTCCAAACTCCACCATCCAACATCGCAAGTTTGAAAAATAAAAAATGATTCATCCAAATGTCCAAATAATCTTTCCACATCATCATAATCCTACATCATGCCTAAAGTCTAAAATATATACCTCACGAATCCATCACATCTGGGCAACAACTCTTTATCATAAGGACTCAAATGGAACTCTATCACGATGTGCGTATTTCGATAAGGCCAAACTTAGTATCAGAGAGGATCACAATGACATCGATTAGTTGTATGCAAGTGCTATGATCTTGATAAGACAACTACTCCATAAAGGTCACTATTGGCATATCATGACACCAGTATCTACATCAACACCGTCAAAGGATTTAGAACAATCAACGATCATACAAAACATCAAGTCGAGATTAAAAACTAAAAAGAATGGCACCTTGATGAAAACCTGGCAGACAAGCGTCTTGTGTGACATCATCAAAAAGACAAAAAAAAATTAAAAAAAAAGAAGAAAGAGAAAAAAGAAAAAAGAATAGTAAAGAGAAAAATTTCGTCCAATAGTGAAAACCATTTTTATGGTGTTTTGGATAAGTACCATGATGAAAACTTGGCAAACAAGTGTCATGTGTAAGAGCCCTTATCTATGTGGATCATTACACTTAGGGGCAAGTTGTCTCATCTCCCATATCCTTCGCATGACATTTCTTATGACACTTCCACCTATCCATCTAAGCCTTGTCATTTCCATCCATTTTCCCAGCTACTTTGATCTTGATAAGAAATGGGTACAAACATAAATCATGCTTTGGGATTTTTTTTGACATGTCTATCCTTTGGTCATACACTACCCATTAAATATCATGTCATTGCTTTTATAAAATTTATCCAAACCCATATCTTGGAGAAATAAAATTATTCCTATGCGACATAGTCCTTGGAGATCATATGCTAATTCTTTCAGCCGATAATCCTCATGTCTCCTATCCTTTGCCAAAATAAATCCATTATCCTTCCATACCTTCTACTAGACTTGGTTTTCCCTTGTCATTGGTTTAAGGATTCTAATTCACTTATCCAAGTGCCCTCCATAATCCCATCTAGTCCTAATGTTAGTCATTTAAAATGCAAAAAGCCTAATCCATACAATCTTGCTATGCACTTTAGTGCATCATCCAAAACATTCATTGGCTTTGTTCCCAGCTTTGCTATAAACCTTGATCCTTTAGTTACATTATCATCCATACGATATGTCTTTCCCAATCCTCATGTTGTTTCGGGATGTGTCCTTCCCATATCAAACAACGTTGTTGTCATCATCATCACCTATCAATTGGTTTTTAGTTTGACTAGGGGCAAGATCATGTTTGTCCTTGGATCCTTGTGCATGCCTTCCTAGTTGATTGTGGGTATCTTTCACATCCATTTGTCATGATCCCTATAGTTATCATCCATAATAAAGTCGCATTCATCCATAATAAAGCTTTTTTATCCTCCTTGTGGCCTGGAAACCATCGATATTTAGCATCCTTCACTTTCATATCCACCTGTCGCATTCGCTGCTTCCCCTCGTACATAGTAAACTGGCCCTATACTTGACTAGGGGAAATTCCTTGACTTACATCTTCTTGGGAAATAATACATGGTCCCAGTCCTTTAAAACATCAAAATCCAAAAAATTCAAAAATTTCAAAATCCAAAAAAATCAAAACATTTCAAAATCCAAAAAATCACAAAATCTTCAAAACCCAAAAATATCAGAAAACTTCAAAAGTCCAAAAAAAAGAAGAGTTTGAATCGGTTTTGTTAGAGTGGTTGAACTACGTTGCCTCTGCACGTTTTCTACATAGGCAAGGCTCATCTTAAATGAGCCCCCGAGTCATTAGGTCAGTCCCTTTAGGTTGTCTAAATAAAATAATGACTCAATATTTTGTTGAATAAGACAAAGTCAAGTTGTGTCAAACTACGAGGTCTTTGCGCATTGCTATGTAGGCAAGGCCATTTTTTGATAAGCCCTCGAGGCCCCCTAGGTCAAGTCCTTTAGGGTTCATCGAGTCGGGTCATTTCCTTCGTCCGGAAGCAATCATCATTCAATCACAAAACAACAAATGAATGAAATTCTCCATCAATCAATTATCTTATCATCCATCAACCTGGTCATTCAATTGGAATGGGGGCATTATGTTGTTTGTCTCATTCAGTCTTATCTCTTGTCTCTTATCTGGATGTGTACTTCCTGAGATTAGATTTTTTCAATTTAGTCATTTAACTTACATAGGATATGTCTTTCTTGCGGATAGGTGCCTCATCAACACTTATCATTTGGTCAACTTTATCAGATGTGTCCTTCTTGCGGTTGGGTATCGTCACATCGCTTGGTCATATTCATCAATCTTTGTCAAAAAATTGATCAATCTTTGTCAACCTATCGATCAAATCAATTTGTCGGCTTTTCTCAATTTGTTAATCAATCTTTGTCAATCTATCGATCGAATCAATTTGTCATGTTTGTCAATCAGCTTTGTCATCAACTTGGTCAATCAATCTTTCCTTCATCAAAATGTTTCTTTCCTGAGGCTAGGCATGGTCAATCAAATCACTTTATCAATCCTTATCAACCTATCAATCAACTCGTTCATTTTGGTCAACTTAATCAACCAATCAAACAATCATCATTATCACTAGAAAACACTATCTTGGCAAACACTTTGTTAGTTTGAATTTTCTTATCTTTTCGATTGGTTTTGGGTCATGTTACTAGTCTCCTCAAGGGTGTCCTATCAATGGATTTAGAGGGACGATGATGGATCATGGCCTCTTTTCTTTGTTTGTTGCTTGTGGTTTGTCTTGGCAAAAATATTGCGATAATTGGGTCCTTAGTATGAGCCGGGGCATTCCTTGTCTTTTTGACTATTTGTTTCTCCCAAATGGTCACCTTGCACACCTTGGTTTATGTCATACCATGTTGTTTGTGGTCCATTTGTGACATTTTTGACGCCCAATGATGATAAATATATCCCAAATGGTCACCTTGCACACCTTGGTTTATGTCATACCATGTTTTTTGTGGTCCATTTGTGACATTTTTGACGCCCAATGATGATAAATATAAAAATGTAAGTATGAAAGTTGGTTCCCTTATCATTTCCTATTTATTTTCTTTCCCCTTTTCATGCTAACATCCCATCTCCCTTGTCGTTTCCATGCTAACATCCATCTCCTTCATGCTAACATTTTTTCTATCCTTCATCTTCTAGTCTTATCTTCCATTTCGAGAGCACATTCGTGTTCTTTGAACCCGCTTGTCCTCTCGAGGGGGCATACCACAACCCTCCTGGTCATCCTTCCCCTTTCTCTTTACATTGGGGCATATTTCAGAATTAAATTTCTTTGACACAATGCGATGAACTGCATTATGTCAAAGAGAGGCAAAATGTAGACACTGAAAAATGTCCTAAGTCTACGAGCAACATTTTTTCTTTAGCCGTCATCCTCTAATAATTAAATAATTTTAATTATTTAATTATTCTTGATAATATTCTTTTATTAATTAAATATTTTTTAAATTATTTAATTAATTCATTCTCTAATCTCTATTCTATCTTGATCAATTAAAATAAATTAATTGCGTGACTAATACCTTTCTTCAATAATTAAATAAATCATTATTTATTTAATTATTTATCTTTCATCACCTGTCTATAGTCAGATAATAATAATTATTTGACCTTTTATTCTTCTATAATTAAATAATTGATGAAATTATTTAATTATGTGTCATTCTTCTCTTTTAAATTATTTAATTTATATCTCCTCTTTTGATTAAATTTATGAATTTAATTAAATCTCCTTTTTCATTTCTTCCAAATAAATAATTTAATTAAATTATTTATTTGCCACTTGTCTTTCTCCTTTTCTCCCTCCATTTTGGTCAAAAATCCCCTGTCATTATTTCATGTCATAACTTGCATGTCCTGTATGTCTGTCATAGCCGTCGGCGTTATATCTTTTCCATGCATGGCATATTCTGGTTGCATCAATTTTCAATCGTAGATCTTGGCATCTTCCTAGAAACTCGATTTTGGCCATCCATTTCGTAACCTCCCTCTCATGAATCCTCATCCGTTGATCTTAGAATCTTTCTAGAAGATCAATTTCGTTCATTCGTTCGAATGGTTGTCTATAAAAACAACCTTTTCCTCCATTTTGGATTTAACAACCATTTTGTTTCCAACTTTCTTGCTTACTATTTGCAGTTATTTGCACAACTTCAACAAAAAATATGAGGGCAATATTGGCATAAGAAGAAGAAGGAGAGACAAGAGAAGTGATTCAAGTTCAATGGGGAGTGTTTTAATTTGAATGTATTTCATTTATTCCTCATTTGTTTGTTTTCTCTTGTTTGGATGAGGTTAATAGCTTAGATTTGTGTTATGGCTGTCACTTTTATTTATGCTATTTGATTTTCCCCATCTTACAAACCTAGAGACCAAGCTTACTTCATATGTAATATATGTTCTAGTAGTGGTGAAATAAAGTAAACTTCCAACTAGCTATTTATAGAGAGTTGGACTTACAAAAGGAGAATCGTCAAATTTAGACAACTTAACACCAGCGTTCGTAGGTACGGTCACAAGATTGCAATCTTGCATATACAATCACTTACATCTCTAAGCAAGACCACTCAACATTCATGAAAAAATAAAATCAATAATTGATTTCCAATGAAGATCTTAAACATAAAATTATGCATTATTTCTGAAGCGCATAATTGTTACAAATGAAGATATGAAATAATTCTAAACAAAATTCTAAAGATGATCTATAGATCATCAACACAACAGATGCACGGAAAATTGGAGAACACACCAAAAAATTTCACCATTGAAATGCATTGATCAAGATACATCTTTATGCAATGGGATTCAACTACCAGCTAATTATCAAGACTATCCCCTAACAACGACAAATAAACTAACAATGTTTATTGTCTTACATACTCTCCCATAAGGAACATTGTAGGAAAACAAGAAAAAAATGAAAAGAATGTTCATTATTTATCCCATTTCTCCCCATAATGAACATTGAGAAGAACACCAAGTAAACATCGAGGTGTTTGAAATGGGTCACAAGTAAGAGGCTTTGTAAAAATATCAACAATTTGTGTTGCAATGGGATGATATACAAGTTCCAACATGCCTTGTTGAACCAACTCATGAATGTAGTGGTATTGGATGTCAATATGCTTAGTCCTATTATGGAACACTTAATTTTTACACATTTGAATAGTACTTTGATTGTCGCAATACAACACTCTGGGACCATCTTGAAGGTGTTGAAGATCATGAAACATCTTCCTCAACCAAACAATCGGACAAACAATTGAAGTAGCAACTTTGTATTCAACCTCTACTTTAGAAAGAGATATAGTAGGTTGCTTCTTAGATGCCCAAGAAATGATTTCAGAACCAAGGCTAAATGTATAATCAGAAGTAGACTTCCGATCATCTATGCAGCCTACCCAATTAGAATCAATATGAACAACCAACATACTCTCCTTGGAATGCTTAAGATAGATACCATTAAGCATTATTCCTCTAAGATATTTGGTAATCATTTTAGATGCCCCCCAATATGTTTAATTAGGTGTGGACATGAAGGTAGGGACCAAGCTTATTGCATATGCAATATATGGTCTAGTAATGGTCAAATAAAGTAAACTTCCAATTGTCCACTATGAAGAGTGTGACTTAAAAAAGAGAATCATCAAAATTAGACAACTTAACACCGACCTCCACTTGCTAAAGAAGATTTGAAACATACTTTTGTTGGGATAAAAATATACCATCTTTTGATTGTCAAACTTAAAAAATAAGAAAATAATACATTTGTCCTAAATCAATCATGCCAAATTATGAAGCCATAGTTTCTCTAGATTCAAGAAACAAATAGGAATTAGTGTGTATGAGATCTTCCACGTAAGATGAACAAGTAAAATATCCTCACCAAAATGTCTAATATAAATATTAGGATCAAATTGACTTTTTATAAAACTTTTTTGTTGAATATAAGAGTCAATTTTGGAGTACCATACTCGAGGTGCCTATTTTAGACCATACAAAAAGATTTCTTCAACCTGTAAACAAATGTTCTTTGGAAGGAACTTCAAAACCTTGGGGTTGAGAAGCATAAATTTCCTCATCAATATGACCATTCAAGAAAGAACATTTGGCATCCATTTGATAAACATTTCCTCCATTTTGAGCAACTAAGGACAAGACTAATCTAATAGTATGCATCTTGACTATAGGAGCAAATATTTTGGTATCGTCAATACCTTTTGTTGAGAGTGCCCTTTTGCAACCAATCTAGCTTTATATTTATCAATAGGGCCATTAGATTTATATTTTGTTTTATAAATCCACTTTACACTAACAACATCCTTAGCAGGGGGCAAGTCAACCGATTCCCAAGTGTCATTTCACTCAATGGATCTTTTAACGCCTCACCACGCAACCCTAGAGGAAGTTGCAAACAACTTAAACATGCTATTTTTTTTTTGGTTTAAGTGTAATTAACATGCAAGTTCACTAACTCATGCCAACAACCTCTAAGGTTGTGAGACAAAGATTATATAGAACCTCAACAAAAACAATGAATTAAACCATGTCATTTAACTACTAAATAAATTAAACCCATACATTCCAATTAAGATAAGTTACATCAAAGCATAGAAATAAATTTCCATTTCATTAATCCATAATTAACAATAAGATTACAACTCTCTTTCCCTGAATGAGGTAAGTCCAATAAACATAATTACAATTACAACTTCCACCTCGATAACAACTGAGGGGTAAAATGATACAAGATCAACTGAAAAGAATAAAGCAAGAACTGAAGCTGAAACCAACGAGCTCTCCAACTGGAAGTCTCGTCCACATGAACATGAAGATAGCCCAACGGATTTAGGTGCACGCCACCCAACCAAGTGGAACCCAAAGGCCCACCCCTCGTGCTAGGAGATAGTAACCAGGAATCCTAGCCAAGACTATCTACCTCTAGACACAGGCTAACATAAATTGAACCAAAATGGTAACAACCAATCACATGAATCTCACAAGTACATCCCAAGGTACAACTCAAATACCATGCAAGTACAATGCAAATACCATGCAAGTACAACACAAGTACAACTCTACAAGGTGACATTGCTACCAAAAATAAAGAAGAACAAGTATGTTACGAGAACCACACACACATAATCGAATACGAACTGAGGTCACATCAAGTATGTTACGGAAACCATACCCACAATAAACAAGTACCAACTATGGTCACACAAAGTGTCATCACACAACACATCATGAGTTACCCACTGCGGATCGTCAAGATGGTGGCCTCAACTGATCCTCGACCCTCATACCTACTAATGCAAAATCAAATACCAACTGTTGTCCTAGATAGAGTGTCATCGCACAGTTCGTCATGAGTTACCCACTGCGGATCGTCAGGATGGTGACCCGAACCGATCTCCGACCCTCATACTTACTAATGCTGAATCAGATACCTTTCGTACAGACAAGATAGATGACCTTGCCGTTACTGGCCTTCCCACCCATCCCAAGCCTAACCGAGCACTTGGGTCCATGAGTGACGCATTAATATCTTGATTAGTGAAAAGTTAGTCCTAATCTTCTAAGTATTGTTTTAGTTATCACTTGATTAAACCACTTCCAAAGGTTACCCAATCTTACCTCTTTCGAGCTTTGGCCCCTACGAAAGCCACTCTTCTACTTGACAACACACACACCAACCCAAACATCAATGGTATCGAGGTGCAACAAACAAGATATCACGACCACGCTTTTTACAGGAGACGACACAAAATGAAACTCGCTCCAACACTGGAGGCAACAAAACACATAACAAGGTCACTCCTTACAAGGAGACACGAATCCCATAATCCACTCCTAAACCAAGGAGGTACAAACGTCCCCGTTCATGGAAACCGGGTTAAGCACTGATAAAATACCAAGCACTTCTCAAGGAACTCTCAAAAGGTTGACAAACATGACACGACAACCCACATAACTGAAAAACCAATCTGGAAGCCTTATGGATTAAATACACTCAACCCCTTCCCCAAACGATAATCATAAGAGACAAGCAGTTTAATCAGAATTAACTCTACTTCGGATTTCCTAAATCCACGTCTTTGATTTGCATTCAGTACTTAATAGCCTTAAGAACACATAATTAAATAACGACTCTTCCAATCGAAGGATGGAATTCAAATCAAATGTTTAATTTCACTAATTGTTTCAATGGTAACAAGTAATCATGTATCTTTCTACGTTTCAGAATATAGCGTTTAGAAATTTGCAAAAGATTTATTGTAAAATAAAACATCGAATAACTACGATACTAAACACAATTCATTTAATTTCTATGTTTGACTTTACAATTATGCCTTTAAAATATCAACTGCTATCTCAACTAAAAACCTCATAAATTAATTCTCACATGTACATTTAAACATATTCATTGATTAAATCAATATTTTACAATATGCCAAGTAAAATATTTAAAATTATATAATCCAATTTACCAAATTAATTCCCCCACTTACCCATATAATACTATAATATTATACAATATAATATTAATTATTAATATTATATTATAATAAAATAATATTATATAAATATATTTTTAAAATAAATATTAATACCTATATTAATATTATAGTATATAATAATAAAATATTATATATATTATAATATGAATATAACTATTAATATTTATTTATATTATATATATATATATTTTGCTAAAAAAAAAGGGTCAACCACGGTTTAGGGAATGCGTCACTTGGGAGCTGCGCCAAGCCAACAAAGAGGGCGACGGCGGAATACATAGGCGGCTGCGGGTTTAGGGTGGCCGGCGGCTATGTGTAACACAGCCGACCCCTGCCATGAGGGGCGACTGTGTTAACATAGTCGTCTCCCAAGCGGGCGGCGGCTATGTTAACACAGTCGTCCCCCGAACCTTGCAGCCGCAACGGTTAGAGGAGTGGGGGAGGAGCGCGCTGGGCGGCTCCCTCCACCTGCCTCCCATGGGGGGGTGCGGTGGGGGTCGAGCCCCCAGCGACCTCCCAAGCATATTTTTAATTTTTAATTTTAATTTTAATTTTTAATTTTTAATTTTTAATTTTAATGACCTGCGGATTTTTGAAATCCGTGCCCCTTCATGGGCATTTTAAAAAAAAGAAACCAGGCACCATAACTTCAAAAAATGAAATTTTAAAGAAATTATAAACACCTATATATATAAATATATATGTATATATCAATACATATAAATATATATTAGGATCCAAACATCCTCATAAGAAATAAATTGAGGAAATAAAATTGAAATACCTATTTACAACCAAGAACCATTTTTTTTTTATATTTTTTTTTCTGAGAAAAGATCACATACAAAACAAGGTTTTCAATATGAAGTATGTTTCAACATGAGTATTTCTTGCAACCACAAATAGGTTGAACCATTTCCAAATAGCATAATAAATTGTAAATCCTTTCAAATTGAAACTACTAATTAGATGAACCTGATTTCCTTGAGTTTGAGGGGATCCAAAAACGGTGCTCAGCTCCCAACCTCATCTCCATAGATTTTCACAACCACAATCCAAAACCCACAAAAATGCAACAATTCTTCCTCTCCTCCATTTTTTAATTTTCTAAAAACTTCATAATCCAACATTTAGAAAAGAAATTCAACCATAAGGATAAAACCCTAAAATTTCAACAACCACCCTCATAAATTTCAGAAAACAAAAAATGCAAAATATCTCATTTTCTTCAATTTTTTGAATTCAAACTTTCTAATTTGACTTTTTAAATCATTTTTCTTATTTTTCAATTTCAACAAATAACACAATAACTTCAACATAAATAAATTAAATTCTTTCAACATCAGAAATTTAATTAATTAATAAATAGATTTAATCAACAATTAAATTATTTATTAATTAAATTAAATTAATAATAAAATAAATTACATTTCAACATAATCTCAAAACGAATTAATCCACAACTTAATACATTAAGCCATTCAATTACCCTTTTGTAACTTGCAATTAAATAACGAAGAGAGGACACAATATTCAAAGCAACACAACCTGACAAACAACTGACAACATACAAGGACTAGGGTGATGACTTGGCACGGAAACCTAACTACTATCTCCCAATCGAATATCGTTGGGTATTGAACACGCTCCAATTTGTGAAACCAGGTGGAGTAAATGTCTTGTACTTGTCAACTTGCAATTCAAGTAAACAACAACATATAGTATAAACAACATAAAATACACACCATGAAGAGGAAATCACGGGGTCGTAGGGTGCTCGCAAGCGAGTGATGTGATACCGTCCCCTTCACCAATACAATGCAACTAGCTGACAATTCTAACATACTATTATAATCCAAGGAATAACATCATTAATTCAAATATGCATAATGCTAATCTAAAACGTGGAATAAAGATAACATCTGAATAACCAGAAACTCATCAAAGCAACATACCTACACAAAGACACACTGACCAACCAGAAGGCAAAACGGAGGGGTATTATAGATCTCATTTCAATTTTCATAGCTGCAAGCCACTTTTCATTTGCACTAGCTTCTACAAAACCTATTGGCTCATAATTTTGCATAACATGATTCATGAGAGCATAATTAACTTGTCTTCAATATCTTGTAATCATTTGATTAAAATTAGTATCTAACATGAGTGATGGGGGATGATTTTTCTTAGTTTTTTGTTAGCATTTATATTACTTACGACTACTTTACATTGGAGGATGATTTTTTTCGTTCTCAATGATTTTTGATTCATCAAACACAGGTAGATAAGATTCCTCTTCACCTACACCATTCATAGGAGGGTTAAATTTCTTCAAATCAATCTCAATATTATTAACCTTGTCACCAGGAATATAGTGTGTTCAATTTCATCAAATGTGACAGATCTACTTATGATTAACTTCTTATTGACAGGATCATAGAATCTGTAAGCTTTTTTTTCAAAACCATAACCAATAAAAATGCATTTGCTACTTTTTTCATCAAATTTTGTTTTTTTGTTAAGAATATATACATAATCAACACAACCAAACACCTTTAGATTAGCAACAAATGGTGTAAAACTAGAAGAAGCTTGTTCAACAGTCATTTCATGAACTACTTTTGTGGGACTCCTATTCAACAAATAAACTGTAGTAGTGATTGTCTTTGCCCAAAACGATTTATCTAAATTCTTTTATTTCATCATGCTTCTTGCCATTTCAACTGGTTATTCTATTTTTTCTCTCAGCAACTCTATTTTTTTGTGGAGTGTAGGAGGTGGTAAACTCTCTTTGAATCCTATGTTCTCTACAAAAATTAAAAAAAATATATTTGACCTATACTCTCCCCCATTATCTGATTTTTTCACTTGAATGAATTGACCACTTTATTTTTCAACTAATTTTTTAAACTCAACAAACTTATCAAAAACTTATGATTTATTAGTGAAACAATAGATCCATTTTTTACGAGAAAAATCATCAAGGAAAGTGTGAAAATACTTCAATTTATTTAGTGAGAGAGGTGCCACATGACCACATCAATTAGTGTGAATAAATTCAAGTGATTTTCCTTCCCTTCTAGAAAAAATGAAAAAAAAAGTATTTCTATGTCTTTTTTCCAAACAAAAATTCTTCAGAAATTTCTTGAACTTATTCTTAAAAAGTGAAAATCCTTCAACCATATGTTTCTTCTTAAGCAAAAGTAAACCACCGAAATTTAGATGCCCATACCTTTTACGTCGCAATTGACTATCATGCTACTCTATAGTACTCATGAGCTGCTTGCTTGAAGAAAAGTGAAGAGGAAACGAATGATTAGTTGTTGTATGTGCTCGTGCAACCACTGCATATATTTGCGACTTATCTATAATAATACATTCATTCCTATAAAAAAAGTTGATCATTTTTTTCAATCATTTGACCAACTAATAACAACTTCTTTTCTTGAGTAGGAGCTAACAAAGTATCAAAAATATGCTTAGTTTTACCATTTTCATTTGGTACTTCAATTGTTCCAATTCCTTTAGTCCCATGTGATTTATTGTCCCCAAAACAATAATACTATTATGATTTTCATTCAAATTCATAAATATATTTTCATTAGAAGTCATGTGTGAGGAACAACCAAAATCAATATACCATAAAGTCTCTTCATTAGAACTTGTATTCAACCATGAAAGAAACATATTTTTATATCTTCTAGACAATACAATCAACAAATTGCTTATGCCAACATTGAAACTCATAATTTCCAAATTTATTACAATTGAAACACTGAACATTTCTTTTGTCTCTACCAGTATCATTTCTTTTACCTCTGCTTGTACCCTTTTAATTATTACTTCTTGAAAAAATAGAACCTCTTCCACGATCATAGCCTCTGCGATTGTAGTTATTACTAGACTCACCTATGTGCTTAGTTTGAAAATTATTGTCATTTCCCTCAAAAACTTATGTTTTCCTTAGATGCAAATGCTAATTTTTTTTGTAAAATGATCTAAAGATCATCAACACAACAAATGCAGGAAAAATTCTAAAACATGCCAATAAATTTCACCATAAAAATGCATTGATCAAGCTACAAATTGATGCAAGATTCACAAAAAAATCCAACTAACCAAACAACTAATCACAACAACTACCAACTAATTATCAAAATTTGTCCTTTAACAACCACAGATAAACTAACAATGTTTATTGTCTTACAACAAAATAGTTTTATTGAATCTTACAAAAATCAATGCTAAGACTGAATACAAATAGAGTTCGCAACATCTAAGAATAGATCAAAGACCTAATAAATCTAAGCATGCATAGATCATGTATTATTCACCCAATATTAAAATTGACATATAAACGATGAAAACAAAGTTAGTTAAAAGCTATCTAAAATTGATTTAAATGCAAACTATTTCTTAAACTAGTTGCCTAAAAATAGAATTGTGCATGGCAATGAAATCACATACAACATGGCGGTGAAGCTCATGTATCAATTATCAACACCATATTCAAAGCATGCATTCTTTGGGGCCACTCTTGGTTCAATAGGTTGCTTAATGCCTTGTTCGTATTTTCAGAACCTTTTCCTTCATATCCCTCTTTTCTCGTGATCATAAAACAAGTATTTTTTCAAAATATCATTTATTCTTATAGTCACAAGTAGCATATTTGCAAATTCATAGACATTGTCATCTTCAATATTATACTTGATTGATGGAAATTTGGCTATATCACATCTATCGTTTATTTCTCTCATGCAACTTGTTCGACACTTTTTTATTTTTTCTTTCCTTATTGACGACTTCCTTTCCTTGACAGTGACTTGGCTAGGAGAACTTCACCAAATATAGTGACCTCCCATTCTCTAAATGTTATATATCCTTTTTGTCAGTTAGGTATTGGTATGTTTTGTACGATCTATCTTTAGTGGCTTTTGTAATGATAGCTGCAGGTAGTAGCTACAATGCCTTCCAACTTGTCAATCTCCAACTTCAATCGAGATCTTAACAAACACATTCAACTTGTCCTAATAACTTGGATCTTATAAATATTACAATCGATGGTCTATGGTGATGAAGATAAGGGCAAGATAATAATAAGATTAGATTGCACGTGAATGGAGATTGTCGGTCATTGGCGAGCAATAGAGATGGCCATATTCCATAGTCAGCTATCTAAGCATTAATGTTATAATATAGTTGTTGCAAGGTGTGGGCCCTTGGTCTCCTTGTGCTATGCAGCATAGCGCTCGGGTTCGTGGCATGGTTGAATCGCCTCTTATGGATTCATTAACTCTAACGGTTGTATCAAGAATTAACAGGTTGATTTTTTGGTGCAACGACAACCGTTTGTGCAGCAGTTGGTATTAGAGCCAGGTTCACGGTTTCGAACCCCTCGCTTGTGCTGGGGGGATTGTTGCAAAGTGTGTGCCTTTGGTCTCCTTGTGTTGTGCAACGCAGTTCTCGGGTTTGTGATATGGCTTAACTCTCTCCCGTGGATTCATTAATTCTTGCAGTTGTATCGGGCATTAACAAGTTGATCTTTTGGTGCAACAACAACTGTCTATGCAACAATAGTAACCTTTCATCTTCCCAAGGTTTTTATTCTATAAGAATATAGTTTAGTACCCTTTGTAACTTAATCATACTTGATAAGAAAAATTGAATTTTATTCTTTCTTGACAATCTTGATGGAATCATCTTTATTGGCTTTTGAATTAAACAACATATTTAGTGCTCAGATTTCTTGATAGAAGCTTTGTGCAATTTTTTACATCAATGCTTCAAATCATATTACTTGATCCATCATCAGGATGTTGTCCAGATAGAGATAAGAATGTGAAAATGTAGTAGCACACTTAAATAGATAAAAAGGTGAGGGGCTTGGGAGGGCAGGGAGACACAAAGTCCAAAAACTAGAGGAAGAGAATGATGTCATAGCTATTATGTATTCTCAAAAACTCAATAATAATAATTAATATATTGTAATATATATTAATCTATTAAGACTACGATATAATAAAATAAACTATATTAATATATAATAGTATGTACTATTATATTAATTTATATAATTTAGTATACTATACAATATTATTTTAATATTAATAGTATAATAAAATTATTTTTGCCAGCTATTATTATTATAGTCTATTATAATATTATACAATAGATTGTAATAATCATAATATACCTTAAAAAACTATATTTATAATAGCCTATAGTGTTAATAATAGACTACATTGTTATTAATATTATATTCTTTTATAATATTATATCCAATAGATTGAAAACATATACTTTTAACATAATAAAAATATGTTGGAAGTGGATTCACTTTGAGAGGGGGGAGGGGGGGGCAGGTGAATCAGAGTGATACAAATTTTAAATTTTGAAGCACAATTTAAACTTTTGACCTTTAACTCAATGCATCTTTGTTTATGCAAATGCAACTTGAAACTTGACTTAACATTTAACATAGATTAAAAGCATCATATGATATGTTCAATTAAACTTTATGAACAATCTTGTTGCGCTTTACAAAACAGAACTTAAAGACTCCACAAAATATAAGATGCAGATTTCAATTTGTGTTATGAAAGAATTTTGATGATCAGACTTGCATAATTTACTTTGTATTTCAGACTTGAACAAATTGACATTAATGTTTTGAACAGCCTTAAAGTATCGGAGCATTGACCAACTGAATGAGCACATTAACATGAAACTAAATGAGAGACAAAATCACATCACATAACACAAAGATTTCTTGAGTGGGAAAACCCTCATGGGGTATAAAAAACCACTCACTAAAATTTCCTTTTTATTAATCAAAGAGCACCAACTCTGTAACAATGGTGGAGCAATAACTCAACACCTTTTCTGAATCACCAACCTCATATGAGCACCAACCCCATAGGAGCATCAACCCCTCAATGCACAAAGTCACTATTCAAAAATGAAAACACTAATGACCTTACAATTGCACTTTATTTGCAGTCCCAAAATCACTAATGAATACATAAACATAAAAGATTTTCAAAGATTCCATCTACAATATGTACTGCTCATAACAGTACCACAATGATTTCTCATAAATCCGAATGATATCTCTGTTATAAGAACCAGAGATTTCACAAAATAAAACCCTCTTTCCTCTTCTCAAATATTGCAGATATAACAATGATATGACCAACAAATGCTCTGTATTTTCCTCATACATTCCCATCTTAACAATGGCTTAAAGCCATGTTTATATAGAGCACAAAACAAAATGAAACCCTTGTAATTGAAATGAAAAACCCTCGAGCCAAGTGACAACCCTCAAGTTAGGGTTTCAAAAAGATAAGTAAAAGATACAGTTGAAAATATTTCTTTCTTTTTCAGAATAAAAAACAACTGTAATAGTCTTTGCAAACAAACTAACACTTTTCCTTTTTCGAAAGAAATCATAAAAGTAACATCTTCTTTCATGTTCACTACCTTAACAGAATGTACATTTTTGAACTCTTTCTTTTACCTTATTCACTTTCAAAGAAGAAACTTGCAGAAGTTACCTCATGGCGGTTTGGAACACAATCCCAAGAAATCCTCTATTACCTTCGCTTTCAGCTCAAGCGAAGACCACCAACCAACTCTCCAAAGCTCATAGATCAACATACCTCAAGCTCGTGCCAAGATTCTCCTCAAAAAACTGAAACTGTGTTTGCAATGGCGGCTAGGGTTCAAGCTTGCAATGAAAAACATAACAATGACTTTTCCCTATTTTCCTTTTCATCGAATACTCAACAAAAAATGATAATCATTTGGAATCCGCAAACCAAATTGTAGTCATTTTGAGTTCCATCAAACACCAACAACATAATGCCATAATCAAGTGTCATATCTTTGCCTACTCACAATCCACGTGAGTAATGAAAACAACTAACAATCCCATGTCATCATAATGTCGTTGCCAAAGTCAAAGTGACATGTAAACCCGATAAACATTATTGAGGGTCGACTTAAGTGAAAAGTGTTATGCACTTTAAATTAAACAAAAAATATGAGCAATAGAAACCCAATAGCACTAAGAACGTGCTATAAAATATGCCAAGCTCAAAACCATAGGTGATCAAAGTGCTAAGTGTTAGCACCAACATAGGAGTGATCACTATATCAAATATGCTTAATAATGTTGAGTGAAAGCATTATAAATTAAGCATAAGCACTATGTATATACCAATATGATGTATCAATGAAGTGAAATAAATCATGTAAAGAGATCATAACAATGAAACCTGATAGTGCTATCATATAACTATGATAGTATTTGCCAATAAAGCAAGCAAGCTGAATATCATGTGAAGGAATATATGCAACTATAGTGTCACAATATAAACAAAAACAAGATATACCTTCACATTTGAAATGAAGAACCTTCACATTGAACTGAACATCACAAACACTTGAAAACATAGCCTTGTAAATGCCATCTGTTTGCACATGGAACTCAAAGCATTAGTACACAACAAACTAAAACTGAACAATAACCAACACAATATTGACCATGAATAAGTATTGAATACCAAAACCAACTGAAACCATCTGAATGTAAACCAATGCCATAGCAATCACGAAGATAACCAGAACATATGAATATGCCAAGTTTTGACATCAAGGACAAATGACAAAAGAGAAGCAACAAACTCCCCCTTTGTCCTTGATGGCAAAAACGAAGCCATCTCAACAAAGTGCCAATGTATCACCAAAAATAACCAGCAGAAACTCAAATTTCTCGCCCTTTTTGTCACAAGGACAAAGGGTGAGCAAAAAAAAAATACCACTGAACTGAACTAAAACAGCTGCAAATATATTCAAGAAGCAACTAATAAAACCATGTGAAGCAGCAAGAAGCTGGTTAGAGAGCTGAATAGCTCCCACTAAACAATGATTTGATTAAGCAAGCAAGGATTGAGAGACAACTCCCAATCGAGATCTAAGCCTCTCAAATACTTCCTTTGCCAATGGCTTAGTAAAAATGTCTGCAACTTGTGCTTGTGTAAGAACATACTGCACTTGTACCTCATTAGCTAAAACCTTTTCCCTCAGAGAGTGAAACTTAATTGCAATATGCTTAGTCCTTGAGTGCATAACAAGATTTTTTGACAAATTAATTGCACTTGTGTTATCACAAAAAATAGAAACAGGTTTAGCAACTTCAATACCCATATTTGATAATTGTTGATCCATCCAAAGTAACTGAGTACAACAAGATGTGGCTGCAATGTATTCAGCCTTAGCTGTTGACAAAGAAACAAAGTCTTGCTTTTTACTGTGTGAAGCAACAAGACGATCACCAAGATAAAATGTTGCACCACTGGTGCTTTTTTGGTCATCTAAACAGCCAGCCCAATCAGCATCAGTGAAAGCCATCAAAGTAAAATCATTGTTTCTAGGATACCATAAACCAAAATTAAGAGTACCTTGAATATTCTTTTTACAGCATTAAGATGGGACTGTTTTGGTGCAGATTGAAATCTAGATACCATAAAAACAGCTTGCATTAAATCAGGTCTGGAGGCAGTCAACTATAACAAGCTTCCAATCATTGATTTATACTCAGATTGACCAACATCACGAGAATCATCAGTTTTAGAAAACTTACAACCAGTCACCATAGGTGTGCTCACTGGATGACATTCATCCATTTGAAACTTTTTCAACATCTCTTTGGCATATTTTGTTTGTGACAAAATATTCCTTGTTCAAGCTGTAAAACTTGGAGGCCAAGATTGACATTTCGAATTCTGATTCCATAATCTTTGAAAACTTTTTAGACAAGGCATCATTGTTGCAGCCAAAGATTATGTCATCTACATAAACCTCAACAACTAGAATATCATCACCTTCAACTTTAACATAGAGATTGCTATCAACACCACCTCTTTTGAACCCATTTGTTGTTAAGTGTGCATCCAATCTAGAATACCAAGCTCTAGGAGCTTGTTGAAGACCATACAAGGCCTTTTTCAATCTGTACACATGATCAGATTTATCTTTTGCAACAAAACCTTTTGGCTGTTCCATATATACCTTTTCATCAAGATAACCATTCAAGAATGCAGTTTTGACATCCATTTGGTAAACCTTAAAATTCTTGAAACAAGAGTGTGCTAAGAAAATTTTAATTGATTCAATACGAGCAACAGGTGCATATGTTTCACCAAAGTCTATACCTTCCTGTTGTGCATACCCTTTGCACACAAAATGTGCTTTGTTTCTCACTACTTTGCCACATTCATCCAATTTGTTTCTAAAAACCCATTTACCACCAATAACATTTTTATCATCGGGTCTTGGGACTAGTTCCCAAGTTTTGTTCTTCTCAATCTGGCTGATCTTTTCCTGCATAGCTTTTAACCAACAAACATCATTTAAAACATCAGAAACAGATTTAGGCTCAAAATCAGTTATCAAACAAAAATGTTCAACAATTTTTGCTTGCTCATCAACTTTTGCTTTTCTTCTTGTTAAGATCCCAACATTTCTGTCCCCAATGATTAGATCTTGAGGATGATTCTTGATAACAATCCCGGAGGGTGTCTTTGGAGGTGTTATTACTTTAGAGTTTGAAGCATCCTCCTGTTGTATATTATTTGCTTCATCAGATTTGGGAGGAAAGTCAAGACCTACTATAGGTTCATCTTCAACATCTTGCACATGATCATCATCTAGAAGCATTTTTTTATCAAATTTAACATTAATAGATTCAACAATCTTATTCAACCTCTTATTGAAACACCTGTAGGCTTTGCTATGAGTGGAGTATCCTAAAAAGATACCTTCATCAGATTTAGATTGAAAGCTGCCTAAATTATCATCATCTCTTTTGATAAAACATTTACAACCAAAGATTCTGAAGTATTTAATTGATGCAGATTTACCAGGGGGTATGTGTAGAATCATGATGGGCCAAAAAGTGGCGATATCTAAGTGATATGATGGCCCATGTGGCTGACGACTTTTTTTTACCCAAAATTGATGAAACAAAAAAAGTTTTTAAAGGAGATTCTCAGCTTTCCACCAATATAAATTATGCTTTACTTTGAATTTAATAAATAACTATTATTCCTTTTCTATTTGAATTATGACCAAAGTCTTGATTGATAGGCTAATTGAAAAACATCTATAGTTTTCAAACGATATCACATTTTTTTAATCTAAAACATGAGTCACATTTAATGCTCTGTATACTATAGGATTAAAAAAAATAAAATTGAATTTCATGAAGTTTTGACCAAGTTAAGGTGGTTAGACATACAAATTTTTATATTTTTAAAAATTTGTAATAAAAAATCATAATTAATTATTTATTTGGAAAAAAATTACAAAAAAATATGCATTACATCGGGACATGAGTCCCCTATTTGTATCTAAAATATTATAAAAAAATATTCTCATTTTATTGTGGTTAGGGTGGTCAGACAGACACCTACTTCTTATTTTTTCCTTGAAATTTAAGTACTACCAGATTGAAATTTCAAATTTTCACCAAATAGATTTTTTTTTTCTAAAAATAAACCTAGTATTTTAGAAACTACATTCAATTTGCTAAAGGTTCTATTCTTAGATATTTTTAAAATAATATAGATAACCTATTCAAATTTTTACATCAAGTTGGTTAACTCTGATTTTTTGAATTTTATTGCCACTTAAGGGCCTATTTTTTCCATGATGATCCTGCACATACCCCATGCCAAAGTTCATATCTCTAATTTTACTCTGTTCAAGATGTAAACAGTTGTATGAACAACTTCTTTCTAGTACATGTCTGACAGTTTTGCTTTATCTAGTATTGTCCTTGCCATTTCTTTCACTGTTTTATTCTTTCTCTCAACAACCTCATTGTGTTGAGGTGTTCTTGCAGCAACATATTCCCTTTTTATACCATGTTGCTCACAATAATCAATGAATTCTTGAGAGGTAAACTCACCTCCCTTGTCTGACCTCAAGCATTTAAGCTTCATATCAGATTCTTTCTCAACTATTTTAAATTTGTCAAAAAATTTTGACTTATGTTTGAGAAAGGTTACCCAAACCATTCTTGTGTAGTCATCTACAAATAGTATGAAGTACTGCTCATCATTTATAGACCTTGTCCTAGTAGGACCACACAAATCAGTGTGTACAAGCTGCAAAGGTTTAGTTGAAGCATGTTCTTTGGATTTGAAACTAACCTTTGTTTGCTTACCTCTTAGACATTCTTTGCAAACAACATTTTCTGGTTTGCTTAGAATAGGAAAACCTCTCACATTCTATTTTTTGCTGATTCTAACCAGATTATCAAAGTTAACATGCCCTAATCGTTTATGCCATAACCAATTTTCTTCAACTTGACCCATAAGACATATGCCTTCATTGCATTCATGATTGGAAGAGTCAAGAAGATTGTAAACATTACCTTGTGTCCTTAATCAGGTTGCTACTGTTTTACCAGATTTGTTCTTTATAGCACAACCTTGTGAATTGAATATAACATTGTAAGCATTGTCACAAATCTGAATAACATTTAAAAGATTGTGTTTGAGACATTCTACATAATACACATCATAAATGGGTTTGTCATCATTTAGAAGCAGAGACCTTTTGCCATTAATCTCAATTCTTGTATTGTCACCAAACTTTACAAAACCTCCTGAATAAATTCAAGTTTAATAAACTTGTCCTTGTCTCCTGTCATGTGATTGGAACAACCAGTATCCAAAATCCACAATGCCTTCTTTTTGGAAAGAAGAGCAGTTTGGACAAGCATGGATTGTTCTATGTTTTGAACAAACTTGGGTCTCCAAACTTTTTCAGTGATTTGTTTACCTTGTTTGCATTGTTTGGATGTGTGACCAATAGTATTGCATGTGAAACACCTAATAGAATTAGGAAAGCCAAAAAACTGTTTGTGACCGAACCTTGGTGTTCTAGACAACATTATTCTGCAATTGCTCACTTTGGGGCTGAATTTATTACAAAAGAAGCAATAACCATGAAAGAATGCATTAAACTTGAAATTGGTTCGTTTATGCTCAAATGGCTGTTTCTTATCAGCAGCCTTAATGTTTTGATTTAAAGTTTTTGAACACTCACCAGTGTTGAATCCAATACCAGCCATGTCTTTGTGTTGCTTTTGTTTCCCAAGTATATCATTCAAGTGAATAGAACTTTCATAGCTTTCAACTTGCTTTCTAAGAGTGACAACCTGCTATTCAAGGTTTTGAATCTCTTTATCTTTATCAACAAGAACTGATTTGAGATTATCCACAACTCTTTTAGAATCATCAAGTTCAACTTGTAAACATGTGATCATATTGTTTGGATTATTCTCTTGAGAAGCAATGTGTTTCTTTAATCTTTTTATTTCTTGAAGTGCACAAAGCAATTCAATTTCACAGTTTTCTATCTCAGACTGTTTTTCTAGTTCTTTATTTGAAGTCTTTTGAGTATCTACTTCAGCCATAAATAAAGTTATATCTTCATCACCTAGTGAGTCATCTGATTCAACATATGAGTCTTCTTTGTTAAAGAGACTCTTCTTCATTTTGAAGTTAAACTTCTTGTTAGGATAAAAAGTCTTTTTCCTATACTATTTTTCTGGTTTTCCATCCTCATTAGATTGATCATTGTAAGGACATTTAGCAGCAAAGTGTCCAGGCTTGCCACAAGTAAAACATATAAAGGGCAGCTTACCTTTATACTTCTTTTTGAGTTTCTTGAGAAGAAGAGCTTCTTTTGAATCTGATAAATCAGAATCATTGTCATCAGATAAATCTTTCTTTTTTGCCTTGAAAGTAGTTTCTTTTCTAGAGGAATTGTTTTTACTGATTCTCATTTCATAGGCAGTCAGAGTGCCTTGTAAGTTGTTTAAGGTAAGTTGGTCAAAGTGTTTCTTTTCTTCAAGAGTAGCAACCTTAGCTTCAAATTTTGTCGGTAAAGTTCTGATGACCTTAGTTACAACATCAAATTCTTTTACTTCTTCTTCTAGCCCTTTCATAGCATTGACAATTTCATCAACTCTCAAGAAGTAATCAACTATTTTTTCATCATCCCTCATTTTTATTTCCTTAAATTGATGTTTTAGAGTAAGGACTTTTGATTATTTAACTTTTTCATTTCCTTGATAGATGGTTTCATGTTTAACCCAGATTTCCCTAGCAGAACTGCAATGCATGACTTTGATAAAGACATCTTTAGTCAATGCACATAAGAGAGCATGTTTTGCTCTAGCATTAGTTTCATATTTTTTCTTTTCATCAACAGTTGTGGGCAGTGCAGTTGGTACAGTGTACCTAATTAACACTATGCTCCATACATCGAGATCAATAGAAGTCAGATATGTTTCCATTCTAATTTTCCAGAATACATAATCTGTTCCATCAAATAATGGAGCTCTAGTCATAGATGTGCCTTCATGAGCTTGAGACATTTTAAATAGACTCCAAGACCAGAATCAATCCTAGGTTGATTAGACCTAACAGAGGACCTTACGCTCTGATACCACTTGTTGGAATTGGATTCACTCTGAGAGGGGGGGTGAATCAAAGTGATACAAATTTTAACTCTTGAAGCACAATTTAAACTTTTGACCTATAACTCAATGCAACTTTGTTTATGCGAATGCAACTTGAAACTTGACTTAACATTTAACACATATTAAAAGCATCATATGATATGTTCAATTAAACTTTATGAACAAGCTTGTTGCGCTTTATGAAATAGAACTTAAAGACTCCACAAAATATAACATGCAGATTTCAATTTACTTTATGAAAGACTTTCAATGATCATATTTGCACAATCTACTTTGTATTTCAAACTTGAACAAATTGACATTAATCTTTTGAACAACTTTAAAGTATCAGAGCATTGACCAATTGAATGAGCACATTAACATAAACTAAATGAGAGACAAAATCACATCGCATAACACAAAGATTTCCTGAGTGGAAAAACCCTCATGGGGTATAAAAAATCAGTTGCTAATTTTTTTTTTTATTAATTAAAGAGCACCAACTCTGTAACAATGGTGGAGCAACAACTCAACACCTTTTCTTAAGCACCAACCCCATAGGAGCACCAACCCCTCAATGCACAAAGTCACTGTCTAAAAATGCAAACACTCCTTACAACTGCACTTTATTTGCAATCCCAAAATCACTAATGAATACATAAACATAAAAGATTTTCAAAGATTCCGTCTACAATATGTATTGTTCATAAAAGTACCACAATAATTTCTCATAAATCCGAATGATATCTCTGTTATAAGAACTAGAGTATTCACAAAATAAAACCCTCTTTCCTCTTCTCAAATATTATAGATATAACAATGATATGACCAACAAATGCTCTGTATTTTCCTCATACATTCCCATCTGAACAATGGCTTAAAGCCACGTTTATATAGAGCACAAAACAAAATGAAACCCTTCTAACTGAAATGAAAAACCCTCAAGGCAAGTGACAACCCTCGAGTTAGGGTTTCAAAAAGATAACTAAAAGATATAGTTGAAAATATTTCTTTCTTTTTCAGAATAAAAAACAACTGTAATAACCTCTGCAAACAAACTAACATTTTTCCTTTTTCGGAAAAAATCATAAAAGTAACATCTTTTTTCATTTTCACTGCCTTAACAGAATGTAAATATTTGAACTTTCTTTTACCTTATTCACTTTCGAAGAAGAAACTTGCGAAAGTTTCCTTATTGCGGTTTGGAACACAATCCCAAGAAATCCTCTATTACCTCCGCTTTCAGCTCAAGCGAAGACCACCAACCAACTCTCCAAAGCTCATAGATCAACATACCTCAAGCTCGTGCCAAGATTCTCCTCAGAAAATTGAAACTGTGCTTGCAATGGAGGCTAGGGTTCAAGCTTGCAATGAAAAACATAACAATGACTTTTCCCTATTTTCCTTTTCATCGAATACTCAACAAAAAACAATAATCATTTGGAATCCGCAAACCAAATTCTAATCATTTTGAGTTCCATCAAACACCAACAACATAATGCTATAATCAAGTGTCATATCTTTGCCTACTCACAATCCACGTGAGTAATGAAAACAACTAACAATCCCATGTCATCATAATGTCGTTGCCAAAGTCAAAGTGACATGTAAACCTGATAAACATTATTGAGGGTTGACTTAAGTGCAAAGTGTTATGCACTTTAAATTAAACAAAAAATATGAGCAATAGAAACCCGATAGCACTAAGAACGTGCTATAAAATGTGCCGAGCTCAAAACCATAGGTGATCACTATATCAAATGTGCTTAATAATGCTGAGTAAAAGCATTATTAATTAAGCATAAGCACTATGTATATACCAATATGATGTATCAATGAAGTGAAATAAATCATGTAAAGAGATCATAACAATGAAACCTGATAGTGCTATCATATAACTATGACATTATTTGCCAATAAAGCAAGCAAGCTGAATATCATGTGAAGGAATATATGCAACTATAGTGTCACAATATAAACAAAAACAAGATATACCTTCACATTTGAAATGAAGAACCTTCATATTGAACTGAACATCACAAACACCTGTAAACATAACCCTGTAAATGCCATCTATATGCACATGGAACTCGAAGCATCAGTACACAACAAACTAAAACTGAACAATAACCAACACAATGTTGTCCATGAATAAGTATTGAATACAAAAACCAACTGAAACTATCTGAATGTAAACCGATGCCATAGCAATCACGAAGATAACCAGAACATCTGAATATGCCAAGTTTTGACATCAAGGACAAATGACAAAAGAGAAGTAACAAAATATAATAAAAAATTAAATTGTTAATTATACAGTAATATTTTATTTATTATTAATAATTAAATTATTATTATGTTAAGGTATATTTTTTCACTCTATTGGATATAATATTATGATTAACTATAATGTTAATCAACAACAACATAATAATATATTCTATTATCAATATTATAGGTTATTATTTATATAGCTTTTGTAGTATATTATGATTATTATAGTATATTGTATAATATTATAATAGACTATAATAATAATAGATAATAAAAATAATGTTATATAATATTACATAATATACTATATTATATAATTTAATATAATAGTATATACTATAATATTAATATAGTTTATTTTATTATATTGTTGTCTTAATATATATATATTTGAGTTTTTGTGACTACATAACTATGTAATCATTCTCTTCCTTCAATTTTTTGACTTTGTTTCTCCTTGCCCTCTCAAGCACCTCACCTATTTATCTATCCAAGTTTCCTACTGTATTTTCATATTCTTCTCTCTATGAACAGAACAGCTTGATGATGAATCATGTAGTATGATCTGAAACATTGATGTTAAAAATTGCACATAGCTTCAATCTAGAAATATGAGCACAATTTTATCATGGATTGTGGAAAATTTATGCTATTAATAAACAACATACTTGTTTTAGCAATCCTATTCATCGATTCTTATTTTAGAAACTTTTATATTGAAGTGAAGCATAAGGTTGCTTCACAATAACTTGCATTGGTAATCATGTCCAATATTACAATCACATAAGTAATCTTGCTATCTAGTTGACGAAAGACTAAGCTTCAAGAAGCAAGGGAAGCAAATACCTAGTTTTTGTACTTCCCTAAATATAATTCTCCCTTCTTTTTGCATATGAATAAACTAAAATATATACAAAACTAAATAAATGATCAAGAGGCAATTCAATTTTTTGGATTGTCTAAAATTTTCGTAGGGTTTTAGCCTAGTTGATATAGGGTTTACCCTTCGATAATGGTTTGATTTGCTTTATTTCCTTATGATGTGTTTTTCATGAATTAAGTTTAAGTTTCATTTTTGATATGTTGCATTCGTTTCCTATGTTTAATTTGGGTCCTTATTCCCTTATCTATCAATAGAATAAACAACATGCTCAAAATGATAACATAATCTCCCAGTGTCTTTAAGTCGCTCGTAAAGGTTTAGTTGTCAGAATTTCATTGCATCAAATCGAGGCTAGCACATAGTAGTTTTTCTTAAAAGTTATGAGCTTGAGCTTTTACAATAAATTCCTTCGAGGACGAGCTATACTGGGTTGTTCCATTTGAATAGGCATCATGTTCAATGAGCTGGCTTGTTTTGATTGGTCAACAACATTCACATACATGCTCAAGGAAGGAAACAACAAGAGTTTTATTGTATTGGCCAAGTGTCAATACTCAATTGCTTTCAGATTTAGTGATTGAGCTGGATGACAATATTTAATTTTTATTGGCTTAAATCTTATTATATGATTGATTGGCCTTTGAGTGTTAAAAAAGAGACAAGTGTCCCTAAAGCTAATACGAACTCTAAAATTAAGTGTGCTCAACCTAGAGTGGAATGAGAATGGGTTAACCCCCTTGTAAGTATCAAGATACAAAACTAACACACCCAATCCATTGAAAAATAGTTCAAAAGAGGGAAATGGCATTTCAAAAAGAATTTTGTATGTTGATTTGACATAAGGATTTCAACACTTGTTGAGAACAATGGAATTTGTCAAGGATTCTATATGCAAGAAAAATAGATAGATATCCCTTTATTTCCACATTTTTAGAGACAAGTTTTAATCTTTTTCTTGCTTTCTACCTTTTCTCTTCTTTATTGCATTTTTACTTCATTCTATTTTTTTCTTCAGATATTTTTTCTCATATTATTCTTTCTTCAAATTATTTTATACATTTCTCGTTTATATTTTCTATTCTCTGAACCTTACTGCTATTGTTTCCAAGCTCTAAGAGGTACATATTTTTCCTGTATTTTTTTCCCAATGAAAGACTATGCAAGGAAGTGTGGAGACCCAAACTATAAAGTTGACAACTTTATACTTAATAAATGCTGATTGTTGACCCATGAAGTCCCATGTCTCATTTTCAATTAATTTATTTTTTTGGACAAAATTTCCATTCCAAATTCTCCATAGGTTTAGGGAAGGAGAAAAGGGAAAAAGAAAGTTTAATGTTTATTATTTTGGATGCACAAATGATTTATTTTATATGTTAAGGGTCAAATTGAATATTAAATATATTTAATTAATTTTTTTGTTGGAATCTCAAATTGGGGCTTAGGATTTTTTTATGAGACTATAACCTCCAAGATCATGTGGCAGTCTTTTATTAGTATATTTTTGACAGTTTTTAGGACAACTTGCATATGGAAAGAGATTGTCTAATTTTAGTTACGAATCTTCTAACCATCATGATAAGTGAGAATCTTTGGAGGGAAAGTGATGAAAATAATATTATTTTATTTATTTTTCCAACAGAACAACGTTGGAATTTAGATTCCTAAATTGGGCCTAACATTATCAATTTATTTGCAAGCAATTTCACATTTCAGGCATCCATATTTTATGTTTCTAATAGCATTTTGCTATGTGCTTCATTTCTGGAGCAACTTTGTAAAACCATTGCTCACTAGTTGAATATTGTGGGTCTATTTTAGTGTTTGGAAGATTGAGTGTGCACAAAAGGAACAAAATAAAGAGGCTTTGATACAAATTTATAACTTAATGTTCTTTCTGTTGTTTCTCACTGTAATATTTGTTGTACATTTCATTTATATAGAGCAGCTAGCATATTTATGGATTTTCCATGTGATTGGAACATAAATTGCCAAAGCTTGATGCATATTTTTGGCTAGAATTTGATGCATGGTTTGGGCATTTTTCAGAATTTATTTGAAGCATTTTGTGGAGTGTTTAATCGTATTTTTTTGTTAGATTTGCTGTGGTATTTCATTTTTTAAATAAATTCTGAAATATTTTATTTGGGGACATTAAACAATGGCATTATACACCTCAAATAGCTCCATGCACTTATACCAAGGTATTTCATTTGTCTATGCAAAGTTGCCTAAAGGGGAGTTTGAAGAGAAATATCTCTTTTTCTAGAGGACCAGTGGCTTCCATTCAAAGGTTAGTTATGAAAATGCTAAAGAACTCTCAGTAGCATAACATTATACAAAATAAACGAAAGGAGGCTTAGAGTGGCTGCCTAAGACAAAAGACAAGCTTGAACCTCCCATTTTCATCCTATTGTTTTTGTGTTCCTATGTAAGAAATGTAGTTGAGATTAAATCTCGCGTTAGTAAGAGAATCAATTCCAATTTGTATTTGGCACATTGCGATGTAGGGTTTATAAAGTTGACTGTTCCTGAGGGGTCCATTATATTGGAGAAACAAGTGATTGTATCAATGCAAGAGTTCAGGAACATGTTGCAGATATACAAATAGATTGAGCAATCTAATTGGCATTGGTAGACATCCTTTAAAAACCAACCATCAAATTTTCATTGAAGAGTCTAAGGTTCTACAGTAGAAGAGCATTGCTACAAAATGTGTGCAAGGGAAGTAAAGGTTTGAAAGCATTCTAATAACTTGAATCGAGATGAGGGATTATGTTTGTGTCACTTATGGGAACCAATAATCAATATATATAACACAGGATGCGATACCCAAGGTGTAATAACATTTTTAACTTCAAAAAAGGTGATTGTTTCTAATTTAATGGTGGTGACAACTATTGTATTTAATATCTTTTGTATCTCCTTCAGTGACATACAACATCTATTCCATTTAATATCTAAGTATATTCCATAATGGCATCAATGTACTTTACCCTAGTTGTCTATATAAAGATCCCTACTCCACAATCGAAAAATATCTCTCCTCATCTTTCCGATGGATCATAAAGTGTGATCCAAAACAGAATAAAAAAATTGTACATAGTTGTTTTGAGAAGCATGTCTCATAATGAATCCATTATCAGGAAATAGTGGATAACTTTTAAGTATCAAAGAATGATCCAAACAAAGGAGAGAAGCTAGATCAATTGTAAGAAATAAGAAACTGAAATCACTTGGACAAGTTCATTATCCATAAAAGCAAAAGTCCACTTAAGTTAGTATATGACCTTTAAAAGGATAAGGATGAAGTCAAAATTGATTTCCAAACCAATAGGGTTTGGTGATGAACGTAATAAAGGTCCAAATACACATTGCTAAAATTGGAAATTATGGGAAGGCAAATGGTATTCCTGAAGGTAAAGCCTGATTGGAATAACATCCAAGAACACTACAAGACTATACAATTGAATGGTTTAACCAGTTGAAAATTTGAAAGAATATGGGTAGAACATGGAAGGAGCTGAAAGCAACATTCACAAAAGAATTTAGAATGTGGCATATGAATACCCAAATACTTAACAATAACATATATCAAGCAATGAAAAGATGGGTCTATCAAGGATTACAATATAAGAATTTTGACTTGAAGGAGATGTTAGATAAAACCCAATAGCAACAACTCAAGAACACTATTTCATGGATTAGCAAAAAAAGGTGTCAAAAGAAAGTTTGAGAATACTGCAAACCTTGTAAGAATGAAGATACCTATTTAACCAGGTTTCATAGTGGTGCCAAGATCAAGACAGTAGGAAATGCGAGAACATGTTTCTGGGGTGATAGGGTACAAGTGACCTTTTTTTGTAGGTATGGCAAGAGATGACAATTAAAAAAAGGGAAAATTTTAAATATGTAGGAAATTTAAATCATTCATATATAAGCATTCATCATATTCGTTATAGAGCGCTATTACATAACATTAGACCTGAAATGAGATGTCACGTGACAGTTAACACATAGATTAACAATTCTTCATTGCTTTCTTTGGAAAAGTGCATATATAACAAGTATAGTAAAAGGCCCAAAGTATTGGAGGTGCTATCAGGTAAATTTTAAGAAGATCATGATTCAAATCTCTCATGCAAGAATGCTTAGGAGGACCACAATTTCTACAAGTCCCACCATAGTTAGAGATTTTTGATAGCTTTTTGTTATTCCCACAACAAAGTTATGGAGTCATTATACATCACATACAATTAGTAAATGACAATAATTTTTCAATCAAAAAAATGAAGATGTTATATTTTAGCTAAACAAATTTATTTTCAACGTCTACACTAGCCTATATTTTATTGGAAACCCTAAAATCTAATACGCATGTAAAGATAGCAGCCCTAAGAACTATAAGAAAATCAAATGTGTCATATCTGATTACAGAGGGAAGATGCTTTCCTAAAATAGTGAAACTGTATGTTTAGAGCAAAGGTGGTGAAGAAAATGAATAATAATGTTACCCAAAGTGACTTGTTGCTTCTAGACCAATTTTCCCAAACTGATATAAGAAAACACAGACGTGTAATAGTTGTAGGACAACCACAATATGCAAAATATCAGGGATGTAGTGGAAAAGATGAGATGATTCATTTATATCATTATGTAATGGAAATATCCATCATAGCCAAGCCTCAAAGTCATCTAGTTCAAAGTCATTTATTTTTGTTTATTTTTATTTGAAAATGCCCAAGCTATGAAGGAATTTCTAACTGTCCCGGGGCTAGTTGAGAAATATCATAGACATCCTCAGCTTGACCCAAGATGGCCAAGCATCCCTTGTTGTCTCCTCAAGAGAGGGAATGATTTCAAAACATTTCTAACTAGCAAGGGAAAATCATAGACGGCCTAGGGACATTTTCAACCTATCCCCAAAACATCACAAGTATAGGGACAACTGGAAAACCTTCAAGACATTTCCCCATGTAACACTGATGTTTAAAGAATGTTGGATGTTGATTTCCAAAACTACTTAAAAGAATGAAATTGTGAGAAAGAAGATAATGAGTCTAAAGTGAAAGAAGTTATAAAACTATTGAAAAAAGGATAATAAAATGGTCTAAATTGAAAGCAATGATTTGGTTTCTAAAGTATAGAACCAGATGACATAAACATGTCCCAATAAATTTTGTATGATTTGAAATATGACAAAAGACAACATGATTGAGTGCCCATTTAACCTAAAATAATAATTAAGCTATTAAGAATATAAGGTATTCATAGCCCATGAAATTGAGTGAAAAAGTTGTTGGAAGAAAGAATGTAGAAGATTTTGCAAAAATGAATGGAACATTAGGAACACTCTCCATTATCCATCATCGAGATGGAAAAAATGGGCTACAAGGATTGTGTATGTTAGCTTAATTAATAGTACTTATGATGCCAATAGAGTATCACATAGGGAAAGCACAAAAGACAAAAATTAAATGAACTAGCAGTTGTTAATGCTAAATAAATATATGGTTATTTAAAAACTAAATGTTTTTATTTATTAGACATGGATTTTTTACTAACTAATAATTGGCTTCAAAAGTGGCTTAATTGTCCAAGGGGTTGAGCTTAATTGGTGAAAGCATTAAGTTGTCATTATGGAGACCCAAGTTCAAATTCCAAAGGAACATCTAATGAGGAATTCTAAGTTGTGACTTGTAATGTCCCCATTTTTATGTCATCTTGTTTTGTGAGAGTTGGCTAGTTTCTGAAGATTTTCGTAAGTTTCTAGGTGAGCTGGGAGAACTCCAATGTTCTCAAAGAGTTCAGTTTCAGGGTTTCTTGGCATTCGGGCTTGTTTTGGTGTGTAGATGGTATTTAGGATTATAGTGATGCTCTTTTTAGTGTTTTTGGCCATCTGGGTTGTTGTCCACATTTCTTGGAGGACATTGCTATTTTTTTTTAGTAAGTGCTCATTTTGGCACCCAACATCGTCTTTCATCATCAACTTCTTGTTGATGTGATTAGTTTCAATCTTCGGTGCATTGACGATGCATTCCGCAAAGTGGTCTAGATTATTGAAATTATTACACTAAAGTTATAAAGTTAATGTTATAGTATTTACTTTAGTGTTTTAATTTAATAAATCTATGTTATGTCCCCTCAAGTGGATGCTTAGGGAAGAGGATTTAGGCACAATTTTAAAAAAAAGTTAAAAAAAACGTTATTTTAGAAAAAAAAACAAAAAGGTGTTTTTTTAAAAGCAAAAATATGTTTTTATAAATTCAACAAAAAAAAAGAAGAAAGCTTTTTGGAAAAAACAACAAAAAAGCTATAAAAGAAGGTTTGGGGCTCTCATTTGAATTATTCGAGTTTGCATACATAATAGGATATTGTCATGAAGAGAAGATCTTCCAAGGTTGATTGAGGACGAAAACCTCATCAAATCATTAGTTTCAGTGGTGAAAGATCCTCCCTAGCTGTTAGAGTGATTTCACACAGTGAAATCACATTGGTATTCACAGAGTTTTGGATTTTGGGGTGTTAAAAAAAATGAAGATTTACAGGGTTTTTCAAGGTGCAGATTTTTGGGGCTTGATTGATGTCTTTTTTCTGAGATTGTAGATGACTTTGAGGTGATTTGGAGTTCCCTATTTGATGGCCACAAAATTCTAAGGGTTTGGTGTTGCCCTAAGTAATCGTACTATTTCCTTGCTGGGAAAGGTTGTTTACAGGGTTTGAAAATATAGGCTATGCATAGGGAAATTCAGTTGAGGAGGTCATATATCCTTGGTACTTGCTGTAAATTGTTGGTTGGATAATGCTTTTAGACCTACAATTGTTATTTGGTCATATCCATATGTTTTTGGAGTGTTGTTCAAGTGTGCGTTATGAAATTTAAGCCAGAATGTTAAAAAAATAACAGCAGGAATAGAAAAAAACACAGTAAATAAAATAGACAGCAAAATAAGATATTGCGAAGAACACAAAGATTACGTGGAAAACCTCCAATGTGGAGGAAAAACCACGGGGCAAGGATCAATAGCTTTTATTATCTTAAAAAATCTCTTTTACATCAAAAGCTTCAATTCAGCAATTAATTCTTCTTCTCAGAAAATTAATTCTTTTTCAACAACATATTAAAGGAGAGATCAATAATGACATATTTATAAAAGCGGGAAAGCTTTTGAATGAGATATTGGAAGCTTCTATTCGAACTAGATGTTTCTAAATTGGAAGTGGACTTTCTAGTGTCCACATCTCCAGACATATCTGCATCTGTAAAACCTTCAAGCACCATATTAGAATGACCAAAACATAAACAGTAATGACTAGTACCCTTAAGGTATCTTAACATCCATTTCATTGCTTGCCAATGTTGTTTGCCTAGATTGGCAAGGAACCTGCTGACTAATCCCATTGAATGTGCAATGTCTGGCCGTGTGCATACCATGGCATACATTAAACTACCAATTGCTGAAGCATAAGAAATCTTTTTCATTTCTTCCTTCTCTTTGTCATCACAAGGGCATGAACTGGAATTCAATTTGAAATGGGAAGCAAGAGGTGTACCAACTGGCTTGGCATCCTTCATATTAAATCTGTCAAGCACCTTTTCAATATACTTTTCTTGTGATAGCCATAATTTTTTCTTCTTTCTATCACGGATAATCTTCATGTCCAATATTTGTTGTGCTGAACCGAAATCCTTCATTGCAAATTGGCTGCTCAAATCCTTCTTCAACCTGTTAATCATATCCTCATCCTGTCCAACAACTAACATATCATCCACATATAACAATAATATAATGTACTTATCTTGGTCATATCTTTTGATGTAGACACAATGATCAATCTCTAGTCTATTAAAATCATGCTCCAACATAAATGAATCAAATTTCTTATACCACTGGCGAGGTGCCTGTTTCAACCCATAGAGACTCTTCTTTAACTTGCAAACCAAGTTTTCTTTAACTTTTATTTTGAAACCTTCTGGTTGCTCCATATAAATTTCCTCTTCCAATTCTCCATGAAGGAAGGCAGTCTTTACATCTAACTGTTCACATTCCAAATCTAGAGCAGCAACAAGACCAAGAATAATTCTAATGGATGACATTTTAACAACAGGTGAAAAAATTTCATTGAAGTCAATACCTTCTTTTTGAGCAAATCCTTTCACCACCAACCTTGCTTTGTATCTCTTCTTCTCATCACCCTCATGTTTGATCTTGTACACCCATTTATTTTGTAGAGCTTTTCTTCCTTTTGGAAGCTTTACCAACTCCCAAGTTATATTTTCCAGCAAAGAGTCCATTTCATCCTCCATTGCTTTCTTCCATTCTTTACTATGTTCATCTGTACAAGCTTCCTGAAAACAACTAGGTTCACCTTCATCAGTTAATGAAATATAATCAAAGGGAGGATATCTTTGTGAAACCTTATAAGGCCTAGCAGATCTGCGAACCAAAATATCTTGTAACGGCTCTTGCATGGCTTCTACTTCTTGTTGTTCCTCATTTCCATTATGCTGTAATGGCTGGTCATTATTTTCAGCAGTGGCTTCTTCCAATGGTGGCAGATTCTCAAGTTGCTCCTCTTGCTGTCCTTTAATTTCAACAAATTTCTGCATCTCCACACTTTTGTTAATATTTTTAAACGTTTTTCCTTCATTAAAAATAACATCCCTACTTCTGATAATTCTTCTTTTTAGAGGATCCCACAACCGATAACCTAGCTCATTGTCAGCATATCCTAAGAAAATACATTTCAATGATTTTTCATCCAACTTGGACCTCTGTTCTTTAGGAATGTGCACATAAGCTTCACAACCGAAAACTTTCAAATGAGAATAATATAACTCCTTACTGGTCCATACCTTTTCGGGAATGCCTCCATCTAATGAAGTTGTGGGAGAGCGATTTATTAAGTAACAAGCAGTACGAACAACCTCTGCACAAAAATGTTTAGGCAAACCAGAATTTGAAAGCATACTTCTCACCTTCTCCATTATTGTCCGATTCATTCTCTCAGCTGTCCCATTTTGTTGTGGAGTGAGAGGAACCGTTTTGACATGCTTTATCCCATATTTACTACAATATTCTTCGAAGGCTTTAGAGCAATACTCCCCACCATTATCTGTTCTAATACATCTCAGAAGTTTGTTAGTTTCCCTTTCAATAGCCATATGAAAGTTTTGAAAAACATCTAAAACTTGATCCTTACTTTTAATAGGGAAAATCCACACCTTTTTTGATGCATCATCAATAAAAGTAACAAAATAAGTAGCCCCTCCCAGTGATTTTATATTAATTGGGCCACAAACATCGGAATGCACCAAATCTAATATTTCAGTATCCCTTTTTGAATTATTCCTTAAGAATGACACTCTTTTCTGTCTACCCATCATACA
The DNA here is from genome assembly GCA_007115665.2 of Sequoiadendron giganteum. Taxonomy (NCBI): domain Eukaryota; kingdom Viridiplantae; phylum Streptophyta; class Pinopsida; order Cupressales; family Cupressaceae; genus Sequoiadendron; species Sequoiadendron giganteum. Next base: position 500,405,270 of record CM021102.1, on the reverse strand, counting down.
GTGTTCACAAAATTGAAATTTTGTACCTTTTATTCCAGGCAAAAGCTTTTGCTCAGCAAGTATTTTCAGACCTCTTTCTGTCATGTGTCCAAGTCTTTTGTGCCACAAATCTGCTGTAGGCTCCTCTGCAACAATACCAATATCTGACTTTTGCAGCTTCAATTTTAATGTATAAAGAGTGCCTATTTTCTGCCCCTTTGCAACAACCAACGAACCTTTTACAATTTTCCAGCATCCCTTGCCAAATACTATATGGCAGCCTTCATCATCTAGCTTTCCAGCTGAAACTAAATTCATTCCAAGCTCTGGTACATGTCTAACCTGTTTAAGCAATAAACTACAACCATCTTCTATTTTTATTAAAACATTTCCCACTCCCTCAATACTACATAAATTATTATTACCCAAGCGAACCTTACCCAAATTACCAGATTTATAAGAAATAAAATTTTCTCTGCTTGGGGTAGCATGGTAGGAGGCTCCAGAATCTAAAATCCAATCAATATCATGATTAGAAGTACAAAGACATGCATCCTCATATGAAACAGTAATTAATACCTCACCATTTGATGCAACAACTATAGTTTCTTCATTTGCACTTGCTGGTTTTTGTTCCTTTTGCTCTCGCTTCCAGATTCAACATTCTCTTTTCATGTGTCCCGGTTTGCCATAACAGGTGATTCTGCCTCTTCTTGATTTTGATCTTCCTCTTGACTTCGAACGCCCTTGTCGGTTCCGATCAAATTTTCTACCACGATCAGCTAGGGCTAAGGCTTCTCCTACCTGGTTCTCTGTCATTGATTTACGTCGTAGCTCCTCATTCATTAAATTGCTACTGACATCATCAAACTTTAGAGTTCCTCCAGGTGTCGAAGTGCTAATAGCTACGATCAAATTCTCCCAGTTGTCCGGCATTGAACACATTAATAAGATGGCTCTAATCTCATCATCCAAAGTGATTTTAACAGAGGCAAGCTGACTAGTAATTATGTTGAACTCATTTAAATGTTCTGCTACTGAAGCACCCTCCTTCATTTTGAGATTGTATAATTTTTTCATCAGAAAAACTTTATTTGATGCAGTGTTCTTCTCATATAGATCATGAAGCTTTTTCCATAGTTCTGCTGCTGTCTTCTCTCCTGCAACATTAAAATACACATTCTTAGCCAGGCATTTACGGATGGTTGCAATTGCCTTTCTATCCATCTTTTTCCAATCTTCATTTGCCATTGATGTGGGTTTCTTTGATATTCCTTCGAGCGGCAAATACTGATCTTTCAGAATTAATATATCCTCCATTTGGGATTTCCATAAGGCAAAATTAGCCCCATTTAACTTCTCCATGTCACTCGTTGTGACCTCCATACTACTCAACGAAAGAAAAAAAACCTACACACACCAAATCTTCCAGCAACCTGGCGCTCTGATACCAGTTATGAAATTTAAGCCAGAATGTTAAAAAAATAACAGCAGCAATAAAAATAGACACAGTAAATAAAATAGACAGCAAAATAAAATATTGCGAAGAACACAAAGATTACGTGGAAAACCTCCAATGTGGAGGAAAAACCATGGGGCAAGGATCAATAGCTTTTATTATCTTAGAAAATCGCTTTTACATCAGAAGCTTCAATTCAGCAATTAATTCTTCTTCTCAGAAAATTAATTCTTTTTCAACAACATATTAAAGGAGAGATCAATAATGACATATTTATAAAAGCGGGAAAGCTTTCGAATGAGATATTGGAAGCTTCTATTTGAACTAGATGTTTCTAAATTGGAAGTGGAAACATCTATTCGAAAAAGAAGTTTCTTAATCTTAAATTTAGACTTCAAAAACTAACAGTGTGAGCCTGTTGAAATATAGGTTTGATGAGTTATTGAAGGTGTAAGGTTGTATCCAGCTGCTGCTATAGCAAGAACACTCCTTGAACAGACCTTAAAAGTTAAATCTGTTAGTACCCAGACTACTGCCACTATTTCTGAGCACTTATTGCATTTATATCAGACCTGGGTTTGCTGCTGTTATAGTTGTTGGGGTGTTATTTTATCCCTAATTGACTGTTACAGAGGTTATTCATGGTGGGTAAGTTGCCGGAAGCCATTACATTTTTATTTCGGTAAGCTAAAAAGGCTGTCACACTCATAGCAGTCCCTAACAGCCCCTGTTTCGGTAAGTAAATCAAGTGTGCAGACCTGTAGCATCATCCAGTTGCTTATTATTCATGGTATCACCTTGTTGAACACTAATTTGTAGTGATTACTGTTGTTGTTTGCCGTTTTCTGGGGTATTGCAGCAGTTGTGTTCTATTTCATGCTCCTCTTATCAATATAAATGTCTATATGAGACCTGCAACTTTATTTGCAACCACTTATTCAAGGTATTTTCTAGTTGGGTATTGACTAAGTTATCATTTTGCTCATTTTGGCAACATTTAGTAATGTAACAGCAGGATGTTGTTTATCAGTTTACGTGTATGTTGAGTTTACATATCGTTAAAAAATAAAAAAATTCTGTGGCGGTAATTACAGGACTCTTGGCCTTTTCTAGTTGCCTTTTAGTGTAATAACCCTTATCAAAATTTTCCACAAACTTGTATATACTTAAGTTTAAACACATAGGCATTTCGTCAAACGGTATGGAAATCATAAAATAAATTAATAAACCTGATTTGAAGGGTTTAGAATAGCTGCAACTATCAATATTGATCATAGGAATAATCACAAACAATTGACATACATTGTAGTAAACCCCCCTAGATTTTTTTTAAAAAAAAAAGTTTGTTAGCACCAAACATAAAAGATAATCAACTTAATCACCTTCCTTCCACTTTCTGGCCAAGTTCCCCATGTGGGCAAGGTGGGAGGATACAGTGGCAAGGATTCCATTATACTGTTTCTAAAAGTAAATCACTTGTTCAGTGAGGTGAGTAGAGCACATCTACTTATGCGTTAATACAATAATCAAAGTAAATTAATTCTTTTAATTTTCAGTGGTGAATGTAATGACAAGAACCACTTATTCAATGGGGTCAGTACAATGTAACCACTTATTCAGTGGCATAAGTTGTAAAACCAAAACATGATCAATATTAGTGATGGTACTACCAATCAGTGTTACAATGTAAAGCTCAATACAATTGAGTTCAAAACAACAAGAGATTGCTGCTACAGTGAATATGATACTATAAACTTGATTTACACCACCAATGAACTCCAATTGAAGAAGCGAGATACCCAACAATGAAATAGTAAATATACCTCAAGATTGAAATAAGTCTGGAACTGTACTGCAGCAGGTCTAGTACCTCACAATGTTCAACATTTTCATTTCTAGCAGTAAATACTTCAAGGTAATGATAGGAGAGGAAAGTTGCAGGCCTGTATCACAATTTTCAGAAGTTCTCGCTGCTGCTACGGGTCATGACAGTCCTTGGATTCCTCCAAATACCTCACCAAACCACTTGGTTATGAGCTGGGCTTAAGCAAACTTAGTAATATATCAAATAAACTCAATACAAACATCATTAGATACCTCTAGCATGGCACATGAAAGAAGGAAAGGCAGCAGATTTCTTTCAGACTTGCACAGTTCAATAAATCTGGGCAATAGCAACAGGGGCAGCTGGGCATATTTTCGGATAACTCCTCCAAACGTGCTATGGATTGCCCCAAACAGGTTGTCATAGGTAAAACCACCTTAGGCGCCTCCCTTGATGACAAGAAACCACTCAAAATGTAACGACCCCATCTTGGGTAATTAAATTTTTTCTACTTTCACAAATAATAAACATGGAAAACATACATAATGATAAAGTAAATTAACTTTTCTTTTCTTTTCATTGCAACATTTCATATTAAAGAAACAATTGACACAATACATCATTACTTTCCTTTCCAAGTAAATAACAGAGTAAGAATACATACAAGAATAAAACGTAGCTCGGAGGCTTTTGCACAAATAATAGTAAGATGGTCCAGGTTCCCTTCCTTTCAAATCTTGGTGTATCCGTTGCCTGTTGTGGAGGAGAAACATCACTCAAGCGCTTTTCCGCCAACCACAGACTATTAATGCGTTCCCCCGCACATCTATCGTTTGATAGATGGCCCTCCCTTCGAACGAAGAGATTGGTAGAGTATCCGGTTGCGACAACCCAACTGAGCATAGTGTTGTGTCCTATTTACAACTAGAACCTTGCTATTTCACAACCTCATACTAGTACAAGGATCACGATGAACTGACAGTGTAGTCTCAAGCATCACACAGTCTAAGTGGATGTCGTACATTTCACTACTTTGGCCAAAGTATTCTCATTCAGTACTTCGAATGAAGATCATCTATCATATACACTACTCAGGGCCGATTTGACTTAAGGCTATCTTACACTACGCATAGGTATCGTCCTTTACTTTTGGATAATCTTTTATCCCAGACTAACCTACAACATATTAATCTACTAAGTAATTCCACAAGATAGGTATATCCTGTTTCAGACAACCTACCTTCAAACAATCTACTTAGAAACAAAATAGTTTGCAAGTGTCTTATACCATTCCTCCTAATTAGGAAATCTTTATCCTAGGTGTACTTTAGTTTACCTCAGTTATCCTTATAACTTAAGCTGAAAAGACCTTACTAGATCACTATCTTCATTACATTCCTAGTATCTAGTATCTACTTCACACATATTCTCCTTATATGGAGATCATACAGTATAGGCTATGCACATACAAAATGCAATCCATTTTAATCACATTCATTCATTAATCCCTTATACTTAAAAATCCCTTTCTTAAGTAAAAATAATAGTTTCCCTTTCCCTTATAATTATTTTGTAGACAAGACATTTCCTTTAGTCAATGCATTTATAAACAAAAGACATTATTTCTCTTTCACTAGATTGATCCACCTATGCTATAATACAGTTAATGCATAAAACAATCATATAGTTTCTTCTACTTTTTAAAACAAAGATATTATAAGAATGTATTTCTCATGCCTGTTTCCTTAAGCTGGCCTTCTTGCTGCCTTTGAATGCTTCTGATTCAATTGGTGACAACTCCTCTGTTCCTTTCTTTTAAATAATCTCTCTTTCCTAATTGTTCTTTTCAGATGCTAACTCTTAGCTGAAGCTCAGAATGATTGGAAATCAATTATTGGTAATGCTGGTTACTGTTTTTCTCACAATGGATTCTACAGCAAGTGCGTACATACATATATGCAGCAAATGACAATCTCAAGGCTTGCACATAATTACGATGGATGATTATGAATTGCAGAAAGCAAATACGAAATTGGTGAAAGCAAATTGTGAATTGGTGAGATTGATAGGTAAGTGAGCTCTTATTTATAGAGTTTGGATTCTCATGCCATCCTACAGATTTGGCATGAGAATTGACACCTCTATCCATTTGAAAGTGTCAAACTCATGGTCGCAGCAATTTAGAACCTTACTTAGCATTTAAAAGATGAGTCGACCCTTCTCAGTGAAGAATGATTCAAATAACACATGATGAAAATGGTTCGATTGACACCTACAGGCATCCTCCAGCAATGGCGTCAAAACTGGCGGGTTTATTCACAGTGGGAAAATCTCCCAGCTTAATGGCCTCCCACCTGGCCCTTGTTTTAGGCTCTTCCAAACAGTTTAAGAATCGCGTCCCTTGCATTTTCGCGAGCGTTTGCAGCAGCGCATTATTTCCCATTTCAAAAGTTTAACTATATTGCCATATGAAATATTTTCAGTTGAAGTTTGGTGTATTATTCCCAGCTGTTTATGGTGAATAAGATACTTAATTAATTCAAACGAATTTCATAGTTTATTTCCCATGGTGAATATAATCGATATTTACCAAATGACTTAATAATGCTAAGTCCTTTATTTTCCAATAAATTTCTTTTATTTAATATATATTCTTATATATATAATATATTATCTTTTTATATATTTTATTATAGTTTTATTTCTCTTCAAACTAAATATATGTATATATATATTTAAATATTTTATATTTAAATATACCTATATATACCTATACATTTATTTTGGTAAGACGATAATAACATATATATTTGTATAATATTATATATATATATATATATAATATATATTTACATTTACACATAGATATACACATTTACATAATAATTGATTAAATACGTGTATTGCAAGCTAGTCAACATACTTTCAATATACCTGTTCATGTATATGTGTATATATGTATATATGCAAATTCAGGATAACACAATAATGTTATAACCACACATAATAGGTAGTGTGTATATGTTTATGGATGTGTAAGCCAATTATCCCGTCATGTCTATGTAGGTGTATGGATGCCATGTTGATACATGCTATGGCATAATGGTTTGCCCATCGTACGTCTGTATCGCCATGTCATACATATAGATACATATATATGAGAGACACATGTATACACACATACACCTTGCCTAGGTACATATTTCCAAACATGTTTCACATCCAAGGTCACAAAACAACAAGTCAGGTTTACAAGTAACACCACTCACAAAGCACAAAGAAGTAATCCAAAACTCCTAAAGCCTATGGATGACTTATCAAGACCGACCTATTTGACTCAGTTCCTCTAAACCTTTAGTGAAGTGTGTGTATGCTCAATTGATTTACTTTACTGGTTATCCGCCCAAGCCCCTCTCTCGAGTTATGTTTCCCCTCCGCCTGGAGGAATGGTTCATGTACCTGCACCCATAGACATACAATCTCAGCAGTTACTTGTTCACAACACTAACAGTATACAAAACATCTTAAGTTAGAATATTCACAATTCAATAACTATGCATTCAACATTCATCAAGGATAACATCGATAGAAGTAGCATAAAATGAGACATTCATTAAATGGAAGCACACTCATATTGCTAATAGGAAACAACATGTTTTATTCATTCTCCAAAATTCACTCATTACAGACAATTGCCCTATGAAAATAGTAGCTATACAATCGGGGTGTAACACAAAACTCAGGCGCTTCATTGTTGGGAGTTTAGACGTCCAATTTCCAATCACTTTGCACAATGGTACGACTTCAAGGGGCGACTTGGCTCCACAAAATAAAATCTTTTCATTTAACCCCTGCAATCTTCCTCAATGGGGTTGCCTAGTTGAGATGATTCAATGGAAAAATACCCAAAATCAAACCTTCACTCAACAGATCTACACAAACCAAAGATGGGTACAGGCTGCCTAGCAAGGTGTACAACGAGAACATGATATAATTTCCAAGTTTAAACAAACACAAACAACTCCAAAATCTGCTGAAAATTCATTACCAACTCACCAAAATTAGCACATTCGAATACCTTTGAATAGCTTTATTACTGAAACTCCAAACTACAAACTCCATGAAACCAAAGGTCATGCCTGAGGTAGAATCACTCCTAACTAGTTAAGGATAGTCTTTCAGACCTGAAACCAGTAAGTTGATCAAGGTTTCCATCCTCTATGAAACCTTGGAAGAACTCTCGGTTCACTCTAGCAGCATTTCGTTATGTAAACAATTTTCAATATGAGAAATGAGAGCCCAAACCCCAATATATAGAGTTTGGAGGGAAATGGGCTATTTAAAAATTCAATTATTTTATTTTTCCGCAAAGGCCTTTTTTAAAATTTTAGAACATTTTAAGTCCCCTTAAACATTTCACTAGGCGTCCAACTCGCGGAAAATAACTTTTTAACTTATTATATTTAACACTAAAGTAATATTTAAACATTATTTTATGACTTTAGTGTAAATATTAAAATATTTCCTACCACCTTATGAAAAGCGACAAGGCATCCAAAATGGAAATTGATCGCACCAAGAGGCTACTGGTGATGAGGAAAGATGTTAAGTGCCAAAACGGGAACCTTACTAATTATAGTAGTTTTCTCGAAGAAATGTGGAGAACAACCCAGATGACCAAAAGTACAACGAAGATCATCACTACCAACCTGAGGACCAACCTGACGCCACCACACCATTGAATGTTGAGCCAACACACCATTGGATGCTTAGAAAAGCCACCACTGACTCTCCAAGAACCTTGGAACTCACCTAGTTCACTTGGAAGCCTTCAAAAAATCTTGGAAACTGGTCAATGCTCACGAAACAACATGGCCTAAAAATGGGGACATTGCATACATGAAGATAATCATTGACACTTTTACAAACCCTAGGCATTCAACAATTCAATTGCTGATAAAATTTTATAGTGCAAATACATAACTGAAAGGTAAATTTTGCTAACCTATAGTTTTTGAAAATTATCTTATACATCAGAAATTTGATAAATTGGTCCCTTTTTGCCGTAAACATGGTTCTAGCATTGAATTGCCTTGGTTTGAGTGGCTAATTGGTGGTATTTCAAGTCTCATATATGCATACAGAGATGTCCAAACCTTGATTAATCTATCTTAATCACCTCCAAACTACTCTATAGCCGATTATGGTGAATACTTATACTAATGACTGCCCAAAACCTGCAACTACCTTCCTACCAACCCATTCCCTTCATTATACCTCAATAAATTTCACCACTTATATGCAAGTTGCAGCTGGCTATGAAACACACCAAACTCTCACAAATAATATTCTAAGTAGCCGGTTCGGGGGTTCGGTTCGCCGGTTCGGCTAAATTTTTTGGGGGGTGGGTTCGGTTCGTTTTGGGTTCGTTAGTACAAAAACTGAAAAACATGCAAAAATAAAAATATATATATATATATATGCAGCCTAAAAGCATGAATTAGGATTAGAACATCACATAACATCATATAAACAACAAAACCACCATAAACTTGAATGATAACATGCATGATAAATATAAATATTCATCGTTCAAACTTCAAACTTCAAGTTCAATATTACAACACTATTAAAGTTTTAATCATCAAATGGATCCTCTAAATCATCTATATCAAAGTCATTGTCAACATTGACATTAGATGAAGTAGGAAGACTAGATGAATCACAAGTAGTGCCAATGGCACTGTCACTAGCACTAGTATTGTGCCCATGCTCCTGTTGGATATCGGACTCCTCATATGCAACATGGTGGGAAGTGGAAGCATCCAAGTCAGTATCCTCTGGCCCTATATCCCACAACTTCGTCTCCCCTTCCTTGTAGTCACGTTGTTTGTGTGAAAGGAGATGCAAGTTGGAATGCACATATACTAAGTTCTTCGCTCTTTTTGAGAGCAATTTATTGCGCTTTACTGAGTGGATGAAAGAATATGTGCTCCAATTCCTCTCAGATGCGGATGAACTAGCAACCTATGAAGACAAAGTAAACAATTAAAAAATTTAAAATTATAAATGAAATTATGAAACTTTTAAATTTTAAAAGTAAAACTAAAATATGAAAATTTATTAAACTTACTTGTGATAAAACTTTGATTGCAAGGGGCTGCAAATTTTGGAAGTATTGTCCATGGAAGTACCACCAACTATGAGCATCCTTTAAGACCCTGTCACGAGAAGCATCAGCATCTAGATGATTTGAGTACACAAAATCAGTGAACTCACTCGTGATTACAGATCGCAAATCTTGGTCAGGGAAGAGTCTCATAAATGCTGCCTTGTACCCTTCAACCACTTCTAAATCTCTATATGGAGGAAGCCTTCCTGGCTGTGAAAGAAGCTGACTACTGTAGTATTTTGGTGTCAATGCAAAGGCAAGAAGGTGTAATGGAGTTGTCATTTTGTTCCATCTTTCTTCAACAATTGTTTGCAATTGTTTGAAGAAAGTCTCTTCAGGGTCTTGCTCTCTTGCATTTATGGTGCACTTGATCTTCTCAAGCATTGAATCTATACCATCATATATTTCTCCAATGCATGGCTTGTCCATGTCAATATAGCGAATCATACTCAAAATGGGCTCGGTGAAGCTAAGGAGATACTCCGCACGATCCCACCATGAGTCATCTAATATCATGCTCTTAATTTTTGTTGCTCTTTCAGTGCCACTTTGCCTCCATATAGACCAATTGTTGCTATTCACCATGCTAGCAAGTGCCTCTTTAACTTTCACAAGTCGTCTCAAGACGATAGTATTAGAGGCAAAGTGGGTCTTTGCAACCTATTGCAAATTAAAAAAAATAATTAGAATTTAAAAATAAACTTTAAAGAAGAATTTAAATTAGAATGCACAATCAAATTATGAAAATCAGAAAATGACAAATGTAAATATTACTTCACTTACCTTCAATAGCTCCAATTTTGAAAATGATCTAAAGATGCTTTGAGACAAGTGGTGGTTGGTGACAAACATCTGAATGTCCTCAGCCTCAGCATACAATTCTTTGATCCATGCAATTTGATTCCCAATCTTTTGCATCATAAGATTGAGTGAATGGACTGCACAAGGTGTCCAAAAGATATGTGTATCTTTCCTCAACCAACAACCCTGCTGCTCGACAATTCTTAGCGCGTTGTCCGTTACAACTTGAACAACATTGCGGGCTCCCACTTGCTCAATGGCTGCAATGAGAATGCTAGCAATAAATTCTCCATCTTTTACTTGGCCCTCACAATCCATGGCTTTCAAAAACATTGCCCCTTTAGGGCACACCGCTATGACATTGATCAAAGGCCAATTTTTTGAGTCCTTCCAACCATCCGAAACAATGGACACACTTGTCTCAACCCATGAATCTCTTATAGGCTTCAATGCATCTTCAACCAACCCAACCTCCTTTTCCAATAAAGTGCTACACACCTTCTCATAACCCAGGCCCTTGTACCCTTTTGGAGCTTCATTAACCGTTCTCAACATCTCTTTCCAATATGGAGAACGAACAACATTAAAAGCTAATCCATTGGCATACAGGCATCTTGCTACACATTGGTCGGCAAGGGCTCTACTCTCATTTTGAAATGCAAGTTCCAAAGGCCCCTTTGATCTCTTGTTTGCAATAGGTTGTGCACTTCGAGCTTGAAGATCCGGAATGATAATAAATGGGTGGTCTACCACAATATTGGGATTGGATGGGGGTTGCATTCCCTTTGATTTTTTTTTAAACAAAGGGTGATTTCCTTTTTGGGCTTCCCATTGATCTGCTGCATCTTGCTCCATAATGTATTTTGCAACTGTCTCAGGTGGAATAGGTGCATCTTTTTTTCCAGGGCAAGGCGTGATGCCTTTTCCACTCATGCCACACAAATGTGCTTTCACCCTATGGTATGAACTAGTATATGTAACGCCACACCCATTGCATTTCCAAAGATAACCACCACCACTTGGAACCTGTTTTATCATCTCAACATACTGCCATAGAGGAGAATTAGGATTTGTTTTGAACTTTGAGTTTGGTTTAGCTACGGAGCCGGAGGTAGAACCCATTGACATTGTGATTCCTATGGCAATTTGTTTGCAAACAACACATTCAAAATTTGAATGAAGAGAAAATATTGATTTATAAAACCTAGCTCTTTTGAATCTTGCATACATTCATAGAAGAATGGAAAGGAAAAACATATATAAATCATAAAATGAATCAAAACAAAGTTTCTGGTTTGTAAAATGTAAAACAAAAAAATGGATGAAAAAACTCAAAAAAAGGTGAGAAAAACTTACCTCTTTGCAAAAATATCCCTCAACAATCTTTGTGGCAGCTAATAAACACTTGCAAATCTGTAGGAATGGCAATGCAATCGTTTGTAGAAGCTTCACTGATCGATCTTCAACTCCTTTTATCAACCCAGCAAGCAAAAATAAGAACTCAGCCTCTTGGAATGAAAATGCTTGTTTGCAAAACAAATGAATAAAAATGTTGTAGTTTAGGTGTTTAAAGTGTTTTAGAGGTCACTTTTAGGGTTCCCTTGGGCGTGGGTCAAAGTCAAACTGCAGAAAAATATTAAAAAATGCAAAAAAAAAAACGCTTTTATGCGTCCAAACACGTGGGTTCTTGTTGGGTTCGCCCGGGTTCTTCTCAGGTTCGCCCGGGTTCTTCACCGGCGAATCGGGACTCCAAATACCGAACCCTGGTCGAACCCACAGAGGGACCGAACCAGGACTGGTACCCGGAGCGAACCCGGACCAGGACCCTGAGCTAGGGAGCCGAACCCGGCTACTTAGATAATATTCAATGCAACACTTCATCACTTATGACATAATCATTCAAACAACGACTACCATTCAAAGCATAGTAATTCAATATAGAATGATCAACACAATAAAAATTAATATTTTCTTACAAATTTATTTTTGCCTATGAGCTGTAATAAATTTGTAAACTACAAACCTAGAAAACCCTAGAAATAAAATCTCAAAACCCAAGACACTAGAGAATCTAATGAGTCAAGTGTTCAACACAATGAGGAGCTTTGCATTAATCCAATGAATAGGTTAAGTGGGTTTGTATCCACAAAACTGATTGTCTAAAGGGTTTTCATCTTTGGTTGAAGAATGAACCAAGTTCAATCCCTCCAAACTAGGGTTTGTAAAACAAAATGTCAAGGATCAAGAATGAGCTTTCTTTCCTCCAAAGCCCCTTTTAAAAGCACTTTTGTGAATAATTAAATATTATTTTGTGTCCTAATTTTCCTCCAAAAAATGAATTTAGACTCCTTTTAAATATTTAACATAAGTCTTCTAATTTTTACATTTTTGATAGCTTGCCATTTAACTATTAATTTTTTTTCCGTATATCCAGCCAAAGTTATGGAAAATATTAAAATGGACCAAATATGAATTTTGACCATACCAAAATATTCTTAAGGTCTCAAGATATTGAACTTTATGAAAATTGGTACTTTCGAAAAATAATAAGCTTCTTTAAAAAGCGTGGAGAGCTCCAAGAATCTTGAAACTGCATCCAAAAAGTACCGATAGTTTCATCTTGATCTCCTGAACTCACTACCGCTATTAGAATTCCTTTTTAATAATTTGGCACTCTCCCAGATTCTTGGAAATTTCCAGGAATACATTTTTTTAGTGTTTACAATTTTGCTATGTGAGCATCTTGATATGCATTTACAAGAATATTCCAAGCCTGTTTTGAATGAGTAACACCACATATGCTAGGATAGATTGACTGGCTTATTGCACGTTGAATTAAAAATAAAACTTCATTATGCTTTTGTTCATTTTTCACTAATTCTTGTTTTTGTTGAAAGAGTGCGTCAACATCTTCAGATACTTCATACCCCTACTAACAATATTCCATAAACCTTTAGATTTTAACAATGTTTACATTCGAGTGAATACTCCAATAAACAAAATTTGCCCCGTTGAAAATAGGATTCAACAGACCGGATGAACCTGCAATATTTGTCATCTCAACAAATTATGTTTGCAGTTTAATCTCCTCTTAAAAAACTGATAATCTTGCACAAATTCAGCAATACGCTCCCCTTTAAATTCAATTGAAAAAATAGATTTTTCAGAAAAAAATAGCCTTACAAAACCCACGATGATTCTTCTCTGACTTTGGCTATCTTCCCAATTTCTGCAATCTTATCTTTAGCAGCGATTCTTTTTGTTAAATCTTTCTTTGCATCGATCAAAAAATTCCTCTGGCAATTTATTAACATCTGCACACTCAAATATGCTGCGATCCATCTTTTCTGGAGACGGCTTCCTCCTTGATTCAATTGGCTTCTAATTTGTGACGCCTTTAAATTGTAAATTTTTTTGAAACTTTTGCTCTTACTTTCAGCTATTTCATGAGCGATTCCTTTCTCTGCGACTACTCTGATCTTCATACCTTTGCTCTGATACCAATTGAAGGTGTCAATAAATTACAATTCAAACAAAACAATGATGATGTGCAGATCATCTATCCATTGGATGTAGAGAGACAACAAAATAAAACTTTGTGTCATATGTTTATGATATGCTTATTGTTCTTACAAGTGAAATCCAATTCATAAGTTTCTCGTACTGAGATCTCAGGTTTGTGAAATATAAGGATTTCGAGCTGAGCAATCATAAACCTTGTGGAAAAACTAGATGTTGATTTTCCTTCATGCTACATGCATATTATTTTATTATTTATTAATGGTTGTAATAAGATCTTTGTAACATTCTTCTGATAACTCATTTTTAAGAGAACCTCTTGCATATTAAACCTTATTGAACTAATAAAAACGTATTTATATCTTTTCTTTCAATTTTGTTCTTTTTATCGTTGAGAATATACACAAGCAACACAAACAAATACCTTTAGATGAGCAAAAAATTGTGTAAAAGTAGAGCAAGTTTGTTTAGGAGTCATTCCATGAACTACTTTTGTGGGACTCGTATTCAACAAATAAACCGTGGTAGTGATTTCCTTTGCCCAAAAAGAATTCTCTAAATTCTTGTCTTTCATTATGTTTCTTGCGAATTGAATTGTAGTATTTTTTCTCATGCAACTCCATTTTGTTTTGGAGTGTAGGAGGTGGTTAACTCTCTGAATCCCATGTTCTCTACAAAAATTTACAAATACATTTCATCTATACTCTCCCCGATTATTTGATGTGCTGACCCTTAATGAATTGACCACTTTGATTTTCAACTAATTTTTGAACTCAACAAACAGATGAAAAACTTCTGATTCATCAGTCAAATAATAGATCCAAGTTTTACGAGAAAATTCTTCAATAAAAGTGAGAATACTTTGGTTTATTTAGTGAGAGAGTTGCCATAGGACAACATAAACTAGTGTGAATAAATTCAAGTGGTTTTCCTTCCCTTCGAGAAAAACAATTTTTTTTTAATTTCTATGTTGTTTTCCAAATAAACATTCTTCACAAATTTCTTGAACTTATTCTTAAGAAATGACAATCCTTCAACCATATGTTTGTTCTTAAGCAAATGTAAACTACCAAAATTTAGATGCACATACCTTTGATGCCACAATAGAAACACTGCCTCTTTTATGTTGAGGTCTATGGAACGACTAGAGGTTTCCTACAAGTCTGCAAAGATAATCCTACATGGATCTGACCTGTTGTTGGTGATTTTTGTTGTCGTTGCAAGCCCTTAGCTAATTGCAGCTCCCTAGAGGGTACTAGCTGGTTGCCCAACAACCCCAAAGGTAGCCACCGATGAGATGTGGGTAGGTTTTGCCCTGATAAAGCTTCAAACTCTTCCAAACAACTACGCCACCTGTAGATGGACAAATAACTTGTAAATTCAGCCCAAATGCACTCTGTAACTAGATTTACTTAGAAAGCACAACAATGGTAGGGTTTTCATCCTACCAATTGTCATTAGCTTGAGGGTTTCATCCCAAGCAATGCAAAAGTGCAAATTGTGAAGTGCTCCCCAAAATTTGCCCAAAAATGAGATGCCAAAAATGAAATAGCAGTGCCACCTAAATACCATTTTTGAAATTAGGTCTTAGGGCCCAATTATTGGTGCCCAAAATCAAACTAAATATTTTATTTTATTTTTAAATATTTATTATTATTTTATATTAAATATTTATGGATTAATTATAATTATGTTGTGTTAATAAACACCTTTATAAAAAAGCCATGGGAGGCTGACCTCAATGAGGAAGGGACATGACAAATAATCCTGCATGTTACTTTATTTCCAACATCATTAACTTCCAACAATCCTTGTTGATGATCTCTTGCATACATACTCAACAATGAAGTAGCTCCATCATGCTTATGCTACACTACTTCGGTATTCATGTGAGCTCCATCTAGAGATCTTTTGATGGTGCTTGAGGTTTCTTCACTAGGATCAATACTTTCATACATTAAGCTATAATCGTAATGATAATTAAATTGGTCACCATTAGTTGTTAATCCAAAATCTTCAACAAATAGAAAACCAAATCCAGTATTGGGAATAGCCATCTAATTCATGCCCAAAAATTTTACTTGGATCCCATATCCTATTATTGTCACTTGCTATATTAATAGAATTATGAAGTGTCTCGGCATTCATCACAAAAAATAAATTATGAAAAGGTAATTCTACATCCATTTCAAAGAGTGGTTATCCATGGATTGGAAGTTATTTCCATTCTCTTATTTAAACCAATCCTCTTGTTGTCTCACATCTAAATATACAATGTTAGGGAACTATTTTAGATCAAAATCTCTCTAAAGCCTATCAAGCTCATCAATCACCTGCTTGATATGTTTAGCCCTCTCTTTATTATTCTGCCTCTAATAGTGATATTTGAGTGCTATCGAATGAGTTCTTAATTGATTTAAGCTCAAAGGTGAGCTCATGAACCTTTTCATGTGTTTCCCTAGATATAGATAAAACTACATCTGCAAATTTGGTAGCGACATATCTATCTTTGATCATGTGCAAATCTACCAATTTCATATCTTCCATTGCGTTCTTTATTGTTTGTAAATCTACAAAGGTCACAATTTGTTCAAGCTGACCTCTTTGTGCCTTTTTCATTAAATTTTAAATCAACTTTTTCATGTTATCCAACCTAGAGAGCACTTGCACTTCATTCTCAGATATCACCAATAATTTTTTTTCCAATCGCCTTAATGAATGCCAAAATCATGCATGGATAATGAACTGTTGTTAATAGGCATACAAAATCAGTACTTTCTTCATACCTTCAAATGGTTTCGTCGTAAGCCATAGGTCTCGTGTGCCTTCCCTTCAATATTATCATTAGTGACTTCAAAAAAAAATTCATTTGCTACCTTTCATTTGGATTATTCTGAAAAATTCATCTCAAGTTCTAACACAACTTAAGAGTTCTCTAAGATTGTCTTTTCTTCTTCCTCAAACTCTAATATCTTAGTTTCTTCTTTGACCTCATCATCACTCTGTGGGAATAAACATGTAATGAAAGACACTAATTTATTTTCTTTGTTGCTCCCACATGTGTGACTAGGTGTCTATACTTCCTAGCTTGTGAAACAATTTTGTGCTTTCTTCAATTGATTTTGGCTCACTTTAGTACGACCTGTAATTTGTAGACCACAAAAAAGCAATTAATTTTTTGTCAAATGGTTTCATTTTCCATTGGTAAAACATCCCGCTCTTTCCTCCAAACACCCAACAAGTTAGATAATAATAGCTTAGAAATATCATCATCTTCACCCAAAATTACAGACATAATAAATTGGGGAGTTATGACATTGTCTGAATGAGTCGCATTGATCATAGAGCAAAATATTTGAGACATCTAAACAAAAATCGTCATAACCAATATGTAACATGATATTACAAGATCTGGTTTTTGCAAAGGTCTCTAGTTACACTCTTAGCAAAGGAAGGGCTTCCAATATCAGCTAACCCATCGTTGTTTCTTCCACTGATAAGAAGATATCACATAACTCGTCACTTTCCATGGATGTAAGATCTTTTGAATTTTTTATTGTAAAAACAACATTATCGATTTTGGAAGGTAAATTTCTTAAAATTTCCTCAATCACATGCTGATTACTTGCATCATCTCCTATAATGAGGTATCTGATTAATCATCCCATCAACTTTAGTAAGAAATTCATTAATTGATTCGAATTTCATTTTGACTCATTTTAATGTTTTCAGAATTTTTTTTTAGTGTTTGCAATTTTGTTGTGTGAGCATCTTGATATACATTTACAAGAATATTCCAAACCTGTTTTGAATGAGTTGTTAACACCACAGATGCTATGATAGATTGACTGATTTATTAGACGTTGAATTAAAAATAAAGCTTTATTATGCTTTTGTTCATTTTTCACTAATTCTTGTTTTTGTTGAATAGTCCGTACATCAACATCTTCAAATACTTCATACCTCCTACTAACAATATTTCATAAACCTTTAGATTTTAACAAAGTTTGCATTCGAGTGAATACTCCAATAGGCAAAATTCTCCCCGTCGAAAATAGATATCTAACAGACCCGATGAACCTGCAATATTTGACATATCAACAAATTATGTTTGCAGTCTAATCTTCTTAAAAAAACTGATAATCTTCTTGCAAAAATTCAACAATACGCTCCCGTTTAAATTCAATTGAAAATATAGATTTCTCAGAAAAAAAACAGCCTTACAAAACCCACGTTGATTCTTCTCTCTAACTTTGGCTATCTTCCCAATTTCTGCAATCTTATCTTTAGCAGCGAATTTTTTTGTTCAATCTTTCTTTGCAGCGATCAAAAAATTCCTTTGGCAATTTATTAACATCTGCACACTCAAATATGTTGCGATCCACCTTTGTTGGAGATGGCTTCCTACTTGATTCAAACGGCTTCTAGCTTGTGATGCCTTTAAAATGCAATTCTTTTTTGAAACTTTTGCTCATACGTTCAGCTATTTCATGAGCGATTCCTTTGTCTGCAACTACTCTGATCCAAAATGGCGAACTATCTTCAGACCTTTGTTCTAATACTAATTGAAGGTGTCGAGAAATTACAATTCAAACAAAACAATGATGATCTGCAGATCATCTATCCATTGGATGTAGAGAGACAACAAAATGAAACTTTGTGTCATATGTTTATGATATGCTTATTGTTCTTACAAGTGAAATCCAATTCATAAGTTTCTCGTACTGAAATCTCAGGTTTGTGAAATATAAGGATTTCGAGCTGAGCAATCATAAACCTTGTGGAAAAACTAGATGTTGATTCTCCTTCATGCTACATGCATATTATTTTATTATTTATTAATGGTTGTAATAAGATCTTTGTAACATTCTTCTGTTGCACATTAAACCATATTGCCACTAAGTTCAATAAAAACATATTTGATACTTTTTCATTCAATTTTGTTCTTTTTTTTTTTTTTTTTGTTGTTGAGAATATGTACACAAGCAACACACAAATATCTTTACATGAGCAACAAATTGTGTAAAAGTAGAGCAAGCTTGTTTAGGAGTCATTCCATGAACTACTTTTGTGGGATTTGTATTCAACAAATAAATTATGGTAGTGATTTCCTGTGTTCAAAAAGATTTCTCTAAATTCTTTTCTTTCATTATGCTTCCTGCCAGTTGAACTGTAGTTCTATTTTTTCTCATGCAACTCCATTTAGTTTTGGAGTGTAGTTGGTAGTAAACTCTCTCTGAATCCCATGTTCTCTACAAAAATTTACATATACATTTGATCAATACTCTCCCCCATTATTTGATGTGCTGACCTTAATGAATTGACCACTTTGTTTTTCAACTCATTTTTGAACTCAACAAACAAATCAGAAACTTCTGATTTATCAGTCAAATAATAGATCCAAGTTTTACGAGAAAAATCATCAATAAAAGTGAGAATACTTTGGTTTATTTAGTGAGAGAGTTGCGACAGGATGACATAAATTAGTGTGAATAAATTCAAGTGGTTTTCCTTCCCTTCGAGAAAAGAAAAAATAGGTCTATGTTGTTTTCCAAATAAACATTCTTCGCAAATTTCTTGAACTTATTCTTAAGAAATGACAATCCTTCAACCGTATGTTTGTTCTTAAGCAAAAGTAAACCACCAAAATTTAGATGCACATACCTTTGATGCCACAAAAGAAACATTGCCTCTTTTAAAAGGATAAATTATTGAAGCAGAAATAAAATTGAACGCAAGAAAATACTTTTGTGTTTAGCTCATTAGATTGTTCAAATTTTTTTCAACCTAGTGAATCCTTGGTGTAAGCTGATAGGATACCAATTTTAACACACAATAAAATAAAATCAATGCCAAACATAAATTCACTATCTCAAAATTAGTGAGGCCTTCAATATGTTCACTAAATCCACACTTCAACGATAATGGGTAAACATTTCCTCCTCAACAATGGTTGGCTCCAAAGAGGAAAGAGATGTATCTTGCAAAGTACAATACATAATATATTTCATTTACTTGATAATAAAGGATTTCGTAATATGAATGGACATGATAATAAATTATATAGATAAAATAGTTAATATGCAATAAAGTAAATACCATTAAAATAGCATCTCAACTTATTACAAGATATCACTCTTCATCTAACCTATATTACAACTGCACTAGTGGGAGAAAATACATATCTGTTGGGACTACCTATTTCCTTGAATCGTTATAGACTACCATAGAAACATACCAGTACATGGATTTGTACGTTTGAAAATCCTTCTTACTCTTCACAAGATGTATTAATTTATTTATAACTGAAACTGGTAGCATTTAATGCTCTAGAATTATCTATAGACTTTTGTAGGCTAAAATATTGGCTCAACAATAAATTTGCTCGATGAATGACAAACTAGTATTTATATATTCAATTTTGGTTCTCAATTTACACATAAGAAAATGAGCATGATGAAGAAATTATTGATGGCATGAAAAAATCCATGCCCTGTAGATCGTAACCCTCCTATACTTAAATAGCTCTAGTAGGTTTTGGTGTGTGGGTCAAAGAAGATCCCATAAAATGTACTTGAATTATAGCGAAGTGCTTGTGTGAGAACTATTGAGGCTTAAATTTGAACCACCACAATTAATGGCTAGAATGATAATCATCTTCTTTTTCCATCACTAGAAATCTTTGTCAATCTATGTTATTGACCATGCATTTCCTTGAATTATTATAGACTACCATAGAAACATACTAGTTTATAAGGTATTACATTTGAAAATCCTTCCTACCCTTAACAAAATGCATTAATTCATTTGCAAGTCAAACTAGTATTCTTTAGTGCTCTAGAATTAGCTATGGACTTTTACAAACTAAGAAAATGGCTCAACAATAAATCTGTTGAATGAATAATAAACTACTATCTATATATATATATATTCAATTTTGGTTCTCATTTTACACATGAGAACATGAACGCGATGAGGAAATTATTGATGGCATGAGAAAACCCATGTCCTTCAGATTGTAACCATCGTAGACTTTAATGGCATCGCCAGGATTTGATGTGTAGGTCAAGGAAGATCTTATAAAAATACTTGAATTATAGCAAAGAGCTTGTGTGAGGACTAATGGGGCTGAAATTTGAACCATGATAATTAATGGCTAGAATGATAATTATCTTCTTTTTCCATCACTAAAAGTATTTGAGAATATATGCTATTGATATGAACAATTAATTGTATATGGGAGAAATACCTTTTCAAATATGTATAGCATCAAATTGGGTCAATAATGGTGACCTAGGTTGTGTAAGTAGGTAGGTGGAATTGAAAAATTTAGAACATAAAAAAATGAGAGTTTGTAGGATTAAAGATTGGCGGTACCTCATATACCATATCTTTGACAAGAGGTTAGGGATCTAGATTCAAGGGACTAATCCCTTTAGGTATTCACATAATAATAGGTGTAAACTCAAGATCTTGATAATATAATATATTGTGAGATTAGGAATTAAGAGTCAGGAGTACCTCTTACTAGGTACCCAAATAAAGACACATTTTAATATGTGATGCTAACGAGGTAGTGTAGTGAAAAGTGTTTGGGATTAAGGTTTATGTATACTTCATACTTTGTACCACATTACCAGTATTCCCACATCTTCAAATTTAAAATTTATATAAAAGAAAATGTAAGATATTGGGGACTAAGTATATTGAGGAAAGCACACCTAGTTAAAGGGATGGCATAAATCTAGCATTAGAAGGTAAGTTATTATGGGAGTTAGGGAAGTAGGGTATAAAAGGAAATCATGTTATTAATACAAAGTTCAAAACATTACAAAGGTAAGTGAAAAGAGTAGGGTTTGGAGGAAATGCATGTCTCAAAGGAAAAGTTAAAAATTATGAGAAAGGATACAAATAAAAGCTATGTTGGCATGGGAAGGTATGATATACTAATTGGAATAAATGAAATTATATATTTGTATGAAAATACATGAGAATAAGGGAAACTCTAAAAATCTAACAAGAGCACGGTCCTTAGAAATATAAACCAACTAAATCTCCACAATTCAAAATTTTGAGATCCTTGTAACCTCTAACACATCATAGGCACATGGGGGATGAAAAAAGGAAAAAAGTAAGGAAAAAAATGTCTAAGGGAGACCCATTAGCAATTATCTCATATTGGTTATAAGGGATGGGTGCAGATGAGGCTAAAGAACACAAAGGAGTTGGGACTCATGCACAATTCAACACTACAAGTTTGAGTCCTAGCAGGTTTCACATTTTAGTATTTCTATTTTACTTCAACATCCATATTTATAAACTAGCATGCTTGCTACACTAATCACCACACCCAAAGTAAGTTATTTTTCAACATATGATTCATATTTTTGTTGGGTTTTGTGCTAATTTTTTTGCAACATATTGCTGCGAACATTGCCCTCTTGTAGTATATTATTCATTTAAGACACTTGAAATAAAAATTATATGTTTAACGTATATTTCACTTGTCTAATGATCAAGAGGTAGAGGCAGAGGTGGTGGAGGAAGAGATCCTCCTAGAGATGAAGTTAGAACCATCAAAATGTAGTTGGATACCTTGCAGGAAGAGATTCATAGGAGAGGAGTGCATCGAGAAAGGGATGACAATGAAGATGAGATTGAAGACGAAATGGAAGAAGAAGAACATGATCAAATGGATCCTAGAGAAATGAGATTGCTGAGAACAATTTCTAGCCTTGGGAAGAAACCTAGAATGGATGTTTCAACTTTCAGTGGAAATCTGAATCTTGAAGAGTTGATTGATTGGATCAAGACATGGAATTTTTTTTTGACTTTGAGGAGATTGAATACCCTCATCAAGTGAGGTTTGCAAAGACAAAGCTAAAAGGTCATGCAAGCATAGGAAAGAGATCTAGTGTGAAAGAGGAAGACAAGGGAAGGATAAAATTTCTAAATGGCACAAAATGGTGGCAAAACTTAAAAAGCAATTTATTCTAGTCGATTATGAGTTGGATCTACTCAAGAAGATGTAGAATCTGAGACAATGAACGAGGATGGTGAAGGAATACACAAAGGAATTTCACAAGATCCTGATTAGAACAAGACATTTTGAAGGAAAAAAGGAGAAAGTGGCTCATTATCTTAATGGGTTGAAACCTAGCATACAAGAAGAGGTGGCATTAGTAAGAATTTACACCATTGAGGATGCATATCAGTTTGCATTGATGATAGAAGAACGATTGAACAGGAAATCTGAGAGTAAGCTGAAAGGGAAAGGTAAGAGCTATGTGCAACAAATAGAGGATGAACAACAGATTAGAGACATTAAGGACAACAAATAGGAAAGGGGTGAAAGCTCTAACAATTCATGTGAATAGAATTATAGAGATAGCTCTAGGAATATCTGGACGAAGAAGAGGAGGCTTCCGTGGAACATGTTTTCAATGCAGAGAAGAAGGATGCAGAGCCTTTGAGTGTCCTCAACACCAAGGAAGGACAAACAAAAGACTGAAAGGTAATGCTCGAGTTGCCCATGTGGATGAAAATGCTCAATCTTCACATTTTGAAGATGTTGAAAGGGGCGAGTCCCTTGTTGTCAGAGGAGCTTTGCTAAATGAAGAGAAGGAACCAGATCAAAGAAAGAGCCTATTTCACACTCGATGTAAGTGTGAAGGTAAAGTGTTTGATGTTATCATTGATGGTGGTAGTGTTGAAAATCTTATTTCAAAAGAAATGGTGAACAAGTTAGAGCTACAAAGGACAAGGCACCCAAATCCATACATAATTGATTGGTTGCAGGATGACTGTAAGGTTTTGATGAATGAACAATGCTTAGTAGGATTTAAGATTGGTGATTATCATGATGAAGTTTTGTGTGATTTTATTCCTATGGATGTTTTTCACTTGTTATTGGGAAGGCCTTGGCAGTTTGACAGGAAGGTAGTGCACGATGGGTATGCTAATACCTATTATTTGACAAAGGATGGAGTCAAGCACAAATTGAAACCTTTGAATAAGGAAGAAGAAAAGGTATGTAATACCCTTGGAAAATGCTTGGTTAATGGAGTTTAGCAATTAGTTAAAGAGGATGAGGATGAAGATCATGAGTCTCTCATGCAAGTTGTAGCTATGTTGATTGCATTAAGAAGGCGTAGACTGAAGTTTTTGGTGGAGAAAGAAGATTTAAAATCTGATCTTTGTGAAAATGTTGTTATTGATTTATGTGAGCATGATGAGATTAGTGTAGACGAGGGTAATGCAGCAGCGAGTTCATTGGTGAATGAAGCTACTACAGTTGTAAGTAAGGAAGAAGGTGAGAAAGTGCATGCTAGTTTGGTTGGTGAGCTTCTGTTTACATCAGTTGACGATAGTTTATTGTAGGATGAATAGGAAGAATATTTTGATTGTATTGTTAAAATTGATAAGGATATAGAGGAGATGAATGGAAAGTACGAGTATTTTGATTGTGATATTGATATTAAATTTGCAGTTGAGAATTACTTTTTCACAAGATATAGGAAAAGAGGAACATAGGGAACAAATGGAGATGGAGAATTAAACGATTGTTGCAACAGTATAGTGGAAGAGGTAATGCATGAGTCTCATTATTTTATCAAAGAAGATAAAGTCGATGATTATGATTTTCTAGTATTTCATAGTGCAAACTTATGGGAATTGTAATTTTTGAAAAGAGGACGAAAGAGGGGAAGAATGAAGGATGGGAGGGACATTAAATTTTAGAGGTAGGTTGAAAAATATGTTAAAAAAAATAAGGTAGACAGATGGTTCCAGGATAAGCATAGTATCTACAAATTTTTATAAGTTCAACTCATGAAACATTTTTGAATTACCCCAAATATCTGATGCAGGAGAATTTGAGACGAAGAGCAATCTTGCATCGACAAAACAAATCTAAGTTAATTGTTTTCAATAAGGGTTGGGTTAGATGGAATTCACTGAGTATGGCGGTCAATGGAATTTGGGTTTTACAGTAAGTAGCATGAAGGAGGATGATCTTCATCATTTGGCATTGGTCAACAGTCATATCAAGGTGACTTGGAGATTTTGGAGAAACCTTGTTTAAGGTCCCTTTGACATGGCGATAGCACTAGGAGATAACAAGAGTCAGCATCTTTCAAGGTTCTTGTTGGGCAGATAGGTGGATTTTGGCGAGACTCGGTAGCCTATCCCTTCAAAATCCCAAGGAAGCATTTCATCGGATGAAGATACATATGTCAATGAGACTTGGTAATGTGTCCCTTCAAAACTCCGACGAGGTATCATTGGTGTGTTCATATCAGAGTAACACGATGTTGTTGGTGGAACCTTAAAGTGTGTCTCTTCGACTTGCCGATAAAGTGATGATGATAGGGAACCTACATTTCGATTAAAACTCATTGGTGATACTTGGCTATATCGTGGAGAGAGGGTTTGAAGTCCCCTCGACACTTTAACGACAAAATGGCAGATGAAGATATGAATGGATCGATGGTGATAGATGGGTGAATAAGTTGGCGATACTTGGCACGATATTACTCGATTCCACATTGTTGTTGTGGATCAACGCGATCATTGGCCAATGATTGCAACATGAAGTCGATGGTTGGAGTTACTAATAATGATATAATGACTTTCTATATAGACTTTAGAGATAGGAAGAGATAGAGTGCAGACGGGAAGGAGGTGGCAGAGTAGCCTGTAGATGTGAGACCTGATTTCATAGTGCAAGTCTAGAAGGCCGATCTGCATTTCTGACTGATGATTTTGTAATAAAACAACAAATGTTGTAATGTTGTAATTTGTTTTTCCATTCCAGTAATAATAGAACATCTTTGTTTCTTCCTGTATACTCACAAGGCATTATCTCATACTCTCATGTGTATCTGGATAATACAATTGAGATTAGAAATTTCAAAAACCAACTAGAGTGTTCACCTTTATTGCAAGACTACTTAAATGATGAAATCACTCAATTCATGATGGATTTCCTTATTGGTTATCACAAGGATTACTTCCTTGAACAACTCGTTGATGTGGTTGTCAAACTTTCTCACCATATTGACGTAACAAAACATAGTAACGTCCTCCATTATGAATCATCATCATCATCTACCTTAAAAAACCCTTGGGAATCCATCCCTGAACCACCTCATGACAATATCGTCGACACTATTACATAAAGAAAAATGTTTATTTTATGACCACCTCCTCTTTCTCATACTTAAATCAACCTCCAATGTCCCACTTCTGGGCCATCCAACGATAATGGGGCTGAAACTTGGAACATCAAACTTTTAATTTGGGATGCAGGTAAAAATATAAAAGGTCTTTGTTTGATGGGTTTCTTTGAATGAGTGTACCTTCATTTGAAGGTTTTTCTTCAAACGAAGGTATATTGAAAAGTACTTTCATTCGAAGGTATTTTTACTCTTTTTTTGTTGGAACGACATACCGTACTCAAGGTGCCTTTTTAAGAACTGACCAAGATTTCTTCAACTTGTAAATGAAATGTGCGTTGGAAGGAACATCAAAACCTTGAGGTTGAGAAATATAAACTTCCTTATGAATATAATCATTCAAAAAATCAATTTTAACATCTATTTGGTAAACATTCTATCCATTTCTAGCCTGAGCAATTCAACCAACTTCCAAGTGTCATTTTGGTCATTGGGTGTTATTTTGCTTTTCATAGTTGCAATCCATTCTTCCTTTGCACTAGCTTTTGAAAAATCTATTGGATCATAATTTTGCATAAAATGAGTAATGAGAGCATATTTAACTTATCTATTAGATTTTGTAGTCATTTGATCAAAATTAGTATCTTACATGAGTGAAACAATAGATCTAAGTTTTACAAGAAAAATCATCAATGAAAGTGTGAAAATATTTGGATTTATTTAGTGAGAGAGTTGCCACAATATCACATAAGTTAGTGTGAATAAATTCAGGTGATTTTCCTTCCCTTCTAGAAAAACCAAAACAAAAGTATTTCTATGTATTTTCCAAACAAGCATTCTTCACAAATTTATTGAACATTTTTAAGAAATGACAATCCTTCAACCATATGTCTCTTCTTAAGCAAAAGTAAACCACCAAAATTTTGATGCCCATACGTTTGATGCCACAATTGACTATTGTACTCCTCTATGGTAGCCATGAGTTGTCTGCTTGATTAAAAACGAAGAGGAAACATACGTGCACTTGTCATATACATGCTTGTGCAACCATCGCATATATTTGTGACCTAACCTTAACAATGCATTCATTCCTATCAAAAAGTTGATAATTTTGTTGAAGTGTTTGACCAACTAATAACAAATTCTTAATTAGAGAAAGAACTAAGAACGTATTAAAATAAAGCTTAATTTTACCTTTTTTATTTACTAGTTCAATGGTTCCCTTTCCTTTAGTAACATGTGATTTATTTCCCCCAAAACAACAATACCATTATTCTTTTAATTCAAATTCATAAGCTAATATTAATTAGAAGTCGTGTGAGGAATGAGTAGAATCAATATACCATGAAGTCTCTTTATTAGAACTCATTTTCAACCATGAAAGGAAGAGATGTTGTATGAATCAATATACCATCAAGTCTCTTTATTAGAACTAGTTTATGGAGTGATTGTATATGTTGTATGAGTCATTCCGACTCATTTGGAAGAGATGTAAATAATGTCATTTTTTGTATACTGATAATGAATGTGTACGTTGACATATTATAAGTTTTATATTTCCTTGTTTGTGATTGCTAAATTTTAATTGCAAAGTGTGTGAATGAATTTATATAGAAGATCAAATATATAAATAGTATGATGGAGGTGTGCGAAGATGCGTTAGTGCATGAGTAAAGAGTGACAAGATTCGCTTAGACCTAATGTGTAGAATTGATGACTATCCATGGTTGAAGCCATAAATCAGACATATTTCAGTTGTTCCTTTATCAATTAAGGATTAGTATCGCCTTGGGTTCTGGCCCCTAAAATAAAGTTAGGGAGTAGTTTCTTCCTTGTATTATAGTGCAAAATCAAATTGTAAACTATTATTTACTTGTGAGGTTGGATTAGGATAGTAGCTTCTAGCAACATTTCTCAGTATGGTTTTCCCTATGGGGTTTATCACATAAATCTGGTGTTATTTATGTTGTTTTGTAGGTGCTTGTCTTTTTTCTTGTTCCCACTAAGTGGATAAATGCTTAATTGATATAACTTACCTTTAGTAGTTAATTGGGACTAAAGTTTGAAATATATTGATTCACCCCCCCTCTCAATATTCTAGTGTGTTCAACAATTCCATCCACCTTTCAAGATCAAAATTTTTATAATCTTCTTGCAAAATTTCAGCAACACACTTCCCTTTGCAAACTCAATTTTGAAATACCAGCAATAGGAAAAATAGTTTACTCGATAACAAAAAAATATAAGAACTTTGTTTTCTATATTCATACTATTTAAATTCCTTCTTAGAACCATTAATTTAAATTCCTTCTTTGTCTCTTTGTGGTAGTTCCTTCAAAAACAAAACCTGTAATACATTGTATTCTTTTTAACTTGTAGTAGTCTTTTAAAAAATAATGATTTATCTCCTTGAAAAATCAGAATTCTCTCTCCTTCAAACAAAATTGTGATCTTATGCTATTTCTCTCATTGGAACAAAATTGTGATCTTATGTTCTTCCAATTTGTCCTATGTCCTTTCTTGTGCTCTGATGCCAATTGAAACAATCAAATAATTCAAAACAAAATTCTAAAGATGATCTGGAGATTATCAACACAAAAGTTGCAGGAAATATTAGAGAACATGTTAAGAAATTTCACCATTAAAATGCATTGATCACGCTTCATATTTATACAATGGGATTTGCAATGGAATCCAACTAACCAAACAACTAATCACAATAACTACCAACTAATTATAAAAATCATCCTTTAACAAATATAAATAAGCTAATAATTCTTATTATCGTACAACAAAATAGTTTTATTAATGCTTACAAAAAATAATGCTAAGATTGAATAGAAATAGAGTTTGCAACATCTAAGAAGATATCAACGATCTAATAAATATAAGCATGCATCTATCATGCATTATTTTACTAACATTAAAATTTATATATAATTGATGAAAATAGAGTCAGTTAACAACTACCTAAAACTGTTGATGCATTATTTTGAAATGAGCGGTGCATAGATGATGGTGTCGGGCGGGAATCTCCTAGTTCTCATCCTCTAATGCAAGATGTCTTTGGCGGTTCTGTTGGGCTAGGTGTGCCACATAATGGTAATAATGAGCCTTATGGGTCACCACCTTTCCCTTCCCATGATTCTTAAAGGGTACCTTCATTGCCAAACTATAAAGCTATGTTTGTTGGTACAAAAATGGCTTGCTTTGACGGTGTCTAGATACTGCACTTTGAAGGAGATGGGTGATGAATTCTTTGGGCAAAGTAGTGTAAGTAGCCACTAATTACTCTTTCGATTCATTGTGATCTGGGTTTACATACTAGGCAGGGATTGCCATACATGTAGGTTGTAGCCACTTTATGGCAGCTCTAGATATGTAGGACACAACACTATGCTTAGAAAAGGCTAGGGTTATGAGGTTACCAAACCAATCTCTTCGTCGAAGGGTAGGGCCATCTTACGAGTTTGGTAGATGTGCGGGGGATCGTAATGAGATTGTGGTTTGTAGAAAAGTGTTCGAGTGATGCTTCTTCTCACATAGTTGGCGGCCAAGATTTGAGGAGGATATTTTGGACCATTTGTATTTTCTATTTCAGTAAGCTCATTGAAGCTATGTATGTAAACTTGTATCCATCTTCATGGAAATTGTAAATGTGAAATATCATTTTGAGATTATGAAATATCATTACTTTTATTAATGAAAGGAATTCTTTATCATGTAATGATTTTTTTTGGAAAGGCTATGTTACTTGTGGGTAAAACATAGTAAAATTATTGGGTAGAACAATGGGCATGTTACATGTGGTATCAAAGCTACCAGGTTCAGCTTTGGAACCTATGTGCTCGCTATGTCTCCAATCCAACATTACATGAGTCTAATGTTTGGAAATTCTTGTGCCAGGATGGTGCGTCTCATGATGACTACAAGAAATTCAGTGATCGGTAATGAGCGCTACTTGAGGGAAAAGAAGGAAAAGGAAGCCATTGTTTGAACCATAGAGGGAAGTAATCATTGCAATGCCATTTGGCTTTGTGACACAAAGACTATCAATCATGCCCTTTCATGAATCAGTCAAGAGAAGAGAAGGATGAGAGAGGTTGTCAACTTTGTATGTCTCGTCTCTCTAGCCAAGTCAAACTCTTTACCACATTTTAGAGATGTGCCCTCAGAATGTAGTGTTAGTCCAACAATGATATTTAAGGACCCTCGTGTTCTTCCTATGGTGGAGCTTATTGTAATAGCCTCAAGTGGTGAATTAGAGAAATATGTTCCCTGAAACAATGTATCTGAGGATAGGTATGAGGGTTATTTTCCTTTTGACAAAGTATGTGAATTTTTTTGAGGGGTATACCCCACTTAGTTATGTATCAGAGAGTGAATCCAAGGGATACTCTCCCTTAGACTATCTTAATAGTCATTAATTCCATGTAAGCTCAAGGATATTGAAATCCTTTTTGATGTTAATGAAAAACATGGTTTGGCAAAAATTGTATATAATTTTTTTATGAAATTTCTTATGGTAATGTTTGTTCTTTTGAAATTATTTTAGAACGTCAAGTAAACTTTCTTAGATCTAATTTAGTGAAACCTCCAGGTGTAATCTTTCTTGGGAAAAATGGTTAGAACAAGATCTAACTTTTGGGGAAGTCAAGAAGTAGGTCAAGGTGCTGAGAATGTCAAAGCTAAGTTGGATCACATCTTGGCTATGATGGATGAAACAAGAGCAAGGATAGGAAACCTTGAGTAGGAGATAAGGGGAAAAGAAAGGGAGGAACAAGAAGTTTCTAATAATCATGAGGAAGTTGTTAGAAGTTTGTTAATATTGTCATTGATGTCACCATGTCGGTTTGGTACCGAATACTGATGTGAAGATCATACTTATCTCATCCGGTATTTGCTCTAGTATTTATGGCATGTTGGTTCGGATATCTCCTCCGATAATCTGCATGGTCTGAGATTTTTGGAAAAGGTTCATAACGGTTGGAATCGTGTATACATGATCAGGTTTAGCATCGATTCATTACTCTTGGCCGACATGCTATAACATAAGAGAATTACTTTTGATATGAAGATCGACAAGTTATCATCTTGGAAATATGTTTTGCATTTATTAGGCCGACCTAACCAATGCATACAGTTACATCGGGTATTTATACAAGATAGCTAGAGAATGAAAGATATAGAAGAGTGCGATGAAGAAATAAAGGATGAGCAACGTGAATGCGAGAAGAAGTATGTATGAATGAAGGGCGAACAGTGGTTGAAGATCAACAAATATTCTGAGCATCAAAGGAACTGAATCTGCAGATGTGGTGCATCTTTCTCAGTTCAACTCTTGGTGGTTAGCCAATTTATATTTACTTTTTTTGTAAGTAGTGAGCCTGTGTAGTAAGTCCTTGTAAGCAGTGAGCATGTTATTACCGGTTTTGATATAACTTTATATACTGTGAGTTAATCCTCACCATGGTTTTTCCCTTACTGGGTTTTCCATGTAAAATATGGTGTTCAATGAGTTTGTGTTGATATTGATTCAAAGAGTGAATCTGAGGGATACTTTGCTCTATGGTGCAATAAAGTTTTAAGTATTTTTTCAATGAGGTTGTGTGGATACTGATTCACGGGCCCCCCTCTTAGTATCCGGTTTATTCAACAGAATTTCCTAACAATGAAGGAGAGAATTCTCATGATCAAAGGCAATATAGTGAACATGAGGATGAGAGTCACAGTCTAGGTCAGATGGAACCAAAAGAAAATGAATAGCAAGTGAGATATATCTGGTGACATGAGATATATCACACCTCAAAAATTTGAAGGTAGTACTACTGGGGATGTGGCTGAGGCATGGCTTACGAAGATGGAAAATTACTTTGAAATCAGGAATTACTCGGAAGTCACTAAAGCCGTTTGGGAAGATTTTCAATTGGCTAGTGAAGCATCCAACTGGTGGATGAATAAAAAGATGGAGCTTGGGCTCAGTTCCTTAAGGCTGACATGGAGTGAATTGGTAGAGATTTTCGTAACGATGTTACCTTAACTCTTCTATGATCAAAAGCTCACTGATTTCTAGAATATGAGGCAAGCAGATTCCTTAGTGAATGAATATTGGGAAAAGTTCACTCGCATCCTGAGGTACAAACCCATGTACCAAAAGGATGGGCGATTCTGAATAAGGAAGTTTATCATGGGTCTCAATGGCCAAATAGGTGGTGAGGTAGATGTGCACGGTCCCACTACCAGGGGCTTGGTGTATGAAAGTCATTAAGCTGGATGAAAGGCTTAAGTATATTTGAAACTATTGGGAAAAAGTTTGGAATAAGTTCAATTGGTCGCAGGCCAATCAAGCTTCGAAGAAGCCTAGTGAAGGGTAAAATTTTCAAAGAAAGGGTACAAGGGATCCCAACATAATTGGAATGAACCAGAAGGGACTGAAGAGGAAGCAACAACGACTACAACAACGACTTCAATAACAATGTTGGTGGGAATGATAGTAGTTTTGGAAAGTCTACGAAAAAGAGTGGACAAGTGAAAGGATGTTTTAGATGTGGTGGAGATCACTTTGATAAGTAGTGCTCCAACAAGCCGATACGGTCACAACCACATGGGAACCCTCTTCTTCCGCAACGAGTTGCATTTCAACAAAGGATACTGCTACGTCAGACAACCAAAAATCATAGTACCGTTTTACTTTGGTGGAATTTTCAGGTACTTTGTTTGGCATTCCCATCACAATTTTAATAGATACTGGTGCCATGAATTTTTTAATTTCTCGTAGAATAGCTAGTTGAATGTGTAAAAAGACTAGTTTTATGGAAAATTCTTGGATTGTTGAATATGCAAACTAGACAAGAGCTGAAGTAAACCAATGTATATTCGAAGTAAGGGTTGAACTTTTGAGTTTCTCTATGGAAGTGAATTTGTACGCAACTCCCTTAGGTTCATATGATGTCATCTTAGGGATGAATTGGCTATGGAAACATAGAGCCAAAGTAGATTTCCATGCTAAAATATTAGAATGCTTAGATGATCTAGGTAACTGGGTGTCATTACAAGGAACACCTAGAGAAGTTAAGTTGTGACATATCTCCATTGTGCAAATGCATAGGGCGAAGAAGAATGGTTGTCAACTCTATGCAGTAAAAATGAAGAAACTTGAGGAATACAATGAAGTTATTATTGAAGATGAGTTATGTACTATGAACCTAAAGACCTCTAAGAAGCCGAGGATGGGGAGGTGGTGGAATCGGGGAAGTCGGATATGGAGAAGTATCCTATCCTATGAAAATTTGCGGATGTATTTCCAAATGAACTAGTTGGGTTGCCTACCAAGAGAGTTTGATTTTTCCATCGAGATAGTTCTAGGGTTGAAACCTATGTCGAAAGTGCCATATTGGATGACCACAAGAATTAATGGAGTGAAAAACACAATTAAAGGGTTTATTGTCTAAAGGACTGATAAGACCCAGTGTTTCAGTGTAGGGAGCATAAATGATCTTCATGAAGAAGAAAGATGGTACAGTGTGCTTATGTATTAACCATCGGTTGTATAACAAAGCAATGATAAAGAATAAGTATTTGTTGCCATGTATTGATGATCTCTTTGATCAGATGCGAGGAGTGATAGTGTTTTTAAAGATTAATCAGATGCGAGGAGAAACAATGTTTCAAAACAACTTTTAGAACTAGGTACGGTCACTATGAGCTCATGGTCCTACCTTTTGGACTCACGAATGCACCTGCAACATTCATGAACGCAATGAATAATATATTAGGGATTGCTTGGATTGGTTTGTGTTGGTCTTCTTGGGTGATATTTTAATCTTCTCCAAGAATGAAAAGGAACATCTCAAACATCTAGATATTGTTCTCCAATGATTGAGAGAGCATAAACTATATGGGAAACTCTCAAAGTGTACCTTCTTCCAAAGAGAAGTACAATATTTGGGTCATGTAATTTCGGTTGATGGGATTATAGTTTTTAAGTGAAGATAAAGCAATGCTTGAATCGTCGATGCCTAAGAATGTGTGAGAAGTTAGAAGTGCATCCCTACAGACTCACCTTTGTTGGTTATTGTTGTCAAATAAGGTTTGCACCCTTGCCAAGCTATGAATTGTAGCAACCTATTGACACATGGGAACACTTCGAGGTTGTGGGTGACCAAGGAAAGAAGTGGACCTCCAGATTATGGGCTCATTCCCTTTGAATTTTCTTGAAAATACTGAAATATGATGAGGAAAAGAGAAGAAAGATATGCCTGAAACTAAAAATCTATCACTAACAGGTGGTACACCAAAGTAAATTTTTTGACAAAAAAGCTGTTGAAACTCACAGAAAACTCAATAGAACTAAACAATCTCACAACACATAAATATATGTCTACAAAAATGATTCTATGTAAGGTTCTGACTGATTTAATGCTTAAACACAAGGAAAACAATGATGTTTTCACAAATATAGAAGCATAAGAAGAGATCACTAACATAGACTTGCACTATGACATAATTTTTTTTGCATCCAACATGGAAGGAATCTGATAAAATAAAGGGTAACATAGGATTTTATCTTGCAATTCACAACCAGCACTAAACAATAAAAGAAAAAAAATGTGAAGGAAAATACTTTCTATTGAGGAAAAATGAGTATCTTTATTACATCTTCCAAAAATGTCATGAGTTACAAAGTGAGAAGCATATGTCTCATCAATCTCCAAACCAAGAACTAACCCCTATACTGAAAGAAGAGAAAGACTTATAGAAAGGTCCTCCAAAATTTGAAATTGAATTTTGGCTCCAAAATCTGATGTGTTGTCAACGTCTCCTCCAAACAAGGCATGCGAATGCCAACAAATTCCACCAAGAGTTGTCAAAGTTTGAACAACTTGGTGAGCCGTATGCAAATAGAAACCCCTGCAAATCAGGCCCAAAACTGAAAGATAAAAGATGCCTAGTGCCTCAAAACACTCCTTGACTCAAGTCAAGTCAAAAGGAGGTCATAATTGAAAGAAAACTTTTGATTCCATGATCCAAATCCCTGATTTCATGCTCCAATATGTTGGCACTGATTTCTCAATCATTCCCATGATTTAAGTAAGTTTAAAAAGATCCATTTTGAACTCCCTTGACCAAGTATTTGAAAAATACATCAAATGACTTCAACTTGCATTAAAAACATTTATTAAAAAGTGATTTATAATTTATCACTTTAAAAATAAAGTTTTACAATTTGACTAAAAATGCAAAAGAAAGACTCCTAACTAAGACAAATTTATTCAAAGGCATTAATTTGCATTTTAAATAATATCATTTATTAAAAAGTGATTAATAATTCACCTTTAATAAAGATTGACAAGTTAGAATCAAAATATAAAATTAATTCAAGACCTCAAGCTTATATTTGAAGACTTATTCAAAAATAGAAATACAAAGCTTAGAGTCACGACTTAAAAAGATGAATAAAGTTTTAAGGTAAAAGCTAAGGCAAAAAAGCCTCCACTCAACCCATCGAATCTTCAAGGGTATTAAGCCTAAAACGAATGTGGATCATTTATTTCATTTTATCACACATTGAAGCTTCTCAAGGAAGCTTGGCCACCAGCATGGAGAAATCGTAGCCACGCCCAGCTGGAAGTCTATATTTTTTGCCATTTTGAAGTATCTTATGGAGGAAATGTAAGATAAATCAGGCTACAATGAAATTTGAACATAGATCTTTTATTTTTTAAAAGCTTTTGAAGCTTTTATTTTATTTTAAGCTGGGGCTTCTCTCATTCTCCTGACATTTCCTTTGATATTTTGCTCTTTTGTTTTTTTTTTGCCTCTGGTTCTTGGCCGCCATGAATTCATGCTATTCAAGCCTCCTAGAAACGTCCTCAGGAAGAGATCTTTTGAAGAGTAAGAGACAGTTAATTGGGTAAAGCTTTTCTCTCCTATAGCCATGCGCTTCCATTCATTTTACCTTTGTAAACTTATTTGATTTACCAGTTGTGTCATTGTTAGAGGGTTTTTCTCACGATTTTCCTTGAAGAAGAATGGATTTCATAGCATCTAAAGAAAATGCATTAAACTTTCTTGTAAATCTCGCTTTTCTCATAGAGATTTTCTTGATTCCCTATGGCCAAAATTTTGGCTCCTGCATTCTGAGTCTTGTTTCTGCAAAAATAAAGGAAATTTTTATCGTCTCAACTCGTCGTCTTAAAAACACAAACCCTGACATTATATTTGTTCTTGAAAAAGGAACAAAACTCTTTGTCTCTGTTAGTTTTTCCCTTCTCTCTACTGGTAATTTTATTCCTCTATCAAAACCCTCTCATAGAGAGGCCGCCATGAGCATTCTTTTGTGACGATTTTAACTTGTTGTGCCTTCCGTTGATTATGTGCTGGTGAATCTACGACCACAGTTTCCATGGATAAACTATATTCAAACTTTAACTGGAGATCTTCTGGAACCCTCCATGCCATGACAACCGCAACCTGTGTTTTCTTGAATGTATTTCCTACTTTTGTCTGAGACTGTAGATTCTTTGTAGTTCTTGTATCCACCATATCACAGAGAAGCCGCTATTAAAAATTCATTCTAGCTTTGAAAATGCCAACTCTTGCTTTTTGTCACTTTTATTTACTGTCTGTGTATTTGGCTCTTTTAATCTTTCTTTTAAAATATGATGTTTTCCTTCTTTTACGTGGTATTCAAGATGAAGTTCTTTTGCTTTATGACCATAGTATATTTAGATGATGTCCTCATAAAACTGAGCTCCAATGATATCAATCTATTGGTATTTATTCATAAATGATTTGTTTCCTCAAATCGAATGATTTATTTCTTGAATAGAGAACAACCTGATTGTGACTGAAAATATACCTTAGTAATGCAAACATTTCTTAAACATGAGACCATCTTCAGGAACTTGCAAAACACCATTTTAATTCATGATGTTTATTCACTACACAAAACTTAAATGAGTTGGGCTCTACCCTTGTGGGAGCCACATTTTGCCCCACTCATATCGATATTTGAAAATTAGAAACAAACATCTCTTTTATTTGCACATGAAACAAACCAGTTAGTAAAAAATGGATCAATGATTTTTTTCTGATTTGTTCCATGTATCTGCACATGAAACAAACCAGTTAGAAACAAAAGTGGATTGTATGATAGCGTTTCTGATTTGTTGTGGCAGCTTTTGAAGCTTTTATTTTATTTGGTGAATGATTGATAGGATGTAAATTCCATTTTTGTTGGTAATGTAGGGATAAGGTAGAATGCGACTCTTCATTGCTCTAACACCACCCCTTACAACTTCGCAGGTAAACCTTGGAGCTGGAGTTGACACCGATACTGGAGGTGGACACGAAGTCCACATGACTGGGACAATGATTCGTCATTCTAGGCAATGACAAATCGCCTTCTCTCATTGTTCTTGCATTATTTTCAGTTGTGTAATGCATTCTTCTTTCATTCAGCATTTGATTAGGAATCAAATCAGACTACTCCCACGACTTGTATGGGGTTACAGAACATTTTTCTCAATAAATGAATTATTCATAGCATGCAATGGTTTCCACCTTTTTCTGAATTTATTTTGATTGCACAATGAAACAATGCAATTGCAATTGCCCTAAAATATATATTATGTAATCAAATGATTAACTTTTTGCATTCTTGTATTATGTCTGCAATGCCTTATTCAAAAACAATTGCAATAGATGAATGGTTCGGCCTAAACATTGTTTCCTTGAATGAAAGTTGTTTGATTTTTGCTTTATTGAACTGTTCAACCAGTTTAGTCTAAACTATTGAATGATTTTGCAAATCATTCCTAAACATACTTTCATTTTGAGAACAAAATTTCATTTGATGACTTGTAATAAAAAATTATGTATGCCAACAAGTAATTGCTCATATGAATACTAATTTTTAAGCAAGACATTACAAATTGGTAACATTTTTGGCGACCTCCCAGGGGTGTTTTCTTGCTAAACAAAAAGGCCAGTGCCTTGCTTATCCATTGGGCACGGAGTCCATTAATGCCCTTTTCCTCAACTCAGATAACCTTGTACAAAGTTCTTTTTTGTTGTAATTGATTGTAACTTTGTTGTTACTAGTTACAGTCCCATGGGATATATATTTGTTGTTGATGACATTGAAGCTCTATTCAATTTTATGAATAAGAAGTATGTATCTGATGTAATTATAGCTAGTAATAACATATTTTGAGCTTCATTTTCTTACCCCAACAATACTTAAAGCAAGCTATCAATTGTGCATGACAACACTTAGAGAAAACTTAGATGCATCTATCCTAGGTGCAAAAGCATTTATTAAACATCTAGAATCTACTGAAATATGTACATATTAGATCTTACCTCAAAAGAAATGCTTGAGGTGAATCCCATTCACTGGGATTGGTTCAACTTCACCATCGAACTTTGACAGTTGAAAGGCATTGTGTTGTTTCTTCTCAGTAACAATGAAAGTTCCACTCCAAAATGAATCAAATTTGGAGTGCTTTTTAGGCCCGCTTTTTAGTTCATCCCACTTTACCACTATGTCACCTTCCTCGAACACTCTTGGAGATGCCTTTTTATTGAATGTTCTTTTTATTTGAGCCTGATGTTGCTCAATCTTTTTCATTGCTTCAGCTCTGACCTCTTCAAGTTCGATCAACTGAGCTAACCTTGTTGTCATTAGTTCCTCCTCAATCATATCCAACTGGTTTACCAAGTCAAGGGCTTTGAGCTCAAGTGAAATGGGCAGTCTTGCTTCTTTTCCATATAAAAGCGTGTATGGAGAAAGTCCTGTTGACCTTTTAGAAGTAATCCTAACAACCCACAAGGTTGATTTCAGCTTGGTGTTCCAAGCTCTTTGATTACCTTCCATAGTCCTCTTTATGATCCTCAGGAGGTTCTTGTTAGTGGACTCAGCCTGTCCATTCCCTTGAGGACAGTAATTTGAAGATGTATTGAAATAAACACCATTTTTAACAGCCCAATCAGATACTCTAGTTCTTATGAATGCAAGTGCATTATCTGAAACAATAGATTCTGGAACTCCAAACCTGGTTATCAACTCTTCATAAAAATTAAGTACAACTATCTCATTGGCTTCTTTGAGTGCCACAACTTCAGTCCACTTTGAAAAATAATTAGTGGCTGTAAGCACCCACTTATGGCTTGCACTTGATAGTGGGTTTATAACCCCAATGAAATCAAAGCCCCATTTCATAAAGGGCTGCTCAACTTGAACTGGCTGCAATGAAAGAGCAACTAACTTCTCTTTCCCTGCAAAGATAGCACATTCTTTGCACCTCCTTCCCCATGCATGGGAATCCTTGAATAAGGTAGGCCAATAATATCCTCCTTTCATGATTTTAAGAGTTGTAGCTCTTGGAAAAAAGTGTCCACCAACTGACCCTTGATGAAATTCATGCAATACTCTATCAACTTGATCAGCTTCAATACATCTCAACAGGACGCCATGAAAATCTCTTGTAAATAGTAAACCATTTAAAAGAACATAAGGTATGGATTGCAGTCGATAATACCTTCTTCTGGATTTAGTTAGATCAGAAGGGCACTCACCAGTTAGTAAAAAATAGGTCATTTCTGCAATCCAACCTGTAGGAGCAGGTACAACAACTTGTTCTTCATTTTGAAGTGCTAAAACAACACTTTCTTCCTCTTTTGTATTGCTTTTACTATCCTCTATGACTTGTTCGCAAAGGCCTCTTCCTCTTATCAGCTTAGTAACCTTTATCTCAAGGTCATATTCCATCACTTTGGTTACCCAACCAACTCTTCTATCACTCAAATATTTATTCAGTAAAAACTCTTTTACACTTGGATGAGCAACCATCAGGATAATTTTATTATTGGAAAGCATGTGCCTAAACTTCTTTAAGCTTATTATAATAGCGAGAATATGTTTCTCTACAAAAGTATAACTGAGCTCATAATCTTTGAGTCCTTGACTGAAGAACACCATAGGCTATTCAGATCTTCCATCATTTCACTGTACATGCATAGCTGAAAGTGAATCAATATTTCCATAGGCATATAAAATGAAATCTTTAGAAAAATTAGGATTCAGAAGTGTAGGTGCAACTGCTAATGCTTCCTTTATAAGCTCAAAACTTCTTTTCCCATCTTTGGTCTAGCTGAAAGGTATGTTCTTTCTCAACATATGAGTTAGTGGACTTAACAAATCAACAATGTTAGGGATAAACCTCCTAACATAGTTAATCCTACCAATAAAACTCTGCAAACCTTTCTTATGTGTTGGTAACGGAAGAGCTAAAATAGCACTTACCCTTTCAGGATCAATAGTAATGCCCTGCTTAGAGACCACATAACCAAACAATCTGCCCTCATGAACAACAAAAACACACTTTTTGGGGTTAAGTGATATCCCAAACTCGTTGCATTTCTCAAAAATCTGCCTCAAATGATTCAAATGATTTTTTGCCTCTTTAGAAAAAACAGTGATATCATTAAGATATACTAAGACAATTTTGTACATTAAACCTTGAAAGGCCATATCCATGGCTTTCTAAAATGTTGTGCCAGCATTAGACAAACCAAAGGGCATTTTCTGAGAGGCCATAGTTTCCCATTTTTTGGTGAAGGTTGTTTTGTACTGGTCTTCCTTCTTCACTAAAATCTGATTGTAACTAGAATAACCATCTAATAAGGAAAACCTTTCTGATCCTGAAACTACTTGAAGTATCTGCTCCATAGAGGGCAGAGGATGACGGTCTTTTAAAGAGGCCCTATTTAAGTCAGGAAAATCTACACATAGTCTTATCTCACCATTTTTCTTCCTTACCGGTACTAGGTTTGAAACCCATGAGGTATGCTTAATGGGGAAGATAATACTGCTTTCAATCAATTTATCCAGTTCTTTTTTCATCAAAGGCTC
This sequence comes from Sequoiadendron giganteum, assembly GCA_007115665.2. Lineage (NCBI taxonomy): Eukaryota > Viridiplantae > Streptophyta > Pinopsida > Cupressales > Cupressaceae > Sequoiadendron > Sequoiadendron giganteum. The sequence continues at coordinate 500,364,422 of CM021102.1, read as the reverse complement.
TAACTTAGGATTCAAAGGCCTTTGTTTCTACTTAACAGGTTTAACATTGGGCTCTAGTTCAATAGTATGTTGAGAAAGCTAGGGATTAAATCCCTTCAAATCAGTATATTGCCAGGCAAAGATATCATTAAATTCTTGACAGAGCTGAATAAAAACATGCTTTTCTTCAACTATACATACTTGCCTAATTTAAGAAGCTTTCCTTTGAAGACTTCAACTTCTTCATAGTGATCTTGCTGAACTTGAATACTTCCTTTAGGTTTTCTAGCTTCATCATCTATATTAAAAACAATTTCTAGAGTGACCAAGCCTTTTGGCAACTTGTTGTTTTTAAGCTGAATTATCTGGTCACTATACTGGTGCTGTAACTTTTCCTAATTAGCATGTGAGAAGTCAGCTTCTTCTCTCAAGAAGCTTACAATATTCTGGTCACTTTCAAAAACTTGCCAATGTATGTTATTATCAGGCACAACAGGGCTAACAACAATTTTAATATGCTGACTAGCTTTATCACTGCAAATTTCTTTTGGAATATCATATTCAGCTCCTACAACAGCTAGTCTATCAACATGTTTATTCTGAGCTCTAGGTAGGGAAATCAGATTAAATGCATCAAATCCCTCTAAGAGGTCCCATACTCTATTTCGATAAGATCTGAGTGCATCATTTTTTACAACATTTAGCTTTCTTACCTGATTAACAACCAACTCGTTGTCCCCATAAACCTTTAGGCAGTTAATACCTCTTTGTCTTGCGCACTCCGAGCCTTGGATTAGAGCTTCTTATTTAGCAGAATTGTTAGTACAACTGAAATAGAATATGAAAGCTAAATAGTATTTCTCACCTTCTAGAGATACCAGCATACAACCACCACCAACACCAACCTTACTCCTTGAGCCATTAGAAAACAACTCCCACACTTTATTTCCTTGATGCTCAGTTGGCTGTTCTTTGTCTTTCTCAATATCAGGCATGAAAGAGTCAGTCTCATGCATCGTATAAAGACCAATGTCAACCTCTTCCAGCTGCTCACCTGTACCAACTTCACGAGTCTGAGATGCCCACTCTTTTGGAAGAATATCATAGACTACTTCTGCTTGAACTTCACCCTCCTGAACAACAGGTTGTTCCTCTTGTTCATTGGTAAACAAATTAGCATTAATGGGAGGACGATGGTAAGGTTCAATATGATCCTTGGCTATTGATTCAGATTTTACAGTGACCCTAGTACCATACCTAGTTCTGAACAACGTATGAGACCAATCAGCAGATAGGTAACCACCTATCTTAGCTATGAAATCCCTGGATAAACAAAGAGAAAAGTATGGGGGTAACTCTATGACAAATATCTTGTGGTATTGCGAAATTTGGACAGACATGTAGAGTTAAACTCAGATTTTTAATGACCCCTACTGTATTAACAACAGTGCCATCCAATTGCACAACTCCCTTCTCAAGCGACTCATACTCAATACCCAATTTATCAACAATATGTTTGGGCATTACTGAACTACTAGCCCCAGAATCTATCATGCAATTATGAACTAGATGATCTCCTATAATCAAAAAAACATAAAAAGGAGGTGGCTTGGCTTTAACAGTTTGTTGTTCTTTCTTTTCAAGAGGGGCATTAGTGAAAACCACCTTAGCAGGTTGCTGGTTTATTATTTCTTTAGATAAAGAAAAGTTTGATAAAGCTTCATGTAAGAGATCCTTTTGGCCAAGAAAAACTAATGAATCCCACATTGAGACACTAACGTTAGTCTTCTTCATATGCTCTAAAATGTTGAAACTACTAGTACTAACCTTTTGCTGTCCTTTGGGAACAACAACATCTTTTTGTATTTGTGTTGTCTGCACTAGTACTCTAGGCTGGTCCTTGTTAGTCAAAGTTTGTGTCCTTGGCTGAACTTGCGTACTCTGCGTAGCAGGTGACTTAACCTGACTCAGTGAACTTGTAGATGGCTGATTCTTATCACCATCAGTCTGCTTCCCCAAGTCTACAACCCTCTTCTTCGATCTTGTATTGGATTATATAGGATCACTTGATAGACCTGGTGGGTCGTTAAGCCCACATAACTCCTCACCTTGCCAATTCAAAAAAGACACATCAGAATTACCTTGATCTGTATGAGATGTGTGTTAAACTGATTTTTCTTGAGCTGAATTATGTAGAACAACATTGTTTTGCACCATTAGTGCCTGATTTAGAATCCCATTTGAACAAGTTGACAAATTATGCGGCTGATTACATGGGAAACACCATTTGTAATCAGCTGCTAAGTTATTTTGAACCGAAACAACCTCTTTGGAGGTACTAGGGGTACTAGGATTATAAGGCTGGAATGGCCTCTAATTAAAACTCCTTCTCTGAAATTGAGAATTGGCTTGAAAAGGGGTTTGATAGGAAGGCTGGCTTTGCTGTTTTTTAATATTTACCAACTCATTTCCAAAAGTCCACAGGATCTTTTGGATGTTGCCATTTTGACTTACTAATTCCTGAAATTGGTTAGGAACAACATACTCTTGAGTTGTTGTTTGTGCATTAAAAGATGGAAAAGCAGGGACAACAACTATTGTAGGTGGTAAGGCAGAAGTAGTTGGCTGTAGGTCAGCAAAATAAGGCATAGGAGGCCTAGGGGCTATTTTACCCACCTGTATCAGGCTATTTTAAGCTCTGACACCAACATCAAATGCTGTTGGTAGTGTGTCACCTCCTAAAGACTGAATCATAAGTGCAATGTCACTATTTAAAGACTTCAAATAGTACAAATAAGCATAATCATTGGAAGGTTTTACCGTGGTTGGAATTCGATTCCAGGTTCTTTTGAAATGGTAGTTGAAGTCCATCAAATGCTCATGTGGAGCTCTTTTAATGGTGCTCAGTTGCTCCACCAGCGAAAGATGATCAAACTTGTCTTCAAATTGCTTATTGAGCTGCTCACCCAGCTCATCCCATGTAGCAACTGAATTTACAAGAAGACCTCTAAACCATTGAAGGGCTTTACCCTTGAAAGAAGTCGCCAAGAGCCTCACTACAACATCTTGCTAAGTAATGTGATGCACCCCACACAATGAAGCCACATCTCTGATGTGTTAAATGGTTGTTGTGTGTTCTTCTCCAGTATAGAATGACAAGCTCTTCAAGGCTGTTGCCGGTATGCCATTATGTTGAGCAAGATTCAGGGGGCTGCCTTGATCAAAAGAGACAAATGGCTGATTTCTGGGTGGTGGTCGAGCCATTGGAATTGTTACAACAGGAACAACTTGGGTAGTGGTATGACTATCCTCAGCAGGAGGATTTGACTTGGATCTCCTTGAATAAACAACTGCCTTTTGAACCTTCTAGACTTCTGTCCCCCTTCTTCTAGGTGGGGATAACTGCAAATACTCAAAAACAATTGAGTTACTCCTAGTCTGCACTCTTCTCATGGGTTGCAATGCACTAGTTTTGTTAAATCTGAGCTCAGAGTCGCCAAGTATGCTAAAATTTGTCTCTTAAAGACTGTAATTTCTGCTGCACATACCAAACAACAATATGATAATTCTGGTTTAAGACTGAAAAACAGTTCTCAGTCCCACCGGGCATGCAAACAACTGTTGTGAAATAAGGTTTGCACCTTTGCCAAGCTATGAACTGTAGTGACCTATTGACACATGGGAACAGTTCGAGGTTGTGGGTGACCAGGGAAAGAAGTGGACCTCCAGATTATGGGCTGGTTTCCTTTGAATTTTTCTTGAAAATACTGAAATACGATGAGGAAAAGAGAAGAAAGATATGCTTGAAACTAAAAATCTATCACTAACAGGTGGTACACCAAAAGTAACATTTTTGACAAAAAAGTTGTTGAAACTCATAGAAAACTCAATAGAACTAAACAATCTCACAACACAGAAATATATGTCTGCAAAAATGATTCTATGTAAGGCTCTAACTGTTTTAATGCTTAAACACAAGGAAAACAATGATGTTTTCACAAATATAGAAGCACAAGAAGAGATCACTAACATAGACCTGCACTATGACATAATTTTTTTTGCATCCAACATGGAAGGAATCTGATAAAATAAAGGGTAACAGGATTTTATCTTGCAATTCACAACTAGCACTAAATAATAAAAGAAAAAAAATGTGAAGGAAAATACTTTCTATTGAGGAAAAATGAGTATCTGTATTACATCTGCCAAAAATGTCATGAGTTACAAAGTGAGAAGCATATGCCTCATCAATCTCCAAACCAAGAACTAACCCCTATACTGAAAGAAGAGAAAGACTTATAGAAAGGTCCTCCAAATTTTGAAATTGAATTTTGGCTCCAAAATCTGATGTGTTGTCAATGTCTCCTCCAAACAAGGCATGCGAATGCCAACAAATTCCACCAAGAGTTGTCAAAGTTTGAACAACTTGGTGAGCTGTATGCAAACATAAACCCCTACAAATCAGGCCCAAAGTTGAAAGAGAAAATATGCCTATTGCCTCAAAACACTCCTTGACTCAACTCAAGTCAAAAGGAGTTCATAACTGAAAGAAAAATCTTGATTCCATGATCCAAATCCCTGATTTCATGCTCCAATATGTTGGCACTGATTTCTCAATCATTCCCATGATTTGAGTAAGTTTAAAAAGCTCCATTTTGAACTCCCTTGACCAAGTATTTGAAAAATACATCAAATGACTGCAACTTGCATTAAAAACATTTATTAAAAAGTGATTTATCATTTATCAGTTTAAAAATACAAGTTAGAATCAAAATGGAAAATTAATTCAAGACCTCAAGCTTATATTTGAAGACTTATTCACAAATAGGAATACAAAGCTTAGAGTCATGACTTAAAAAGATGAATAAGGTTTTAAGGTAAAAGCTAAGGCAAAAAAGCCTCCACTCAACCCATCGAATCTTCTAGGGTATTAACCCTAAAATGAATGTGGATCATTCATTTCATTTTATCACACATTGAAGCTTCTCAAGGAAGCTTGGCCGCCACCATGGAGAAACCCTAGCCACGCCGAACTGGAAGTCTCTGTGTTTTTCGCCATTTTGAAGTATCTTCTAGAGGAAATGTAAGGTAAATCAGGCTACAATGAAATCTAAACAGAGATCTTTACAAGATTTTGAAGCTTTTATTTGCTTTTAGGCCACGACTTCTCTCATTCTCTTGACATTTCCTTTGATATTTTGCTCTTTTGTTTTTTTTTTTCCTCTGGTTCTTGGCCGCCATGAATTCATGCTATTCAAGCCTCCTAGAAACATCCTCAGGAAGAGATATTTTGAAGATTAAGAGACAGTTAATTGGGTAAGATTTTCTCTCCTGTAGCCATGCTCGTCACTGTTAGAGGGTTTTTCTCATGATTTTCCTTGAAGAAGAATGGATTTCATAACATCTAGAGAAAATTCATTAACCTTTCTTGTAAATCTCGCTTTTCTCATAGAGATTTTCTTGATTCCCTATGGCCAAAAATTTGACTCTTGCATTTTGAGTCTTGTTTGTGCAAAAATAAAGGAAATTTTTAGCTTCTCAACTCGCCCTCCGAAAAACACAAAGCCTGACATTATATATGTTCTTGACAAAGGAACAAAACTCTTTGTCTCTGTTAGTTTTCCCCTTCTCTCTGTTGATAATTTTATTCCTCTATCAAAAACCTCTCATAGAGAGGCCTCCATGAGCATTCTTTTGTGACGATTTTCACTTGTTGTGCCTTCCGTTGATTTATGTGTTGATGAATCTATGGCCACAGTTTCCATGGATAAGCTGTATTCAAGCTTTAACCGGAGATCTTCTGGAACCCTCCATGCCATGACAACTGCAACCTGTGTTTTCTTGAATGTATTTCCTACTTTTATCTGAGACTGTAGACTCTTTGTAGTTCTTGTAACCACCATTTCACAGAGAAGCCGGTATTAAAAGTTCATTCTAGCTCTGAAAATTCCAACTCTTCCTTTCTATCACTTTCATTTACTATCTGGGTATTTGGATCTTTTAATCTTTCTTTTAAAATATGATGGTTGCCTTCTTTTATTTGGTATTCAAGATGAAGTTCTTCTGCTTTATGAACATAGTATATTCAGATGATGTCCTCATAAAACTGATCTCCAATGATATCAATCTATTGGTATTTATTTTCCTTGAATCAAATGATTTATTTTCTTGAATAGAGAACAACCTGATTATGATTGAAAATATACCTTAGTAATGCAAACATTTCTTAAACATGAGACCATCTTCAGGAACTTGAAAAACACCATTTTAATTCATGATGTTTATTCACTGCACAAAACTTAAACAAGCTGGGCTCTACCCTTGTGGGAGCCACATTTTACCCCACTCATATCGATATTTGAAAATCAGCAACAAACATCTCATGTATCTGCACATGAAACAAACCGGTTAGTAAAAAATGGATCAATGATTCTTTTATGATTTGTTCCCTATATCTGCACATGAAACAAACCAGTTAGAAACAAAAGTGGATCGTATGATAGCTTTTCTGATTTGTTTTGGCAGCTTTTGAAGCTTTTATTTTATCTGGTGAATGATTGATAGGATGTAAATTCCATTTATGTTGGTAATGTAGGGATAAGACAGAATGCGACTTTTGATTGCTCTAACACCACCCCTCACAACTTCAGAGGTAAACCTTGGAGCTGGAGTTGACACCGATACTGGAGGTGGACACGAAGTCCACACGATTGGGACAATGATTCGTCATTCCAGGCAATGACAAATCACCTTCTCTCCTTGCTCTTACTTTATTTTTAGTTGTGTAATGCATTCTTCTTTCATTCAACATTTGATTAGGAATCAAATCAGACTACTCCCACGACTTGTGTGGGGTTAGAGAACATTTTTCTCAATAAATGAATTATTCATAGCATGGAATGGCTTCCATCTTTTTCTGAATTTATTCTGATAGCACAATGAAACAATGCAATTGCAATTGCACTAAAATATATATTATGTAATCAAATGATTATCTTCTTGCATTCCTGTATTATGTCTACAGTGCTTTATTCAAAAACAATTGCAATAGATGAATGGTTCAGCCTGAACATTGTTTCCTTGAATGAAAGTTGTTTGATTTTTGCTTTGTTGAACTGTTCAACCAGTTTAGTCTAATCTGTAGAATGATTTTGCAAATCATTCCTAAAGATACTTTCATTCCGAGAACAAAATTTTATTTGATGACTTGTAATAAAAAAAATTGTACGCTAGCAAGTAATTGCTCATATGAATACTAATTTTTAAGCAAGATGCTAAAAATTGGTAACAGTTATCATCCCTTTTCTTGATGGATTCTAGGTGGAGGTTGTTATATAGTCTCTTTTGGAGTCTTCACCAGTCTTGGTTATCCCTTATATGGTTCCCTCAATCCCTATCCTTGAGCCGATGGTGAAGTTGACGTCACCTAAGTTTGTGTTCTCTCTAGTATTGGCTGGTTCACATAGCTCGTCAATGCTAGTAGGTCTAAATAAGTTAGTCGATGTTGGGACCGGTTCAAACCCTAGTAGGAAATCTTCTAAAACAACTAGACAAAATAATATTTCCAGAGATATTTCTAATGGGGACCAGACGACCTTGGATAAACTTGGATCCATAAGAACTAAGAAATTTTGATCCTCTCATGGAATATTCAACTGCTTAATGTTGATGAATGGTAGCTTCGGTCAGAGATAAATGATGATTGTTGAAAGCAACATCATCATTTATATGTGATCAAGGCTATTCTTCAAAATAAATATTTCTTGAAAATAAGTGAAATCGAATTTATAAGCATGCATAAATTCGATATAATAAATGATGTTAAAATTCTGCATTTAAATGTAAATCGGAACTCATATTATATACCCGCCACATATAAGGTTATGTGTGTGTGTTAAATACACTAACCGAATGTTAGTCGATCATGTGTGAAACCTACGAGCTCAAAGGGACACGTCCCATGAGCGAAAGTGGAGACACGTCCTCTCATGAGATGCGTCTCTTAGAGGCGGGTCACCAAACATACATATGGTGGTTCCCTCATTGATATGCAAACATCAAAATTTATTAATGTTCTGCAATCAACGCATTTAGCATAAGAGAAGAAATCTGGAAATTAGTATTTGACTTAGAATTCTCACATAGAATTTCAGACCTTAGTAATTCCTTAGATTTTTTAGGATCCTATTTGATAAAGATTTGATTACATTTACATGGTATCAAAGCCAAGTTGTGTGAATCCAAATCAAATCTAGATATTAGATTGCTCTAGAAAATTCGTATTTTCTAAAATCAAATTCACATCACATTCTTCATAATGTCAAGTGTGATCAGATTTGAAGATCGTTTTGCAGGAGCAAACAACTTCACATCATGGAAATTTAGAATAATGATTCTTAAGGAAAACAAAAAGGAACTAGAGGCTGATCCTGAGAAAACTCAATGGATTGAAAACAATGAAAAGGCCATGAAAATCCTAGTAGATGCAGCTAGGGATCATATAGTGCCCATCCTAGCAAAACATTAAACTGCATATCAAATGTTCAAATCTCTTGAGAGCACCTATGAAATCAATAATACAAGTAGGACTCTTGCATTAAAGAGGTAAATCAACAATATCCAAATAAACAAAGGAGAAACAATCAATGCATACTTCATGAGGATCATTGAACTAAGGGATCAATTATCCACAATTGGATATTAGGTTGATAGCAAAGAGTTAACTCTAATTGCACTAGGAGGCCTACCAAACTCATGGGAGTCATTTGTTCAAGGAATAAGTGCAAGGTCTAAACTCCCCAAATTTGATAGGCTAATAACATACTGCCTTCAAGAGGAAACAAGACTCTCCACAAAATAAAATAAACAAAAGAACATAGATGAAGACATTCATGTACTCAACACAACGTCCAACAAAAGGAATAAGAAAAACTACTACAAGAAAGGATCTTTTAAAAGAAAGAGAAAAACAATGGAAAGGGATCTTCTAAGAAGAAAGACATCTCTCAAGTTCAATGCTTTAGATGTGATCAATATGGCCACTATGCAATGAATACCCCTGACAGATCAAAGCAACAAGCATCTTTTGCCAAAGTAGGAAAGACAAATTCAGATCATGAATCTGAGAACTTTGTGTTCTATACAACCCTATCTAGTCAAGTATCTAACAACACCCACAATTGGGTAATTGATAGTGGTTCCTCTCGACATATCACAGGATTCAAAGAACACTTAGACACTATGATTGAAAAGAATGATGAAGAAGTAACCATTGGGGATGATTCTGCACACCCTGTAAAAGGGGTTGGAACTTGCTCCATCAATTTGAAATTCGGTCTGTCTCTTCAACTCACCGGAGTCTTATTTGTACCTGGAATAAAGAAGAATCTAATATCCATCTCTGCCCTTGAAGACAATGGATATAGAGTTACCTTTATGGATGGGAAAGTTCTAGCATGGCCTAAAAACTCAACTATCAAGAAAGCCCAAACCATAGGCTTAAGACAAGGGTACCTTTACAAATTATGCACTGAAGTTAAGTAGGGCCTTACCCTTGACACCTTTGATTCAAATGAGATTTGGCATAGAAGATTAGGACACCTTCATTTCCGTGCCCTACCTTCAGTGGAAAAACTTGTAACAGGATTACCTAAGTTAAAACCATCTTATGAAGGAGCTTGTAAAGGTTGTACCCTAGGAAAGAATACAAAGGGATCCTTTCACAATAGCTTGAGCAAAACCCTAAATGTGTTAGAACTGGTTCACTCAGACTTATGTGGACTCATGTATGTACCCTCTAAAGCAAAATTTCTATACTATGTCATATTTATAGATGACTTCTCTAGGAAAACCTGGATCTATTTCCTTAAATGTAAAGAGTCAATAGAAATCCTCAAAAGGTTCAAAGAGTTCAAAGCCCTTATTGAAAACTTCTCAGGGAAGAAAATAAAAACCTTAAGGATAGACAATGGGAAATAATACACCTCTAAAATTTTTAAGGAATTCTGCATGAGTGCTAGAATTAAGAGGGAGTTCACAGTTGCCTACAACCCTCAATAAAATGGGGTTGCTGAAAGAAAAAATAGAACCATTGTAGAAGTTGCTAAAGCAATGTTGCTTGACCAAAACATTGAAACCTCTTTCTGGGCAGAAGCCTCTAGGACTGTTGTCTACATCCAAAATAGATGTCCTCATTCTCATATTGATAACAGAACTCCTGAAGAAGCCTTTACTGGCATAAAACTTGACATTAGTCATTTTAGGATTTTTGGCTATCTTGTCTATATTCATGTGCCCAAAGAGAAGAGATTCACACTAGAACCTTCCGGAAAGAAGGGGGTATTTGTGGGTTATAGTGAAACCTCCAAAGCCTACAGAATATTTGTACCTGGGCAGAAACAAATTGAATTGAGCAAAGATGTCATCTTTGAAGAAGACATTGCATTCAAGAGGGCAAGGAGTTCTAGTGAGATAGAAACCTATTCCCCTAGAGTACCTGAATTGGAACTTGCTCCTAAGATTCAGAGGGAGTATCTCGAGGAAATGCCCAATGAACTTCCTTCTACTTCAGATGAGAATAAAAATGACAACGACAGAAAGAGGCCACTTTGGGCTAGAAAGATGATCAAAGAAGTCGAGGATCATGCAACACCCAAAGGAACATTTAGGGAAAGTAAAAGACCCAAATAGTTCTCTAGATATGTTGCTCTAATGAACAACATGATAAACTCAGAACCTGTCAGTGTTACAGAAGCCTTCATACATCAAGCATGGAAGGATGCAATGACAGAGGAATATTATTCCATTCTAAAGAATGATGTATGGGATATAGCGCCTAGACCGAAAGAGAAATCTGTTGTCTCTTCCAAATGGCTCTTCAAAATCAAGCATGCTGTTGATGGCAGTATAGAAAAACGTAAAGCACGTTTTGTGGCAAGAGGTTTTTCTCAAAAAGAAGGAATTGATTATGAAAAATCATTTGCACCTGTTGCCTGTTACACATCGGTGAATGCAGTGTTAGCCATTGCTGCAACTGAAGGCTAGAAGATCCATCAAATGGATATGAAAATTGCCTTCCTAAATGGAACGATTGAAGAGGAAGTCTATCTGGAAAAACCTGAAGGTTTTGTGATACATAAACCTGACTCACATGTGTGCAAACTGAAGAAAGCCCTCTATGGACTTAAATAGGCTCCCAGGGTCTGGTATGAAAGAATTGACAACTATCTCTTGGGACTAGGATTTTCCAAGAATGATGTTGACTCCAATCTCTACTTCAAGGTAATCAAAGGTGATATGCTAATAATTATTTTATATGTTGATGACCTGCTTATAACAGGAGAAGATCACCTCATTGTTCAAGGAAAGAAGGATCTAATTTCTGAATTTGACATGAAAGACTTGGGCATTCTACACCACTTCCTAGGTTTGGAAGTATGGCATAAATCAGAGGGCATTATACTAAACCAAGGGAAGTATACTATTGATATTCTGAAGAGATTTGGAATGTTGGACTGTAGACCAATGTCTACACCTATGGAAACCAACCTTCACAAACTGAAAGAAGCAGCAACAAAATCCAAGTGTGCAGATCCAACCCTTTATAGACAAATGATTGGATCCTTGATGTATCTGGTTAACACCAGACCTGATATTTGCTATGCAGTGAATGTTCTCAGCCAGTTCATGTGTGAGCCAAAGGAAATTCACCTAATGGCCGTGAAACATATTTTGAGATATCTTCAAGGCACTATTGGATATGGTCTTCTTTACAAGAATGACCAACTAGATCTACATGGGTACTTTGATTCAAATTGGGATGGAAGTGTAACCGATTGGAAAAGCATACCAGGATGTTGCTTCAGTTTAGGATCGGCTATGATCTCCTAGATTTGCAGAAAACAGTCTTCAATTGCATAGAGCTCAACAAAAGCTGAATATATTGCAGCCTTTATGGGAGCAAGAGAAGCAGTTTGGCTTCGTAAATTGCTTGTGGGACTCTTTGGTGAGCCCTTGAATCCTACAATTATTCATTGTGATAATCAGAGTTGCATCAAATTCTCTATAAATCCTGTCTTCCATGATAGATCTAAGCACATTGAGATCCCCTATCATTATGTAAGAGATATGGTGGAAAGGAAAGTGATCCAATGGGAGTATGTTAGTACAAATGATCAAACTGCAAACATTCTCACCAAGCCTCTCTCCCGAATCAAGGTAGAGCACTTCAAGAAGAAACTTGGTATGGTTGAAATGTAATTTGATATTTATGTTTGAAATACAAATTGTTTATAAATTGTACTAATATATAAATATGTTTAATGTGTAAACTATTTTGTCATGTGTGTGACTCCATGAATTTATGGGCCTACTCCCCCTATGTACATTATTGAAAGGTGACGATCTTTCTAATAATGAACACTTGTATGTGACATTGTAAAGTGACGACTCTACAATGATGAGTTAAACTATCATGATAGATATCATGTGACTTGATATATGTGGACATGTCATAATAGTATCTCTTGGACACTTTGATGGATATCATGGGACTTGATGTCATTTGAAGATCATTGTGATTCTTAAGAGATAAATCATGGTGGATAATTATATCCATGGACATGCCATGAATTATTATGGTAGACATCATGTAACTTGATGTCAGTGCGCATACCATAATGAAGATGTGTTATTAAGAATGTCATGTGACTTGACAATATTGAGAAAACATACCATGTCTTCAATATCACGTGTGAAGGTGATATCTCCACTTATTTGATTTGAAATATCTTCCCTAGCTAAGAGGGAGTGTTGATGAATGGTAGCTTCGGTCATATATAAATGATAATTTTTGAAAGCAACATCATCATTTATATGTGATCAAGGCTATTCTTCAAAATAAATATTTCTGGAAAATAAGTGAAATCGAATTTATAAGCATGCATAAATTCGATAAAATAAATGATGTTAAAATTCTGCATTTAAATATAAATTAGAACTCATATTATATACTCACCACATATAAGGTTATGTGTGTGTGTTAAAGACACTAACCGAATGTTAGTCGGTCATGTGTGGAACCCGCGCGCTCAAAGGGACACGTCCCATGAGCAGAGGTGTCTCCACTTGTGGAGACACGTCCTCTCATGAGACACGTTTCTTAGAGGCGGGTCTCCAAAAATACATATGGTGGTTCCCTCATTGATATGCAAACATCAAAATTTATTAATGTTCTGCAATCAACGCATTTAGCATAAGAGAAGAAATCTGGAAATTAGTATTTGACTTAGAATTCTCACACAAAATTTCAGACCTTAGTAATTCCTTAGATTTCTTAGGATCCTATTTGATAAATATTTGATTACATTTACACTTAAGAGCCTCACAAGAAGCACACTGTAAGGGATCTCATTAAGGACTACAAGCTTGGCATTTTACTTATACAAGAAACTAATATGATTGTTGTTGAATTTGATAAATCAAGTATGCACATTTGGTCGAAATCCTTTTGCTTGGCGATTGATGTGGTGGTCTTGTCACCATGTGGAAACCCTTCCTCAATGGCTCTATGATTTCTAAAGGAAGAAACTTCCTTAATGTTCACATTTATCAAATCTATGGTCTCCATGAGTGGATTCTTTTTAATGCTTATGTGCCCAATAACATTGCTCTCAAAAGAAACACTTGGTCTGGTCTGATGGGGTGCATAAGCTCCTTCACAGTAGGCTGCATACATGCTATCCATGCATCCTTAAAGTTTAAATAATCTTTATATAACTCTTTCATAGAATTAGACCGTATTACTTCAACTCTTATTTCATTCAACTTAATGCAATTGCTACGTTTTCTAAACTTACACTTCAACGCTTGAGAACATAAGTATATCCTTGTAGGTATTCCACCCCATTCATGTATTGTTGGTTAAGCTTGGTTTGACTATTGATAAATTGCAAAGCATGATGACCCATGTAAGGAATAAACTGATTTTGAAGCCAATAATGATGTCGCTTCTTTAAAGCTTGTTGAATGGTATAAAATTCTTAATTATAAGCATGATACCTCTGCTTGACATAAGCTTTTCAATAAAATTTGCAATAGGTCCACCCTTTTAGCCAAGAACCACTCAAGTGGTTGTCCCACTTGTATCATTGTCCACTTTAAACACTTTGGGAAAATTGGGCAATGTTAATACCCGTTCCTCAATGACCTCCTTCAAAATCTCAAAACTTCTATTCGGTGTTTCTGTCCATTGAAACAATTTTTGTCTCCCCTAATGGTTTCAGTTATGGATGGACATATCCCATTGTGATTTCGAGTAAATCTACGATAGAAGCTAACTAAAGAATGGAAACTTCGAGCCTAATACAGATGCCTAAGTTTTGGCCATTTAATTATAGCATATACCTTTCTTAGATCTATTTCTAACCCTTGTGGTGAGATAACATATCCCAAATAAACCAATTTCTCCTTCATAAAATTTCACTTTTTCAAATTGACCAATAATCTTTCCTCCTTGAGCCTTTGTAAGACTTGTCTAATATGCAATAAATGCTCTTTCTTTCTTTTGCGAAAATCAAAATGTCATCAAGATAAACTTCCTTGAGCCTTTGTAAGACTTGTCTAATAAGCTTAATCCCATGTGTGGTACTTGTAATTGCAACGAAGGAAGATGGATAATGGAGGGATGTGTATAAACTCCTAAACAATCAATAAGATCACTGTCAAGTATAGAATACCATTGCCAAAGATGGATGATATTGTCGATTGCTTGAGTGTAGCAAATTTTCTCACAAAGATTGATCTAAAAAGTAGGTATCATTTGATCATGATCAGAGAAGGAGACGAATGGAAGATTGCATTTAAGACTAATGAAGGATTGCATGAGTGGTTAGTGATTCCTTTTAGATTGACCAATGCACCTAGAACTTTCATGAGGTTGATGAATGAAGTATTGAATAAATTCTTGGGTAAGTTTGTTATTGTTTACTTGGATGATATTCAATTTTTTAGTAAGAATAGAGAAGAAAATTTGTGGCACATCAAACAAGTATTACAGAGGTTGAGAGAAGAGAATTTGTTGATAAATGTCAAGAAGTATAGCTTTATGATGACATAGTTGGTAAACTTAATTTTTGTCATTTTTGTTGAAGGATTGAAGATGAACCTTGAGAAGGTTAAAGCATTTATGTCACACCTTGTACCACCTTACCAATATTCCCACATCTTCAACTTTGAAAAGTTATATGGAAGAAAATCTAAGAAATTTGAGACTAAGTTTATTGAGGAAAACATACCTAGGTAAAGGGGTGGCTTAAAATCTAGCATTAGAAAGTAAATTAGTGTGGGAATTAGGGAGTTAGGGTCTATAAGGTAATAATGTTATTAATACAAAGTCGAAAACTTATAAAGAAAAGTGAAAAGAGTAGGATTTGTAGGAAATGAATGTCTCCAAGGAAAATTTAAAAATTATGAGAAGGGAGACAAATAAAAGCTATGTGACATGGGAAAGTATGATATTTCGATTGGAATAAAGGAAATTATACATTTGGATTAAAATACATAATAATAAGGGAAATTCTAAAAATATAAGAAGTGTGCAGTCCTTAAGAATATGAACAACAAAATCTCGACAATTCAAAATTTTGGGAACCTTGTAACCTCTAACACATCATAGGTACATGGGGGATGAAAAAGGGCAAAAATTAGGAAAAAATGATAAAGGGAGACCCATTAGCGATTATCCCATATTTCTTATAAGGGATGGGTCAAAATGAGGCTAAATATCATGCACAATTCAACACTACGAGTTTAAGTCCTAACAAGTTTCACATTTTAGTGTTGTTGTTTTACTTCAAAATCAATATTTATAGATGAGCATACTTGCTACACTAATCAACACACCGAAAGTAATTTATTTATAAATATACAATCCATATTTTCTTGGATTTTGTGCTATTCTTTTTGCAACTTATTGTTGTGAACATGGTCCTCTTGTAGTATATTATTTATTTAAGACACTTGAGATAAAAACTATATTTTTAACGTATATTTCACTCGTGCAATGACCAACTTTATTAACCCTATCCTAGTTGTACACTAATATACTAATACAATGAACACTTTTAGTTGTTTATTTATAGGTATTTTAATATTTAATTTTCTCTCCTCGAATTCAAAGGTGATCATGGAGATCAAAAAACTTTACTATTATCTTTTATTTTTTGTTTAGTCTTAAGGAGACAATTTTTGTATGGTATTTCCTCATCAGAAGAGGTTTGACTCCTAATAATGTTCACATTTTAGTGTTTCTATTTTATTTCAATATCTATATTTATAGACTAGCATACTTGGCACACTAATCACCACAAGTGTTGTATGTTCTTTTGTCATCAAAAGGGTAGGTTTGGAATCGAAAGAACTTTGTCTTCTCTCCTCTTCATGGTCCTATCCTTTGACTACATTAAGGGGTATGACTTAATACCACATGTTCTAATAGGTATAGGAATTACTATAATAATCAAAAGACTCACTTCATAGGAGGGATATAGTGTTCAACATATTCTTGTTATTTGTTTTATGGGTAAAAGGTGAAGCATGAAGATTTTGATCCCTGGCTAGATGCTTCTGTACAAACATCACATTCTTATATTTTGGCATCAAGTATCCTAGGGTATGTAAAGAACATCCCTTACTAATATGTTCATCATAGATGGGGACTTTTGGTTGTGCATGGTTGTGATGCAATGATTAGTAGTTAGCATTGGGAAGATACTTATTTATATCCCTATGTATGTTTTTGTAGGTTTTGTATGCTCTCCTCCTTCTCCTTTGAGTTATCTTGAGTGATAAAAATAGTTAGGCCCTCATAGTCCCTATAATTGATGACATGAGAAGGCATATTTTTGGGCTCATAATTATGTACACACACACTTGAATAAATTAAGATGTTCATGTTCTTGGTTTGTCTTGTGAAATACCTATTTAAACCCTTTAATATAAACAATTACAAATATTCAACATGCCAATTCAAATTTAAAATTTGAGAATATGAAATACAAAATGCTCCTATTGTAAAAGGTTAAGAAACTAATCACGATCAAACCCCAAAATTGAAATTCACTCCCTAATCTTGTTTGTAACCCAACTAGCCTCAAAACCAAATTTTAATATTTTGAAACATATTTCCAAACCCTAACAGTCTAAAACATAATCCAAATCAAAACTCTAAACTGAAATCATAATCCAAATTGTACATCAAATCAATTCCCATCTACCTAAGTTGAAGCACGGTAAAAAAATTAAGACTTCAAATACAATCATCATCCTCAAATGTAAATTACATAAGAAATTCTATGTAAATTATAAGAACGCAAACATCAAACGATAATTTAAATTTATTATGAGCCTAAACTATATTAATCATAGTAACCCCACAAATACAACCCACAAATCTTTTATTGCTTAAGAAATTTTCCTTTCTTAAGTATAAAATTCAAACCATTTATATCAAATCAAACCACTACAATAAAATATCAATCTTCAAATCACCACTTCATAGCATAGCTGAAGTACAATCAACCTTAGCAACATAAGTCATCAAATCCAAAAATAAATTAATTATCATAAAAATAAATCTAGCTCTTTAAATCTCATCAAAATTCAACATGTTACCCTTAAGAAATATCCCATCAAAATTAAATTATTATTTTTTCGACCTTTATTTAGATCAGAAGGAAAGAAGAACATGTTTACATATAATTTGAAAACCCTTTTGGATATAATATTATACATAATTGATAAGGTAAATAATGATTAGAAGTTTCAACGACCAACTAGAGTGTTCACCTTAATTGCAAGACTTCTTAAATGATGAAATAACTCAATTCATGATGATCATAGGGATTACTTCTTTGATAACTCATTAATGAGGTTGTGAAACTTGGTGAAAATTTTGACATAACAAAACATAGAAACGTCCTCCATCATGAATCGTCATCATCATCATCATCATCTACCTTGAAAAACCCTTAATGGAATCCACCCCTGAACCACGCCATGACAATAGTGTCTACGGTATATATATAGAAAAAAATGTTTATGTTATCACCAACTCCTCTATCCCATAGTCAAATCAACCTCCAACCTCATGCTTCCCGGTCATCCAATGATAATGGGTCCCAAATTTGGGACATGAAATTTTTAATTTAGGATGCAAGTAAAAGCATAAAAATCCTTCATTTGAAGCATTTCTTTTAATGGGGGTACCTTCATTCAAAGGTTTTCTTCGAATGAGGGTATGTCAAAAAGTACTTTCATTCAAATGTTTTTTTACCTCTTTTGTGGGAATGACAAACCATACTTGAGGTGCTTGTTTTAGACCATACAAAGATTTCTTCAACTTGTAAAAAAATTGTTCTTTGGAAGGAACTCTGAAACCTTGAGGTTGAGAAACATAAACTTTGTCATCAACATAACCATTCAAAAAAGAACTTTTAACATCTATTTGATGAACATTCCATCCATTTTGAGCAACAGAGGACAAGACTAATCTAATAGTATCCATCCTACTTAGAAGAACAAACATTTTTGGTATAGTTATAACCTTCTTGTTGAGAGTACTTTTTTGCAACCAACCTAGCCTTATATTTATCAATAGTCCCATTAGATTTATATTTTGTTTTAGAAATCCTCTTTGTACCAATATTTTTCCCAACCTGGACAATTCAACCAACTCCCAAGTGTTATTTCACTCAATAGACGTTATTTCACTTTTAATAGATGCAATCCATGCTTCCTTTGCACTAGCTTCTCAAAAATCTATAGGCTCATCATTTTGCATAAAATGAGTCATGAGAGCATAATTAACTTTTCTATTTGATCTTGTAGTCATTTGATCAAAATTAGTATCTAATATGAGATATGGGTTATTATAATACAATAAGATCACTGTTGAAGGGTTCACCACATAAAACAAAGAAGTGTTCACTACCAGATAAGAAAGAAGAAGATAAAAGATTGAGCAGCAAAAAAGATCCACCACTGCACCACCAAATCATTTGTTACCTCATTGAAGAATGTAGACACCTACTCACTGCTTCTAGTAGTGCTCATTATTAAAGCTCACACTACATTTCACATCACTCACACTTCATACACACTTCCTCCATCAATTTATCACACATATATACCATCCAAGATCTTGAAAAAAATCTGGAATATTCCATATTACTTTTGGTGAAACGACAACCATCTTTGCAGCAAAAATATATTTCCAAACCCTAACAATCTAAAACATAATCCAAATAAAAAATATGAACCTAAAACATAATCCAAATTTTACATTAAATCAATCTCCATCTACATAGTTAAATCACAATAAATAACTAGGACTTTAAATGTAATCATCATCCTCAAATATAAATTACATAAGAAATTATTTGTCTAAAGTATAACAATGCAAACATCAAACAATAATTTAAATCTCTTATGAGCCTAAACTATATTAATCATAGTAACCCATCAAATACAATCATCAAAGCTTTTCATTCTTAAGAAGTTTTCTTATCTTAAGTATAAAATTCAAACCATCTTTTATCAAATCAAACCATTACAATAACATCTTGATCTTCAAATAACCATTTCATAGCATAGTTGAAATGCAATCAACCTGAGCAACATAAGTCATCAAATCCAAAAATAAATTAATTATCATAAAAATAAATCTATCTCTCTAAATCTCATCCGAATTCAACCTTTTACACCAAAACAATTTTACCATAAAAATTAAATAATTTTTTTATCCACCTATATTTAGATCAAAAGGAAATAAGAACATGTTTACATACAATGAAAACTCTTTTGGATCTAGAATTATACATAATTCACAAGGTAAATTATGATTAGAAATTTCATCAACCAACTAGTGTTCACCTTAATTGCAAGACTAAGTACTTAAATGATGAAATAACTCAATTCATGATGATCATGGGGATTACTAGTTATCATAGGGATTACTTCCTTGATAACTCATTGATGTGGTTGTGAAACTCACTCACCATTTTAACACAACAAGAAAAAGAAACACCCTCCAACATGAATCGTCATCATATGTAGTGTCCTTGGTAGGGATTATACTAGTTCTAACTTAAGTTATCAGTTTCACAAGTGAATTAAGGGTCTAAAGAGTACCTTGGTTGATTTTAATCTTGCAAACAAGTTAGATATGAATTGGAATAATAACCTAAGAAGAGAAGCACCATGCTTCAACATTAGAAATTCCATGGTAAATTTACTATCTTGATTATTACCTTACCTCAGGGTGCCCACCATGGGGAGAAGCATGGAAGAGAATGGTTGATGGGGTCTTAGTTTCTGTGGCCCCATGTGGCACATGCCATTCATATGAGTTGGTCTAGGGACTATCCTAATTCCCTCATCCTTCCAAATGCTTTCCACTCCCAATAATTAATACTCCCCTCTTGTTACACCATGGTAGGAGGGTGAGGTTACAATGGTTACTCCGGTGATCAATCTAGACCCAAGGGAAGCACCCTTTGACCCCAAAGGCAAGTACCCCCTTGGCCATTCGTGGACTCATCTTGTTCCCTCCCGGGTGGCATATCTAGTAGAGACCCCTTTGCAACATTCCCTCTGTAATCCTTCTTTCCCACCATGGGAGATATCTTTCTCTCATGATGGATAAATAATACCAAGGCAAGTCAGATTTGCTATGTATAATAATTTTATGAAGAGTCACCTTTTTTCTTAAATGAGGCCAACCCAAATGAAGAGTCACCTAGTTTTGTATAAATACAAGGTGATGATCATTCATTTGATCATCAAGTTCATTCATCATAATTCACATTCCTAGAAGAAGTTCATACTTGAGCAACAGATCATCATCTTGTAGCAGCAGATCATCATTTTGTAGCTCAGCAAACCAATTTCAAGGAGAAACATATTCATTTATATCTTTGCATCTAGGAGAGGTGCTATTATTCATTGTATCAAATTTGGTATTGTGTTGGGGCTGAGTTGTAAGCAAATTTCTACTCTTATTCCTTCAATATATAAGATATATATTTGCTAGGTTTTTTCTCCCTTGAGTAGGAGGGTTTTCCAAGGGTATCTTGTTGTGTTCATTGTCTTATGTGTTGCATTTTATAATTGCTTTCATTTCTAATCCTAAATCTAACAAAGAGTAATCTAACAATATCCATCCTAGTTACACGAGCAAATGTTTCATTATAGTCAATGCCTTCTTGTTGAGAGTATTATTTTACAACCAATATAGCCTTATATTTAGTTTTATAAATCCACTTTGTACCAACATCCTTACCAGCTTGGGAAATTCAACCAACTCCTAAGTGCCATTTCGATCAATATTCTCGCCAGAAAAATATTTTAGTTTCTTGAATTGTACCCCAACCCACATCTCCATAATTTATAGTTTTTCAAACTCAAATGAATACAAATGAATATATTCTTCACAATTACGAAAACCAATATTTACCTTTGTTGTTGCAATTTTTTCTCCTTTATGTTTAGCTGTAATATTTTCACTTAGACTATTCATGGCCTCCATCATCTTCATGTCCTCCATGTTTGACACACTCGGATACTAAGAGGGGGGTGAATTAATATCAATCAAAACTTAAACCCTTCAGCTTTTCAAACCCTTTCTTGCAATGTACAAATTCAAACTATTGACAAGATGAACAACCCTTAAGAAAATTAACAACTCTTAAAAAAATCAACAACACTTAAACATATCAACAATAATGAAGATAAAACAATGAACACACACACACAAAACAAAACCAAATTTATGTGGAAAACCGAAGGAGGGAAAAACCATTGAGAGAAATCTCTCAATATCGAAGCTCACTACTTAGAGAGTTACAATTTTTTTTAAGGCTCACTACCTAAGGAAGCACACTACTCTTGGAAGGACTTGCATGCTAAGATGCACAACCTTAGGGCAAGATACAAGGAACTTGCAATATTGAGGCGCACAACCACATGACAAGATACAAGTTACAAGGACTTGATGAGATTCACTATCTCAGAATAGGATACATGAAAATTTAGGAATTACAACATTTGTGAACACAACAGTCTGTTGAATGAGGCATTAAAGCTCATTTCTCTTTTCTTTTCCAAAACTCATTACTTCATTCTATGTTAGCACACCACCACATGCTCACACATCTTGCAACTAAAATTTTCTTTTATTTATATCCTCTGAAAGATGTCAAAATATTAATTAGGTTAGCCACAAAAACATAATGCGGTCCTATCCAGAAGATAGAGAGGACCAAAAAAAACTCATTATATATTCCAATGTGATTGTAGACAACTCACATGCTGGTGCGCATCAGCCCAAGTTGGCAACAAGGAAACATGAGAATAAAATGTGCAACACATCATTGGTCGACCGAAAAACATACTTGGAATTGAGTTTACAAAATGCGGTTCACAATAAGATTGATTAGGATCCAAATGCATGTTAACACAACTTCATATGCTGGCGCTGACCCCCAAGCACACAACACAAGCAACATAACAAACCCTGTTGGCTAGATATGTAAAAATTTCAAGAAACCCAACTCAAAATAATATACCACAAACATCCACCAAGAATTAAACAGAAACAAAATACTTCATCCTAGAAGAAAACAATACACAACCATGAGATAGAACATTAACATATAAACTTGCGGTACACACCATCACATGGAAATTGAACTAAGTAACTGAAGCTTAATTGAACAATTTTAAGTGAATCCCATTAACCATAATTCCCAGTGCTTCTTGATCCATGTTCTCTAATTCAAATGCATTATGTTGTTTGCATTGAATTATTTTGAAAGGACCTCCCATAGTTTGTCGAATTTTCCATGCTAGCCAGGCTTTGCAGCCCTTTCATTGAGCTTTAGTACTAGGTCTCCGCATTTTAGACCCTGGTTTGAAGCTTTCTTGTCAAACCACTTCTTAACCACATGTTGGCGGTTGGACATGGCTATTAGGGCCTTCTCCTTTTTTTCTTGTACTTCCATAAATTCGGCCAACCAAACCTCCATAGCTCTGTTCTCCTCAATTTATAGAGACTTGAGTAGTTGTAGCACAAGTATCTCTATAGAGATAGGAAACAACGCCTCTTTGCCGTACACTAGCTCGTATGGAAAAGTTTTCAAGGCTTGCTTAGGAGTTATGCGGTCTGCCCATAATGTTGTCTGGAGGTTCTTGTGCCATTCCTTCTCATGATCGAACCTAATCCTTTTAATGAGTTAGACTAGATTCTTGTTAGTCGACTCGGCCAAGTTGTTCCCCAACGGCTAGTAGTTCAATGATGTTTTCAAGAATATGCCATGTGCAAATGCAAATTGGCATACCCTAGAGCCTAGGAAAGCTTTGGCGTTGTCCAAAATGATAGTCTTTGGTGGGCCAAATCTCGTTAGTAGCCCCTCAAGAAAGTCTACAATTTTTGCCTCTGTCACATTCTTTAGGGGTAGGGCTTCAATCCACCTTGTGAAGTAGTCAGTGGCTATGAGAATCCACTTATGATCAACGTTGGAGGTGAGATTGATCATCCCAATGAAATCTAGCCCCCATTGCGCAAACGGTTCATTTGCTACTATTAGATTGAGAGGCACGACGTAATTTTTTCTTCTCCTTGCGTAGAGTTGGCATTCTTTACAGGCATTTATCATTTTGTAGGAGTCATTGAATAGTGTAGGCCAGAAGTACCCACAAAATTTTGATGGCGGTGGTCTTCTCAAAGAAGTTTTCACCTTCAGGACTACTGTGGAAGGTGTTGAGATTTTTTTTTGCTTGCTCCATGGTGACGCATCATAGTAAGATGTCATTGAAATTATTCTTGAAGAGGATCCCTTCAATAAGTGAGTACCCACTGTTTTGCAGTCAATAGAATCTTCTTCTTTGAGAAGGAAGTCTGAGTGGATACTTGTTGGTGTGCGTAAATCTTACTCTATCCGCCAGCCAGCAGCCTTCAGATTCAAACTCATTTGTTAGGACTAGTTCTGCTTGCTCTTCCTCGATTTCCATTTCTTCATCATGTGCCAAATATTCACACAACCCTCTTCCTTTGACAGTCTTTGTAGGATTGACCTCGATGCCGTATTTTAGGATCTTAGTGATCTAGTTGGCCTTTTTTTCAGTGATTTCTCCTTCCATAATGTATTCATGCACACAAGAATGTGTGACATAAACAATCACCTTATTGCAAGCTATAAGATGTCAGAACTTCTTGAGTCCCTTTACAATTGTGAATGCTTGCCTTTCGATGAAGCTATAGTTCATTTCATATTCCTTCAAAGTTCGGGAGTGAAATGATATCAGATGTTCTCCCTTTCCTTCATCATCCTTTTGAGTCAGAATAGTGGCGATGCTTGTCTTGCTACTTAAAACATAGATTATGAAGTCTTTTGAAAAGTTTGGATTTACCAACATAGGCACTGAAGAAATAACATCCTTCACCCTCTCGAAGGCTTCTCTTACTTCTCTTGTCCATTTGAACAATTGGTCATTTTTTAGCATCAGGGTGATTGGTTTAATTATTCCTACAAAATCAGAAATAAAATTACTTACAAAGTTAACCTTCCCCAAAAAATATTGGACTCCTTTCTTGTTGACTGGAAGGGGAATTTCCCTGATTGTTTTTACCATTTCAAGATCAATAGCAATTCCTTCTTGGGACATTACATGTCCCAACAATTTGCGTTGCGGTACTCCGAAGACACGTTTTTTCGGGTTCAGGGATACCTTGAACTCTTGGCATTTTTTGAAAACTATTTTTAGATGATCAAAATGGTCATCTTTAGACTTGGAAAATATAGTCAGATCATCTAAATAGATGAGGATGATTTTGTTGATTAGTTCGCTAAAAGCGATGTCCATTGCCCCCCAATGGAAGGTGGCTCCCACATTTGAGAGGCCGAAAGGAATTTTAGCATATGGAAACATTCCCCACTTGGTGGTGAATGTGGTTTTGTGTTGATCTTCTTCTTTAATCCAAACCTGATTGTAGCCCAAGAAGCCATACAATAGAGAAAACATTCTGAACCTGCCACAGTCTGCAAGATTGATTCCATGGAAGGTAGTGGGTAATGATCCTTTAGTGATGCCCTGTTTAGGTAGCAAAAGTCAACACGGAGATGAATGTCTCCGTTCTTCTTTCATCCAAAAATGAGGTTAGATACCCACGTATTGTGCTTGATTGGAAACACAATTGTGGACTGGATCAACTTCCCCAACTCTTCTGCCATTAGGGCTTCAATCTTTGGATTGATGGGCCTCTTTTTTTTTCGGATAGGTTTAGCACCTACTGTTAGTTCAATGGTGTGCTGGATTATTTCAAGATCATATCCCCTGAGGTCATCATAAGACCAATTCCGATGGTGTATAATTCTATCCTTATCGTGCTACGAAACTTCTTTCCTGACCTTTAGTTTTCTATCGTCTCCTCCCTCAACGTCGACATAGTCTGCTTGGTTTGCTACAAATTTTCTCCTATCATTCC
This sequence comes from Sequoiadendron giganteum, assembly GCA_007115665.2. NCBI lineage: Eukaryota > Viridiplantae > Streptophyta > Pinopsida > Cupressales > Cupressaceae > Sequoiadendron > Sequoiadendron giganteum. The sequence continues at coordinate 500,338,903 of CM021102.1, read as the reverse complement.
TTGCATCATCACAGTCGAACAAATTTTTGAGAGTTACCATCCCTTTTGGAAGTTTGTTTGATCTCAATTGTATGATCTGCCCTTCATATGCTTCTTCAATCTTTGACTGAAACTGATCGACGAACTCTCCCGACTGTTGAATGAATGAGGCGATGTGTTCGTCACTTTCAAACACTTTCCAGCTCTAATCATTATCTGGAATGGAGGGTCAGATGATCACTCGCACGGAGTGCACATTCTCAATCAAATCAGAGATAAGATCGAATTGAGATCCTATTGTTGCTATGTGATCCGTAGTTGAATTTCGCTCTTTGGGCACCGCTTGGATGTTAAAAGCTTCAAAGCTTTCAATTAGGTCCCATACCCTATGTCTATAAGACTGCATGCAAACATTTTTTGTAGCAAAGACATTTCTAACTTTATTGATTATAAGTTTGGAATCTCTGAACACCATTAATTGTTTGACACCCAGGCGCTCTGTGAGGCTTAGCCCTTGCACAAGACCCTCATGTTCAACTTCATTGTTTGAGCAAGCAAACTGGAAGCAGAATGATCTAAGAATCTACTCATTGGATGGAGATGTTAGGCATATCCTGGCGTTTGCGCCAACTTTGCATCTTGCACCGTCAAAGTGCAATGTACAAAGCTCTGAGGCTTGTTCGACTGCATAGTCCTTCAACAGCCTCGGGAACTCTTGATCCTCATCATAGATGACATAGGTTCCCAACCTGGTAGCATGATAATTTCTGAAAGGATTAGTCTTTGCATATTCGCTCAAGAAGACCTCTTCTCAATCGACCTAGTCTTCAGTTGCCTTCTCATCTACCAGTGGTTTGATACCAACGACTTCTTCTTTGGTGAAATAAGTATGGGCGACTTCAAAGTTGATCATGGCTTCATCAGCTAAATGTTCTGAATGTAGAGGTTCTGATATTATCTTCATTTTAGCTCCATGCTTGGTCCTGAGAATTAGGTGGGACCAATCCAAAGAAAGGTATCTGCCTATCTCTGAGGTGAATTCTCAAGATAGCCAGAGGTTGAACATGGGAGGGACATCTATGATCACAGTATCTTGTGGCACCGTGATGCTAGTACATGAGAGAAAGGTCAAGGGGAGGTCTTTAATGAGGCCTACGGTTTCGAACTTGTTCCCATCCAGCTGCATAACTCCTCTCTTTAAAGGCTCATAGCTAAGCCCTAGGGCTTCAACTATCTGCTTGGGCATGAATGGGGTGTTGGCACCAAAGTCAATCATGGAGTTGTGTAGCAGTTTCTTCCCCACAATGAGGGTTAATAAAAAGGGTTTAGGTTTCGGTTTTTCTTCTTTTACTTCAGTCGAAGCCTCCTCTACAGTATTCGCAAGAACTTTGGTCGGAGGTGATGAGTGAGTAGCCCTTTTGGAAGCTTGTTCTATCAATTGCACAACCGCATCTTCTCGAAGGGCCTTCTATAGTAATGAATTTTTCTTTGGAATAACTAAGATATCCCAAAGGGATATGCTAGCAGAAGATTTTTTCAATTGTTCCACTACGTTGAAAGGTGATGGGTTTGGAAGCTTATGTTCCCTAGCCCTGGTGATAACAATCTATTTGTGTAGTTGCGACTGTGGAAAAATTATGGAAGGGCCACAAGGTTGGCCCAAGACACTTCTAGGCTATGGAGTGATCAACTCGCTTGTGAATCTCCTTTTTGATCAAGTGTTGTAGTCAGACTATACTTGTAGAGTATTTGATGTGGATGCCTCATATGTGAACATTGCTTCCTCCCCTTCCATCCATAAGAAAAGGGTGTGATAGGGAGCTATGTCATTTTCTTGTTCCAAGGACATTCCCTGCATTTGCACGGTAAGAACTACATTCTCCATTGGGGAGAGGCATATGTATAACCTCCTGAATTTGGTGCTACGCCTTGGCTGTGTTGTTCCACAATTTTTTGTTGTAAATTGCCACATGGACAATTTTAAGGCATATGTGTGTCACCGCAGGGGAAGCACCAGGGATTGAAATCTTCAGTGAGATTGTTCTTCCCTGTGGTCAACTCTCTGCTTGTACTTGTTTGAGTACCTCCCAGCGGAGTTGGTATCGATACTATTTGGTTATTTGTCTGAGTTTGCGGATTTGTGTGCGCGACTCCTTGATATTGGTTCTGTTGGTAGGAGGGTCTATCGCCTTGATAACCTTGGTAGGCAGGTCTTGGAGTGGCCTAGTTGCACTTGATAGTGGTCACTTCGTTTGTTAAGTTTCGTAACATCTCATTTATATCACTCATCTCATCCCTCGAAGCACCAGATGTAGAAGTAACATTTTGTGGCGCACTTGGATATGTGTACATAGACGGGGGCGGGGCGGGTGTGCTAGTAGATGGCATCTCCTGGGTGGGAGTTGATACCTCGAGGAATATTGACATAATGGGCCGAGGTGGAAACTTCCTAACGTTAATCTAGGTAGTCCTAACAAGTTGATCATAAGTGGATCACAAGTGAATCTAATCTCTGAACAAGTTGTTAAGCCATTAGGATTAAAAACAACTCCTCATCCTAGACCCTATCTATTGGGTTGGGTGCATGATAATGCTTGGCTACATGTGTCAAAGCAGTGTAAACTCCGATTTTCAATCACATCCAAGTTTGTTGATGAGGTAGAGTTAGATGTAATTCCGCTTGAAATTTATGGGATGGTTCTAGGCAGCCCTTATTTGTATGACAAAAAAACCATTTTTTACAGGGAACATAATAGGTATCATTTGTTTAAGGATGGAATTGAATATATTAGAAAAGCTCATCACATGAAGAATGATAGATCTATTTTAAACATGCATATGAATATGGTTGTAAATGCAATCAATACTTTAATGCTTATGTTTGTAAGAGCTAGTGATACTAAGCATGAAGATTTGAATCATGATAAAGTGTCACAAACAACACAGTGTGAGGATCAGTTGCAAGTAGAGTCAGGCCTTTAGTCAGAGATGGTAAAAGAGGGTTTGAATGTTTCATTTTCTAATAGTGTTCATGTTCAGGAGATTCAAAATGTTGATAATATTTCCTTCACATTAGTGTATTCAGTACTGTTGCTTGTTATTTTGCTAGTTATTTCTATGTGAATGATGAATATGACAGTGAATATTGATGCACATGCAGTTGTTTGTATCAGAAAACCTATCTCATATTTCTTTGTGTTTGTGATGGGTCAAATGTTTAAAATTTCAGTCGGAAGGACATATGATATTGGGCAAGTGGGGCGACATTGCCCTAGCTCAAATTGTACATAAAATAGACATTTTGGAGGTCCAAAAGCTTCTCAATGGGGAGGAATGATCCAGGTGGATCTAAGAAACCTAAAAATTGATAAATTTGACCCAAAAAAATAGCTTTATTGCATAGAGCTTGTCGACACGGTCTTGATGCAACTTGAACGGGCTCAAAAGGAGTTTGTATGCAGAAGTTATGCATAGTCAAAGGTCTGGTCAAATAGGTGTATCAGGGCAAAAAATTATTTATCTCAAAATGAGGAAAAAAATGACACCAAGTTGTAGAGCTTGTCACCACGATTCCAACGACATTCGTTTCATCAAAAATGGAGTCCGAACGAACAAGATATGGCTAGTCAAAGTATAGTCAAAATGGGTTGACTTGATGACACCAACAAAAGTACAGTCAGCATGGACGCTAACGTGGCAGGTATAGTTGGCAGTTTGATGACGTGGACCAATCAACGTCTGACACATGGTAGATGATGTAGTGTACATGATAGATGATGTGTCAGTGATATGTCTTCGATAGCGTGGCAAGTGACGTGGATTTGGCCAATCCTAACTTGACACGTGTCAGGACAGTAGTAGAAAATGCCAAGTGGTTCTATGATAGGGTGCCAAATGGCACCTCGGTTTTTTCCATTGGTCCACATGATAGTAGGTTGGAGGCGAATTTGTCTATTGCCATTTGCTATTATAGGTTCATGTGGAAGTTCAAACTCATAACCTCCTATTTCTATTCTTACACCTTGTCGATTGGTCTAGCGCATTCATTGGGATATGGTGCCCCGCGTAATATTTAAATCCTTTATTAAGGCTTGACTTTTAAAAAAAGAGGGTGGTCAGGAGGTTTGAACTCCCGACCCCCAACTTCCCACTCCCTTCTCCTAGCCGCTACAATGCAGGCTCTTCGGAGTATAAATTAGAAGTTATTATTTTTAACTATGATTTCGATGGTAACCCTTAAACAAAGGGGCTCGGGTCAAGCTCGAGCCCCATTCCATATTTGTTTAAATCCTCAAGTCATTTTAAAATATTAAAATCTAAAGAATGGGCCCAAGAAATATTAAATTTTAAAAGAGGATATTATATTGTAAAGCCCGAAAATATACGGGCCATTATTTTTAGAGGGAATTGGGTATTTTAAGAGATAAGGGAGGATTTTTAACAACTTGGAGATATGGGTATATTTGCAAAATAATATGGTTTTAGTCTATACTAGCAAATAAATGTGTATATAAAGGGGGATATGGGAAATTATTGGAATTGTGAAAGTTTACTTGGAGAAATAATTCCAGTGTGAGAATTTTTGGAGGAGAAGAATTACAAGGTGTAATTATATACCAAAATTATAAAAGTGAGAGAGATTGTGAGGAATTTTGTGTAGGTTTTGAAGCTTTAATATTGTAAGAAGGAATTTTCAGGTGCTTGGCGATATTAATGAAAGCGGTCCAACATTGAGAAGTAGACCCAAAGACATGCTTTAAAGGACGAACTCCGTTATCAACTTGCATTTGATCTTTCTATCTTCCGTCTCATTCTTCTTCTATCTCCTGTCTTACATTCTCTCTACTTTCATTTCAGTTTATTTTTCAATTAAGTATTTGATTTCTAATTACAACATTTTAGAAATTAGTATTTTCATTAATTTATGTAAAAGTAAACCTAGTATGTAATTTCAATAGTTAAACAACATAGTCACACAATTCTGTTTGGATCAGGAGTAATTGTAATTAAGGTTAAATAAATTTGAATTGTAAACCTCTAAATATAGGTTAGGAAGAGTAGGTAGTCACATTGTTGGATGTTGTAGTCATGGGGAGTAATTGTTGTCATTGTGCGACATACAAGTGTTTTCCTTTGTCAGCTATGTCAAAGGTCATGTGTAGTAGTTGTTGGTTGGTGTAGCATGTTGTCTTCTCTTAAGGGGGAGTGTGTAGATAAGTAAAATGTAAAGGTGTGCATAGAAGGTGTGAATAAAATAGAGCGCAATAAAAGAAAAGAAATTTACAATGAAATGTTTGTTTCTTATAGACATTTTCTTTGAGCGAAAGCAGATACAGGTGTGATCAATTTCCGTGGGGAAGCAAGGAAAATAAATGTGTTCCCTTTGCAATTGATGTCAAAGGGGGAGAGACTTAAGGGGGAGAGATTTCACTAAAAAACCTTATGAAGTAAGGGAGAGAAAGAGAAAGTGTTGATGGTTTTTCATATCATGTGTTGCCATCAATGACAAAGGGGGAAATTGTTGGGAGTATGTGTAGTTTGTGTTGTCATTGATGTCGACGGATCTATGTTGTTGCATTAATGTCAACCTTAGAGATGCTTTGATTAGTTGCATAATGTTGTCATTGGTAGTTTCACTGGTGTCAACCTCTAGTGTTGCCTTGATAGCAACATCTCTAGACAACACAAATTCATGAGCAATCGACATGGAGGCTTAAATTTTTCATCTCAAACTAGTTCATCATAGGAAATTTTAATTCTTTCTTCATCTTAGAACTACTACCAATATACAATAAATCATCATGATAGAAACCAACAATAAAAATAGTATTACCTTCTTGTTTATAGTAAAGGTTGGGTTCACTCTTACTTGTCTTGAAGCCATTCTCTTTAAACTATCCATCAATCCTAGCATACCAAGCTCGTGGTGCTTGTTGAGGCCATAAAAATCCTTCTTCAACTTGTATACTTGATGTTCTTTTCTTTGTACTTTAAAACCTTGTGGCTGTTTCACATAGATTTCCTCTTCTAAGCACTAATTTAAAAAGACACTTTCCACATCCATGTAATGAATGCTCCATTTATTTTGACCTTCTAGTGAAATCTAAATTCTAATAATCTGCACATCGCCAATTCGTTGAAATGTTCCTACATCATATTTTTATGAGGCTAATGACTAAAATGATAAAATTGTATCTTGATAAATCTAGAGTTAATTGTGTGGATGATCTTTTGATTTATAATATAAGTGAAGCAAATTTTTTTAGGTTTATTAGATTATAGTATTATGAAGGTTTAGAGAAGAAAATTTATATATGAATGTCACAAAATTTAATTTTGTGAAGGTATCATGGGTTTATTTTCAGTAGTTGAAGTTCGTGGGTTTGGGATTTATATTCAAGCTAAAAATTCAACATTTATGATTGTACATTCAATGTTTAACATTGACATATAATGCACTATATTGAGCACTCGTCAATTGTTTATTAGCATGGTTTTATTATTGATCTTTCAAGAATCAAGGGATGAGATTCAACACTCACATTGGTTTATATCTATTCATTGTGTCGACTCATCTAAATACTCTTTCCATATTTATGTCGAATTTACCAATTATATTATCTCTTACTATCACTCCCCCCTCCATTTAGGATATTACAACTTGACATAAGCAATCACATAAATTATTTTCTTTGAGCTTAAAAATGGATGCAAGTGGATTTAATGAGCCCACTATCTTCAAGTCTCATTGTAATATTATTGGTCATGTTCGATATTTTCCACAAGCTTCAACTCTCTCTAATTTATGCACTATAGTTTTCTATCCTCAACCTCAATTAGTCAGAACCAAACATGGAAGGTGAATCAAAAATTTGGAAGTGATATGTCATAGATAAAACACTAACGAATAAGATTTACACAAAATTATTGATTTATTTTTGGTGTTTTGTATAATCTGTTAGTGGAAAATTTAAAATCCTAGTATCTTAAAATTTGAAATTGAAATTTTTTATTACAAATAATTTTTTGCAGTTTAGGATGGATAACGAAGAACTTTCAATTGTTTGATATCAAATATTTTTTGGTGTATGAATTTGCATGTCTCATAGTGGTTTTTATATCTTTATGATGCCTCTTTTTATGTCATGTTACTATGTAATCAAATGAATAGGCACTAGACTTGGAAGTCATGATCTGCCATACAATCAGATTAAAAAACATTTTACGCAAGTAGATTAGTTTTAGGTGTAATTTGTATGCATCTCATAATTTTCTATTTCTTCAGGGAAATATCCATAATGAGCCTTGAAGGTATTGTTGTAGAGAATCATGTCATAGATATCAAAATCTTCTTATTGTGAATTGAATTGTTTATTAAAGTTGACAAGAGGTCTTATGTGCAATAGCTTAGTATTTGGTCTAATGATAGTTGTTGTGACTCTAAATGTACATTGGATACTACTATAGGTTTATGTTATACATCTCCAATCATGATTAATAATTTTAAGGAAATGTTGGGAATGTCCCCCTTGGGTGTAATTAAGTCCTAAGTAAAAATTAAATTTGTCACTATCAATAAATTGATGCAATGTTTGCCCTAACCGATCATACACTAGTGGTTGGTTGCTCACAATTTGATACCATTGGTGCTTACATAATATCTTAGCTTTAGGGATTTTCAAATCTTCAACTCTAAGAATGAATACTTTGTAATTGATGTTTATTATTATTGCTATTCATTAATTGATTTATTTTTCTTGGGTTGTTTCTTCTTCCCAAAGATTTGGATTTTTGAATTTTGTGCTAAGTTTGATTGTTGTATTCAACAAATAGCTCTTTTTCTCTTTTGTGCTTATATTTTGGGTAACCTATTTCATTTGTTAACTAGTATATAATATTAGAAATTTACCTTAAATAATGTGGTGCATGTAATGTTGTGTATTTCCATTTTCAATAACATAGTGTGATTCTAAATCAAATATAATAGACCGGTCTATCAATGTAGAATTTTAGTTTCTCTTCCTATGTATACTATATATTTACTCCATTGATACCTTAACAAGTAATTATTTATGGTACTTTAATATAAGCTTTTGACTATCTTGATCTACTAATTAGTGATCCATAACCGATATTATCGATACTTACACTTTGAAATTTGAGATACAACGAAGTTGTTTCTCTTAATTGCCGTGAAAAATAATGAAATGAAATTGAAGTCATTCTTTTCTTGGATGGAATTTTTTTTGTTTCGTCTTTAGGCTAAATTTTGTTTTAATTGCTTCAATATTTAACAGTTGCATGAATCAATTACTACACCTAAAATGAAAAGTTTTTAACTTTATGTTATTTGAACCCTATTAATTGTCTATTGGGTATTGAACCTCACCACATACCACTTACATTATATTTACATCAATGAATTTGTACCATGAATATTTGATTGGATTTAGAACTTTGGATGAATGAGATTGTATAGAAATAGTTTAGTAGGATATGAGTTCACTCTGAAATGAATACACAAAGAGTAGAAAATTGAATTGGAAAAATTCATATATATTTTGTATATTTCAAAGATATATCCAAATATTTTTAAATATCTATCATTTATGGAGAGACGTGTCTCTTCCATGACACATGACTTTACATAACAAATGAATTAGAGTATAAAATATAGTTTACATTTTTAACAGCCCCCATAAATATTCTTTTATCACATAACTTAACTAGATGATGGGGGATACCTATAAAAAATAGGCTTGTTGGCTACTCATGTACAAATAAATAAATATTTAACACAAATGTTTTCTTGAAAGTATAAAAACTCATCCCTCTTCTAAATAGCCTTTATTAGTTTTTTCCATCATTATCTATAGTAAGAGATTCTTCATAATTATATCAATAAATGAAGTGAAACATTCCAAATGATATTTATGATCAAAACCTTCACAAATTGAGCGATGATCTCTATGATAAATTTAAACAATAATCTTTACAATCAGTTTCAACAAATGATATTTTTGATCAAATCCTTCAACGATCTAGTAACGATCTTGACAATCAATTTTAACAATGATCTTTGTGACCAAATCCTTCAACGATCTCTATGATAAATTTCAACAAGGACCTTTGCAATCAAATCTTTCAAAAATTTAGCAATGATCTTTGTGATCAATGCTACAACTATTCAATAATGATCTCTAGAATCAATACTTCAAATTTTTAGGTTAAACAATGATCTTTGCTATTAACTTTAGAACCACTCAAGAATGATCTTTGTGATAAATGGTATAATTTTTAGGTTTGAACTACCATTCGACAATGATCTTTGTAATTAATAGTACAACCACCCTCCATATATGAGTGTTCCAACTTCAAATCTCCCACCACTACATGGATATAATTCAAGTAGCTTTTATAGTAGTTAGATATATAGATTAACTTATATACCTTACATGATTAGTTATTTTGTCTAGCATGAGAATATTTATGCTTGTACAACATTTTGAACATATTTGTGACCTTTTTCCAATTAGATACACTAATCCGTCCACAATCCATCTATATACTATCTTTTCGAGGTTGTTTCTTCCACTTTTTGTTCCAACACAATTTCTCAGAATGGTTTTTCAATCCACAAATATTACAAGGATGAAGATCCCAATACAATTTCTTAGAATGGTTCTATGGCCTTAGTGTTGGCTCAAAGGGGTCTATAATTTCTTGTCCATATTTACCCAAACCTTTTCCTTCATATACCATTCTTGTCATTATCTTAAAACCAACATTCTTTGAAGAGTTCCCTCATTATTCTCACAACTATCAAGATTTATAGATTCAAAAATATTTGTCTCTTGCTTGTACACTTTTTATCAAAAGATTCTTTAACTATATCACATTTATCAAATAATTCATCTAATGAATAAAATAAATTACTTGTATCACATGACACATTAGATAGTGTAGGTTTAGACTTGGACCTTGATTTTATTTTATGTAAGCTTCAAGTAATTGATTGAACAAAAGGTTTTCTTCTCTCAATTTTGATATATCTCCCTCTTGTGACCTATTTTCCACTTTTAATCTTCTTTTATTTCTAATTTTCTCAAGTTCTTCTTCCGGAGTATTATTCATACATATTAAATTTTTATTTCCTTTCCTTTCTCTCTTACTAGAACCTTTCCCATTTGAAAATAATTTCCTTATATTTTAACCATATAAATAATTACTTATCTAATACTTGACGACAATTGATTTTGGTTGCTTTACCATGTTCAATGTTTCGTGATTTGAAATAATCTACCACTTACTTTGTACCTTTTCAAACTTAAACTTAAAAAATATTATAGGCTTCATCAAATTTTATGAAAAACTTTTAAAAAAATGTGATTACCTTTCTTCTTTGATCTCATATCTAGATATGCTTTTTTCTAAATCTACAATCTCTTCCCACTTGTCTTTTACCACATGCAATTTTCTTCTCAAGTTGGTATCTTTCTTGCGAACTTCAATCTCTTCAAAATATACAATCCTTGACTGCTATTTTTCTTATCTTTTATTACAACTTGCTTGTGTCTTACAACTTAGAACTATTGTGATTTATCCTTTCAATAAGTTTGATTTAGGTAGTTCAAAAGTGCTTCAATCTTCAATTAAATAAATAATCGCTCACACCAGTTTGATTTAGGTGGTTTAGTTATCTATCTTCAACAACTATCCCTTTAAATTTGTTATCCTTTCATTTATAAGTAAATAATGTCTTAGTTAACTTTGTCACAATGAAGATAAACCAATCTGTGAACTCTTCCATGTGCCTTCTTCATATGTTATTTTTCGTTGCAACAATCTCCTTTTATGCATTTATTTTTTATTGGTAGTAGTAGGCTCTATATTGCTTTTTCTATTGTTTTGATGGATGCAATGAATCATTCAGGATTGCAATTCTTTGCCCAAGACTTTTTTCAACCGCTCACTTGATAATTTTTTCAATTCTCCATTAGATCTAAATTGATTCACAATATTCATGGCTTGACTAATAAATTGTTCTATAAAGTCCGATTTATTTAGTTGGAAATTTTCTATAAAAAATCCTAAAGAACTGTAATTTAGCTACTTTTACCTATATGGTTCCTTGGTAGGTTGTCTCCAAAATATCTCGTTCTCTCTTGAATCTTGTTGGTGATAAAACCCCAAAGATGATGATGGTGGATGGATACAGATCAAAGCACATAACACATCAAACACACAAAATATTGAAACATATCAAACACAAATTATTTCCTCAACATGTGTTGCTGCACCTCATTCCATTGCTTCATAGAATGATTACAAATTCACATAACAAATGCTACAACATGCTCATGATCACTTGATCATGCTACACCTTGATTTGATACATAAGCAATTACAACTGCCTCTTTTTATAGAGGTCTTTTGAGATTACATTGATCATTTTGGAACTTAGGCCGACTTGTCATCACATAACAAATATTTAATATTTGTTTCATGTTTATCCTTATCTGTTAATTGCTCTAGGACAATTTGATCATAACATTTGGGTATAAGAAATTACATATCACAACTCTCTACCTTAATTTTGACCACATATTTATCAACTCAAATTTATCTTCCAAGTCTATAGACTTACTCATAACCATCTTCTTACATAATTCTTTCAAACTATCTTCAAGATCCACATATCTGTTTCCAACTCTTCACCAACTCTTCTCACTGTTGCAGCTGTCTTTCAAACTATTGAATTTTAAATCTTCAGAATTTCAATTTAGGAGTATCCTTTTTTGCAAATTAGCTATCTATAGATTTCCATATTGCTTGATGTCTTACAAGACCATGATATCTCGAACCTTCAAAGCTTTCTTGATTACCAATTTGATTCATAAATGCAATCCACAATTCATTTGCATACATCCTGTCATAGATTCATTCTTCCACTCTCTTTTCCAACACATCTTCTCACAATGATTCCTCAAACCACATTTGGTACATGGATGTAAATCCTAACACATATCCTTTATATGCCCATTCCCTTTACAATGAGACCATTGCACACAATGATTTCCTTGAACAAATATTGTTGAACCTATATCATTTCCTTTACCTATCACATATCCAAGACTCATATTTTGACCTAATTATCAGCTTGATAGGCTCTTTCATTCCTGTCCATACTTTCCTAGTCGTTGTCCTTTGTATCCCATTCTTTTCATTAACAAGATTTGTAAATTCAAACATATTTTCATCTTCATTTTTACACTCTTCATCAAGAGAAACTTGAGAAACATAGCTGTTACCTATTTTTCACTACTAGCTCAAACAGGTAGAGTTGAATTGCAAATTCAAGCCAAAAGGTACACAAGATGTTCAAAAAAATTCTGCTAGGTACTCATTTTTGTGCAATATTTCATTATGTGTGAATTTCAGTGATATTATGCAAAAAAAATTCAAAATGATATCATAAGATTGCATAATTTTTGCTGCTTTATTCATAATGTACAAACCAAAGTCCCACACAAGCCGTGGGAGTAACTTCATTTGATTTTCATAATCAAACAATGGGTGCATGAAGGAAAAGTAAACTATACAACTAGAAATAAAGAAAGCATAGGATAGAAAGTGATTTTTCATTGCCCGGAATGACAAATCGTTGACAAGTTGAAGTCTTCAGTTGTGGCTCTTAATCGATCCAACTCCAAGCTTCGATGCACCTGCAAGTATGATGGAAGTGTGGTTAGAGCAATGCGAATCAAATCCTACTGTATGCCTATGTTATCAATAGAAATATAGCGTACAATTGATCAGGCATCCATCATATGATTTCATTAAAAAAAACATAAAACTCGAAAGGAAAGCTTTCAGTTTTTTTTATTTTGCTAACACGTTTGTTCACTGTGCAAGAACAGGTTTATTATGTTCGTGATCATTTTATCAAATATGTGGAGTAAAACGGGCTCCCACAAGGGTTGAGCTCGACATATCAAGGAGGACACACTCTTAAGTTACATATGAGAGTTCATTAATATTGTCAAAACAGTCAACAAGAGAGTTGTTGAAACTAAGGATATAATAATATAAGCAGCCTTATTTCAAAGAGATTCAGAAAAATAGTGTGAGGAACTCATCAAGTTTGTTAATACTCCGTTTCAGCTCTACTTTACATTTTTCACATTACATTTAAATGAAGTATAGAGCTTCTTTACATTCAGGAAAAAACAGAGTACTCAAGCAATGGAGTGTTTTCATAACTTCAAAAGCGTATAACAGTCGACAAAAGGACAGGAAGGGCAGTGATGCATGAATAGATATAGTTGCTCATCAGTTATAATAGCCAAGAATCATATAATGATGCAGTAACAGCCATGGTGAACATAAATGCGTAAATACAATTATTTTACAGCCATGTTTGTTTCAGTAGGATCTATGCTTTGTTCCATTTATCAAAGGGTTCAAATCCAGAGATTGCTATACAAAACATCAAGGAGCAATTACAAACAATCTTTTTTTTATGGCGGTCAACAAAGAGAGAAAAGAGTTTCCTTTTTTTTATCTTTCTCCAAAGGTTTCAGAATAATAAGGAAATAAATACAACATTCCGTGCAATGATATTACAGTCATATAGGTTGACAACAGTCATAATTGCAACAGTATAATTTTATGAGAGAGCAGCATTAAAATGATATAAATCTTTCATATATGCATAGTGATAGTAATGGCATTCAAAGCATAGTACTATGGAAGGCATGATAGCATTCTTGCAAGACAATGAGCAAATTAACAGTCTCCTACTTATGAACAGTGAAGCAATATCATAGGTTTGTGTGTACAAGATTTGGAAGAGACAGATATTCACTAGAGTCTTCTTCTGTTAAATGAAATAAATCACAAAGTTAATTAAATGAGCCACCATTCAAGTTTCAAGTGAAGCAGTCAACACTCATGAGGTTGATAGACTTTGGAGACACGATGAAGAATACAAAGCCCTGCAAAGATTCAAGCCACATGTTTATTCTCTTTTGAAACCCTCATTTGCTGTTTTGAAAAGCCCAGTCAAGGTTTTATACACAAATATTTTAATCTTTTCACAAGGAGTAGAAAATAGCAAAGATAATGTTGTCTCAAGCTCTCAAGAGCAGTCAAATTCAATACAAGAGGAGAGAATGGAAAAATGCAATCATAAAGACAAGCAAGGTTTAGAGCAGCCATAGTCGTGTTTTAATCATATCTCAAAAATTACAAAGTGGGTTTTCGTGATTTTTGGACAAAAATTAGAAAATAGTAAAATGAAAAAATCCACTAAATTTCATGAGGACCCAATTCACAGTTCTCAAGAAAACTTCACTAGTTTGTGACAGCCATGTAGATGACAAAAAAATAATGGCTACGTACAGGCAGAATAAGCAATGAAAAATACAAAGAAGGTTCGGCAATGAAGGAGAGCTTACCTTTTGTGGTTACAGAAAGCATAATGATGGCGGCCCAATGAAGAATAGGCATCGAGAAGCATAGGCTCAACAAGTATATCAAAAGTATAGTGAATACCCGAGGCCTTAGGGGCTATGTTAACACTCAAAAACAATGGAAAAATACTATATAATGACTTTCAAAAAGATTTTCACCTTCTCTACTTCCTGTGCAGATAGAAACCATAGAAGTCTCCAAAAAAATGCAGGTTTTTCCTCTCATCATGATGGCGCAACAGAGCTCCATTCGAGCAAAGTCAAAAGCAGAATGATGAAATGATTTTAGGGTTCGAGCCTTTTTGCCCTCATCCGAGTGATAGCTTTTGATCTTTGTTTTTTTGCAAAATCATTGTGATTAATGGTTTTCGGGTATTGCTTTTTCTTTTTTTTTCCCAAGAATTATTAGTGAGGTGGTCAATGGAATTATATGCTAAGGCATATGATTTATGCTAAATATTGAATATTATGCCTAGTGAGGCAATCGACCAAAGTGAATAATGCATAATGTTTCTTGCATTACAAAAAAAAAGATATGCTAAGTATAGTGCATGGAGCCCGTGGCTTAGGAAAGGTTCGATGGAGGTTATTTTTTTATTGCATGGGCCAAGAATTCATACTTCCAAAATATTCATTGGTTTACCATTAGAAATTTATTCTTGCATGAATATTGACAAAGGCAAAAACATCATTAAATATTAATGGTAATTATCCACTACCTTAATATTTAAAATGTAATGAGTAAAGGTTGGATTAAACATACGATAAATATTACGATAATCTTTTAACTATCTTTAATATTTAATAATACTATCACCTTTCCCAAGACATGAGAGAACACAAATAAAGTGGAGTAGTCATGCAAGGACGAAGTGGACCTTTTTGTGGAATCTTGAGTTACAGTTTCAGTTTCAGCACCAGTTTTGACGCCTTATTAACATGTGTATTATGAAGATGGAGTTCTAGTTATCATGGGCAGATTGACACAAACAAGGTGGATTTCGCATGCTTGGGCCCACCTTTTGAGGGATTTTTAGTTCAGTTTGAGTACTCAATGGATCAATTACAAGTTGACAACTAGTTTGAACCTGAGTGAACTCATTTTTGCATGAGTTTGGACCTTCTTTTTGGAGATATTTTCTTCTGATCATGGATTACTTTGAAGTTATCTTTTTCTCATTGAAATTGACTTTCAGTTCCACCTCCATACCTTTTTGAAGGCCTTTTGTATATATTGAAAAAACTTATTTGTTTTTTCCTAGTTCTTGCTTTTCCTTCTTTGCATGCTACAAAGGGAATTATTTGTAACTCGGTTTTTTCAGATTAATACAGTAGCAGGTTTACGGGTTACATGGAGTTGTTCCTTTTTGCTTAAAGGATTCAAGTTTTACCTTTTCATTACTGAGGTTTTTGCATTAATGATTGATTTGATGAAATTTATTGTGTTTTAATAAATCAGAAACCTATAAATTTTGTCTCTTTCACTGATGTGAGTTTTCAGATACAATCAAGTTTCAAGTCTTAAGTTGTGCTTGTATTCATCTCTTCAAAGTTGTGAAACATAGTTTCCTGCCAGGAGAGATCAGTCAGCCTTCCTTCAAAACACTTTTGCAATAAGATTTTCATTAATGATCTATGTGAAGTATTCCTTAAGAAGTTATAATTGTGAATCAATCTGCCTTTTTAGATCATCATTATTTGGTATAAACATCACCATAGTTAAGATTTACAATTTTTGCTTTTAGTTTTAGTCTTTCTACCTTTTCCCAGCAGGTTACTCAGTTATTAATCAAAAAACTATATAGGAACCAACCTAGAATCTGGAGATCTAATTCCTTATAGGGTACCCACAACCTGGAATTAGTTCCCATATTTTAACAGATTGCTGAATTTCACCATTCAAGCATTTAGGTGCAATCTGTTTGACAACAATAACATAAACCAATTGATTTCTCAATGGATTAATCCATATGTTTAGTATCACATGAAACATCACATGTACCAAAGGTTTTAACCTTAGACATTAATTCTCTTATTTCAATTTTCTGCTATACTTACTAGTTATTAAACTATTACGATCTTATTTTTCCTTTTTAGCAATATGCAATTTTCTTACTCTAACAAGTACAATATTGTTTTGGTGGTAATTTGTTGTCTGGTTTTGGGAACGGATAAAAATGTACGATCTCTTTTTCTAGTGGATTTGCACACAAATACAATTAAGTAAAATTTGATCTACGTTTTATGTCAACAGTTAAACATTACAACGATCTATCTTTTTGATAGTAGTAGAGGCTCTTCACTATTTGATTGGCGATTCAACAAGAATTGCAATCTTTTCTTTCTAGTTGATAACAACTTCCTTTAACTGTTGCATCAATTTTTTTCTTCCTTTGGTAGTGGCCTCTTTTTTGCAGAAAACTAGTGGCCTTCATCAACAATGTGCTAGATTCTTGGGCAATTTGATGACACTCGTATATTGTCAGAAAAAATCATTGTATGTTGAATTTTTTTATCTTTAATTTCTTCTAGAAATTTTCTAATTTATAATGCTTGTGTACTTGTTGTGGTGACTGTTGTTGGAAGTTTTTGTAGTTTGTGTTGTCATTGATGTCAATAGATCTATGTTGTTGCATTAATGTCAACCTTAGAGATGCTTTGATTAGTTGTAATATGTTGTCATTAGTAGTTTCACTAGTGTTAACCTTTAGTGTTGCCTTGATAAGCATGTGTATGGTTGATTTGTTGTATTGCAGTTGGTTTGCTTGTGATGATGAAGTGTTGCAAATGATGAGAATGTGTTTGTGGTGCTTGGTTTCCAAGTTCTTTTGAGAAAATTTGAATAAAAGAGGAAATAATGTGTCAAAGAGGTGTTCTAAATGGCAACATAGCTCTCTGGTTTTGCTCTGCATTTCTTGTATGTTGGAGTTATGTTTGTGTGGTTCAGATACGTTGATAAGAGGTGTTCATAGGTGTTATATCTAAAGTTTCTTTGTTTTGGATCATTGTGCATAGAAATTTGTGTTCACCACTGTGTGTACTATAAAAGTTGTGTTGTATGGGAGATGGTTTTGCTTTGCATTTGTCCGTAGTGTGGGTTTTGGACTTGTGGGTCTAAGGGTGTGCAAACATGACTACTGAAGATTTGGAGCATCTAGATACAAGAGCTGTTAGCATAGTTCAGTTGTGTTTAGTAGATGATTTTCTTTTCAATATTATTGGTGAGGACACAAGAACATGCTTATGGAGTAAAATAGAGAGTCTTTATATGAAAAAGTTCTTGAAAAATCAGATGTACTTGAAGAGGCAGTTGTATAGTTTATGAATGAAGGAATGTATAAAATTTTGATCATTTATTTATATTTTTAATACTCTTATATGCTAATTAATTACTATGGGTGTAAAAGTCAAAAATGAAGATAAGGCAGTTACATTATTATGTTCATTGCTTGAATCTTGTAATCACTTAGTTAGTTCTATTAACTTTAGCACAATTGACACCCTTGAATTTGATTCTATTGTGAGAGATTTGTTGTCTATAGAGGTGCAGAGGAAATCTAACATAGAAACCTCCACATCAGAAGTAATGGTGGTTAGCAGTTGAACCACAAAAAAAGGGGAAGATTCGAGAGGTACATCCAGATGTAAGTCAAAGGGAAAAAATGGTAAAGAAACATGTTGGTACTATAATAAATCATGGCATCTCAAGAAATATTGTTGGAAGAGGAAAGAAGACAATGATGACTCCAAAAAGGAAGCAAATCCAATTGAGATGAGTTCATGTATAGTTGATGAAATTTATTTTGTTTGTATTTTTTTACAGTATCATGAGGAATGGTTATTAGATTCTGGTGCTTCTAATCACATGTGTCCACATAATCTGAATTGGTTTTCTTATTACAAAGTTATTGATGGCGGTGTTTTTCTTATGGGAAATAATGTTTCTTGTAAGAATATTGGGATTGGGAGCATTAAGATTAAAATGCTGAGTGGTATTATGAGGACTTTAACAGAGGTGAGAGATCATGCGCCAGAACTCAAAAATAATTTAACTTCCTCAGGATTTTTGGATTTTGGAGGTTGTAAATTTACAAGTGAAGGTGGATCAATGAAAGTGTCCAAGGGAATTTGGGGGTCATGAAGGCTATAAATGTTAGAAACCTTTACAATTTGGAAAGGAGTATTGTAAAAAATGAAGCAACAGTGGTATTGAAGAAGAAAATGAATCTACTCGTTTATGGAATCAATGACTGGGTCATATGAGTAAGAAAGGATTGAAGGTACTGTTGAGCCATAAGTTACTTCCAAATCTAAAGTCTTTGAATTTGAATTTTTGCAAGCATTGTGTTTATGGGAAGTAATCTAGACAAAATTTTAAAGTAAGTAGTCATACCAGTAAGGATATTCTAGATTATATTCCTCATGGTTTGTAACATTTATAGATGATTACTCTAGAAAGGTGTGGGTCTATATTCTTAAAAGAAAAGTTGATGTCTTTAGTGTATTTAAGCAGTTTAGAGTTTTGGTTGAAAATAAAATTGGCAGATCAATTAAGTGTTTAAGAATAGATAATGGAGGTGAGTTCACATCTTTGGAATTTGAAAATTATTGTATGGAAGTTGGGATCAGAAGACACAAAACCACTGTTCACACTCCTCAACAAAATGGTGTTGTTGAACACATGAATGGAACTCTTCTAGAAAGACAAGGGAGCATTCTCAGTAATTCCAAGTTACAACAAGATTTGTGGGTAGAAGCAGCCTCTACAACTTTTTATTTGGTAAATCGATCACCATTAGTTGCAATAGATTGTAAGATTCTTGAAGAGGTATGGACAAATTATTATTTTGATTATTCAAATCTAATGTTTTTTGGTTGTGATGCATATGCTCTTATTTCAAAAGATCAATGTTCTAAATTAGATCACAAATCTAAGAAATATGTCTTTGTTGGTTATTGTGATGGAATTAAGGGATGCAGATTGTGGGATCCTACTATCCACAAAGTAATTGTTAACACAAATGTAGTATTTCATGAATATCCTCTCCTAAAATTAGGTATTGTAGAATTTGGTTTGAAATAGGAACAAGTACGTCAAAATCAACAAATTCAATTGGAAGGATGAATAGAATGCATGAACAAAACTCTTCCAGAGAGCCCAAGGAGTATGCTCATTAATTTTAAGTTACAACAAGAGTTGTGAGCAGAAGCAGCCTCTATAGCTTGTTATTTGGTAGATCAGTCACCATAAGTTGCAATAGATTGTAAGATTCTTGAAGAGGTATGGACAGGACCTCATTCTTTTGATTATTGTAATTTGATTTTATTTTCTATGACGCATATGTTCTTATTTCACAAGATCAACGTTCTAAATTAGATCAGAAATCTAAGAAATATTCCTTTGTTGGTTATAGTGATTGAATTAAGGGATACAAATTATGGGATTGTATTACCCACAAATTCATTATTAACAGAGATGTAGTACTTGATGAATCTCCTCTCATAAAATAAAATATTGTAGAAGTTGGTTTGAAACACGAATGAGTACCTCAACATCAACAAATTCAATTGGACACATGAATAGAACTCTTCTAGAGAGACCAAGGAGCATGCTAAGTAATTCCAAGTTGCAACAAGAGTTGTGGGCAAAAGAAGCCTCTACAACTTGCTATTTGGTAAATCGATCACCATTAGTTGTAAAATATTGTAATATTCTTGAAGAGGTATGGACAGGTCATTCTTTTCATGATTCAAATTTGAATTTTTTTGGTTGTGATGCATATGCTCTTATTTCAAAAGATCAACTTTATAAATTAGATCGCAAATCTAAGAAATGCATTTTTATTGGTTATGGTGATGGAATTAAGGGATATAGATTGTGGGATCCTATTACAAACAAATTCATTATTAACAAAGATTTATTATTTAATGATTCCCCTCTCATAAAATCAGATATTGTAGAAGTTGGTTTGGAAAAAGAACAAGTACCTCAACATCAACAAATCTAATTGGAATCTTATCCATCTACAAAATAGGGAGCAAGAAGAAGCTTCTGAAGAAGAAGATGAGGATGTAGAAAATCCATAGGAAAATGTGGACATTCCACAACTAGGTCTAAGGAGATCTACATGGGTCATAAATCCACCTAAAATGTATGATGATTATGTTTCATCTGTTGCTTTGATTTCCAATGATGGCGAACCTAGTTGTTATCAAGAAGCAGTAGATGGTGTTGAAAATGCTAAATGGAAAATAGCAATGAAAGAAGAAATGGAAGCCTTGGAGAAGAATAAAACATGGGACTTGATAGAAGTTCCAAAGGGTAAGAAAGTTGTTGGTTGCAAATGGGTCTTCAAATTGAAGAAGGAACAAATAATAAATTTGAAAGGTACAAATCAAGATTGTTAGCAAGAGGGTATTCTCAAAAGGACGACATTGATTTTCATTAAAAAAATTCACCAGTTGTAAAGCTAGTTTCTATTTGGGTTTTTTTAGCACTTAGATATTAAAATAACGGTTTTACATGGAGATTTGGATGAGGAGATATATATGGAACAATCAGAAGGGTTGTTCAAGTTCACAATAGGAAATTTCTTTGCAAACCGAAGAAGTCATTGTATGGCTAGAAGTGGTGTCCCAGGCAATGGTACAAGAAGTTTGATTCTCTCATGGCGAGATAAAATTTTACAAGGAGTGAGTATGAACATTGTGTGGACTTTAAAAGTTTGAAAAATGGTTTATTCATTACCTTGGTATTATATGTTGACGATATTCTTGTAGCAAACAAAATCGTATGTGAGATCAATGGATTAATGGCTCAGCTGGCTAGGCCTTTTCATATGAAGGATCTAGGAGCAAAAAAATGAATTTTCGGCATGGAAATACACAAAGACGGGGAATACGGTAAGATTTGATTATCACAATAGAAGTATGTGGAGAAGATCCGCATAAGATTTGGTATGAAAAATGTGAAACCAATAAATATCCCTTTAGCTTCTCAGTTTAAGCTTTCTTCAAGTTTATGTCCTAGTAATAAATAAGAACATGATTATATGTCTTGTGTACCATATGCTAATGTAGTAGGAAGTTTAATGTATGCGATGGTATGTGCAAGACCTGATATTTCACATACGATTAGTGTTGTCAGTAGATGCATGGAAAATCTAGGTAAAGAGCATTGGGTAGCAGTGAAATGGATGCTTCGGTATCTTAGAGGCACAAGGGTATCTCTAGGTAGAAATTTAACCTTCATCTTGTTTACCTTTCAATCCCATCATGTGATCTTATCACTATCGTTTCTTTTTCTCTCAGCTAGCATCTCTTTCCACCAAAGTGTTGCATGGCCTTTTAATATTGTTTGAGAAACCTTACCTCTTTTAGGGTCCTCCACTTCATCATATTCAAAGTATTCATCCATCTCTATTATTCAATCGATTAATTCATTTGGCTTTAAAGTTCGTGAAAAGCTTGTTAATTCCACCCTTCTTCCTTTCCCAATGGTATAAATAGCTATTATAAGACTTATTTCTCATGCATCCATATCTCCATCTTCATTTTCACGTTCTTGTCTTGCCAAATACACTCCTTGATATTTACTATCAGTATCTACATATTCCCCACCTCTTCTCATTCCACGTTTTATAGCATCCATTTTTGCTTTCATCCCCCTTACAATGTCTGTTACCTCATCTATTCTTTCTACTACTTTTGTAGTTTCAACCTTTTCCATCTTTCTCCTTGATGGCATCATGTTGCTCTAAATCTCTTTTGTTTCCTTTTCCTCCTTATTGCTGCCCTCCTAGGTGCAATATCCCTAGTAACACGAAAATGGAAGGAAATTGCAGTCTATGAAAAATGATCAAAAACACTAAAAATCTAATTTATCTTTTTTGAATAAAAAGATCCATCTACATGTTTGACATCACTTATCTTCAAATGTAAGATTTTTACAATTATCCAATAATGTAGGTTTCTCAAAATGAGTATTTGCATAGTATTTATGAAATGTGATTGAGCATCCAACAAATTATTCTTTTAATCAAAGTGACCAATCATTTGAGTTGAATAATCATACTGAACTTTAGAACACACATCTACATCCCAATTTGAGAAAATGATATGAGGTGGTTCTTATATATCCTAGCTTCCTCCATTACAATGTTAAAAAGGTGAGAAGATTGCACAAATTACACCATTGTTGAACATCAATAACAAATTGCACAAATTACACCAATGTTGAACAACAATAAAAGCAATAATAGAAAATAACATTATATTTCCTCGGGGTATTTTTAATGTGCTTTGAAAATGCTTAAAAAACATTGCATTCCTATGAATTATATTCCCATGAATAACCACCCAAATTCCCTTACGGGAATAACTTCTCAAAACTAACTATTAATTTATTTATTACTAAAAATTGAACTAATAGCTAATTTATTAAATATAAACTTTAATTTCCTAACAAACACCCCTTTAAGTTTACATAATAATAATAATAAAAAATTTAAAAATGTAAACCTTAAAATTCTTACGTATCCCCCCCCCTTAAGGTTTACATCACAAAAAAGAAAACCAAATTTTTGTATCAGCATCAACCTAAACTTCTTGGTTGACGTAAATGATCTGATTAGCCAACCTTGCATCAACATCAACCCAAACTCCTTTGTCCAGGAAAATTCCTTGAGAATCAACCCAAACTTTTCATATTTGGGTAAATATTCAAATTACCAACTCTGCATCAACATCGATCCAAACTCCTCATGTCTAGATAAATGTTTTGATTTTCCAACGTTTCCTAGTGAATCGAGACACTCCATTATTCAGAATAAAATCACAAACCAACTGTGAATCGAGACTCACTCCGTTATCCATAATAACACTTATCCATTTGTAGATCGAGACTTACTCAAGTATCCACAAATACACATCTACAAAATTATGGATCGAGACACACTCAATTATCCATAAATGATTTGTGGGTTCAATTATCCACATACCAACAACACAACTCACTAGGTTTGTGGATTCAATTATCCACAGACCAACAAATCACTGCATGCCCCATCTTGCTCCTAAAAGGAATGGAGATGAAACAAATGCTTCCCATGTAAGATATCATCCTTGAGTGAGAATCTAACTCGGGATGATAGATGTCCTCCTACCTCCATTTCCTTCAGCCTCCAATATGATCTTGTTGCACTCTAACTGCCAAATATAATATTAAGAACTTCAAAGGTACTCTTGGATGTAACATAGATGGAAAGAATATAGATACTATATGTATCCATGCTTGAAATAAAGAAATTGAGTGTCAGATTCAACCGATAATGCACTCTTTTTACAAAATTATCCTTGTAACACTTTTTTTTTAATAATATGACCACCCTTATTTCTCAAAAATAATAGACACCATTTTAAAAAGGTAAAAGCATATGCAAGCTTGTTGAATACCATGTTTGAAAATATTAACAAATGCAATGCTCAAATTAGATTCCAAATCAAATTGCACCTTATTTCCTCCTTGCACAACAATGCACCTCTTTTATGCATATTAAATACCATATAAACTCATTTTACTGGAATCCCCTTGTATAGCATCTCTCACATACGCTTAATAAAAAACTTCCCACACACACTAGCACTTGTATTTTGCATAAAAAATATAGACCCGCTTCTCTCCTCCACACGCTTCAAAGAAAATTTCTTATGAATGAATGCAACCAATAATTATTCTAGATCAAGCAACAACAGATAGATGGTGAAAGAAATTGTCATGATGAAAAAGTAAACACTTCATAAATTCATTCAAATTCCAATTTCTTTAGTCACAATAAATTCCAACACCAAAGCTACATATTTCAACATCATAACCAACAACTTACTTTGCTCTCCCACATGCCTAGCATCTTTATTGCTCTGATACCACTATTAGAAAGGTGAGCAGATTGGACAAATTACACCATTGTTGAATGACAATAACAGATTGCACAAATTAAACAATTGTTGAACAACAATAAAAGTAATAATAGAAAACAACATTTTATTTCCTCTGGGTCTTTACAATGTGCATTGCAAATGATTAAAAAACATTGCATTCTCTTGAGTAACCACCCAAATTCCCTTACGGGAACAACTTCCTAGAACTAACTATTAATTTATTTATTACTAAAAACTGAGCAAATAGCTAATTTATTAAATGTAAACTTTAATTTCCTAACATTACAACACATGCCTTCATTTTTTAACTTATATTATTCATCCACACTTGTAATGTCTTTCTTTTTCTCATTTGGGAAAACTAACATGACTTTTGCATATTCTTCTCATGCTATTTGAAAGTGCATAATCCACTTGCTAACATTTTCAATCCTAGTGGATTTGGGTTTTTTTGGTATGGAACTGAAACCTAATTCATAACCTTGTTGGCAGGCAGGGGGCAACAAGACAGAAACAGTGTTGTGACTGTACAATGGACAAAAGAGACAAAATAGAAAAAAACAATGCACAGAGACAACAAATCTAAACACATAGAAAATAATTTTTCATATATTCCTTCTTGCTTCAAAAATACAAAATCACAAAGGACATGCTCTATTTTACACTACAAAAATATTCTATATAAAATTTTGGCACTACATACCTAGACTAAAACTGGCTACAATGTTGTAGTCGTTGTTGTCACTGCACTACATTTGATAAAAATTATTGTGCACTATTGTTGTCTCCTTACTTTCTACTAAAACAATCTTTTGTTGTTGCAGGTTCAACCAATCCCAAAAAATTGCTACTACTAACCGATGGTTACATTCCTTTGTTTTGTCTTTACTTGTTTCAGCTCATGAGAATGAGCACTCAATTCAAATTTCAAATTCACCTAACTCATTTAATGTTGGTAGGTAACAAGTTATTGCAAACTCAAAAATGAGTGCTTCAATTTGAGTTCAAAAATACCAACCATATTAATTGTTGCAAGTTTACGTTGAGGGCAACTTGAGAAACTTCAATGTGACTAGGGTGTAGAAATTTTAAAATCTCAAAAGCTCCGATACCATGTCAAAAATTTTAATGCACAAACAAACACACACAAAGTTGTTGCTCTATTTTCCAATCAAGCTGGAAATGCCCAAATCGCAGAAACAAGAGGAGACATGCAATATTTTCTTCTTCTATTCAAAATGCTGGAAATTACAATGCAAAAAGGAAAGAACATAAAACTCAAAAAACTAAACTACAAACTACCTATACAACTTTATGGGAGCGATCAACTTCTCAACCAAATCATAAAAAATTAGGAGCTACTTAAAGATCTCTGTTACAATTCGACTGGAACTATCTACTATTTTTGGCAAACACTGAGCGATCAGGAGCAATCCTGCTCACTGCAAACTCTGCAAAATATTATGAGAACATTCCCTATTGTTGTTGCAAATTTTCTTGTTGCTGCTGCAAAATTGACTAACATTCAACCTTCTTACAACTCACAAAATAATCTTCCTTCATTCCTTTTGTCTCTAAAAAACATTCCCTCTAAAATTCGAATTTACCTACCAACATTAATTGGAAATTCAAAAATTTATACTACATTCAATTTTGAGCAGTCATGAGCTACAGGGATGAAGATCCCAAAAATTGCCATTAAAATATGCCTCCTGACAAGTAGGTAAATCAACGGTAGGCTCAGGGACACTAAATGTTTCCAACACTCCCCCTTTGTTTTGAGCCAACAAAATAGGATCAATCCTGATCCAAATCAATTACACCCAGTCTACTCCTTAGGTGCTCGAAACTGTCCTTGCTCAAAGGCTTGGTGAATATGTCTGCTAGCTACTGCTCAGATCTGCAAAATTCTATTTTGATTTCACCATTTTCAACTAACTCTCTAATAAAATGATACCTAATTTCAATGTGCTTGCTTCTTCCATGAAACAAGATTTTTCATCAAAACTATCGATGAAACATTGTCACAAAAAAATGTTGTTCCATCCTTTTGTTCTTCTCTCAAATTTATCAAGATTCTTCTCAGCTGAATAGCCTGACATGCTGGTGCATTTACTGTTATATACTCAGCTTCAACTATTGATAGAGAAACTATAGGTTGCTTCTTGAAAGCCCATGAAATAACACTCAAACCCAAATGAAACACATAGCCCGATGTGCTCTTCTTATCATCCAAAATTCCTATCCAATCACTGTCATTGTATCCAACTAGCCCATACTCTTTTGCTACTGTGTACAACACACCATACCCTTTGGTGCCATTCACATACATCATGATTCTTTTACCCACTTGCCAATGGGTGTCTTTTGGAGTCTCCATAAATCTGGAAATCAGACTCACTCCATGCATTATATCCAACCTAGTTGCAGTCAAGTACATCAAACTTCCAACCAAATTTTTATACATGGTCGGATCCACATTGCTGCTACAATCTTCCTTGCTCAAATTTAGACCTATGGTTTTTGGTGTTGGGGTAAGCTTGCTTTCAAGCATCCTAAATATCTTCAAGATCTCATTTGCATACTTTTCTTGAGAGATAAATATACCATCATGCATTTGTTTTACTTCTATGCCTAGAAAATATCTCAAAAGACTTAAATCTGTCATTTCAAATTCTCTTTTCATGGCCTCTTTAAAATCAACAATGAAGAAATCATCATCCCCAGTAAAAACTAAATCATCTACATACAAGAAAACAATCAAAATATTACCATTTTTTGCTTTGATGTAAAGAGTGGGTTCACCATCACTTTTGCTAAAACCATTGCTCATCAAATATGAGTCAATCTTGTTGTACCATGCCCGTGGAGTTTGCTTCAGCCCATAAAGAGCTTTCTTCAGTTTATACACCTTGTGTTCTTCACCTGGAACTTTATATCCAAATGGCTGCTCCACATAAACTTCCTCTTTAATACTCCATTAAGGAAGGCAAACTTTACGTTCATTTGAAACACCTTCCATTTGTGCTGGACTCCAATTGCTATGACTGCTTGCACGGTCTCCATCCTTGCAACAGGGGCATACGTGTCATCATAGTCTCTCCCAAACTATTGTTTGTACCCCTTGACCACCAAACATTCCTTGTGCCTCTCTATCCTTCCATCGACATTGCATTTGGTCTTGTAGACCCATTTCACCCTAATAACTTGCTTGTTGGGAGGTAAATCAGTTAGCTCCCATGTGTTGTTCTTTTCTATTGCATCTATCTCCTCATCCATGGCCTCACACCAATTATCCTCTTTCACAACTTATTTAAAATAAATTGGATCACTATGAGAAAACAATGCAAAATTCATGTTCTCATCAAAATCTTCATCATACCTTTCATCTTGGTAGATCTCTCATAGACTCTTGGTCTTCTTTGGCATTAGGGAGGCGAGAGTGGGGTTTGAACTTTCACTATTGCTGCTATTCTACTAAATAAACTAGCTCCGATGCAATTAGGAGCAATTGGGAGCTGTCGGGAGTTCTCTACGACCCATTCTCTGGTCATCTATGGTTGTTTGTCTTTCTGTCTGTTCTGATCAAGAGCGATCGTGAGCGATCGGGAGCGATCAGGAGCTCGTCTAGAATTATCAGGAGCTCATCCAGAATGATTAAGAGCTACTGTAGGATCCACTGAAACATCATGTTGCACTTCTTGTTCCTCTCCTTCAACATCAGGAGCAATCAGGAGCGATCGAGAGTGATCGGGAGCGATCATGCCATCCCATGACCGATCTTCTAAAAAATCCACATCTCTGTTGATAACAATTTTCTTGGTGACTGGGTTATACAACCTGTAGGCTTTAGAATCTAAACTATAACCCGTGAAGATGCATTTCTCACCCTTATCATCCAATTTTTGCCTCTTTTCTTTGGGCACATGAGCATAAGCCATACAACCAAACACTCGTAAGTGCTCAATCATCCATCTACGTTTTGTCCATGCTTCTTGTGGGACTTTGTCACAAACTGCCTTTGTTGGACTTCTATTTATCAGATATACAGTTGTTGCTACAACCTCTCCCCAATATTTAGTCGGAAGTCCCTTTGCTTTTATCATTCTCCTTGCTATCTCTACGATGGTCCTATTCTTCCTTTCAGCCACTCCATTCTTTTGTGGAGTATAACTGGCTGTAAGCTCCTTCTTGATGCCATTTTGCCTGCAAAAATTCAAAAAATGATTGGAGGTATACTCTCCTCCTTGTTCCGACCTTAGGAATTTGATGAAATATCCACTTTCCTTCTCATCTCGGGCCTTAAACAACAAAAACTTATGAAACGCTTCAGACTTATGCTGCAAAAAATAGACCCATGTCTTACGGCTGAAATCATCAATAAAGGTCATAAAAAATCCGCTTTTACCAATGGAAGCGATTTTCATAGGGCCTACCAAATCCGTATGCACCAACTCCAATGGTGCTCTTTCCCTTGTAGAGTTGCCCAATTGAAAGGGCTGCCTATGTTGCTTGCCCAAAATGAAAGCCTCACATCTAACATTAGGCTCTACTATACTTGGCAAACCATCAATCATTTTGTTGTTGGATAAAAGACTTAAACCAACAAAGCCTAAGTGTCCATACCTGAGATACCATAGCTTGGAGGGGTCTTAAATGGTGCTCTTGAGGGTTTCTTATTGTACTGTTGTACATTTTTCATTCATGAGAGGTGCAACAACTGACTAAGATGAGAAGTGCATCTCAATCTTCAAAGGGAACATCTTGTTCTTTTTCATTGCAACTGCTACAAACACCTTCGTCCTCTCATTCTTGTTATAAATGACGCATTGACCCTTCTCCATCAATACTTTGTATCCATTTTGGATCAGTTGTCCAACACTCATGAGGTTATGCTTTAACCCAGGTGCAAAAGACACATTTTGAACCTCCTTCTCACCTTGCTTGGTGCGGATTATGATAGAAACTTTTCCTTTGATTGGAACTATTCCATTGTTCCCCATTCTAATTTCAGACTTTACATTTTTATCAATGAAAGAAAATAGACTTTCATGACCACTCATGTGATTGCTGCAACCACTTTCCAAATACCAGACTTCGGGGCTGCCTTCTTCACCAATGTTGCACATGATGAAGGCTGTGGATTGATTACCTTTAGCCACAATCTAATCAGCCACATTTACATTTTGTTTTTGTTGATTACCGTGCTTTTTCCAGCACTCACTTGCATAATGCCCAAACTTATGACAGTAGTAGCATTCAATGTTGCTCTTGTTATTTCTCCCACTCGAACTGTTGTTCTTCATGCCTCTTCGGGAGTTTTTCTGAGAGTTGCTCTCTCCCTCTTGGCTACTTGCTCATCTCGAGCTTTCTTCTCCACCATTTCCTTGTCTAGATCTGCCTCTACCTCTTCAGGAGCCATTTCTACCTCTCTCCTTGCCTCTTGCATTTGACGGAGCTTTGAAGGATTGCTCTTGGGAAGAAGTAGTGTACCTATTTAGGCATTTCTCATGGGTTTGAAGAGAACCCATTAACTCATTCAGCGTCAAAGTAGAGAGGTCTTTTGCCTCTTCAATAACAATGATGAGTGTATCATATCTCATGGGTAGACATTTGAGGATTTTCTCCACAATATTCTACTCCTCCATCACTTCTCCATTCGTTCTCAGCTGATTTAATAAGCCTGAGAACCTTGTGTGAAACTCTCAGATGGTCTAACTTTCTTTCATTTCAATAATCTTGAACTCTCTTCGAAGAATCTGGAGCTTCACCAATCTAACTTTTTCAGTCCCTTTGTAATTGGTTTGGAGGATTTCCCAAGCTTCCTTTGCATACTCAGTTGCTGCTATTCTGGGAAAAATGGCCTTTGTCAAGGCTACTTCTATCAAACTCAATGCATTAACATCCTTCTTTCTTTGCTCCTTCAATTGGGTCTTCTGGTTATTTATGAGAGTTGTTGCAAATGCAGTTGGGTCAGTGACATCCATAAACCCATTTATCAAAAAATCCCACAAATCATTTGCAACCATAATGGTCTTCATCTTCTTTGCCCAAACATCATAGTTTTTTCCATTAAAGAACGATGGCTGCTTCCAACTCTTCCCTTCATCTCCAGCCATGTCTCCTACAAAAAAACTCAAATACCTAGATAAAACAAATTCCCTAACTCATGAGGAAATGGGGCCTATGGCTTTGATACCATGTAGAAATTTCAAAAGCTCAAAAGCTCTGATACCATCTCAATAAATTTAATGCACCAACAAACATGCACTCTGTTTTTCAGTCAAGCTGGAAATACCCAAATCGTGGAAACAAGAGGAGACATGCAATATTTTCTTCTTCTATTCAAAATGCTGGAAATTACAATGCAGAAAGGAAAGAACATAAAACTCAAAAAACTAAATTACAAACTACCTATTACAAATTTTTGGGAGCAATCATCTGCTCAACCAGATCATAAACAATTAGGAGCTACTTAAAGCTCTTTGTTACAATTCAACTAGAACTATATGTTGTTCATGGAAAACACTGAGCGATCAGGAGCAATCCTACTCACTGCAAACACTCTGCAAAATTTTCTAAGAACATTCCCTGTAGCTGCTGCAACTTTTCTTCTTTCTGTTAATCTCTTGCTGCTACAAAAATGACTAACATTCAACCTTCTTGCAACTCACAGAACAATTTTACTTCATTCCTTTTGTCTCTAAAAAAAATTCCCTCTAAAATTTGAATTTACCTACCAACATTAATTGGGAATTCAAAAATTTCTACTACATTCAATTCTGAGCAGTCAGGAGCTGCAGGGATGAAGATCCCAAAAACTGCCATTGAAAAATGACTCCTGACAGGTAGGTAAAGCAACGACAAGCTCAGGGACAATAAATTTTTCCAACATGGGGTTGTTGACTGGAGATTAATTAATATTCTAACAAACCTTCCAAGTGGATATCAATTATTTTGGTATTGCATTGAAACTCAATCCATAAGTTTCTCAAAATAAATCAATGCATATTGAAATATCAAGTTATGAAGTGTAAGGATTTCAATCAGAGAAATGATAAAACTTTTGGAAAATTTAGATGTTTGAGTGTGGTAATTTTTAATGTGATTTCTCAGTATAGTTTAAGAGTTGTTTCAATATGTTGTACTTGAATAAATATATCTCCTTAAGAACTTCTGATCTTCCTTGCAGTGGCTCCTATTGTTTACTAAAACTGATACAATCTCTCTTTTGAATTTTGCGGCTCAATTTTCAAGCGACAATCTCACCTTTGTAGATCTTCCCTTGCTTGTTGGCTTGTGCACTAATGTCCTTGGTGCTTTTGATGTTTGAATGGGCAATTGAGAATAGGTGTCTCCCTGATCAACTACGAGTGTCAGGAGCATCTCCAAATTCTTTTAACCTACACTTCGATACAACTTTGAGAGCAGACAATAGAGACAAACAAAAACAGAGAAAAAACATACGCACATAAAATTGCTACAATGATACTTATTTAATTCAACTTTAGTTGAACAATTAAATCAGCATCAAGAAATAGAGATCTTGAACCATGCTATTAGATCTAGTAAAAAGGAACATTCTAAAAGTATAATAAATCACATGTTAATTCATTAGAAGAGTCTCAACTGATTTTCAGTTGATTAACAATTATGATGGAGAGATTATTGAATCTAAATCTTAGCTTTAGTCAGTGAAATTAAAGGAAATTCCACCACTATCAAACAATGCTTGAACAAGAAATATGTGATCTATGCTACATTCATATTATTTATTAAAAGCTTATAAAAAGGTCATATGTAACATTCATCTGATAACTCATTCTTAAGAGAACCTATTGCACATTAAACCAAATTTTAACTAAGCTCAAGCTTTTATTTAGCTACAAAAGTTCTATTTGTGATATTTTTCTTTTGTATCACATTCCTCATCAAGGCAAACATAATATGACTCAACATATATTCTTCAGGAGAAGAATTGAATATCTAATACATCCTTACTGTTTTAGACTTTTTATATTAAATTTTTAGAATACAACTGATGTTGCGAAGAGCTTAATGAATGTTATGCTGTTTGATATCACAAGGCCAACATTCACATCAGTGCACTCTTTTAATTAATGTAGAATTATCTAATTTATTTTCATAAGCGCAGTCATAACCAGTATAGATTCAATGTGATTCATTGTGTTGATTGAAAATGAAGTAGGGAAGCTCACCATGCATAAAACTATATTTAGGTTGCTCAAAATAAGAGTTTGCATATTTGTCATGGATTGGAGCATTAGAGAACTATGATTTTAGCATTCACCACACTTTTCTTATTAGCAAATTAAACACGTATATGAGCTTAGTAATCCTATAGAGCACACATCCACCTCTCGATTTGAGCAAATGACATGGAGTGGTTCCTATATATATCCCAACTTCCTCCTTTGCAACACATACCTTCATTTTATGACCTACAGTCTTTATCCAAACTTTTAATGTCTTTCTTTTGCTCATTTTGGACAAGTAGCATGAATTTTGAATATTGTTCTTGTTGACATGAGGATTTGCACTCAATGTAGAGTTGAAAAACTCCTGGAATCTCATGCAACATGGGACTACTTTTAGGCTGTGGGTATCCTATTGTGAAAACAGACCTCCAGATTATGGGTTGGCTCCCCTTTAGATAACTTGAAAAATACTAAAATGTGATAGGGAAAAAAGTAAGAAGGATATGCTTGCAATTTAAAATCTATCACTAATGGGTGATACACCAAAGGAAAAACTTTGACAATGCTATTGAAACTCACAAAACCAATCAATAAAAGAAAATTGTACTATCTCACAACTCAGCTACACATGCTTGCAAAATTGATTCTTATGAAAGGTTTTGGCTTTTTTGATGTTCTTAAAAGGAAAAAAATAATGTTTCAACAATTTTGATCCAACAAAATCATAAACTCATTCATAGACCTGCACTATAACATGCCACTCTTTACATTCAATACTGAAGGAATTTGATAAAAATAAAGGAATACATAATATTTTATCCTATATTTCACAACCAATACTAAAAACCAAAGAATAATTGAGGAGGAACCAAGATTTTTATTGAGAAATAAGGAGTATTTGCATCTCAAAGGAAAAATATGCTTTACAAAACTATAAATCTCATTAAGAAAATGAGTTACAAAGTGTGAATAATGCTCTCACAACAATCTCCAAACCAAGAGCTAACCCCAATAATGAAAGAAGAGAGGGACTTATAGAAAGAGTCTCCAAAATTCAAATTTGAATCTTGGCTCCAAAAAATGATGTGTTGTCTACCTCCTCCTTCAAACAAGGCATGAAACTGCCAACAAACTCCACCAAGAGTGCAACTAGTAGAATGGAAACTTGGTGAGTTGTATGCAAATGGAAACCCCTCCAAATCAGGCTCAAAACTGAATGTAAAAAGAAGCCATGTGCCTGATTTTGCTCCTTGACTTAAGTCAAGTCAAAAGGAACTCAAAACTGAATGTGAACTCCTGATTAATGGCTCCAGACTCTTGATTTATCTCCAACATGTTGGCACAAATTTCTCAATCATCTCCATGATTTGAGCAAGTCTTCAAAACTCCATTTTGAACTCCTAGTTGACTAAGTCTATTGAAAAATGTCATGAAGACAATTCTTATTTGCATTCAAATATCATCTATTTTAAATGATTTATAATTATCATTTTAAAATAGAGATTTACAAATTTTAAATATAATGCAAAAATAAAGACTTGACTTTACTTTTGAACTCACTTTGTATTTAATAAATAAATTTTATTTAAAAATGATTTATAATTTATCATTTTAAATAAAGATCGCATTTGAAATAGAATGCAAAAGTAATTGATAAGTCAAAAAACAAAATAACAAGACTTGAGTGCCTTAAAGATATTTAAAAGATTTAAAACCTTAAGGCATCAAAATGCCATGAATCACATTAGAAAATGAATAAAGATTTTTAAAGAAAAAATTTAAGGCAAAAAGCCTTTCTCTCTCCATCAAGCTCTTTTAGGGTTATTAACCCTAACAATGAATGAAAACATTCATTCACTTCATTTCATTTTATTCAGTCTTCAGCTCTGAGAGAGTGCCACCATGTGATGAGAACCCAACTCGAGCCCTAGTTGTAAATCTTAGCCTATTTTCCTTTGTAGATTTTGGACACCTGAGAGGTAAGTTTGATCTCGTTGCAAATTTGGAAAGTTTCAATCATTTTTAAAAGCTTTTGAAGCTTTTTTATGCCGTGGCCTTGGCAACTTCTGATGATTTCTCCTTTGATTTTTTTCTCTGGTTCTTACCTTGGCCACCATGAGCATTCTCCTGGGCGAGCTTTCTAGAACACCTTCTGCTGTGCGCCATTATGAAGATTCTCTGTAAAGGTAAATCTGGTTTCTTTGTAGATCTGGAAAAAATATTTTATCTTTTGTAAGCTTGTGAAGCTTTACTAGGCGCGACCCTATGCATTTTTTGATATTTCATTCTCTGTCTGAGTATTTTGTGTTGGCTGCCATATGTAATTTCTATTCTCTTTTTGGAGTGTATTTTTCTAGGTATAAAATAGAAGAAAACTCTTCTTCTATGGCGAGGCCTCCTGTATTCTTCTTCTGGGTTTCTCTATTTGGCCACCATGATAAACTTCTATTCGAGCTTTTCAATGCATCACTTCTTTGTCTCTAGGCTGCTATGGGA
This sequence comes from Sequoiadendron giganteum, assembly GCA_007115665.2. Lineage (NCBI taxonomy): Eukaryota > Viridiplantae > Streptophyta > Pinopsida > Cupressales > Cupressaceae > Sequoiadendron > Sequoiadendron giganteum. The sequence goes on along the minus strand of CM021102.1, from coordinate 500,303,796 downwards.
AAATGCCAACTTTTTGTATATTTTGAGGGCTTCTGAAGAACCTCCATGGCCACGGCCTCATTTTGTTCCTCATATCTGAAAATGGGTATTAGGTTTTGACTGTAAAAGCTTGAGATTTTTTCCCTTATTCTATATTTTGAACAAGCTGCCATGAAAATCCTATTCAAGCTTCAGATTATACCATTTTCCGTTTCTCTATAGATTCTTAAATAAATTTCTATTTAAAACCCTCATAGTTTAGCTTTCAGTTGAGTCACACGATTTATAAATTAGGATTTTATTCTCTCTATAAACTAAAAGATGAATTTGTGTCAAAAAATGAATAGTGGATGTTCACTATACTGTGTATAATTAAATAGGCATTTTGTTCTCCGCTGTAGTATGAAACATATCTCGGATGCAAAGAAGATTTTTCCATCTCTATAAAAGCATGTTTTGAAATATCCTTATAAAGTGATTATTTTTTTGCAGCCTTCATTACACATGAAGAGAAAACAGATTGTATATTTCTCCTTTAAGGCTCAATGATCACTTTGGATTGATTTTCGATGTGAAAAGAACTTTGCTTAGTAATCATGGTTGCATTCCATCTCTGAGTTATTTGACCTCAAACAACAAATATTTTGTAGATAAAATAATGCTACCCTTTGAATATGAAAATAATACATTTATTTTTGCTCTTGATGACTGAGCATTATAACCTTCATTGTTATCAAATTATTGAATTTTTGGAAACCAATAATCTATTTTCTTCTTGGCATTAAGAAATCTGCAATGAAAGAAAAAGAGGTTATCTTTTAGTATTTCTGCAAACACAATATTGATCTTATGATGTTTACTTTGCTGGTACCACTGTTATCTTTAACGTATGTTATTTCTTGAAGAAATGCTTCTTGAGATTAACATGTATGCCTATTCACTATCACTGAAAAGTTGCATAGATGGCTCTAATTATATTTCTTTCATACCGCGCTTGTGTCACTATTATGAGCTGATCTCAACCCTTGAGGGAGCCACATTTTCCCCACTCATATTATAATCTGATGAATAAAACAACAACAAAACATTTCCTGTATTTGCACATGAAAAAAACCAGTTAGTAAACATAATAGATTCAATGGTTCCTTTCAATGATTTGGCCTGACAGTTCTTTCATTTATCTCGTGGATGTTTGACTAAGTTGATTTGATTTAATAATGAGTATAAATCATATTTTTGTTGAATTGGACATGTTTTTTTGAATTTCATGACCGAGCTCTAACACAACCTTCCACCAACTGCAAGTTTTGAAGAGTAGTGGAGCTAAAGACTAAAAGTGTTGAAGACCAAGTTGGAGAATAATGAGCCAACCTTGCACCAGCCCTTAAGGCAACGATGACATGACTTTCTTTTACATGTTTCACTTTAGTTATTCATCAGTTGTATGATTTTTATTTTCATGTTGAATTTAATCAACTTAGTCTACCCACGGCTTGTGTGGGATCACAAAATCATCTCTTAATAAATCAATCATTTATGATATGAAATGGCTTATGATCAGCAATCTGAGTTTGTTCCAATTACACAATTTGAAGCAATGCAATTCCATTGTTTTAGAACACATAATATTTAATCCAAATGAATTATTTCTACTTTTCTTGCTCTTATATCTACAATGCCTTTAACAAAAACAATTATTGTAGATGAATGATTCGACTTGAATGTTGTTCTCTAAATGAAATTTGTTTAACCATTGCTTTGTTAGGACTATTCAAATAGTTTAATCTACATTGTTGAATGATTTTGACAAATCAATCCTAAACATGCTTTTATTCTGAATTTTTTTTTTTATTAGATAACTTGTCATAATTTTTTTTGGTACGCCAACAAGTAATTGCCCCTAAAACTTCACTAATTTATGCAGGAAGCAAAAATTAGTAACATTTCTGGCAACCTCTCAGGGGTGTTTGCCTATTGAACAATGTAGGCCAGTTGTCTTTCTTATCCATTGGGCATGGAGTCCATTTTAGCTCTTCTCAGACTCAAAAACCTAAATAGAGTTAACTCATGTCTGTAACTATTTGTAACTCTGCTATTACTAGTTTTAGTTCCATGGAGTATACATTTTTTGTTTATGACATTGAAATTTCATTCCATGTTATGAATAAGAGGTGTCTATTTTATTGAATTAAAACTAGTAGCAGCAAAGTTATTTTCTCATTTTCTCCCCAACAAAACTTAATGAAAGCTACCAACTAAGTGTGCAAAATAGCACTTAGGGAAAAAAGATGCATCTAACTATGTGCAAAAGCACTTATTGTCATCTAGAATCTAATCAGATATATACAGATTCAAATCATACCTCAAAATTAGTGCTTGGGATGAATCCCATTCACTGGGATTGGTTCCACTTTACCATCCAACTTAGATAGTTGGAAGGCATTATGCTTTTTCTTCTCAATTATGATGCAAGGCCCACTCCAGAATGCATCAAATTTGGAGTGCTTTCAAGGCCTTCTTTTCAGTTCATCCCATTTCAGAACTATGTCACCCTCTTGGAACACTCTTGGAGATGCCTTTTTATCAAACAATCTTTTCATTTGAGCCTTATGTTGCTCAATCTTTTTCATTGCTTTAGCTCTGACCTCTTCAAGTTCGATCAGCTCGGCCAACCTTGTTGTCATCAGTTCTTCCTCAATCATATCAAGCTAGTTTACCAGATCAAGGATTGGGAGCTCCAGTGAAATGGGTAGTCTTGTCTCTTTTCCATAAACAAGCATGTATGGAGAAAGTCTAGTTGATATTTTTTATGTAATCCTATCAGCCCACAGGGCTGATTTCAACTTGGTATGCCAGGCTTTCTAATTACCTTCCACAGTCCTCTTGATGATCCTTAGAAGGTTCTTATTAGTGGACTTAGCCTGTCCATTCCCTTGAGGATAGTAATTCTAAGATGTATTTAAGTAAAGACCATTTTGCACAGCTCGATCAGACACCCTAGTTCCTATGAATGCAAGTGCATTATCTGAAACAATAGATTCAGGAACTCCCAACTTGGTTATCATCTCTTCATAAAAAATTAGAACAATAGAATCATTGGCTTCTTTGAGTGCCACAGGTTCAATCCATTTTGAAAAATAATCAGTGGTTGTAAGCACCCACTTATGGCCTACACTTGATGGTGGGTTTATTGCTCCAATAAAATCTAAGCCCCATTTCATGAAGGGCTTCTCAACCTGAATTGGTTGCAATGGAAAGGCAACTGACTTCTCTTTTCTTGCAAAGATAGCACATTCCTTGCACTTTCTTACCCATGCATGGGAATCCTTGAATAAGGTAGGCTAGTAATAGCCTCCTTTCATTATTTTAAGAGTTGTAGCTCTTGGAGAGAAGTGTCCACTAGATAACCCTTCATGAAACTCATGCAACACTCTATCAACCTAGTCAACTTAAATACATCTCAACAAGACACCATGAAAATACCTTCTAAACAGTAAACCATTTAAGAGTACATAAGATATGGACTGCAGTCTATAATACCTTCTTTTCAATTTAGTCAGATCAAGAGGACACTCACCAGTCAGTAAAAAATGTGTCATTTTTGTAATCCATCCTGTAGGAGCAAGAGGTACAACAACTTGTTCTCCATATTGAAGTGCCAAGACAACACTTTCTTCCTCTTTTGTACTACTATTGTTGTCCTCTGTAAGATGCTCGCAGAGTCCTCTTCCTCTTATCAGTTTGGCAACCTTTATCTCAAGGTCGTACTCCATCACCTTGGTCACCCAACCAACTCTTCTATCACTCAAATCTTTATTTAGTAAAAACTCTTTCACACTTGGATGAGAAACCATCATCATAATCTTGTTATTGGAAAACATTTGCCTAAACTTTTTAAAACTTCTTATAACAATGAGAACATGTTTTTCCACAAAACTATACCTGAGCTCATAATCTTTGAGTCCTTGAATAAAGAATGCTACAAGTTGTTCAGACCCTTCATCATTTCATTGTAAAAGCATAGCTAACATAGAATCATTGTTCCCATAGGCGTATAAAGTGAAGTCCTTAGAAAAATCAAGATTCAGAAAAGTAGGTGCAGCTGCCCATGCTTCTTTTATTAGCTCAAAACTTCTTTTCCCATCCCTAGTCCAGCTGAAAGGTACATTCTTTCTTAGCATATGAGTTAGTGGACTTAATAAATCAGCAATGTCAGGAATAAACCTCCTAACAAAGTTAATCCTACCAATAAAACTCCGCAAGCCTTTCTTGTGTGCTGGCAAAGGAAGAGCTAAGATAGCACTTACTCTTTCAAGATCAATAGTAATACCTTGTTTAGACACCACGTAGCCAAGCAATCTGCCCTCATGGACAAAAAATACACATTTTTTGGGGTTAAGTAATACCCCAAACTCCCTGGATTTTTCAAAAATCTACCTCAAATGATTCAGATGATCATTAGCCTCCTTAGAAAAAAAAAGTAATATCATCAAGATATACTAAGACAATCTTGTACATTAAACCCTGAAAGGCCATATCCATGGCTTTCTGAAAGGTTGCCCCAACATTAGACAAACCCAAGGGAATTTTCTTATAGCCCATAGTTCCCCATTTTGTGGTGAAGGTTGTTTTGTACTGATCTTCCTTTTTCACCAATATCTAATTGTAACCAAAATAGCCATCTAGTAAGGAAAAACTTTTTGATCCTGAGACTACCTGAAGTATCTATTCCATAGAGGGCAAAGGATGATGATCTTTTAAGGAGGCCCTATTTAAGTCATGAAAATCTACACACAATCTTACTCACCATTTTTCTTTCTTATTGGCACCAGGTTCGAAACCCATGAGGTATGCTTAATGAGAAAGAATACTACTTTCAATCAATTTATCCAGTTCTTTCTTCATAAGAAGTTCTAATTTAGGATTCAAAGGCCTCTGTTTTTGCCTAACAGGTTTAAAATTGGGCTCTAGTTCAATGGTATGTTGAGCAAGTTAGGGATCAAACCCCTTTAAATCAGTATATTTTCATGCAAATATATCATTAAATTCTTAAAATAGTTGAATAAATACATGCTTTTCTTCTACTGTACATACCTTTCCCAGTTTAAGAAGCTTCCCTTTGAAGAATTCAGTTTCTTCATAGTGATCTTGTTGAACTTGTATACTGCCTTTGGGATTTCTAGCTTCATCATTAGTATTGAAAATAGACTCAAGAGTGACCAAGCCCTTTGGCAACTTGTTATTTTTTAGCTGAATGATCTAGTCACTGTACTGATGCTGTGGATTTTCCTGATTGACATGTGAGAACTCAACTTCTTCTCTTAAAAAGGTCACAATCTGCTGGTCACTTTCAAAAACTTGCCAGTGTATGTTATTATTAGGCACAACAGGCCTAACCACAATCTTAATATGCTGATTAGCTCTACCATTTCTAATCTCTTTTGGAATATCATATTTTTCTCCTACAACAACTAGTCTACCAACATGTCTATTTTGAGTTCTAGGTATGGAAATCATATTAAATGCATCAAATCCCTCCAAGAGGTCCCATACTCTACTCCTATAAGACCTCAGTGCATCATTTTTTACTACATTTAGCTTTCTCGCCTAATTAACAACCAACTCATTGTCTCCATAAACTTGTAGGCAGCTAATACCTCTTTGTCTTGCCCACTCCAAGCCTTGGATTAGAGCTTCATATTCAACAACATTATTAGTACAGCTGAAACAAAATTTGAAAGCTAAATAATACTTCTCACATTTTGGGAAAACAAGCATACATCCATCACAAACACCAATCTTACTCCTTGAGCCATCAAAAAACAACTCCCATACTTCATTTTCTTAATGTTCATCATGTTGTTCTTTCTCTTTCTCAATGTTAGGCATAAAAGAGTCAGTCTCATGTATCAGATAAAGACTAATGCCAACCTCTTATAGATGCTTACCTGTACCAATCTCATGAGCTTGAGATGCCCACTCTTTAGGGAGAATATCTGCTATTCCTTCTATTTGAATTTCACCCTCTTGAACAATAGGCTGCTCCTCTTGTTCACTTGTAAATAAATTGGCATTAATAGGAGGATGATGGTAAGGTTCAATATGATCTTTGGCTATGGGTTCAGATTTTACAGTCACCCTGGTTCCATACCTAGTTTTGAATAGCATATGAGACCAATCAGAGGATAGGTAACCACCTATCTTGGCTGTGAAATCCTTGGATAGACAAATAGCAAAGTACAGAGGCAACTCTATAACATAGATATCCCGTGGTATTGAAAATTCTGGACATGCATGTAAAGTTAAGCTCAGATTTTTGATTACCCCCACTGTGTTAACAATAGTACCATCTAATTGCACTACCCCCTTTTCAAGTGGCTCATACTCAATCCCCAATTTATCAAATATCTATTTGGGCATTATTGAACTACTAGCCCCTGAGTCAACCATGCAATTATGAACTAGGTGTTCTCTTATAACCGAAACATAAAAAGGAGGTGGCTTAGCTTTAACAACTTTTTGTTCTTTCTTTTTAGGAGGATCATTTGTAAGAACAACCTTAGCAAGTTGCTGGTTTATTACCTCCTCCGATAAAGAAAAATTTGATAGAGCCTCATGCAACAGATCTTTTTTCCCAAGAAGAGCCAAAAAGTCCCACATTGAAACACTAACGTTAGTCCTCTTCATATGCTCCAAAATGTTGAAATTACTAGTACTAACCTTCTGTTGTCCTTTGGGAACTGTTGTCAAACAGATTGCACCCGAATGCTTGAATGTTGAAATTCAACAATTTGTTGAAACATTGGAACTAATTCCAGGTTGTGGGTAACCTATAAGGAATTAGACCTTTAGATTCTAGGCTGGTTCCTATGAGATTTCTTGATTAATAACTAAGTAATTTTGCTGGGAAAAGGATAGAAATATTAAACTTGAATTCTAAACTATAAAACTTAACTATGGTGATGCACCTAATTGGAAACTTAAGACAACATATCAATTCACAACTGATTCTTCATGAGCCTATTTTCACAACTCAAATCGAACAAATCAACTACATAATTAATTCACAGAAAGGCTATATATATCATTTTTTATGAAAGAAAAATACTTTCACAACTTAAAGAAATGAATATATTATGAGCACAATTTATGACCTGCAACTAAGAATATTTTTTTTGTGCACATGCATTGATGAATGTGACATAAATTTAAAGGTTTCCATGTGAAACACAATAAATTTGCATCAAGAACACTCATAAGACACAACACCTGAATCTAAGAAGGGTAATACTTGACTCCCAATTAAAATAGAAGGAAAAAATCTGCAAAATATACACTAACATAACTTGTAAACCTGCTACTGTATTAATCTAAAATAATGTTGAGTTACAAATAATTCGCTTTGCAGAAAGCAAAGGAGAAAAACAAGAACTGGGAATTTTTTTAAGTTTTTCCAATATATACAAAAGGCCTTCAAAAAGGCATGGAGATGGAACTAAAAGTCAATTTCAGTGAGAAGATGATAACTCCAAAGCAAATTACGAGCATTAAAAAATATCTCTAAAAAAGGGGTTCAAAACCATGTAAAAATGAGTGCATGATAGTCCAAACTCACTGTTAAGTCATAACTGAAACATGCAACATTCCATCTGAACTGCAAATCCCTGAAAAGGTGGGCCTAGGCATGCGAAAGTTACCTTATTTATATCAATCTACCCATGCCTAACTGAAACTCCACCTTTGCTTTATATTTTATGCTTGCATGATCTAATCTAATTCGATGTTATATTTTCCTAAAAATAGTTGTATTAATTAAATGACTTATAATTTATCATTTAATTAATACAACTTTACATGAGTTAGCAAATATAACATTAAATTAATCAAACTTTAGAAGTGCAACCTAAACCTATGTTTATCACAAATATACGCATGGGATATTACTCCATTGACCACCTTAAAAGACACTTCTCAGGCTCTGTTGATGGTGAAAATGAAACAAACAACGTTTAACCAGAATATTTCTACTCTATTTCTCCTTAAAAAGAAAGACAACATATAGTAGCCTAACTCCCAAGGTCCTGGTAGTTGGTTCTCAACTATATGGTGTCACTCAATTGGTCCATGCAACTGTAATATTCAAGGGGCCTGTGCTGGTAACAAGGAATACAAGCAATGACTTATTCATCAAACTGTTCTTAATAAAGAAAGGGGGTTTTAAACAAAAGAAAAAGATAGATCAGGGCATACATCAGTAAACATGAGTAAAACTTATCTCGCATCTGGACATATATCTTCAACAATGAATGTTTTTCCAATAGATCAAGAAAACCATAGCATAATACAATTTACAGAATAATCCATACTATTGCATGCATCTAAGGTGCTTAATTTAACATCAAAATCACACATCATAAATATTTCAAAGATTTCAAAAGAACACACTTTCATTCATCGCCAAGATCATAGATCAACAGACTTCAATAAATTCAATTCACCGATAATCTAATGAAATAATCCTTAAATTTGGCTTCTTCTAATGACTTTCATCACATAAGAAACACTCATGCTTCAGCACAATCACTGGCATACAGATAGATTATAATTCATCAACCTTATCAAGTAAAACTCAATTCTAACACCATATTGCGTAAAAACCTGTAATTATATTCAACTATATATAACAAAGTATCTTTATAACAACTATGAAAAATTCTATCTCCTACTATCAGGTGGCCAATTCTATTCTCTATTAGCCGACCCTTCCAATATGATACCCCAAAGGTATTTATAGATATACAAAAATCTGAAATCCTCTCTATTTTAGGTCGATCCACCTTTTTAGGGATTAAAGTCTTCTAGGAAACTCAGTTAAACTGGAAGAAAATAATGAAGAGGAGAAAAGAAAGCCATGCACCCACAAACTGCCAGTTGTGCATGCAAAGAAGAAAAAAGAAAACCATGCATGCACGAGGCTACCAATTATGCATGTGAAGCTTGCTCTATAATTTACTCGTCATAACTGGAGAAGACTTGTTGAAGCACCTCCAAATCCGACCCATCAACCCAACTATCTTCAAATTTGATCCTTTCTAGCTCCATAGCAGCAAATCCTCTCATGTCCTTTAGCTTGGTCAACTCCGTCTTAGCTGCCCTTATCTCTTCTTTAATATCCATTAATCTATCTAACAATAGATCTTCACCATCATCTCCTTTTTGCATGACCTCTTTAAACCTATCATCCCATTTTCCCTTTATTTGGTTCAAAGGTGGGCCCTCCTTTACTAGTATATCAACATTTACTATAACAACAATAATTGCTTCCAACTCCTTAAACTATTCATTCAAATCCTTAATAGAATCCTGAGATTCACTTTTATGCTTGTATAGAAAATCAGACCTAAATCGAAGTATGCTGGAAGTCTTTGATAAGAAATCCTTATTGTCCTCTTTGAGTATTGGTTGTTCTAGAAGAGTGGACTTTGATAATTTGCTAACCTCCTTCAACTTCTGATTGTATCCTCTATATTCCTCCTCCTGTTCTCCCAATACTTTGACATACTGGTTTATTTCCTCTATTACCTCCCCAGTCATTTTGTGAACCCCAAAACTGTTGTCCAGTACTTCACTTATTTTATCAGTCCACCTATCCAACATCTTTTCCTTACTCCTTACTTGTACCAAATCATCCACCTCTTTCTTACTAAGAAAAACTGGTGTTTCAATGGTGTAAATTTGTTGTGACCTCAAAGTAGAAACACTTTTCAAGAAAGAATGCAACTGATCTAACTGAGCCTTAAGCTTATCCTTTCTCTGCTTGTCTTTCATCATTCTGGATTTAGTGGATGAAGCTACCACATCTATAAAATACATCTGTTGATCTATGGTGGGTCTCCCCAAGTTAACAGTACCCAATTGGTAATCAACCAATTGCATGTCTCCTACATCCTTGTATGTCATTGGTATGGCACATTCAACAATAATTTCTCCCCTGTTGGTGAGTCTAGTGGAATGTAGGATCTTGGCCTTCTTCTTGGGCCTTTCCTTTTCAATTTCCTTCATCATATCATCCCAATTGAGAGGCTTTGAAGGTGTCACTGATCTCTTCTGAAGATCCAATTTCAACCAAGTGGGAGCACCTAGAGTAGTGGTCATTAGAGTTGAAGAAGAAGCAATAGTAGTAGTAGAGGGTGGTTGCACATTTACTTGAGGTTGAGAATCAACCCCTTGTTTCTCTTGTTATTCTTGCTCCACATTTGTCTAAGCAATATTTTCAACTTCCTCTCTATCCTTATGTTCTTGTATCCTTTTCTCTTTTTCTTCCCTTTTCAACTTTTCTTCTTCTAATCTCTTCTTCTCTAGTTCTCAGCTTCTTTCTTTCTCTAATGCCTTAAGTCTTTCTTTCTGCATTTTCTTTTTCCTTTTGTTGCTACTTGATCAGTTCCTCGACATCTTTCTCTTTTTGCACTCGTTCTGCTTCCTCTTTCTCTTTATAAGCCTCTTCAACAAGCTTCAACTTAGCCATAAGAACTTCTCTTTCTCTTTGTTGCTTTGCCTTTTCTTCCTCCAAATCATGAATTTTTTGTATTAACTCCAGCTTATCATTTTCCTCTTTGATCCTGAGCTCCCACTCCCTTTGCCTTTACTGCTTTTCCATTTCATCAGCTCTTCATTGGGCTTCTACCTGTTGTTCTTGGAGTAAGGCATCAACTTGTGACTTAGCATCAATTACCTTTTGCTTCTCTATCACTGCAGCATGTGCTTGATCATCCGATACCTTCTTTGCCTCCTCAAATAGTGCCCATTGATCCTCCTCTATCAACACCTGTTCAGTATCCTCCTCTAGAGGCATATTTTCTTGTCCATTCTCTGACAAAGTCTCATCAGAGTCTGTTCCAATATCATGAATCTCCACCTCTACTCCTTTTCCTTTCATGGATTCAGCAATATCATGAAGAGTCCCTTTAGGGATATCTTCACCTTGTTGCTTTGTAAGTCAGACTTGAGTAGAGGACTCACCTAATGTAGGTGTTGAAGCAACCGGTCCTTTTTGGGCCTCCTCCTCCTGTTCCTCTGGTTCATCTTGAGTAGAGGCTTCAAACTCAATCTCTTCAATTTCAGGAGGTAAGAACTCCAAAGGCTCCTTAAATGGAGATTTCCTCTTGATTCTTTTGTATCCCTTCCCCTTCTTAGGAGTTGGTTCTTGAGTAGTTTTGGTTCTTAGGACAGTCCAGTAAATACTTCTATCCAAAACTGGCCTCCCTATTTTCTTTATGTCAATGGTCTCCTCACCATCCCAGTCCACCGGATCCAAAATTTTGGTGCCAATATTTAATGCCTCATATGATGGATCTAACACCACTCCATCATCTACTAACGTGTCAAAGATATCATCTTTGATCTCAAATTCTACCATGAGAGCAATGGGTAACCTCTCATAATTTTTCTTCCTGAGGTCATACTCATCTTGAAGGTCACTCCAGAAATCCTCTAACAGGTTGAAATACTTGTCAAAGACCGAAGCCAATACAACATTCATTTTCTTCTTGGGATCAAAGTGTTTTCAAGCAGTGTACAAACCTAGCTTCAAATGTACCAATTCACTGCACACTACCTTAGCTCCCACAAGATGTTGACAGTTGTATTCACCCAATTGCATAGGGAACTTATGACATCCTGTTTTGTGCTTCAACCCAAACTGGGCATTAACCCCTAGAGCTTGATATACAAATTCCATTAGAACCATCCTATTGCTACAACATCTTGGGAGCAAGCGTGGATGACCTTCAAATCCAGCTAGTCTAAAATAAGTGAAATTGGGGTATTGGATATACCAACATCCCCATTTTGTGATAAACGCCATAGCTTCTTGGCTCAGTCTCTATCCTGCATCTCCATTAAGCTGGTTAATGATTACATATAGAAATGCATCATTAACCCTTCTAAATTGTGTTTAAGATACTTGTAGAGATAACTGATCATAATGGTCCCACACTTTCCTTTGTCCATAGGCCTCTCCCAATATCCTCACTCTCTTTAAACTTGAAATATACCTCCTCTAGCTGTTGCATAAACAACATAAGAAGTCATAAAGAAACATTTAGTTTCTCTTATCCTTGTTAACTGGTCATGAATAGCATCAGAGACAACCATTGGCCAATCAAATTGTTGTTTTCCATTAAAGATGGTCTGAATGAAGGGAAACATCCATTCCTTGAAGTGAAATGTATCCCTCTTTCCAAAGAATCTAGACAACATCATGATCAGGTCTAATACTTCTTTGTAGAATTCTGTCCTCTTTGGTTGATCATGAAGCTTGGTTAGAGACTTCTTCTCTATTCTCAACCATTTCTTGTTCAAGTGAGCTTTGTTGGCCCCCTTGTATTTTCTATATTTCTCTAAATATTTTGCCTCCTTTAACCGTACCAGGATCTTTGGATCCGAGAAACTAAACATATGTTGAAACATTTGAGGAGCTAAATCAATAATAACATTGTCCTGTGAATCCATACATTGCCTAGTGGCTAGATTGTAAGCACCTATTTCTGTCATAATCAACTCCAGGGACTGGACAGATAGAGGAAATAATTTGATGTGAGCCAAACCAGACTCAACTATTCTTTGAGTTCTCCCTGTTATATCTTCAGTGAATGTTACCAAATACAACTCCCCAAAATTGTATGAGCCCAGATTGGTGTCAATTATATCAGACCAATCTGATTCCACTTTGCTTGTTGTGACAATAAGACCCCTATGATTATACCTCAAAGTATAAGGTAGATGCTCTGGCCTTATCTTCTTGGGATTAGTTGCTGCTTTTGATGTTTATGTTGGCCGATTCCTTTGGGAAGCGTCTCCTGATACTCTTGACATCCTTTAGCTTTCCTGCAACAAAAACCACAATTAGATCTTTGAATAAATATCACAAAACATGCTTTAAAACCCTACCCTTCATATATATATCGGAGGCGGAACCAAACATAAAACATTCTAAATAGTCTCCTTTAAAACACTGTCGGGCTCGGGCCCAAAACCGTTATTGATATTTCAATAATAACAAGCAGGATCGGAGTCGAAACTATCATGGTGATCAGAACGAGAACTAGAATGGAAACTAATTTGGTTTCTTTCAGATTTTCTAATTTCATATTCAATTTCGGTTTCGCTTCTGCTTTTGCCTAGGTTATCATTATTTTGAAAGAAGGCTTCTCACTTCTCACTATAAGCGAAGTCAGAGACGGGATGGAAGTGGAATCAATACCTATTGGAAAACATGGCTCAAAGTCTAGATTAATTCCGATCTTGCTTCCGCCTAAAATAACCATGACATCATAAGTGTTTTTCAACAGTTTGATAGATAACTTCATGATTTAAGGACTAGGTCATATTAAAAGGAAAAGGGCTTACATGTAACTTAATAAGACCATCCCCATATGACCGAGAGGTGACTGTACTTTCTAGGGCATCATATTTAAATTAAAACATGAACACAGAAAGCATCAAAACCCTAAACTAAAAACCCTCAATTTCAAACAACTCGGGCACGAATTTAACCCTATTTATTTAACCAGATTGAATGCAAAACAAGATTCCTAAGTAAAAATGACCATTTACAAAACCCTACTCACTGTGGAATAGTAATTTAACCTACGCATTAAAAACCAGCATGACTCAGTCATGACTAAAACGTGAAAACAACCGTGTTGAAAACAAAGAAACCAGATACAAAAGCAAAAAAATGAAGACAAGAAATCCAACAAACAAACATGCGAACTCACTGAGAATCACGAACTTGCCCAAAGAAAAAAATCCAAAACAAATAGAAATGGAAAACAAAAAATTAAAAAGAAGAGAAAACCCTACCTCGAACGTAAATAAATAGGCTAACCTCCTGAAGCAATCTGCGTGCAACTGTCTCTCTATCAATCGATTCAATCACCCAAAATCTTTAGTGCGAATCTGGTTCACTCTTCAAACTCTTAACAGTAATGGTAATAACTACACGTTAATCCCTAATTAAGGTAAAAATCAGAGTTTCACGCATGCATGGCACCTGTCATTAATGCAATAAATGAAGTAGAGCGGAGTCGAAACTGCAGAAAGAACTGGCCTGTTATTTCCGTGTGACTTCAATAAAGTCAACGACCAAGAAATGACGGGAGCGGAATCAGAATGAAAACTATTTCAGAAACTTTGTTTAACTTTCCAACTTGGTTCCCATTCCGGGTTCGGTTCTGCCAACAAAGAAAAAAATAAAACCAAACATAAAAATAAAACAAAAAGACCGAAATAAGAAAACTCAACATACAAAACCTAGTTTAAAACGAAAGACCAAAAAGTGGAGGCGGAGGTGGAACGAGATTTGATTTTGAAATTTTGAATAAATACCGACTTAACTTCCTCTCTGGCTCCGGCTCCGATAAAGATAAAACAAAAACTTCAAAAGAAAGACTATCGGGATGGGGATTAGAATGAGTTTTGAAAGAAGTTTCAAAACCCGATTTAGTTCCAGTCCCGGTTTCGGCAGAATAAACCAAAGAAAAAAAAAGTATTGGAAAAGAAAGACTCCAAACTTTGTTTGAAAAACAACCAAGGATAAAAAACATAAAAGGGGGCCCATTTTGACCAAGGCAAAAGATGGGGTGGCTATGCAAGGGATAACAAATGGCGACTCGGCTGGGGAAATGGTTTACCCATTTTCAAGATACCCAAATAAAATTTCAGTCACCCTAAAAACTACTTGGTTTATGAAGCATGCTAACTTGAATAAGATCAGATATATCTAGAATAAGGTTGAGCTGGAATCTCAGATGTATGTGCTCATGAATTATTTTTGAATCTGAGTGTGTGCATATATTGTGCATCATTCTTTATAAATACTTTCTCTGCTCCTAAACAACTATACCTAAGATTCAAGCTACATAAGTTGAGTCCTTTAACTATCATGCAATAAAATCTTGGGTATTGTTCCGCTGCCAGACAGGCGTTCATAACCCCGATGAAGATACCTCTAGTTCTCTCAAAGCATTGCTCTACTGCCAAACAGGCGTCCATAGCCCCGATAGAGATACTTGATTACCCATTTGATATTGAGTTTGCCTTTTCTTTCTTTCTTTTTCATTATCATTTTTTTACTCAAGCTTTACTTGTGGAAATCTTATATGCACCTTCCTCAATACTCAAACACAATGTATCTGAAATGTGGGTTGAGAACTATAGTGGATTTCATGATAGTCTTGAAATCAGATTTTTCACTTGAATCAAAAGTAGAACCATCCTAAAACATATAGGCATTTACTTAGGCGGATGTTTTTCTAATTTTGTGACATATTTTTTATCCTAATTCATGAGATATTCACAATGTATCTTCTATCCTTAATAACTTTTCAAACCCAAATTAGAATGATCATAAAACATAAGTTTTAGAACGAAATCCTTTTCAATGATGATGATGAAAATACCTAAACCAATTTCTCTTCTAGTACCAGTAGCATACCTTGAATAGCAACCCCTTGTCTTGAGATGAACAAAATGAGGATCCCCAATGAAACAAGACAAAACAAAAACAAACAAAGAGAACAAACAAAAGACAAAAACTAAAAATAAAACAAAAAACAAAAACTTAATTACATATGATACAGTATAATACATTTTCTTTAAAACATCAAACCTTCTATGCACCAAAATAATTCTTGAGAAACTGACCATTAACTAGTAATGGAACATAATCTCCTATTAAGGTACTTAAACGAAAAGCATTCTCGCCTAGTATCTTAGCCACTTGATAAGGACCTAACCAGAGTCTATCAAACTTCTGGTGATCTCCTTTCTTTTCTCTGGTTTTATCCCATAATAACACAAGATCTGATATCTTAAAAGCTTTTATCTTGGCTCTTTTGTCAAACCAACGTTTGACGACAACCTGATGCTTAGAGAATTGTTGCAAAGCAACATCCCTTTGCTCTTCCATGTTCAACAAATTAAGTAATCTACCTCAATCCTATCATCCTTGGTATAAAATTCCTGCATGAACTTAAGAATAGGTATCTGTAAATGGATCAAGAAGATTGGGTCTTGGCCATAGACTAACTTAAAAGGTGAGTTTCCTATAGCTACTTTGATTCGGGTTCAATCTGCCCATAAGGAAAATCTCAACTGGGTATGCCAGTCTCTAGGATTATTTTCTAGCAATTTTCTTATCACTTCCAACAAGTTTTTATTAGTGGACTCAGCCACTCCATTTCCCTGAGGGTAGTAATTAGATGAATACTTCAAAATAATTTTATGTTCATATGCCCATTGAATGAATTCAACAGAAGAAAAAATAGGGCCATTATCACATGCTAGAGCAAATGGAACCCCAAACCTGGTTGTGATGTTCGCATTCAAAAACTTGATGAACACGTCTGTGATGCTATTTTTGTAGGGTTGGGCCTCAGTCCAACGTGTACAGTAGTCAGTTGCATTTAAGATGAATTTATGTCCTACTGAAGAATTAAGATTAATAACACCTACAAAATCCAAGGCCCATTGAGCAAACGACCTTACCTCATACACTAGTTGCAAAGGCATTGCAAGATTCCTTTCCCTGGGTGCAGAAGTTTGGCATACATGACAGGTTCTGACATGTTGGTGTGCATCGCAAAATACATAAGGCCAATAATATTCTGATCTAAGAATCTAATGGGCCAAAGCATCCGCCGATCCATGCCCTGTTCCATGCCTTCCATGAAACTCAAAAATAGCATGCTTGGCCTCTTGCTGATCTAAACAACGCAAGTAGATCCCTTGAAAATTCTTCTTGTATATGGATCGCCCTTTAAGCATGCAGTGAGCACTCTTCATCCTTAATTCTCTCCTCTGAGTAGCATTCATTCCCTCTGGACATCTATTATTAAGGAGGAAAAAAATCAAATCTGTGTACTAGGGATCCTTAGTAAATGACTGGACAGTGTATAGTTGACAAGTGATACTTTTGTCCACCTTTGCCATTTCTTTTGATAAACCTTTCCCTCAAACAAGCTTCATTGGATGAATCTCTAATTCAAATTCTTGTAGAATTGTCATCCACTTCCCTCTTCGTTCTCCTAATTCACTTTGCATCAGAAGAGACTTCACAGCTGGATCTGGAACTATGGCCATTACTTGACTTCGAAGAATGTAATGCCTGGACTTCTTTACCGCTCATACTAATGCAAAGGATTTTTTTTTCCAATGGTGAGTATCTTACTTCTGCATTTTTTAATGGAGAGATCATAAAGGCAATAGGTCTCTCCTCACCCTCTTCTCTTCGTTGTGTTAACACCGCTGAACATGAATGGTCAGAAGCAAAAGAATAGATATAAAAAGGTTTAAGATAGTCTGGGCTTGTAAAAACAAGTGCCTCAGATATATATTGTTTAATCTGCAAGAAAGAAGACTTAGCCTCATTACTCCACTCAATTTTTGCATCTTTCTTCATCATTTCATTGAGAGGTTTGACAATCTCTGCAAACCCTATTATAAATTTTCTAACAAAATTGATCCTCCCAAAGAAGGATCTCATTTCTTTCTTGCTGTCTGGCCTTGTCAATTTCAAGATAGCCTCCACTCGATTAGGGTCAATGGATATCCCTTCTTTTGATATGATTTGACCCAAGAGTTTCCCTTCAGATACTCCAAATACACACTTCTTTGGATTAAGAGAGACACCATAACTTATACATTTCTTGAGAAGTTTTTTAAGATCAACAGCATGGTCTTCTCTATTCCTAGAGAAGATGGTTAAATCATCTACATAAATAATAATACATTTCCCTATCAAATCTTTGAAAGCTACATCCATTGCCCTTTGAAAGGTAGCTCCAACATTGATAAGACCAAAAGGAATCCTCTGATAGGAAAATGTGCCCCATTTGGTGGTGAAAGCAGTCTTCATCCTATCCTCATGACTAACAAGAACCTGATTATACCCAGAATAACCATCCAAGAAGGACACCATCTGAAATCCATTTACCTTTTTTAGTACTTAATCAAGAGAAGGCAATGGATAATTATCTTTCTTAGAGGCTTTGTTTAGATTCCTGAAATCAACACATAATCTGATCTCACCATTCTTTTTGCGTACAGGAACTAGATTTTCCACCCAGATAGAATGTCTAATCGAAAATATTATTCTTGCAGATAAGAGTTTTTTCACCTCTTTCTGAATCAAGGGCTCAATTAAAGCATTGATTGGGTGTTGATTCTGGCGAAAAGGCTTGGCTTCTGGCTTGAGAGGTATGGTATGTGTGATCACCAAAGTGTCAAAGGTTTTTAGGTCATCATAACTCCAAGCAATAGCTTCAATATTCTACTCCAACACTTTGATTATCTTGTCCTTGATTTACTGAGGACAAGTCTTTCCTATAAGAACATTCCTTTTAGGGTCTGAGTGAGTCAAATTAACAGATTCATACTTCCCTCCATCACTCTTTGTAGGCACCCTTTGACGAGCCCGTGGGTCTGAGTCAAATATCCTCTCCAAAGCAACCATCCCTTTCAAAATGTTATTAATTTTCAAATCCAATATCCCTTCTTCACTTCCTTTCTCAGGATCCCAATCTCCCTGATATCTCTCAAATTCATCTATTATTTGTCTTTCAAAAACATCAAAACTTGCCAAAAAGGCCAATATATGCTGATCATCATCAAATACCTGAAAGTGTTGGACATTATCACGAACAGTTGGGATTGAAATCAACTCAACTAAAAATCTCTTTAGATTAGATTCTTGCATGGGTTCCAAAGTACCCACAACAACAAGTGCATCTGCAATTTGATTAGGTTCTCTAGGGATCAAACTAATCCCAAAAGCTTCAAATTCTTCAATTAAATTCCAAACTTTGTTTATGTACGCATCCAATCTTTTGTTATGACATGTATATAGGCTACGTACCTGTTTTACAATCACTTCATAATCCCCCTAACTATGAGAGCAGTAACCTTCTTTTTATGAGAAAACATAAGGCCTCAAGCAAGTGCTTCATACTCAGCCATATTGTTTGTGCAACCAAACTACAATCTATAAGAAGCAAAGTAAGTCTTCCCTTTCGGGTTGGTTAATTCAATCCCTGCTCCACTTCCTGCTTTAGATTTGGAACCATCAAATTTAAGAGTCCACAATTGGTCTTTGGTTGGGAGTTCTTTCTTCTTAGGGACAATAGGGGATGACTTACTTGAGATATGTGGTGGCTTGGACTTTTGTTGGTCATTAGAAATTGACTCGGGACAAAGCTCACTTGAATATTTTTTCTATGTTTTCAACTTGCTCAAAAATCACTTCCTGAACAACTTCTTGGGTTAAATTGCAATCCAACTCATCTTTCATCAATGCCTTGGGCATTGGAAAAGTATCCGGGGCAGATGTATTGAATGGGAGTTGGGACACCTCAACCTCTTCTTGAATTTTAGAGCTCAAAATCTGAGTCTGCTCTACTGGTGAGGAACCTTCCTCTTGAGAAAGGCTATTCCTAGTAAGAATGGTAGAATCCTTGACTTGAAAAGAAAAATCATTGATTGGGGTCTGGGGTTTCTCTTGAAATATTTGTTGAGGCTGATCTACATGACTTAAGATATCTAGGCATGATTGACATATTAACTGCGAATGATTGTGATAATAAATCCTACACCAATTAGGAAGTAACAAACTACTCAAATCAGTTTCTTCTCCTAAAACCAGTCTATCTTGTTGTAATTTCCTTATTAGAACTTGTTGGTTGATACAGATTATTGGGTCACTATGTTCTAGGGGAAATCTATCCCCAAGATTAAGTATAGAGAAAGTAAGGAATTCCTCTTTTTTGTAAACTCCTATCTCAGTCTCAAAATATGCTACTTCATTTGAAGCATCATATTTTGTGATCATATGCTTGAGTCTTGGTTCACTTTCAATCCTTATCTGCGTTGCAACCTCGTTCCATGGTAACCACATGTGAGAGAAATCCAAGGAAAAATATCCCCCAATACTTTTCATTAGCTCCCGACTTAGGAGCATACCATATGTTTATGGGATGTCAGCCACTTGGATATCTATGTAGGTCTAGATTCTTGGATCTAATCCAACCTATACATGCATGTTTTTGAGTTCACCTACAACAATGACCTCTATTTTATCTAACTGAATCACTTTCTTATTGGTCGGGATAGGACTTAATCCTAACTTCTTACATATTGAAAATGGCATAACATTTCCCGATGCTCTAGAGTCCAATAAACAGTTGTGCAAATTCTTTCCAAAAATCCTTAAACTTAAAAGAAAAGGTGGGATACTGGTCTTACCTTTATAAATGGCTACATTTGTCCCCTTTGCTGGAGTCACTTTACCTTTTCCCTTTAAGCGATCTGCCTCTTCCAAGGCTTTCAATACCACCTCACGTTGAGTTGGGCACCACTTCATGATGTCAAATAATGACAAGGATGTCTTTTGTCTCTGTAATTTTGCAATAAAATCAAATTATGAATCATTCCTCACTTGATATTTAGGAAAAGGAGGCAGATTACCTTTATTCTGAGAATCAAAAGGTCCCTTTGATGGTGGTGGATTATTATCTGCATTCTGGTTAGGTGGGACCATATTGTTCGGAGGTGCAGATGTAGTAAATGGGCCCTTATTCTGATTTCTCAGGAAATGACCCCCTTTAGATTGAAAATCTTGGGCATCATAAACATCTTCCTCTGGCTCATTATCTCCTTGCATGGGAAATTGGTATTTCTCTTCAATAGTCTCATAAGTCATAGCAATACTGACTGACCCATTATCCTGATTAGAATTTCCTGTTGGAGGATGGGAATCAGCTTGTGCAATCTTTACAATTTTCTCCATTTCAGGGCAATTAACCTCAGAATGTGCTACAATATCGTGTAGCCTGCACCAATTAGTCATGAAATTAAGGTCAACCACATTAGCAGTATGTGATCTCTCCTCACCTGATTGATAATTATAAGGAACTCCCCCATTGTTAGGTCCAGTATTCCACTGCCTATTGTTGTTGTTGAACCTCTGGTTATATCCTTTGTTTTGATTTTGGTAATTTTGGTTAGAGGAATTCTGATTCTGAAAGTTTCGGTAGGTGTTCTCATTCCCATTCTTATTGGAGCAATTTCCCTAATTGTTTTAACCTCCCTGGTTCTGATAATTTTGTTTTTGGTTGTGGGGAGGGTTTTTCCTAAGCTATGCCATATCATTAGAAATTTGAGATAGAGTCTTCTTGAGATTCTCTAACTCACTAGTCAGTTGAACAGTTTGTTCATTTTGCACATTCGGCACTATGGTTGGGGAATGAACATGGGTTGATCCTCCTGCTTGTTGTTGTTGATTTTGAGGTTGTTGGGAAGAATCTTGCATGCTACTGCCGAAAAAGGTCACAATGGGTGGGGCTTGTAACTCAGAAACAGGTCCATATTGGGAATAAGACATCCCTGGGACAGTGTTGTACAATGGTGGATTAGGCATCTGATAATTCATGTGAGGAAGAGTTGTTCCTAAACCTCGTGATTGTAGACTTATCTATTGTTGCAATTTGATGGCTAGATGATAAACTTTAGACAAAGAGTTAATCTCATCAGCTTGATAAGTTCTATGCAAGAATAGGCCAATCAAGGGATCAACAACTCTTAAATATGCTTGAATGGCCATATTTTTAGCCACTAAGTAAGGATCTTGTAGCCTACGATACATCATTTGGAATCAAGTATTAAATAGAGGTAGTGGCTCATGATGTTCCTTTCTTATGGTGGCAAACTGGTGATACAAGATGGCAGGGTCCACATAAACCCGAAATTGATTAATGAAAGAATTTTCTAAATCTGTCCAACCCAGAATAGATCCCCGGGGTAAATTTAAATACCAGTTATATGCCATATCCTCTAAAAAAATAAGGAAACAATCTACATACCACATCCTGATGAGCAACTTGAGCACTGTACAAGCATCTTTGAATGCTTGTATATGCTCCTCAGCACTTCTTGATTCGCCATGCATGTACTTGGGACAAAAAATTATGGGTTCTTCGATAAATCATGGATTCCTCCTAGAATAGTCCCTAACGGAGAGGGATTATTCACAAAGTAAGCCATGGGTAGGATTGGTTGAGAAGGTGGTGGTGATGTAGGATGAATTGGTGGAGACACAGGCCTAATTGGTGGTGGTGATGTAGGTTGAACTGGTGGTGTTGTGGGTGGATTTGGAGGAAATCCAGGTGGACTAAGCGGTGGTGGCAATGTAGGTATCAATACCCTACGATCATGGGGTCTAGGTCTGACCATGGTTTGAAGTTCTTCTAATGGTTCAAGATTAGTAGAGGATCTGAGAATCCTCTCGTATTTCTCCGATGAGAAAGACCCAATGTGAGCCAACTTGTTCCTTCAAGCCCTCCTTCTAGCGCCATATATGTTGATGGTGAAAATGACACAAACAACGTTTAAACAAAATATTTCTACTCTATTTCTCCTGAAAAAGAAAGACAACATAAAGTAGCATAACTCCCCAAGGTCCTAGTAGTTGGTTCTCAACTATTTGGTGTCACTCAATTGGTCCATGCAATTGTAATATTCAAGGGGCCTATGTTGGTAACAAGGATTACAAGCAATGACTTATTCATCAAAATGTTCTTAATAAAGAAAGGAGTTTTAAACAAAAGAAAAAGATAGATCAGGGCGTACATCAGTAAACATGAATAAAACTTATCTAGCATCCAGACATATATCTTCAACAATGAATTTTTTTCCAATAGATCAAGAAAACCATAGCATGATACAATTTACAGAATAATCCATACTATTGCATGCATCTAAGGTTCTTAATTTAACATCACAATCACACATCATAAATATTTCGAAGATTTCAAAAGAACACACTTTCATTCATCGCCAAGATCATAGATCAACAAACTTCAATAAATTCAATTCACCGATAATCTAATGAAATAATCCTTAAATCTGACTTCTTCTAATGACTTTCATCACATAAGAAACACTCATGCTTCAGCAAAATCACTAGCATACAGATAAATTATAATTCATCAACCTTATCAAGTAAAACTCAATTCTAACACCATATTGCATAAAAACCTGTAATTATATTCAACTATGAATAAAAAAGTATCTCTGTAACAACTATGAAAAATTCTATCTCTTACTATCAAGTGGCCAATTCTATTCTCTATTATCCAACCCTTACAGTATGATACCCCAAGGGTATTTATAGATATACAAAAATCTGAAATCCTCTCTATTTTAGGTCGATCCACCTTTTTAGGGATTAAAGTCTTCTTGGGAACTTAGTTAAACTGGAAGAAAAGAATGAAGAGGAGAAAAGAAAGCCATGCACCCACAAACTGCCAGTTGTGCATGCAAAGAAGAAAAAAGAAAACCATGCATGCACAAGGCTACCAATTATGCATGTGAAACCTACTCTGCAATGTACTCATCATAACTGGAGAAGACTTGTTGAAGCACCTCCAAATCTGGCCCATCAACCCAAATGTCTTCAAATTTGATCCTTTCTAGCTCCACAACAGCAAATCCTTTAATATCCTTTAGCTTGGTAAACTCCCTCTTAGCTTCCCTTATCTCTTCTTTAATATCCATTAATCGATCTAACAACAAATCTTCACCATCATCTCCTTTTTGCATGACCTCTTTAAACCTGTCATCCCATTTTTCCTTTATTTGGTTCAAAGGCAAACCCTCCTTTATTGGTATATCAATGTTTACTATAACAGCAGTAATTGCTTCCAACTCCTCAAACTATTCATTCAAATCCTTAACAGAATCCTGAACTTCACTTTTATGCTTGTATAGAAAATCATACCTAAATCGAAGTATGCTGGAAGTCTTTGACAAGAAATCCTTATTGTCCTCTTTGAGTATTGACTTTTCTAGAAGAGTGGCTTTGACAATTTTCTAACCTCCTTCAACTTCTGACTGTATCCTCTATATTCCTCCTCCCGTACTCTGAATACTTTGACATACTGGTTCATTTCCTCTATTAGCTCCTTAGTCATTTTGTGAACCCCAAAAATATTGTCCAGTACTTCACTTATTTCCTGATTTATCTTATCAGTCCACCTATCCAACATCTCTTCCTTACTCCTTACCTGTACCAAATCATCCACCTCTTTCTTACTAAGCAAAACTGGTGTTTCAATGGTGTAAATTTGTTGTGACCTCAAAGTAGAAACACTTTTCAAGAAAGAATGCAACTGATCTAACTGAGCCTTAAGCTTATCCTTTCTCTGCTTGTCTTTCATCATTCTGGATTTAGTGGATGAAGCTACCACATCTATAAAATACATCTGTTGAGCTATGGTGGGTCTCCCCAAGTTAACAATACCCAATTGGTAATCAGCCAAATGCATGTCTCCTACATTCAACAATAATTTCTCCCCTGTCGGTGAGTTTGGTGGAATGTAGGATCTTGGCCTTCTTCTTGGGCCTTTTCTTTTCAATTTCCTTCACCATATCATCCCAATTGAGAGGCTATGAAGGTGTCACTGATCTCTTCTGAGGATCCAATTTCAACCAAGTGGGAGAACCTAGAGTAGTGGTCATTATAGTTGAAGAAGAAGCAATAGTAGTAGTAGAGGGTGGTTGCACATTTACTTGAGGTTGAGAATCAACCCCTTGTTTCTCTTGTTGTTCTTGCTCCACATTTGTCTGAGCAATCTTTTCAGCTTCCTCTCTATCCTTTTGTTCTTGTATCCTTTTCTCTTCTTCTTCCCTTTTCAAATTTTCTTCTTCTCTAGTTCTCGGCTTCTCTCTTTCTCTAATGCCTTAAGTCTTTCTACATATTCCTTTTCGTTTTGTTGCTTCTTGATCAGTTCCTCGACATCTTTCTTTTTTTGCACTCGTTCTACTTCCTCTTTCTCTTTATAATCCTCTTCAGCAATGTTCAACTTAGCCACAATAACTTCTCTTTCTCTTTGCTGCTTTGCCTTTCCTTCCTCCAAATCATGAATTTTTTGTATTAACTCTAGCTTATCATTTTCCTCTTTGATCCTAAGCTCCTACTCCCTTTGCCTTTGTTTCTTTTCCATTTCATCAGCTCTTGATTGGGTTTCTACCTATTGTTGCTGGAGTAAGGCATCAACTTGTGAATTAGCATCAATTACCTTTTGCTTCTCTATTGTTGCAGCGTGTGCTTGATCATCCGAGGCCTTCTTTGCCTCCTCAAATAGTGCCCATTGATCCTCCTCTGTCAACAAATGTCCAGTATTCTCCTCTAGAGGCATATTTTCTTGTGCATTCTCTGACAAAGTCTCCCCAGAGTCCGTTCCAATATCACGAATCTCCACCTCTACTCCTTTTCCCTTCATGGATTCAACAATAACATGAAGAGTCCCTTTAGGCATCTCTTCACCTTGTTGCTTTGTAAGTGGGAATCGAGTAGAGGACTTACCTAATGCAGGTCTTGAAGCAACCAGTCCTTTTTGGTCCTTCTCCTCTTGTGCCTCTGGCTCATCTTGAGTAGAGGCTTCAAGCTCAATCTCGTCAATGTCAGGAGGTAAGAACTCCAAAGGCTCCTTAGAAGGAAATTTCTTCTTGATTGTTTTGTATCCTTTCCCCTTCCTAGGAGCTTGTTCCTAAGGAGTTTTGGTTCTTAGGATAGCCCAATGAATACTTCTATCCAAAACTGGCCTCCCTATTTGCTTTATGTCAATGGTCTCCTCACCATCCCAGTCCACTAGATCCAAACTTTTGGTGCCAATATTTAATGCCTCATATGATGGATCTAACACCACTCTATCATCTACTAATGTGTCAGGGATATCATCTTTGATCTTGAATTCTACCATGAATACAATGAGTAACCTCTCATAATTTTTCTTCTTGAGGTCATACTCATCTTGAAGGTCACTCCAGAAATCCTCTAACAGGTTGAAATGCTTTTCAAAGACCGAAGCCAAGAAAGCATTCATTTTCTTCTTGGGATCAAAGTATTTTTGAGCAGTGTACAAACCTAGCTTCAAATGTATCGATTCACTACACACTACCTTAGCTCCCACCAGAAGTTGACAAGTGTATTCACCCAATTGCATGGGGAACTTATGACATCCCGTTTTGTGCTTCAACCCAAACTAGGCATTAATCCCTAGAGCTTGATATACAAATTCCATTAGAACCATCCTATTGCTACAACATCTTGGGAGCAAGTGTGGATGACCTTCAAATCCATCCAGTCTAAAATAAGTGAACCTAGGGTATTGGATATACCAACATCCCCATTCCGTGATAAACGCCATAACTTCTTGGCTCAGTCTATATCCTGCATCTCCGTTAAGCTGGTTAATGATTACATATAAAAATGCATCATTAACCCTTCTAAATTGTGTTTAAGATACTTGTAGAGATAACTGATCATAATGGTCCCACACTTTCCTTTGTCCATCTGCCTCTCCCAATATCCCCACTCTCTTTAAACCTAGAAATATACCTCCTCTAGCTGTTGCATAAACAACATAAGAAGTCATAAAGAAGCATTTGGTTTCCCTTATCCTTGTTAACTAGTCATGAATAGCATCAGAGTCAACCATTGGCCAATCAAACTGTTGTTTTCCATTAAAGATGTTCTGAATGAAGGGAAACATCCATTCCTTGAAGTGAAATGCATCCCTCTTCCCAAAGACTCTAGACAACATCATGATCAGGTCTGATACTTCTTTGTAGAATTATGTCCTCTTTGGTTGATCATGAAGCTTGGCCAAAGACTTCTTCTCTGTTCTCAACCATTTCTTGTTCAAGTCAGCTTTGTTGGCCCCCTTGTATTTGCTATATTTCTCTAAAGCTTCTACCTCCTTTAACTGTACCAGGTTCTTTGGATCTGGGACACTAAACATATGTTAAAACATTTGAGGAGTTAAATCAATAATAACATTGTCCTATGAATCCATACACTGCCTAGTGGCTGGATTGTAAGCACCTGCTACTTTCATAATCAACTCTGAGGACTGGACAGATAGAGGAAATAAGGTGATGTGAGCCAAACCAGACTCAACTATTCTTTGAGTTCTCCATGTTATATCTTCAGTGAATGTTTCTGAATACAGCTCCCCAAAATTGTATGAGCCCAAATTGGTGTTAGTTATATCAGACCAATCTGATTCCACTTTGCTTGTTGTGACAATAGGACCCCTATGATTATACCTCAAAGTATAAGGTAGATTCTCTGACTTTCTCTTCTTGGGCTTAGTTGTTTCTTTTGATGTTTCTGTTGGCTGATTCCTTTGGGAGGCTTCTCCTGATACTCTTGACATCCTTTAGCTTTCCTGCAACAAAAACCCCAATTAGATTTTTGAATAAATATCACAAAATATGCTTTAAAACCTTACCCTTCATATATATCGAAGGCGAAACCAAACATAAAACATTCTAAATAGTCTCCTTTAAAACATTGCCGGGCTCGGGGCCAAAACCGTTATTGAGATTTCAATAATAACAAGTGGGATCAGAGTCAGAACTGTTATGGTGATTGAAACTAGAACTGGAATGGAAACTAATTTGCTTTCTTTCAGATTTTCTAATTTCATATTCAATTTCGGTTCTGCTTCCGCTTCCGCCTTGGTTATCGTTATTTTGAAAGAAGGCTTCTCACTATAAGCGGATTCAGAGATGGGATGGAAATGGAATCGATACCTATTGGAAAACATGGTTCAAAGTCTAGATTAATTCCAATCCCGCTTCCGCCTAAAATAACCATGATGTCATAAGTGTTTTTTAACAGTTTGATAGATAACTTCATGATTTAAGGACTAGGTCATATTAAAACGAAAAGGGGCTTACATGTAACTTAATAAGACCATCCCCATATGACTGAGAGGTGACTGTACTTTCTAGGGAATCATATTTAAATTAAAACACGAACACAGAAAGCATCAAAACCCTGAACTAAAAACCCTCAATTTCAAACAACTAGGGCATAAATTTCACACATGCATGGCACCCGTCATTAATGCAATAAATGCAGTAGAGCGAAGTCGAAACTATAGAAAGAACTGGCCCATTACGGCTGTGTGACTTCAATAAAGTCAACGACCAAGAAATGGCGGCAATGGAATCGGAATGAAAATTGTTTCAAAAACTTTGTTTAACTTTCCAACTTGGTTCCCGTTCCGGGTTCGGTTCCGCCAACAAAGAATAAAACAAAACCAAAAATAAAAAAAAAAAGACCGAAATAAGAAAACTTAACATACAAAACCTAGTTTAAAACGAAAGACCAAAAAGTAGAGGCAGAGGTGGAACGAGATTTGATTTTGAAATTTTGAATAAATACCAACTTAACTTCTACTTCGACTTTGGCTCCGACAAAGATAAAACAAAAAGTTCAAAAGAAAGAATGTCGGGATGGGGATCGGAATGAGTTTTGAAAGAAGTTTCAAAACCCGATTTAGTTCCGGTCCTGGTTCGGATAGAATAAACCAAAGAAAAAAAAAGTATTGGAAAAGAAAGACTCCAAAATTTATTTGAAAAACAACCAAGGATAAAAAACATAAAGGGGGACACATTTTGACCAAGGAAAAAGATGGGGTGGTTATGCAAGGCATAACAGGCTCCATGCACTATACTTAGCATATTTTTGACCGACCACCACATTTGTACATTATTAGGTCGGCTCTATGAAGACTAGGCTTTTTTACTTTAAAAGTCATTACCATGGCCATATTAAGAAGAAATGATTCATTCTTCAAATAAAATGAGATAAAACACATAGCTTTTGGTGACTTAGGGTATAGAACCCTAAAACATCGAACTTCTTAGCATTTATCTCATTTTGCTCGCTGAATTCTGAATCTTTTTGAAACAAGGTTGCTTGTATGATTATATTCTCAGTTTCAATAGCTCTCTTAATGACTGCTATCATATTAATGAACTCTCGTATGTAACTTGAGAGTGTGTCCTTTTGATATTTCGGGCTCTACCCTTGTGGGAGCCCATTTTAATCCACATATCTGATAAAATGATCATGAACATAATGAACCTGTTCTTGCACAGTGAAAAAAAGTGTTAGCAAAATAAAAGAAGTTGAAAGCTTCCTCCTTTCTTTATGTTGTTTTAATTTTTGTAATCATATGATGGATGCCTGATCGACCGTATTCTATATTTCTATTAGTAGCGAAGGCATATGATAGGATTTGATCCGCATTGCTCTAACCAAACTCCCATCAACTTGCAGGTACATTGGAACTGGAGTTGAAGTTGGAGCTGGAGTTATCGTCATCACTGAAGACCTCAACTTGTCAATGATTCGTCATTCCAGGAAATGACGAATCACTTTCTACCCTATGCCTTTTTTATTTTTAGTTGTATAGCTTACCTTTGCTCATGCACCCCTTATTTGATTGTAAAAATCAAATTAAGTTACTCCCACGACTTGTGTGGGATTTTGGTTTATACATTATGAATAAAACAACAAATATTATGCAAACTTATGATATCATTTTGAAATGTTTTTTGCATAATATCACTGAAATTTACACTGTAATGAAATAATGCACAATATGAGTACTTTAGCAGAATTTTTTTTAAACAACTTGTGTACCTTGGCTTGAATTTATAATTCAGCTCTACCTATTTGAGCTGGTAGTGAAAATTAGGTAACAAATTGGCGATCTTTGTGGAGTGTTTGCCTGCTAAACACCATAGACCAGTTATTTAGCTTATCCATTGGGCATGGAGTCTATTCTTGCTCTTAACCTTCCTCTGAAAAACTCTGTAACTCAGCCTCAAAACAAACAAACTGAAAGAAACTACTGCAATTCTGTTTATGACAGAATTTGAAACTTCAGTGCAGTGACTGCACTTTTATTGAAAGCAAAACAATACTGAATGAAACTAATGTGCAATGAGCACTTATTGAAAACATATTGAAACTGAAACTATACTACTATGTACAACAACAATTAAACTGCTTAATAGCACTGCTTGAGATGGATCCCATTAATGATGATTGGCAATACTTCTCCATCCAACCTTGAGAGTTGGAAAGCGTTATGTTCTTTCTTTGTTGTTATAATGTATGGGCCATCCCACATGGAATCAATCTTTGAATGTTTGCTAGGCCTTCTCTTCAATTCATCCCATTTTGAAAACTAAATCACCTTCATTGAAGACTCTTGCTACTGCTTTCTTGTCAAATGTCTTCTTCATCTAAGAATGATGAATTTGAAGCTTTCTGAAAGCTTCTTTCCTGGTTTCATCCAACTTTGTTAACTCAGCAAGCCTAACTTGCATTGGCTGCTCCTCGAGTAACTCTAGTTCCTTTATATAGCTCAGAGTTGGGAATTCTATTGAAATAGGCAGCTTGGCCTCTTTACCATAAACCAAAACATACGGTGAAAAACTTGTTGACTTTTTTGGTGTAACTCTATCAGCCTAAAGGGCTAATTTAAGCTTGTCATGCCATGACCTTTGATTATCTTCAATTGTCTTTTTGATGATCTTAATCAGATTCTTGTTTGTCGATTTTGCTTGTCCATTACCCTGGGAGTAATAATTGGACGAAGTATTCAAATAAATGTTATTCTTTACTGACCAATTTGAAACTTTTAAGCCAACAAAGGCTAAAGCATTATCTGAAATGATAGACTCAGGTGTACTAAACTTGGAAACTGTCTTGATAAAAATTTAGGATTGATGTTTCATTTGCATCTCTTAGAGCAACTGCTTCTATCCATTTCATGAAGTAATATGTTGTTGTCAAGATCCACTTGTGCCCTGTACTTGATGGTGGGTTAATAGGACCGATGAAATCAAGTCCCCATTTTTTGAATGGCTGCTCAACCTGAATTGGATTCAGGGGCAAGGCTGCTAACTTTTGTTTTCTTGCAAACAGTGAACATTTAGTACATTTTCTGACATAAGCATAAGTATCCTTGAAAACGTTTGGCCAATAGTACCCTGCTTTCATGATTTTAAGGGCTATAGTATGTGGTGCAAAGTGACCTCCAACAGGTCCATCATGGAATTCCTCCAGAATTCTTTCAATTTGATCTGGGTTAATACATCTAAGCAATACTCCATTGAAGTCTTTTTTATATAAAACATCATTTATTACTACATAAGGAATTGCTTGTAATCTGCGATACCTTCGTTTAGATTTGTCCATACCTTCTAGGAAATCTCTAGTATGCAAGTAATGGATCATT
The DNA here is from genome assembly GCA_007115665.2 of Sequoiadendron giganteum. NCBI lineage: Eukaryota > Viridiplantae > Streptophyta > Pinopsida > Cupressales > Cupressaceae > Sequoiadendron > Sequoiadendron giganteum. Next base: position 500,272,657 of record CM021102.1, on the reverse strand, counting down.
TGATGAATCCAATCAACTGGAACAGTTGAAACAACGGGTTCCTCCTCATTGTTCAGAACTGTTATGACTTCTTCATGGCTGTTTTGTTCCTTTTCTGCAATCTGCTCACACAATCCCTTACCTTGAACAAGCTTGGTAACCTTTATGTTGATGTCGTACTCCATGACTTTGGTTATCCAGCCTGCTCGCTTGTCATTAATATCTTTATTCAGCAGAATTTCTTTGACTGTTGGATGAGCTACCAACAAATGTATTTTATTGTTAGACAACATATGTCTAAACTTTTTGAGACTCCTTACTACAACAAGCACGTGCTTTTCAACTAAAGAATATCTTGTTTCATAATCATGCAAAATTTGACTAAAAAATGCAACGGGCTGTTCAAGTCCCTGATCATTTTGCTGACAAAGCATGGCAAAAATTGTATCAACACTGCCAAATGCATACAATATAAAATCTTTATCAAAGTTTGGATTTATTAGTGTCGGGGCTGCTGCAAGTGCCTCTTTAATCTGTTCAAAACTGTTCTTACCCTCCTTTGTCCAGCTGAACTGCATGTTTTTCTTCGGCATGTCTGTGAGAGGTTGTAACAATGTTGAAATGTTAGGAATAAATCTCCTAACAAATTTTATTCTTCCTAAAAATCTTTGCAAACCCTTTTTGTGAGCAGGAAGTGGTAAAGCCAGAATGGCTACAATGCATTATGGGTCAATAGAAATACCATCTTTTGAAACAATATAACCCAGAAGCTTACCGTTGTGAACAACAAAAATGCTTTTCTTTGGATTTAAAGAAATTCCATATTCTCTGCATCTCTCGAATATCTGTCTAAGATGACCAAAATGTTCATTTGCATTTCGTGAGAAAACAGTGATATCATCTAAGTAAATAAGAACAAATTTATTTATCAAACCTTTGAGAGCCATATCCATTGCTCTCTGAAAGGTTACTCCTGCGTTTGACAATCCAAACGGCATTTTTCTGTAAGCCATAGTACCCCACTTGGTGGTAAAGGTTATCTTATACTGGTCTTCTTCTTTAACCAAAATCTGGTTATAACCTGAATATCCGTCCAGCAATGAGAGCCTTTCTGATCCTAAAACAACCTGCAGTATCTGCTCCATTGAAGGCAGCAGATAGTGATCTTTAAGTGAAGCTCTATTTCGATCATGAAAATCAATGCACAATCTTATCTCTCTGTTCTTCTTTCTGATGGGAACCAGATTTGATACCCAAAAAGTGTGCTTGATTGGAAATATGATACTTCCTTCAATCAACTTGTTTAATTTTGTTTTCATCAAGTGTTCTAGTTTTGGATTCAGGGGCCTTTGCTTTCATTTGACTAGTTTTGCGTTGGGTTCCAGCTCAATTGTATGTTGAGCTACCTCATGGTTAAAACCCTTCAAATCTCCATATTCCCAAGCGAAGATGTCGCTGAATTGTTGACAAAGTGAGATAAAATCTTGATGTTCCTCCCTTGTACAGACTTTGTCGAGCTTGAGAAGCTTGTCTTTGAATATTTCTATTGGTTCATAATGTTCCCGCTTTATTGTGATGCAAGATTTATCTTTTCTAACTTGGTCATCGGTGTTGAAAATGGACTCAAGAGTCACCAAACCCTTTGGCATTTTATTAGACTTCAATTGCATGATTTGATCACCATATTGCTGATCAAACTTGTGTTGGTTTCCAACAAAAACTTTGTCTCTTCCATCAAAAAATGGCATATCTGTTCATCACAGTCAAAAATATGCCAGCTTACATTATTATCAGGTACTGAAGGTCTAACAACTACCTTCACATATTGTTGCACTTGCACGTTATGAACTTTTTTTGGGACGTCAAATTGTGATCCCATGGCAGCAAGTTTATCAGCGTGCTTATTCTGGTTTTTGGGTATTGATTGCAGATTAAATGCATCGAAATCTTCAATTAAGTCCCAAGCTTATATAGTTTCAGCAAATCATTCTTTGTTAAATTCAGATTTCTAACCTGATTTGCTATTAATTCAGAATAACCAAACACCTATAAACACTTAATTTTCCTTTTTCTAGCCCACTCTAAACCATGTATCAATGCTTCGTACTCAACAACATTATTAGAACAACTGAAAGAAAATCTAAAAGCTGAAAAATACATGTCATGTTTAAGTGATATGAGCACTGCTCCTCCACCAGCACCAATTTTACTCCTTGATCCATCAAAATACAGCTTCCAAAGCTGATCAATTTGTTGTTCTAACTTTTTTTCCTCCTTGACCAGATTTGGAATAATGATATCGGGCTCTTGAATCATATAAACGCCCAAACCTACTTCATCCATGAGACTAAATGGGTCAATCTCATAATTCTTGGTTGCCCACTCGTCTAAATTAATATCAGGTAATACAAAAAAGCATGATCAGGAGTAGGTCTTAACGTTACCAGAATCCTAGTCCAGGTTCATTGAAACTTGAAGTTGAAATCCATCATCTTTTCTTGTGGTGCTCTCTTGATAGTCGTCATTTGCTCGACTAGAGATAGATGATCAGATTTTTCTGAGAATTGCTTGCTTAGTTTGTCTCCTAGATCATCCCATGTGGTGATTGTATTAATTGGAAAACCGTGAAATAATTGGAGCACTTTTCCTTTGAAAAATGTTGCTAGCAACCTCAATGCAACATTTTCTTCAGTAACATGGTGAACTCCACATAGCGAAGCCATATCTCTGATATGCTCTATTGGTGTAGTTCGGTCTTCGCCAGTGAAAAAAAGGTAAAAATTTTAATGCTATAACTGGTATATCATCATGTTGCACCAGATTCAATGGGCTGCCCCCATTGAATGGTACGGACGCATGCGCTCTGGCCATCAGAGCTGCTGGTGTTCTGAAAATTGTAGCTTGCAGAACTGGTACAAGTGAGGTAGATTCTCGGTAGCTTGGTGAAATTGAATGTGCACTTGGTTGCCTTGTGAATGATCTTCCTCTCCTTGATGTGTAAACAATTGGCTCTTTTCTAAAGGTTGGAGAAACTGACAGGTTTCTTAAAGGCCTTTCAGATATTTTGTTTGTTGTCCTTCCTCTTATTTTTGGCGAAGACAGCTGCAGATACTCGAACGAAGAAGAGCTTCTTCTCGTCTGGATTTTTCTCATAAGCTTGCTACTGATATGCTTTGAATCTTGAACATGGAGTCGCCAGGTACTTGATGTGGCTCTTCTGAAAGCTTGAATATTGAAATTCAACAATCTGTTGAAACCTTGGAACTAATTCCAAGTTGTGGGTAACCTATAAGGAATTAGACCTCCAGATTCTAGGCTGGTTCCTATGAGATTTCTTGATTAATAACTGAGTAATTTTTCTAGGAAAAGGATAGAAATATTAAACTTGAATTCTAAACTATAAAACTTAACTATGGTGATGAGCCTAATTGGAAACTTAAGACTACAGATTAACTCACAACTGATTCTTCATGAGCCTATTTTCACAACTCAGATCGAACAACTCAACTGCATAATTGATTCACATAAAGGCTATAAAAGTCATTTTTTATGAAGGAAAAATACTTTCACAACTTAAAGAAATGAATATATTATGAGCACGATTTATGACCTGCAACTAAGAATGTTTTTCCTGTGCACATGCATTGATAAATGTGACATAAATTTAAAGGTTTCCATGTGAAACACAATAAATTTGCATCAAGAACACTCATAAGACACAACACCTGAATCTAAGAAGGGTAATACTTGACTCCCAATTAAAACAAAAGGAAAAACTCTACAAAATATACACTAACATAACCTGTAAACTTGCTGTTGTATTAATTTTAAATAATGTTGAGTTACAAATAATTCGCTTTGCAGAAAGAAAAAGAGAAAAACAAGAACTGGGAAAAATAATTAAGTTTTTCCAATATATACAAGAGGCCTTCAAAAAGGCATGGATATGGAACTGAAAGTCAATTTTAGTGAGAAGATGATAATTCCAAAGAAAATTACGAGCATAAGCAAATATTGCATCTGTTTCTGGATTAGATTGCATGAGAGTTTTTTGCATCAATGTTTCGGATCACACTCTGTGATCCATCATTAGATGCAAAAATAGATGCAAAATTAACGATATGGATTGTGGAAACTTGATATCACTAACCGATACTCTTCATGGGAGGGAAATTTCACAGAGTGTGATCTGAAACGTTGATGCAAAAAACTCTCACGCAATCTAATCCAGAAATAGATGCAGCATTAACGATATGGATTGTGGAAACTTGATATCAGTAATAAGCAAATATCTCTGAAAAAGGGGTTCAAAACCATGCAAAAATGAGTGCATGATAGTCCAAACATACTGTCAAGTCATAACTGAAACATGCAGCACTCCAACTGAAATACAAATCCCTGAAAAGGTGGGCTCAAGCATGCGAAATTTACCTTGTTTATATCAATCCACCCATACCTAACTGAAACTCCACCTTTGCTTTATATTTTATGCTTGCATGATTTAATCTAATTCAATGTTATGTTTGCCTAAAAATAGTTGTATTAATTAAATGATTTATAATTTATCATTTAATCAATACAACTTTACATGAGTTAGCAAATATAACATTAAATTAATCAACCTTTAGAAGTGCAACCCAAACCTATGTTTATCACAAATATATGCATGGGATATTACTCCATTGACCACCTTAAAAGATACTTCTCGAGCTACATGCACTATACTTAGCATATTTTTGACCAGCAACCACATTTGTACATTATTAGGTCGGCTCTATGAAGACTAGGCTTTTTGACTTTAAAAGTCATTACCACGACCATATTAAGAAGAAATGATTCATTCTTCGAATAAAATGAGATAAAACGCATAAATTTTGGTGACTTAGGGTATAGAACCCTAAAACATCGAACTTCTTAGCATTTATTTCATTTTGCTCGCTCATTCTGAAGTTTCTAGAACTCCTGTGCCGCCATGGTGAGCACAAGGGTTTCTACTTGAAGTTGTAAGTCTCCAGTTGCTTGATGACTTTCGCACTTAACTATGAGCTGCCATGCTATTGATTTCTGAGGATTTTTGAGGCTCAAAACTTCACAATTTTCTAATGATTTCACAGATAATGTATAAGAAAGAGCAAGGTAAGCTCTCCTTCCTTAAAGTTTTTCATGTTCAGGTCGTATCATCATATGGATATTCTTTGTAATCTGTTGCATCTGTATTTTCTTTGCAAAAACTGGCCATGTATAGGCCGTGGCTCATCCCTGACTTCTTATTTCATAAGGCATGATAATGAATGAAGATCCCTTGCTCTGGCACCTTGTGAAAGGAAAAGAAAGGAAACTCTATGCATGAACTACCCATTTATCTGTGCATACTTTTGGTCTCTATTTTTGGTAGTATCTAAACCCACTTTCTTGGCTCACACAGCCACAACTGTAGTTTGAGCTATATCTCCTCATATATCTACCTTTTATTTTAGTGCAAAGATGCCTAAAAAACATGAACAGTAAATGGTTATTTATTTTATAGTTGAATGATGTCGCCATTGAAGATTCTTGGGCTCAAATTTTGCCATTCTTTGTTGCTTCTCTGTTGTGAATACCTTGTTGTTTTCGTTTCTAATCCTTGGCTTTCTGAAAAAAGAAAAATTTAGGTCGGCCTCTGTGGCTTATCAATTTTCCTGTAGTAAAAGGCTCGGTCTGTATTTGATGGTCGCTATAAGGTTCATTTTCCTTTTGAGAACAAACTCTCCTTGAAAGCTTGGTTCTATGTTCTTTGTAAACCTTGTTCAAAGTGATTTCTCTGCCATGGGTTTTAATGGCTGCATCTAGAAACTTATGATCTTGAAATGCTGTAGGTACTCCTATTATTGATAGGCCTCAGCTTTGACTCTTCTCCTATGACAGGAAGTCTGGCCTGAAAATTTAGCTTCTGGCCACCAAGGCTTTCCGGGTATCTTGAAATCTCCTAACTGCAGAAAACTCAAAGCTCCCTTCACTTTGTCCATTACTGGGCTCAACCATGATTTTTTAATATTTTGTAACTTGCACTCCTGGGAATAACCCCTACATGGGTAGGCTGAAAATATTCTGCATTTTATATGAAAACCCAAAATGGGTATGCTTAAAATAGTGTAAGAACAACTCTTTGTATTTGTAACAACATTACACCTGTAGATTCTGACTGTTTTGAAATGGTGTAATAGTTGTCTTTGAACCTTCATGAGCTCCGTGTTCTTATCAAGCTCTGGTTTACTTGACATTGCTTATGTCCATTCCCCTTTTGCCTTGATGAAAGGTCTTTGTTGATGCTGTGAATAAAAATTAGTGGCTCTCTATTGCTCTCCATGTAATATAGTGTCTCAAAATGGTGGTTTTTTCTGAAAATGAAATCATGCCTTTCTCATACTGAATGTTTCTCACACAATGTCTTCTAATCATCATATTTCATTTTCTTGCATGCTTATCTGATCCTTACACAACTTAAATTCCTTTTGTTCCTCCCTACACCTGGCACTCTTCATGCAATTATCATTTAACCTGGAGCTTTATAGATGGAAGATTTGTTCTCAAATATGTAAAACAACTCTGACCTGGAAAGCATGATTTATTGCTTTGAAATACGATATCATTTACTACATTGTTAAGACCATAATACAGCCTCTGACCTGGAAAGTGTTTCTAGTGTAAAAGCTACTCAATACCGGTAATTGTATGATATTTACTGTTGTGTTGTACATGCTCCCACTCTATTAAATTTCAAAAGAAAAACAGTTGTTGGATGTAACATATATTTGTAAGCACAATTTATCCATATTGTATCTTGTGAAATCAATTTCAAAACTTCATAAAATAGGTTGGTGCTTGATAATTTTTTTATGTTTCTCTTTGAAACAAAGAGGCTCGATACTTTATTTAGATGTAATGTGAAAATGTAAAGTAGAGCTGAAATGAATATCAATGAAAATGATGAGTTCTTCACACTATTTTTCTGAATCTCTTTCAAACAAGGCCGCTTGTATGATTATATTCTCAGTTTCAATAGCTCTCTTAATGGTTGTTATCATATTAATGAACTCTCGTATGTAACTTGAGAGTGTGTCCTTTTGATATGCCAAGCTCAACCCTTGTGGGAGCCCGTTTTACTCCACATATCTGATAAAATGATCACGAACATAATGAACCTGTTCCTACACAGTGAACAAACATGTTAGCAAAATAAAAGAAGTTGAAAGCTTCCTCCTTTCTTTATGTTGTTTGAATTTTTGTAATCATCTGATGGATGCCTGATAGACCGTATTCTATATTTCTGTTAGTAGCGAAGGCATATGATATGATTTTATCTGCATTTCTCTAACCACACTTACATCAACTTGCAAGTACGCTGGAATTGGAGCTGAAGTTGGAACTGGAGCTGAAGCTGGAGCTGGAGCTGAAGATGGAGTTGGAGTTATCATCACAACTGAAGACCTCAACTTTTCAACGATTCATCATTCCAGGCAATGACGAATCACTTTCTACCCTATGCCTTTTTTTTATTTTTAGTTGTATAGCTTACCTTTGCTCATGTACCCCTTATTTGATTGTAAAAATCAAATTGAGTTACTCCCACGGCTTGTGTGGGATTCTAGTTTATACATTATGAATAAAACAACAAATATTATGCAAACTTATGATATCATTTTGAAATATTTTTTGCATAATATCACTGAAATTTACACTGTAATGAAATAATGCACAATATGAGTTCTTTAGCAAAAAAAAATTTAAACAACTTGTGTACCTTGGCTTGAATTTATAATTTAGCTCTACCTGTTTGAGCTGGTAGTGAAAAATAGGTAACAGGAACAACGTCTCTCTATATATGTGCTAGTTGCACTGGTACTCTAGGCTGATCTTTGCCAACCAAAGGTTGTGTCCTTGGCAGAACTTGCATATTTTGTGTAGCAGAGGGCCTAACTTGACTCTGTGAACTCGTAGATGGCTGATTTTTATCACCATCAGTTTGTTGCCCCAAGTTGACACCCCTTTTCTTTTATCTTGTATTGGATGATACAGGATCACTTAACTGACCTTGTGGGTCGTTAAGCCCATAAAACTCTTCACCTTGTCAATTCAGAAAAGAAACATCAGATTTACCTTGATCGGTACTAGTAGGGTGTTGTTCTAAAGCCTCTTGAGTTGAACTTTGTGAAATAGTAGCATTGCTTTGCACCATTAGTGCCCGATTCATAATTCCATTGGAACAAGTTGACTAATTATGTGGTTGATTACATGGAAAACACCATTTGTAATCAACTGTCACGTTATTTTGCACCAGGAACAACTTCCTTGGAGGTACTAGGGGTACTGGGGTTGTAAGGCTAGAAAGGCCTTTGATTGAAGTTTCTCCTTTGAAATTGAGGATTGGCCTAAAATGGGGCTTGATAAGGTGGTTGGTTTTGCTGCTTCTTAATATTTACCAGCTTGTTGCCAAAAGTCCATAGGGTCTTTTGGATGTTGTCATTCTGCTCTTTTATGCTAACTAGTTCTTGAAACTAGTTAGGAACAACATGCTCTTGAGCTGCTACTTGTGCCTCAAAAGATAGAAAATAAAGGACAACAACTATAGTAGGTGGTAAAGTAGAAGTAGTTGGATTTAAATCCAAAAAATAAGGCATAGGAGGCCTAGGGGCTATTTTACCTACTTGTATTAGACTATTTTCAGTTCTAACAACAACATCAAATGTTGTTGGTAATGTATCACCTCCTAAAGATTGTATCATGAGTGAGATGTCACTATTCAAAGACCTTATATAATATAGGTAAGCATGGTCATTAGAAGGCTTTATCGTGGCTAGAATCCGATTCCAAGTTGTTTTGAAGCAATAGTTGAAATCCATCAAATGCTCATGTGGAGCTCTTTTAATAGTGGTCAGCTACTCCACCAACGAGAGATGATTAGACTTGTCTTCAAACTGCTTATTGAGCCACTCACTTAGCTCGTCCCATGTAGCAATCGAATTCACAACAAGGCCTCTAAACCATTGAAGGGATTTACCCTTGAAAGAATATGCCAAGATCCTCACTGCAACATCTTGTTGAGTTATGTGATGCACCCCACACAACGAAGCCACATCTCTGATGTGTTCAATGGCTATTTTCTGGTCTTCTCCAGTATAAAATGAAAAGCTCTTCAGGGCTGCAGCTGGAATGTCATTGTGTTGAGCAAGATTCAAGGGGTTTCCTTGATCAAATGAAACAAAAGGCTAATTTATGGGTGGTGGTGGTCGAGCCATTGGGATTGTTACAACAGGAAAAACTTGGGCAGTGGTATGGTTGTTCTCAACAAGAGGATTAGACTTGGCTCTTCTTGAATAAACAACTATTTTTTGCACCCTTTGGACCTCTCTCCCCTTTCTTCTAGGTGGTGATAACTATAAATATTCAAAGGCAGATGTATTACTCCTAGTTTGTACTCTTCGCATAGGCTGAAATACACTGGATTAACTAAAATAGAGCTCGAAGTCGCTAGGTATGCTAAAATTTATATCTTAAAGACTAAAATCTCTATTGCACACACCAAACAACAATGTGATAATTCTGGATTAGAACTGAAAAATAGTTCTCAGTCCCACCAGGCATGCCAAAAACTGTTCACACGAGGATTTGCACCTGATGCAGAATTGAAAAACTCCTAGAATCTCATGCAACATGGGACTACTTTTAGGCTGTGGGTATCTTATTGTGAAAGCAGGCCTCCAGATTATGGGTTGGCTCCCCTTTAGATAACTTGAAATATACTAAAATGTGATAGGGAAAAAAGTAAGAAGGATATGCTTGCAATTTAAAATCTATCACTAATGGGTGATACACCAAAGGAAAATTTTTGACAATGCTGTTGAAACTCACAAAACCAATCAATAAAAGAAAATTGTATTGTCTCACAACTCAGCTACACATGCTTGCAAAATTGATTCTTATGAAAGGTTTTGGCTTTTTTGATGTTCTTAAAAGGAAAACAATAATGTTTCAACAATTTTGATCCAACAAAATGATAAACACATTCATAGACCTGCACTATAACATGCCACTCTTTGCATTCAATACTGAAGGAATTTGATAAAAATAAAGGAATACATAATATTTTATCCTATATTTCACAACCAATACTAAAAACCAAAGAATAATTGAGGAGGAACCAAGATTTTTATTGAGAAATAAGGAGTATTTGCATCTCAAAGGAAAACTATGCTCTACAAAACTATAAATCTCATTAAGAAAATGAGTTACAAAGTGTGAATAATGCTCTCACAAAAATCTCCAAACCAAGAGCTAACCCCAATAATGAAAGAAGAGAGGGACTTATAGAAAGAATCTCCAAAATTCAAATTTGAATCTTGGCTCCAAAAACTAATGTGTTGTCTACCTCCTCCTTCAAACAAGGCATGAAACTAAAAACAAACTCCACCAAGAGTTGTCAAGGTTTCAACAACTTGGTGAGCTATATGCAAATGGAAACCCCTCCAAATCAGGCTCAAAATTGAATATAAAAAGAAGCCATATGCCGAATTTTGCTGCTTGACTTAAGTCAAGTCAAAAGGAACTCAAAACTGAATGTGAACTCCCGATGTAGGGCTCCAAACTCCTGATTTATCTCCAACATGTTACCACAAATTTCTCAATCATCTCCATGATTTGAGAAAGTCTTCGAAAATCCATTTTGAATTCCTATTTGACTAAGTCTTTTGAAAAATTTCACAAAGACAATTCATTTTTGCATTCAAATATCATCTATTTTAAATGATTTATAATTATCATTTTAAAATAGAGATTTGCAAATTTTGAATATAATGCAAAACTAAAGACTTGACTTGACTTTTGAACTCACTTTGCATTTAATAAATAACTTTTATTTAAAAATGATTTATAATTTATCATTTTAAAAAAAAATTACATTTGAAATAGAATGCAAAAGTAATTGATAAGTCAAAAAACAAACAAGACTTGAGTGCCTTAAAGATATTTAAAAGTTTTAAAACCTTAAGGCATCAAAATGCAATGACTCACATTAGAAAATGAATAAATTTTTTTCTTTAAAAAACTTTAAGGAAAAAATCCTTTCTCTCTCCATCGAACCCTTTTAGGGTTATTAACCCTAACAATGAAAGAAAAAATTCATTCACTTCATTTCATTTTATTCATTCTTCAGCTCTGAGAGAGCGTCGCCATGTGATGAGAACCCAGCTCGAGCCCTAGCTGTAAATCTCATCATGTTTACCTTTGCAGATTCTGGATGCCTGAGAGGTAAGTTTGATCTTGTTGCAAATCTAGAAAGTTTAATTCATTTTTACTAGATTTTGAAGTTTTTTTAGGTTGTGGCCTTGGCAACTTCTAATGATTTCTCCTTTGTTTTTTTTTTCTCTGGTTCTTACCCTGGCCACCATGAGCATTCTCCTAGGCAATCTTTCTGGAAACCCTTCCGATGTGTGCCATTATGAAGACTCTTTGTAAAGGTAAATCTAGTTTCTTTGCAGATCTGGAAAAATTATTTTATCTCTTTGTAAGCTTTTGAAGCTTTACTGGGTGCGGCCCTATTCATTTTCTTATATTTCATTCTCTGTCTGAGTATTTTGTGATGGCCGCCATATGTAATTTTTGTTCTCTTTTTGGAGTGTATTTTTTCTAATTATAAAATAGAAGAAAGCTCTTCTTCTATGGCAAGGCCTCCTATATTCTTCTTCTGGGTTTCTCCATTTGGTCGCCACGATAAACTTTTATTCGAGATTTTGATTGCATCATTTCTTTGTCTTTAGGCCGCTATGGGAAAATGCCAACTTTTTTGTATATTTTGAGGGCTTCTAAAGAACCTCCATGGCCACAACCTCATTTTGTTCCTCATATATGAAAATGGGTATTAGGTTTTTGACTGTAAAAGCTTGAGCTTTTTTCCCTTATTCTATATTTTGAACAAGCTGCCATGAAAATCCTATTCAAGCTTCAGATTATACCATTTTTCATTTCTCTGTAGATTCTTAAAGAAATTTATGTTTAAAACCCTCATAGTTTAGCTTTCAGTTGAGTCACAAGATTCAAAAATTAGGATTTTATTCTCTTTGTAAACTAAAAGATGAATTTGTGTCAGAAAATGAATAGTGGATGTTCACTATACTATGTATAATTAAATAGGCATTTCATTCTCCATTGTAGTATGAAACATATCTTGGATGCAAAGAAGATTTTTCTATCTCTATAAAAGCATGTTTTGAAATATCCTTATAAAGTGATTTTTTTTTGTAGCCTTCATTACACATGAAGAGATAACAGATTGTATATTTCTCCTTTAAGGCTACACCAATGATCACTCTGGATTGATTTTCGATGTGAAAAGAACTTTGTATTTCTACATATTTTGTTGCTTAGTAATCATGGTTGCATTCTATCTCTGAGTTATTTGACCTCAAACAATAGAGATTTTGTAGATAAAATAATGTTTCCCTTTGAATATGAAAATGATGCATTTATTTTTGCTCTTGATGACTGAGCATTATAACCTTCATTTTTATCAACTTATTGAATTTTTGGAAACCAATAATCTATTTTCTTCTTGGCATTAAGAAATCTGCAATGAAAGAAAAACAGGGTATCTTTTAGTATTTCTGCAAACACAATATTGATCTTATGATGTTTACTCTGCTGGTACCACTATTATCTTTAACTTTTGTAGTTTCTTGAAGAAATTCTTCTTGACCTTAACATGTATGCCTATTCACTATCACTGAAAAGCTGCATAGATGGCCCTAATTATCTTTCTTTTATACTGTGCTTGTTTCACTATTATGAGCTGAGCTCAACCCTTGAGGGAGCCACATTTTCCCACTCATATTATAATCTGATGAATAAAACAGCAACAAAATATTTCCTGTATCTACACATGAAACAAACCAGTTAGCAAAAACAATAGATTTAATGGTTCCTTTCAATGATTTGGCCTGGCAATTCTTTCATTTATCTCGTGGATGTTTGACTAAGTTGATTTGATTTAATAACGAGTATAAATCATATTTCTATTGAACTGGACATATTTTTTGAATTTCATGACCCGAGCTCTAACACAACTTTCCACTAACTGCAGGTTCTGAAGAGCAGTGGAGCTAAAGAATGAAAGTGTTGAAGACCAAGCTGGAGAATAATGAGCCAACCCTACATCGGCCCTTAAGGCAATGACAACATGACTTTCTTTTACATGTTTCACTTTAGTTATTCCTCAGTTGTATGATTTGTATTTCCTATTGAATTGAATCAACTTAGTCTACCCATAGCTTGTGCGGGATCACAAAAACATATCTCTTAATAAATCAATCATTTATGATATGAAATGGCTTATGAACAGCAATCTGAGTTTGTTCACAATTACACAATTTGAAGCAATGAAATTGCAATTGTTTTAGAAAACATAATCTATAATCAAAATGAATGATTTCTCCTTTTCTTGTTCTTATATCTGTAATTCCTTTAACATAAATAATTATTGTAGATGAATTATTCGAGTTGAATGTTGTTCTCCAAATGAAATTTGTTTAACCATTGCTTTGTTAGGACTGTTCAAACAGTTTAATCTAAACTGTTGAATGATTTTGACAAATCAATCCTAAACATGCTTTTATTCTAAAAACAAAAGTTCATTAGATAACTTGTCATAAATGTTTTTGGTACCCCAACAAGTAATTGCCCCTAAAACTTCACTAATTTATGTGGGAAGCAAAAATTAGTAACATTTCTCACCCTTTTTCAAGGAGAATAATCCACTTATATACCTGATGCATTAGGCTTCAATTCTTTTGTTAAGGCACTGAAACCCAAATCATGAGTTTCTCAATAATCCACTTACATACCTGATGAATCCTAGTAGGTTTCAACTCTTTTGTTAAGGCATTGAAACCCAAATCATAAGTTTCTCAAATATCCACTTACATACTTGATGAATCCTAGTAGGTTTCAATTCTTTTGGTAAGGCACTAAAACCCAATTCATAGATTTCTCAAAATAGATCAATGCATATTGAAATCTCATGTTTGTGAAATATAAGGATTTGAAGCAGAGGAATCATAAAACTTGGAAAAATTAGATGTTGATTCTCCTTCATACTACATGTATATTATTTTATTATTTATTGATATTATATATTTCTCGTCGTTTTGAAGGCAAAATTGATATTGTAATGAATTGTAATTGAAGAGCAACAACTTTGTGAAGTTTGCAATCAATTTCTCTGAGCAATAAGAATATCGATGTGTTGCCCTGTGGATGTTTCCTTGGCATTATGTCAAGGTTTTACCACGTAAATTTGTGTCTTGTTTATTTGGTAAATCGATCACCATCAATTGCAATAGATTGTAAGATTCTTGAAGAGGTATGGACAGGTCATTTTTTTTATTATTCAAATCTGAAAATTTTTGGCTATGATGTGTATGCTCTTATTTCAAAAGATCAACATTCTAAACTAGATTGTCACAAATTTAAGAAATATATCATTGTTGGTTATGGTGATGGAATTAAGGGATACATATTTTGGGATCTTATTACCCACAAAGTCATTATTAATAGAGATGCTCCTCTCGTAAAATCATATATTGTATAAGTTGGTTTGGAACATGAACAAGTACCTCAACGTCAACAAATTCAATTATAAACTCATCCATCTACAAAAAATAGGGAGCAAGAAGAAGCTTTTGAAGAAGAAGGTGATGATGTAAAAAATCTACAGGAAAATGTGGAAATTCCACAACCAGATGTAATAAGATCTACATGTTTCAAAAATCCACCTAATAGGTATGATGATTATGTTTTATCTGTTTCTTTAATTTTAATTATGGGGAAGCTAGTTGTTATCTAGAAGCAATGGATGGTGCTGAAAATTCTAAATGAAAAATAACAATGAAAGAAGAAATGGATGCCTTGGAGAAGAATAGAACATGCAACTTCGTAGAACTTCCAAAGGGTAAGAAATTTTTCAGTTACAAATGGGTCTTCAAATTGAAGAAGGGTGTTGATAATAAAGTTGAAAGGTACAAAGCAAGACTTGTAGAATTAGGGTATTCTCATATGAGCTAAGTAATCTACCAAACTTGAGAGAACATATCTACCTCCCGATTTGAGAAAATGGCATGGAGTGGTTCCTATATATATCCCAACTTCCTCCTTTGCAACACATACCTTCATTTTCTTACCTACAGTCTTGATCGACTATTTCTTTCTTTTGCTCATTTTGGACAACTAACATAATATGTGAATATTCTTCTCACGCTTGTTGAAGGAGAATAATCCACTTACATAGTTGATGAATCCTTGTAGGTTTCAAGTCTTTTGGTATGATACTGATGAAGGTATCAAGAAGTTATAGTTCAAACAAAACAATGATGATTTGCAAATCATATGTCCATCAGATGTAGAGAGACAACAAAATAAAACTCTTATGTACATCAAAGAGAATGTGAGAAACATGAAGAAATAAAATTATCTACCTAATCAGACATAACTGTCATATTTTTATTATTTTTACATTCTCCCTCATAATTTAAACATGGTGAGAATACAACAAACAACATTAAAAAATGTTCATTACTTATCCCAATTCACCCCCATAATGAAAATTTGGAAGAACTCTAAGTAAATTTCAAAGTGTTTGAAAATGATCACTAGCAAGAGGCTTGGTGAATAAATAAACAATTTTTGATGTTATGGGATAGTGTACAAGTTCAACCATGCCTTGTTGGACCAATTCATGAATGTAGTGATGTTGGATGTCAATATGATTTTTCCTACCACAGAACACCAATTTTTTACTCATTGCAATAGAACTTTGATTGTCACAATATAACAATAAGTGACCATCTTGAAGATGTTCAAGATCCTATAACATTCTTATCAATCAAACCTCCTAACAAGCAACAAAAGTAGTAGCTTTATATTCAGCCCCTATGGTGGAAAGAGATACAATATGTTGCTTCTTAGATGACCAAGAAATGACAGCAGTACCAAGACTAAATGTATAACCAGAAATAGACTTTCGATCATCTATGGAACTTTCCCAATTAAAATACTGAAAATAGATACCATAATGCATTATTCTTTGAAGATACCTGAGAATCCTCTTAGATCCCCCTAATGTGTCTCCTTAGGTGTGGAGATGAACCTAGAGACTTAGCTTACAACATATGCAATATCTAATCTAGTAGTGGTCAAATAAATAAAACTTCCAACTAATTGTCTATAGAGAGTGGGATTTACAAAAGGGGAATTATCTAAAGTAGACAACTTAACACCAACCTCCATAGGATTACAATCTTTCATATGAAAACACTGAAGAAGATCAAAAACATATTTTTGTAGGGTTAGTTGGGAAAAAACATACCATCTCTATGTTGCTAAACTTCAATACCAAGAAATTAATTTGCATTTTTGTAAATCACTAACGTGAAATTATGAAACCATAATTGCTTTAAATTCAGGAAATAATGATGAATTATTTCTAGTATATATGAGATCATCCACATATAAAAGAATCAGAATATCCTCATCAAAATGTTGAATATAAAGATTAGGATTAGACTGATTTTTTAGTAGAACTTTTTGTTGATAAGAATCAATTCTGGAGTGCCATGCTTGAGGTGCTTGTATGAGACAAAATAAAGACTTTTTCAACTTGTAAACAAAATATTATTTGGAAGGAACTTCAAAACCTTGGGGTTGAGAAACATAAACTTCCTCATCAATATAGTTATTAAAGAAAACATTTTTAACATCCATTTGATAAACATTCCATCCATTTTGAGCAACTAAGGACAAAACTAATCTAACAGTATCCATTCGGGCTACAGGGGAAAAAGATTCAGTATAATCATTACCTTCTTATTGAGAGAACCCTTTGGCAACCAATCTAGCCTTATATTTATTAATAGTCCTTTGTTGATATTATTGATACTTCCTACTCTCTACATTAGAGGATGAAGTTTCTACATTATCAATGACTTTCGATTCATCAAACACATGTACAGGAGATTCCTCTTCACCTACATAATTCACAGAAGGATTAGAGTTCTTCAAATCAATCTCAATATTTTGAAACTTTTCATTAGGAATATAGTGTGATCGTTGATCAAATATGACATCTCTACTTATGATCGAGTTCTTAATAATTGGATCATATAATCTATAAGCTTTATTTTGAAGACCATAACCAATAAAAATGCATTTGATACTTTTTTCATCCAATTTTTTTATTTTTTCCTTAGGAACATACACATAAGCAACACAAGAAAACACCTTTAGATGAGTAACAAATGGCATAAAACCAAACCAAGCTTGTTTAGGAGTCATTCCATGAACTGCTTTTGTGGGACTCCTATTCAACATGTAAACTGTATTAGTGACTGCCTATTCCAAAAAGGATTTCTCTAGATGCTTTTCTTTCATCATGTCTCTTGTCATTTTAACCATAATTCTATTTTTTCTTTCAACAACTCCATTTTGTTGTGGAGTGTAGGAGGTGTTAAATTCTCTTTGAATCCCATGTTCTCTACAGAAATAAAAATATATATTGTACCTATACTCTCCCCCATTATTTGATCTGATGACCTTAATGAATTCATCACTTTGTTTATCAATCAATTGTTTACACTCAACAAAATTATGAAAAACTTATGATTTATCAGTCAAACAATAGATCCATGTTTTACAACAAAAATCATCAATGAAAGTTATAAGATACTTGGATTTATTTAATGAGTGAGTTCCCATAGGACCACATAAATTAGTATGAATGACTTCAAGCAGTTGTCTTGCCCTTCTTGACAAACCAGTCAAAAAAGTATTTCTACGTTGTTTTCTAAAAAAATATTCTTCACATATATCTTGTATATTTGTAATAAATGACAATGAGATGGCCATACTTTTGATGCTAGAATTGACTATCATGCACCTCTAAAGTACTCATGACATGTTTCCTTGAAGAAAAATGAAGAGGAAACACATGATTTCATGTCATACATGTTTGTGTAACCACTACATATTTTTATGACTTATCCTTAATAATACATTCATTCCTATAAAAAAAAACTTGATAATTTTTTTCAAGCATCTGACCAATTAATTGCAAATTCTTTTTTATAGCAAAAACTAGCAAAATATCAAAAATATACTTAATTGTACCATTTTAATTTGATACTTCAATTGTTCCCTTTTCTTTAGTTCCATCTGATTGATTGTCACCCAAAACAATACTAGTATAATGCTTTTCATCCAGATTAATAAATAAATTTTCATTAGATGTCATGTGCGAGGAACAACCAGAATCAATATACCATAAACTTTCTTCATAAGATCCTTTATTAAAACATGAAAGAAACAAATTCTATTTATCTTCTAGAATACTATGAGAAAATTGCTTGTGCCTATATTCAAACAAATAATAGCCAAATTTATTACAATAAAACATTGAACATTCCTTTTTTCCCTACCAGTATTGCTATTTCTACCTCTACTTCTACCTCTATGCTCACCTATGCTTCTACCTCTAGACTCACCTCTATGCTTGGTTCTAGAATGATAGTGATTTCCCTTAGAAAACTGTTGTCTTTTTCCTCTTATGTTTGCCTTAGATGCAAATGCTCGTTATCAAATTTGGAAGGAAAACTTCTTAAAATTTTATCTATCACATGCTGAATACTTACATCATCTCCTAAAATTCTTATTTGAATTATCATCCCTTAAAATTTTGTATGAAATTCGTTAATTGATTCATTTTGACTCATTTTAACGCTTTCTAAATTTTTGTTAGTGTTTTACAATTTTTTTTTGTGAGCAACTTGATATGCATTTACAAGAATATTCCAAGCCCATTTTGGATAACACCATAGATCCTGGGATAGAGTAACTCGGTTATTTTTCTTTGAATTAAAATAAATTTTCATTGTCCTTTTGTTCATTTTTTACTAATTCTTGTTTTTGTTGATTAGTTAGTGCATCGACATCTTTAGGAGCTTCATACCTTGTACTAACAATATTCCATAAACCTTTAGATTTTAACAAAGTTTGCATTGGAGTACTCCAATAAGAAAAAATTTCCCTGTGAAAAATAGAAATCAACAGACCTGATGAGCTTGCAATATTTTCCATCTCAACAAATTATGTTTGCAGTTTGATCCCCCTAAATAATTGACAATATTCTTACAAAAATTCAACAATACGCTCTCATTTTAATTCAAATGAAAATATAGATAAATTCTTAGAAAATATTTGACGTAGGACCATCCCTAGTTGTGAAGCAATTTTGTATGAACCAAAAACATTTCTTTTCTTACATTTCATTTAGTAGTAGTTTTAAAAATTTATTTTGCATTTTACCACATTATCATTTCTCGGCTCGTAGAGTAGGATATAGCATCTACACGAGTTCATTTACATCATATGCAGATTTTAGATCATTGTTGGAGCTAGAGAGTCATATTTAAGATGATTCGTAATCATTTGGAAAATAGTTCAGATAGTTAATTTATGATTTTATGATCAAAGGTTAGATATTACGATTTGTCTAGGAGTGGGATTGTAATAAGGCCTTTGTTCCAATTGTAATGTAGTAATGGCCTTGTGGTAGGTCTATGAGCCCTTAGTTATCCCGCATATGAGGCATATGATGCATGTAAGATTACAAGTTTTTGAGTCAATAAAGATCTATGTTTCCTCAACATTTTTATGTCGTTTTCATTGTGTGAACTATAAGTTGCATGATTGGATAGTAATTTATGGACCCTCCATCCATGACTACACCAAAAACAACCTTACAAAAGCCATGATGATTCTTCTCTCTGACTTTGGATATCTCCCCAATTTCTACAATCTTCTCTCTAGCATCGATTCTTTTTGTTAATCTCCTTTGCAACAATCAAAAAATTCCTTTATAGATCTATTAACATGTGCACACACTCAAATATGTTGTGATCCATATTTTTTGGAAACAACTTCCTCCTTGATTTGAATGGCTTCCAACTTGTGACGCCTTTGATCTTTAATTATTTTTTGAAAATTCTGCTCATACTTTCAACTATTTCATCAGTGATTCGTTTCTCTACAAATACTCTGATCCAAACTGGTGAACTATCTTCAAACCTTTTCTCTGATACTAATTGAAGGTATCAAGAAATTAAAATTCAAACAAAATAATGATGATCTGCAAATCATCTATCCATCAGATGTAGAGAAAGAATAAAATAAAACTCATATATATAAAAGAGAATGTGATAAAGTTTTATACATGAAGAAATAAAATATCTACTTGATTAGACATAATTTTCATATGTTTATCATATGTTTATTATTCTTACATCTTAAATTCAATTCAAAAGTTTCTCATACTAAAATCTCAGGTTTGTGAAATATAAGGATTTGAGGCAAAGCAATCATAAACCATGTGGAATAATTGATGTTGATTTTCCAAATCAGATATCCAATGAATGTTGTCCAAGAAAAAATTGTGTCATATGAATCTTGTAAATAAAAATTTGTATCTTAGACTCCATGTGAGCACTAGAATTTATGTCTATATTAGTTAAATTAGAAGGTCCACCTTGTATTGTTGAAGCATCTTTTGTGAGCTTGATTGAGTTTTTGAATGTAAGCACTGGAAACTGATAATGTGTTATATAGATGCTTGATGTATCTCTTCCCATGAGCATCATGGAAAGTGAGGGACTCACTTTTCTTCCAACGTTGGGTGTTTGATGCATGTGCATCCCTAGTTGTAAAGAAATTTTGTATCAACTAAAAATATTTCTTTTCTTGCATTTCATTCAGTAGTAGTTTTAGTATTTTATTCCATATTTTACCACATTATAATTTCTCAACTCGTGGAGTAGAATATAGCATCTACAAGAGGTCATCTACATCATATACAGCTTTAAGATCAATTCAATCTATCTATAGAAATTTATTGCTCTTAGAATTTCACTGTCATTCATAGTCAAAGCATTCGGGGTCGACCTGGTCCAAGATTCTTTATGCTGACCTATTCCAGAGTATGTGAAGCTTAATAGAACAATATACAAGGCAATTTGGGTCCAAGGGGATCTTTCTTGGATTACCTTTTCATGTTTTAAGGTCAACCTATACGCATGATCATACATTGGGGTTGTAAACCTTTGAGGTTGGCCCAAATAATTGTTGGGCTTGGAGAGTCATATTTAAGATCAACCTATACACAAGGATCTCAGAGGAGAGACTCAATTGGATTGGTCATACATGACAATTCTGATTAAGAAAGGTAGCTTCAGGTTGGAACTTGACGCTAAATCAAGATTCATGGTGGTGAAATCCCAAGACCCCTAAGCACAAGTGTTATACCAAGGCATGGATCCTAGCACATACACCATGATGTCTAAAGTAATCGAAGAAAAGAAAAAGGTTTCATTTTCCACAAGTACATCAAATGAAGGTTCAAAGATGTGGACAATGCAATTTGATGAAAGTTTCTCAACAATAGGCTCGAGAGAAGGATTTATCGTCACTTCTCTTGAAGGTACTTTATACCCATTTTCTTATCGCTTGTAGTTTGATAATACAAAAAACATTATAGAGTATGAGGTGCTCATACTAGGCATAAAAATAGCAAGGTGTATGGGTATAAAGTTCCTCCAAATTGAAGGCGATGCAAAGTTGATCATCCAATAGATCAGAGAGCGTTACCAAGTAAGAAAAAGTTTCCTTTCGTCTTATTGAAAAAGGGTGTGTAATGCAATTGACTGGTTCAAGGTGTTCAACATCAAATGCATTCCGCACGAGCACAATAGCAGAGTGGATGGCCTTTTGGTATCGGCTACTCTCTTCATACCCCATTCTGACTTACGTTAGAATCCCTTTGCCATTGAGCTCATCTACAGGTCGACTATCATTGACAATTGCGAGAATTGATAAGTCTTCGATGAGGATGATGACATCGAAGAATTCATCTGCATGGGGGACAACTACAAAGAGTTATTCTTTGATGGAAATGCTTCTTGCGTCAAAGAATCTGTAGCAGAGGATTCTGAAGCAACGAAATCAAGCATCATCTAGTTGAGAGGAAACAATATCCCTAGGGGTCTAGTATCCTTGGAGGATATACTTGATAGGCATGACAGGTATGTACAAGATCAAAGGAATTCAACCAATAAAACATCTATCGATTACTGTCAAGTCAATATTGGTATGGAAGACAAGCCCTGAATTGTTAGCTTAGGCAAATGTTGCACTATAGAGGAAAGCAACAACTTCATCTCCTTGTTCAAATAGTATCGAGATGTCTTCACCTGGACCTATGAAGATTTGAAAGTCTTCATGCTGAAAGAATTATCTCACACAATTCCACTTAAGTTTGATGTCAAGCCCTTCAAATAAAAGTAGAGACACTACAACCCGCGTGTCCAAGATGTGATCTATGCAGAGGTGCAAAAGATGGTGGACGCAAAGATTATTTTTCCAATCCATCATTCCACCTAGGTGTCTAACATAGTTCTTGTGCACAAGAAGAATGGAGAGATCTGGATCTACATAGATTTTAGGAACCTCAACCAATCGTGCCTAAAGGATAACTATCCTTTACCAATCATGGGACACACATTGTAGACGGTAACCAAATCAGAAATGTTGTCATTACTTGATGACTTTTTCGGATACAACCAGATTGCAGTAGCCAAAGAGGATCAAATCAAAATGGCGTTCACTACCCCATGGGGTACGTTTGCCTATGAGAGGATTCCCTTCAGCCTCATCAATGTCGATGCCACTTTCTAGAGAGCCATGGATTTGGTGTTTTGGGACCTAAAGGATAAACTGATCGTCGTCTACCTTGATGAATTTATCACTTTCTCAAAGAAGCAGAAAGACCATTTTCAGCACTTAGTGAAATTTTTCGAGAGATGCAGGTACCACCACATATCATTGAATCCCAAGAAATCCATCTTTGTGGTGATGAAAGGTAAGTTACTTGGCCATATCGTCTCCAAGGAGAGAACTTAGATTGATCCTGATTGGGTTGTCTCAATCAAGAACCTATCTCTCCCAACAAACACAATTTAGGTACATTCCTTCTTCGTCAAGTTCAACTTCATATGAAGATTTGTACCCAACTTCTCTGAGTTGACCAAAGCATATCAGCGATGATGAAGAAGACATCCACCTTTGAATGGATTGAAAAAGGAAAGGATGCATTTGTCAAAATAAAAGAAGCCATCAATAAGGTGCTAGTGCTAGTCCAACCCGATTTCAATAAAGAATTCATTCTTTATTGTTACGCGTTGAAACACACCGTCTTTGCTATACTGACACAAAAAATGAATGAGGAGACTGAATCACCAATTTCTTTCATGAGTAGTAGCTTCAAAAATAGTGAGTCTCGATACTACCAGATCAAAAATAATGCTTATGCGGTCGTGAGGGCTGTGAAGAATTTTAGATTCTACATCTTAAATTCCTACACAACAGTGTATGCCACTGATCCTACAGTCGAAAGTGTCCTAACTCAATAGGAGATGGGCACCAAAATAGGTATCTGGATTGCAAGGGTCCAGGAATATGACTTGGAGATCAATTCGACCAAAACTCTTCCACGAGAGAGGTTTGTGTCAGCTCATAGTAGAAGACTATGATCTAAAACACCAAGTTGTTGATGGCGTGCTAGAAATAGAGATTAAAGAGGACCTTCCCATGGTCCTACTAGTTGATTCTGCAAAAGAATGGTACTCAAAATTTTGGTACTATTTGACTTATGGAGAATTTCCAACCCACTTGGACAAGCAACAAAATAAATAAATCTGAAGTTAAGAGCACAAAGATATGTGTTGACAAGGAATGTTCTATACAAGCGTGGGCTTGATGAAACGTTCTTGCTATGCGTCAGCAGAGACCAATAATGGCGGATGTTGGAGGCATTTCACAACGAAGCATGTGGTGGCCACTTTTCATCGAGAGTCACCACATTCAAAATCTTGTGGACATAGTTCTTCTGGTTGATTTTGTTTCGTGACGCATATGATTGGGTGCATAGATGTCAAAAGTGCCAACAATTTTTTGGCAAACTTAAGCTGACAACCATTCCACTAAGGCCAGTGATTATAGATTCTCCATGTTAACAATGGGGCATAGACTTTGTAGGTCCAATCAATTCACATTCTAGTAAAGGGCATTTCTATGTCCTTATTACGATGAATTACTTCAAAAAATGTGTTGAGGTGATCCCTACCAAGCAAGCTACTTCTAAAGTCATGTGCAACTTTCTCAAAGAAAAAATCATTACATGCTTTGGGGTACCAAGGAATATTGTGACTGACAATGCAAAAATCTTCTCATCAGAGGAGATATTACAATTCTTTTTTGAATACGAGATCACCTTGTCCCACTCTTCAGATTACTATCCATAAGGTAATGGATAAGGCAAATTGTCTAACAAGAACATCGTCACGATCGTGTGCAAGATCGTTGACTCCAATCAACGAGCTTGGTACAAAATATTGTAAGACACTCTTTGCACTGATAGAATCACACCCAAGAGAGCTATTGGCACTTCCCCTTTCACTATCTTATATGGTACGAAGGTTGTGTTACCCATCACTCTGGAGTTGTCTGCTTTACAGTTGGAATCCGTTGTAGAAGTTGAATAATTCAAAGATCCAATCGAGAAATGCATGTGCTTGACAAAACTATAAGATGAAAGGGTGGAGGTAGTCAATAATATCACTTAGCAACAAGAGCGAGTGAAGAAGATCTTCAATAAGAAGGCTTGTTAGCGAGACTTTGATATTGGAGACAAGGTCCTATTATGGGACAAGAGACACGAGCCCAATGGAATGCATGGAAAACTTGACTCCCTTTTTCTAGGGCCATTATAGATCCATGATTCCATAGGAGAGAATTCCTATATTCTCTCATATTTAAACAAAAGGCTCTCCCTGCTGCCATACAACAGGCAGTATTTGAAATAGTTCATCCCCTCAGGAATGGGGTAAATATTTGTAAATAATTTTATTTTTGCTTAAACATTATGTAGTAATGTGTTTCCTCGTTACGAAAAGTATTGTCATATTTTAGGTGAATTCTTAGGTTTTCTTGTTTTTAGGTGATTAGGAGAACTCCAATTGTTAGGTCAATTAGGAAATAGTCCTAACCCCATTTCCCAACCGATAATATACTGGTCTATAAAAACTAGAGGTTCTCTATTCTCCTATGCCGTAAGTATCTGGCATGGGCACCAGACGAAGCCTAATGTTGTACCAAAAATAAATTTTTGCTTCAATGAGGCATTTTCTAGGGTATATTATAAGCATAATAGGTTATGATAGCAATCCCTCCTTTGTTTGTTTCTTTGGAAAGCCTTTGCGACAAGGGGAGGCAGTGGTCAATCACCACCACAAATAACTATTCTATATAATAGAATCTTTAACATATTCAAAATAGTAGTATATGCCATGTACGGACCCTTACTGACCTTTGTTTAGTAAAGTTCCAAAGCTTCAACACAAATTGAAGCTATTGGTATTCGCAGTGCTCTTACTAGTTTGAGAGCAGTCATAGTCATTTTATTCTATATTCTATAGAACTGCTAGAGATACTCATAGTCTCTCTATAGTGGACTGTTGTGGGCAAGGAGGGATTTGAACCCCTGACACCGTGGTTCATAGCCACGTGCTCTATCCTCTTAGCTACAGGCCCCATCTCCATGAGATCACAAATATTCCATTTCGTAGTGTGGAATGGGAAAAAAAGAATGTCGGGGTTGGGTTTATTTTGAAAAATAAGTAATCTTTTTTCTTATTATTATTCTGGCATCAAGCTATTTTTCCACAAGGCTTCCCCTACAGTATCGTCACCGTAGTAAAGTTTAACCACCAAGTTCGGGATGGATTGGTGTGGTTCCCCTATGCTTGAGACACCAGAATTTCAAATCATAAACGAAGAAGGCCATAATTAGTTAGTACTTGTCAAGTTCTCTTCTCTACTTGGTGGGGCTTTTTAGGCCCTAAAAGTAGAGAAACTTGGAATGATACGAATGGAGCTATGCAATAAAAACTTCTTGGATTCTCTCAGCTTCTTTTTTAGAAAGAAAAAGAATCATTTTTCATATTAGATTAGGAGTCGAAAAGAATCAATTTTTTTTAATTCATTTTTTATTTAATTCTTTATGACATCTATAGGACCCGATCAGATCAATTGGTTCATGTAGTAACATGGTTCAAATCTATCGATCTCTTAGGATGCCTTGGCTGCATGTATCACTACACTTCTGCTTGACACCTATCATCTAATAAATGGCTCGTCTCGCCATGACCTTTTGAGAGCATTCATCTTGAGGTGGGCTTCTTACTTATAGGCATTCAACAATTATCCGCTCCGCACTTGGCTACCTAGCATCTACCGAGGGCACGATAATTGGTACACCAAAGGTGTGTCCTTCCCGGTCCTCTCGTACTAAGGAAAATTCCTCTTAATTTTCTAACGCCCGCACCGGATATGGACCGAACTGTCTCACGACATTCTGAACCCAACTCACATACTGCTTTAATGGGTGAACAACCCAACCCTTGGAACATACTACCGCCCCAGGTGGCGAAGAGCCGAAATCGAGGTGCCAAACCTTCTCGTCAATGTGAACTCTTGGGGAAGATCAGCCTATTATCTCTAGAGTAACTTTTATCCATTGAGTGATGACCCTTCCACTTGGCACTGTCAGATCACTAAGGCTGACTTTCGTCCCTGCTCGACGGGTCGGTCTTGCAGTCAAGCTCCCTTCTGCCTTTGCACTCAAGGACCAATTTCTAGCCGGCCCGAGGAAACCTTTGCATGCCTCGGTTACCTTCTGGGAGGCCTACGCCCCATAGAAACTGTCTACTTAATACAGAATTTGGTAAAGTTGCTCCCGGATGGGGAACTACTCCTTTTATGGGTATTGCAATGGCTCTATTTGCAATATTCTTATTTTTATTAAAATAGTCTAAATCATGTAAAATCATTGTCAAAAGTTAATTTTAGGTCAAACAAGTTATAGGATTTTTGTGGGTTTGTGTCAAGGAAGATACTTGCAAATTTTTGAAATTTTGAAAATTAGGGTTTCAAACCCTTGTTTTTAGGAAAACCTTAAAAAATGGGACCTTCCTAGAAAAGATTGAAAATGATTTTGATAGGATAATTTGACTTACGATCACACTCGTCAAGTAAAAATCACCAAAAAGTTTGTTTTACTCTAGTGGGTGTATTTTCATTTTTCAGGAAGAAAGAGAGGACCTCCGAGGCCATTAATGGGAGAATGGCCAGTACCAAGTGTTGATATTCAAACCTCAAAAGCTTCAAGGAAGAATCCATAAGGAAAAATTCTCAAAAATATGTTTCACGATGGAGGGGATTTTGAAAGTTGAAAAATGCTAAAAATATTCTAGGTTTGGAAGATATATGCCTTGCTACAAGGAAGAAGCTACACGGCCAATGCCTTGGTAATTTTTTCATGCACTTGTACACACACCATGATGAAAGTAATTGTTATTGTGAATTCCTTCGTATCATCGACGACAGTAATCGCATCAATCAAGTTACAATGGTAAACATGAAGCATGAAGAGATGAGAATTTTTGAGAAAATGATGAAGTTGCAACCAAAAGCGCCCCTGATGGCCAAGAGCGCCCATGAATTCATAAGTTCAAAGGCAATCAACAAGTTCTGCCAAGATAGTCATCTCCTTCGTAATTTTGTTGGATTTCCAACTCATTATCAAGCAGGCTCACCTGATTCATCGATCACTGGCAACAGAGGCAAAAATAGAAGATGTTGAAAGCGAATATCAACAAAGATAACAGTCAAAACATGGGAAAAAGTGCCCCTATAGTTTAGGGGCGCCCAAGAATGAGATTATCCAGATGTCAATTTTTGAGTGAGCTTATCTTTGACATATCTCTCCGGCATCAACTCAACTTTGCAATGAACTTGTGCGCCAATCTACAAGACACATCAAATGATGGCATTTGTTGATCATCAAGCACACAAAATAGAGGGTAAATCAGTGAACATCAAGGAAAAGGTGCCCCTTCTGGCCCAAGGCACCCATCATTTTGGGAAACCAAATGAAGTTTTTAGTGATTGCTTTCTTCAAGGTATCTACTCAACATCCTTTTAGCTGCACAATCAATCCAATTTCAAGCTCACAGGACTAGTCGATCATTCACAGATGAAGATCTAGTAGAAAACACTAAAGCGGAAGGAGAGATGAAGAACATGAAGAATTGACTATGTCAAGGAAATTACACCTTCCTAGAAATAGTCACCCAGATTTTTGAGCAGCCAGATGCAATCTTTAAGCTCCATAACCTCCAGGAAGTCCTCTGTCTTGATTAATGTCAACAATGAAACCATTGGGAGATTCAATAGATAAATCAAACATTTGATGATGAAGATCAAACTATGGTTGTTTGTGAAAGGTTGCAAGATAACATAAAAGGCCAAAGGCACCCCTACAAGCTAGGGGCTCCCATACTTTTGGGACCTCTAAATCAACTTTCAGAAGTTGTGAGGTCAGTCATCCTTTTTGAGAATAAATGGGTTTATCCACCTTATGATTCAACACGTTCACTAGAATCATTAGTCATCGATGATCTTGGATCAAAGCACTAAAGGTCAAACTAGAGAAATTGAAAGACATCCAAGAAACTGACTAAGTCTGGTGAAAAATGCACCCTTTTGGGAAAAGGCGCCCAAGAATTAGAGGCATCAGATTTAGGTTTTTAGCCTTGCATCTCTTGAGCACACTTCTTGAGATTTGATCCAACCAAGAAATAGATTTTTCAGTAAGACTTCAGAACCGATCAAGCAACCAAAATCAAGGATCAAATAGAGGCACTTTGTCACAAAAAGGGATTAAAAATATTCAACTCCTCAACTTGGATGCCTAAAGTCAAAATAGGCACAATTGACTAAAGTTGAGATATTTTGAAGGCTTCTTCATGTCTAAAACGTCCCCAAATTGATGAAAATTTCTCTGGTGAACTCGTAATTAGGTAGATTGATTCCTTGATCAAGTGTTTGTTGGAAAAAAGCTACACTAAGAGGGGGGGGTGAATCAAGTTGTGCAAAATTAACTTTATTAACCTTTATCATGTAAGCATTAATGACATTCATCCATAGTGCATAAACATGAAAATAAACACAACACCATAACACCAATATTTTTTACGTGGAAACCTTGTTAGGGGAAAAACCACAGTGGATGGCCAATCAACAATTATGATTATGAGTATACTCAAAAATGAAGATTACAAAAGGGGAATGCACTTGCATTCAAGCTCACTACTCAAAGAAAAGAGGGCTTACTGCTCAAGAGTTTAGATTAAAACCATTTGAAGATTGATTTGAGATGATAGCATGTAAAATTCCTAATTACAGTTCCAAATTAAACACAATAATAGATTTGTTGCCTTACATACTGATTATGTATTTCTCCTCTACTCTACTCATATACACAACATAGATCTTCTACATGCTCAATTGAATTTGTGCTTTATCTCACCTCTGCTCTGCTCTTAAACACAATTCAGATATCAACTCCACTCATAGATCATCTGAAATGATACATATGATCATGTATATATATCTACAACATAGGATTTATTTACACTTTGTCAGCTTCAATAGAACACAATAAAATTACAACTATTGGCTCACATTATGAGGAATATGCAATGCGTACCCTTAATGGTCGGCCACAACTTGGCTAGGACCCAAACAAAGATATACAAACATAGAAGTACTTGACTAATTAGTTCTTATACATCCATGACTTTGTCCATTCATGAGGTCGGCTTTAATACAAGAGAAACTGAGAACAAGTCAACTGAATCTTCTAACTTTCACACAGACTGATATGAGCCGCTACGCTTTATTAGAAACAAAGATAGTATACCAACAAATATTCCTTAATATGTACAATACAAAATAATAACCTGAAATCATCTTACAGATCGATGAACACTGTGCTACCAGATACTCTGTTCTTCCTTGACAATCTTCAATCTTCTTGCCAGTATGAGAAAATGATAGTGTGTGGATCTAATCATCGATTAGAGTTGCCATCAATGACAACACCAAGTGATACACACAGTGTCTCTTTCCAAAAATCTCCCTCTTTGGAATTGATGACAACACTTAGTGAAAAATGACTAAGTGTCAGATCAATACCAAGATAGATTGCATTGCTACCCAAAATTCCAAAATGCAATTCTCCCCCTAAGATAATTGAACATTTTTCACTCCACTTCTTCTCCCCCTTTGACATCAATGGCAAAGGTAGGGGTTGCATGCCAAAAATGGGTCAATTCAGCAAAACTGTTATACAAAAATTATTGTTATAACTTACATGAGCTAAAAGATGTCAGCAAAGTCTTTCTTCAGTTGAATCAAATTTGTGTCCCAAATTCTTTTGAGACTTTCCATAATTGTAATATGACCACAGATCAAATAAGATTGTGTCTCTGTGGACTCCAAGTTGGTCA
This sequence comes from Sequoiadendron giganteum, assembly GCA_007115665.2. Taxonomy (NCBI): domain Eukaryota; kingdom Viridiplantae; phylum Streptophyta; class Pinopsida; order Cupressales; family Cupressaceae; genus Sequoiadendron; species Sequoiadendron giganteum. The sequence goes on along the minus strand of CM021102.1, from coordinate 500,242,145 downwards.
GATCAACAACTCCTATAGATTCTTCTCCTTATTTTAGAGCACTTGACAATATGTCAAGTTTTGGACAAATTATGCTTCAAAGTTCACAGTTTCTGGCAACAATTTTATCATTTTTACGCTTCAAACCTTTTATGTTATTGAGCAAGGACATTACTTTTCCTTCCACTTTCCCAACACTAGCAAATAGCAGATCAAATGCTTCAAAGATAGCACTTAACTTGTTTTCCAAATCTTTGATCTTCTTTTCATTTGCTTCAGTGAATTTTGAAAAACACAGACATACTTTGTAGATCTTCCCTCCTTTTGATAAATCATCCTGCACATTCTTGATGCATGTGGTTAAAAGAGTTTTGTCTTGGACAATCATCTTTTTCATTCCATTGAACCTTTTAACATCAAATTCATTTTGCACTTTTACCATGGCTGACATTTCTAACTACTCAAAATGAGTGTCAACTGAGTTGATGAGCCTTTTTATTTCACAAGAGGATGAACTAGTCATAAATTTTACATAGGATGGCAATATCTTCTCCAGTACTCTGGATGCTAGATTTAGTAGTTCACTGTCCTCAATGTGTTATTTTAGTAGCTCTTCTCTAGCATGTGCTTGAGAAATCATAGCTACTTTCATTTTCTAGATTGGGCTTAATGTATATAGGTCAATAGGACCTTCAATTAGTTCTGGATCCAGTTATTCCTTTGTTCAACCAAAAATTTCTTTACTTCCTCAGCAGTGTTTCTTGTTTCAGTCGGAACTACGTTTACATTGTCTTTCTTTTCCTCAACTATTGCTTCCTCAGTTGAAGGTTTTGATTTGACTTTAGAGATCTCTACCTTTTCAACTGATATATTCTCAGGTGCCTTAACATCCATAGAGATTTCAGTGTTAACAACAACATCAACATTTCCTTCTTCTGCTTCTTCCACCAGATCAGATGAGACATGGTCATCATGTGTTGCCTCAATCACAACTTCAACTTTCTCATTCAACAGTATTTCTCTTAGAATTTTCTCTGTTTCTTTTGTGACTTCCTCGGTCTGACCAATCATAAACTTATTAACCCTTGTTTTTCTCTTGAATTTCTTTTGGGCCTTGTTCAAAAGTATCTTCATTTCATCCATAGACATTGTTGGACATAGTTCAGCAAGAATCCTCTCTCTCATTTTTTCCTCTTCAATTATAGCACTCAACCTTCTTGATTCTAGAATGTCATACAAACTCTTTGGCAAACTATCCATAATCTGAATCAAAACTTTATTAAAAACATTCATATGTTTTATCGTTGCTTCTTCAAGAATTATTTTGTCAGATGCATCAAAAAATTCGTACCATTTGCAAAGTGGCTTTAAATTTCCATCCTTAACCAAAGATTTTTCAACTACTTGTACTAACATACTTGGTTTGTTAGTCTTTGCTTTCTTCTTTGCCCGGTCGCCTTCATCGGAAGGATTGCCTTTTGCGACTATTGTTGCTTTGGTGCCTTGATGCCTGATCTCTTTTACTTCTTCATTAGACTCTGTTTTCTCATCATCTGAAACAACCATATATACTCTCTTTCTCTTTTTCTTCCCTTCCTTTCCAAATCTCTTAGGCTCAATTTTTACAGGGGTAGTCATTGTTGCAGGGGCGGAGTGAGATACAAAGCTTCTAGTGGTTCTAGTTCGGCCAAATGGTGCTATCGGACCAGTTGACTATGATTTTGTTTCCTCCTTAGCAGCTTGCCTTGCTGCTTCATCTTCTGCCCTTTTCTGCCTGGCTTCTCTTAGCAATTTTGTAGGTACTCCCATACTCTCTGCAAGAACTTCAACTTCTTTTTTACTCTTTTAGTAGTCATGGGATTTCTTAGTTCACTGTGCACCTGTTTGTCTTTCTCTGCATAAGTTCTAAATCTTTCTTCTGCCAGATCCACTAGTTTGCTCAGTATGTGTTGAGCGTACATATCCAAAACTTTCACATCAACTTCATATCCCATGGGCATGATCCAAATTGTCCTGGGATCAGTTGCCTCCATCATACATTGATCAATACTCACCATGAAGTAAATAGAGTCCTTGTATTTCTCTACAATAGAGGTAGGAATCCTCTCCCTTGCTTGCATCATAGACTAAAAGTTTTTGAAGTATCCCCGCATAGCTGCATTTCTTGTTTTCATGTCTCCAGAATCATATAACAGATCTTTGATTTGTTCAACTACCGGTTTATCTTTTTTCCACTGAACTTTTCCAATTCCCGGAACCTCACCTATGAAGTAACAAAATAAACACAAAAGCAGGGTACCATATTTGAAAGATTTTTTCTTGTCTTTCTTTATCTCTGCCAGATTTTCCATTAACTGAATTCTTAGCAATTCGCAAAGGTTGTAGTCAGCATTTTCCTTTACCATTTGGTAAGCAACATAGATTGTTGTGCCAGACACTGAATTTTTGCGACTAGAAATTTTGTATCCAATGACCATGGATGCAAATTTCACATCTACATCGATAATGTTGTTGATGGTCATTGCTCTTTTATCATATGTTGATCCCATGGTATCAATGACTATTTGGTTTTTCACAGACTTGAGAATAGGTAATCCACCGAAAGAATTCAGACCGGTTATTGCACTGATGGTTTCCTTTGTAATTTTGATCAGAATAGTAAGCCACATAAACTCATCATGTACTTGACTCAAGACATAACGGACCCATTCTGATTCTAGAAACACGAGAAATTTAACCATCTAAGTGAATTTCTTCGTTTCCAGGATTTTATGTTCCAACTTTACACATAAGTCTTCACCAATGATATGATGATTGTACAAATTCATAAGTTGGGAGCTTCCTAGCTCTTCAATATTTGCATGAATGTAAACCCTAATGTCCTCTATATGTAAAACTCCATGTGGAACGGACGAAAAAGATCCTAGAGGATCGGTCTCAAGGGATTTATAAGGATGCCACTTGAATTTAGGTTGAGGTTGATCCTTAACTTTGACTACCAGAGGAGTATTCATTTTCCCAAATCACAATCTTGCAAATTTTTCTAAAAAATACCTTTTTTGCCGGATCGCAGTTTGAATGTTGAAACACTCCCGATGCTTGAATCTCACCTCAAATCGCCAATGTTTTCCTATGAGATCTCCAAACTTCTTCTCTTCCAAATGCAAGGTGAAAAATGAAGTGTGGAAATGAATTTTTATCGTTTACACACCTAACTCTCTCATTGCAATAAATGCTTTAACCCTAATACATCTGATTACACTGTATCAATACACTGTGATGGATAAAACATCTGCAAACCTCCAATTCGACATACCATTTCCTCCAATGAGTTCAACAACATTTGTTGATCGATTATGTATCTAGTGAACACATCCACATCTGGTGTCACTTGGGGGTTTAATGATTTTCTTGACTACTCCCCTTAGGCCAAAGACCTGAGACTAATTCCCGAAGGAATTACCAAAAGAAGGTTCTAGTGCTGGAACACTCTCTTCAGTAGAGGGTTCTTTCTTTACCCATTTCTTCTGCATTTGTTGTCTGACCACATCTGCAATGATTTTCCCTTTTCCTTTGATGTCCTTCTGCATATTTTTCTTTTTATTTACTGGACCTTTTCTGTTCCAGCAATATGTTGTAATGTGACTAAATTTGTTGTAGTTGTAGCATACAACATTTCTCTTTTTGGACCAGTTGCTCCATTGATGTCCTCTTGATCTGCACTGGTTAGTTGTATGGCTAAGTCTATTGCATGTGTAGCATCTGATGTTTTTATGAAATTGATTCATCATACTTCTGCATTCATTTGACTTATGACCAGTCTTGTGACACTTAAAACACTGACCTGAGAATGATGGACCACTTTGATTCATTCTACTTCGGTATTGAGCGGCCATATGTCCAAATTTATTGTAGTTGAAATAATGTTTATTAAATCTCTGAGCATTAGGCTGCCTTACCAGATACCTTCCAGATTTTTTCATTTGATCTCCTTGCTTGAATCTCCTTTGTCTTGAATTCTTTTATCTAGATTTTGAACTTTCTTCTTCCTCATATCCAAGACCTCTTTTGTCACCATGAGTCATATGATTATCAATCATTTCATCAAGCATGGCAGAGCTGGCTTTGAATTTTTCCTTGTACTCATTTACAGTAGCAAGTTCATTTATGAGATCATCCAACTGTCTTTCAAGTGCTTCTCCACTATTTCTAGATAATTCTAATTGATCATCCAATTGGCTACATACTTCAGATTTTTCTTTCAAGGACTGTACTAGGTTGTCTTCATTTTTCTTTCTATCTTCAATCTCCTTGGTCATCTTCATCATGATGGATTCCATCTCATGCTTTAGGATTGTATTTTCTTGGTTAAAATTTTCACATTCTTTTGTCTTTTCTTTTAGGGATTTACTGGTTTTTTCATCTTCATTGCTCTTACTATCTTTCTATTGAATCTAATCACAAAGTTCTTTTCTCTTCTCTCTTGATTTGTTGATTTTTTTCTTTCAGAGACTCAATGAATTTTTCTGAATCATTGAGATTCGCTTGTAGTTTTTGGACTTCATCCTTTGACTGATCAAGGTCATCTAGAGCCACCATAAGCTATTGTTCAAGATTGCTTGAATCCATTGAAACACTTTCCAAGATCTCCCCAAGCTATTAGACTTCTTCTTCTGAGAAACTAGCTCTAATACCAATTGTTGGAAACGAGCTACACTGAGAGGGGGGTTGAATCAGTCTTGTGCAAAAATTAACTTTATTAACCTTTATCATGCAAGCATTAATGATATTCATCCATAGTGCATTCAGGCACTCTGCCTAGAGCTCACTGCTCAAAGAAAAGAGGGCTTACTACCCAAGAGTTCAGATTAAAACCATCTGCAGATTGAACTAAGATGATAGCATCTAAAATGCCTGATTACAGTTCTAAATTAAGCACAATAATAGATTTGCTGCCTTACAGACTGATTCTATATTTCAGCTCTTCTTTGCTCATATACACAACACAGATCTTCTATGTGCAAGTGAAACTGCACTTTATCGCTCCTTTGCTATGCTCTTACACATAATTCGTATATTAACTCCACTCATACATCATCCGAAATGATACATATAATCATGTATATATATCCACAACATAGGATTTATTTACACTTTGTCGGCTTTAATAGAACATAAGAAAATTACAACTGTCGGCTCACATTATGAGGAATATGCAATGCGTACCCTTAATGGTCGGCCACAACTTGGCTAGGACCCAAACAAAGATATACAAACATAGAAGTACTTGAATAATTAGTTCTTATACATCCACGACTTTGTACATTCATGAGGTCGGCTTTAATACAAGAGAAATTGAGAACAAGTCAATTGAATCTTCTAACTTTCACATGGACTAATACAAGCCATTGTGCCTCTTTAGAAACAAAGATAGTATACCAACAAATATTCCTTAAGATGCGCAATATAAAATAATAACCTAAAATCATCTTACAGATCGATGAACACTGTGCTACCAGATACTCTGTTCTTCCTTGACGATCTTCAATCTTCCTGCCAATATGGGAAAATGATAGTGTGTGGATCTGATCATCGATTAGAGTTGCCATCAATGACAACACCAAGTGATACACGCAGTGTCTCTTGCCAACAATATCCCCCTTTGGCATTGATGGCAACACTTAGTGAAAATGACTAAGTGTCAAACCAGTACCAAGATAGACTGCATTGCTGCCCAAAATTCCAAAATGCAATTCTCCCCCTAAGATAATTGAACATTTTTCACTTCAATTCTTCTCCCCCTTTGACATCAATGGCAAAGGTAGGGGTTGCATGCCAAAAATGGGTCAATTCAGCAAAACTGTTATACAAAAATTATTGTTATAACTTACATGAGCTAAAAGATGTCAGCAAAGTCTTTCTTCAGTTGAATCAAATTTGTGTCCCAAATTCTTTTGAGACTTTCCATAATTGTAATATGACCACAGATCAAATAAGATTGTGTCTCCATGGACTCCAGGTTGGTCAGATCAACAACTCGTATAGATTCTTCTCCTTATTTTAGAGCACTTGACAATATGTCAAGTTTTGGACAAATTATGCTTCGGAGTTCACAAGTTCTGGCAACATTTTTATCATTTTCACGCTTCAAACCTTTTCTATTATTGAGCAAGGACATTACTTCGCCTTCCACTTTCCCAACATCAGTAGATAGCAGATCAAATGCTTCAAAGATAGCACTTAACTTGTTTTCCAAATCTTTGATCTTCTTTTCATTTGCATCAGTGAATTTTGAAAAAGACAGACATACTTTGTAGATCTTCCCTCCTTTTGATATATCATCTTGCACATTCTTGATGCATGTGGTTAAAAGGGTTTTGTCTTGGACAATCTTCTATGCACAAGTGAAACTGTGATTTATCGCTCCTTTGCTATGCTCTTACACACAATTCAGATATTAACTCCACTCATACATCATCTGAAATGATACATACGATCATGTATATATATCCGCAACATAGGATTTATTTACAGTTTGTCGGCTTTAATAGAACATAAGAAAATTACAACTATCGGCTCACATTATAAGGAATATGCAATGCGTACCCTTAGTGGTCGGTCACAACTTGGCTAGGACGCAAACAAAGATATACAAACATAGAAGTACTTGAATAATTAGTTCTTATACATCCACGACTTTGTACATTCATGAGGTCGGCTTTAATACAAGATAAACTAAGAACAAGTCAACCAAATCTTCTAACTTTCACATGGACTGATACAAGCCATTGTGCTTCAATAGAAACAAAGATAGTATACCAAAAAATATTCCTTAAGATGCACAATACAAAATAATAATCTGAAATTATCTTATAGATCGATGAACATCGTGCTACTGGATACTTTGTTCTTCCTTGACAATCTTCAATCTTCCTGCCGGTATGGGCAAATGATAGTGTGCGGATCTAATCATCAATTAGAGTTGCCATCAATGACAACACCAAGTGATACACACAGTGTGTCTTACCAATAGTTTTGGCACCTAAACTTGATTTCTTCCACATCATCCACTATTTATCAAGCTTAGGCATCATTATTCATTACTTCTCTTTGCAGGTTGAAGCTCAAGAACATATATTTTTTTCTCTCCAACACTTTTTTAAGATCTGACAGAGGGCTTTCTCAATGTTCATCATGTTTTCAAGAATAAAGTTGCACATAGGGACATTTTATCAGTGTTTGCATCTCTAGGCATGATTTCCTTGAAGATTCATAGCAACAAAATATAAGGATTTCAAGCATAGCAATTGTAGACCTTTTGGAAGAATGAGATGTTGATTATCCTTCATGATACATGTATTTTATTTTATCATTTATTAATGGTTGTAATGAGATATTTTTAACATTCTTTTGATAACTCATTGTTAATATGGCCTCTTGCACAATAAACCACATTTCCACAAACTTCGAGCTCTATTTTACTTTCAAATGTTCTAACACTGATATTTTTATTTTTTTGTCACACTCCATATCTTAAGTTAAGATTTATTCCTTGTCACACCTTTGTTGGAGTCTTTTCAGGACTTGAATACCTCCATGGTGGTTGGACAATTATAGTTATTATTTATTATAATTTTTTTATATATTAGAAAATGCTTTAGTATTATGAACACTTGTAGGTAGAACACCTTTCATAAGTGATTTTTTGGATTTTTATTATGTGAAGGTATATGTTTTCACTCTATTGGATATAATATTATGATTATTAGGGTTTATTGTATGATATTATAATAGACTATAATAATAATAGATGATAAGAATAGGGGCAGAGGGCCTAACTTGATTGACTAAAGCATCCTGGTGTAGGCAAGAGGTGACGAGGTTTAGTCTCCTTTGCATCCCTGTTGTACCAGAGGGCATGTCGCGCAAGCATGACTGGTCAGATGAATTTTTTTACCAGGTATACTACAGTCTATAGGGGGCTACCTGATTTTTGTAGCCTAAAAAAAATAAATGATAAGAATAATTTTATTATAATATTAATATTAATATAATTTTACATTAAATACTATATAATTTGATTTAAAATAATAGTATATACTATTATATTAATATGGTTTATTTTATTATATTATTATTTTTAAACACTAATATATTATAATATATTAAATTTTATTATTGAGTAATTCTCAAGCACCTCACCTATTTATCTATCCAATTTTTCTACTACATTTTCATATACATATATCTATCAACACAACATCGTGATGACGGATCATGCAGTATGATCATAAATGTGGATGTAAAGAATCACACACAACTTCAATCTAGAAATCTAAGCACTATTTCCTCATGGATTGTTCACTTTGAATAGTGGCATATTCAATGAGTTGGCACATTTTGATTAGTCAAGAACATTCACATACATGCTCAAGGAAAGGTGATATTTTTTGTATTGGGCTTGACTATGAATATTGTATTGCTTTTTGAAACCTCTTCATATTGTAGTTTCAAATTTACGACCGCTTTTCATTTTTGGGATGGGTCGTGGTTACACTAATAAATTTTTTCTTGCGGCAAGTTGAGTCCATGTGGTTTTTTATTATATCACGTCAATCCCTTCATATCGTAGTTTCATACAATTAGTTCTTTATAAAAACTGTGAAGCTAAGGTTTGTTAGTATGTATCACAAGTAGTGATTGAGTTGGATGACAATATTTATTTGTATTGGTTAGCATTAGATGTGCAAAACAAAGATAAGACTATAGCAATGAGTATCCCATTCACATTGTAATTTAACAATAATTTATTATAAATTACTTGAGATGGCTACTAAGTGAAGAATGTGATACATGTTTATAAATTTAAGCCATGTGTTTGACTTGTATCAACATTTAATGTAAAAGGTGGAGGAATGATATAGTGGCTTCAAACATAATTCTAGGTCATTAGGGTATCTTGCATGGAAAGGGAGGAGGTGGTTGAGGGTTTTTCATGGAGAAAACAACAAATTTGGATAATGCTTCATCACAATTGGTCCAATTTGAAGGACTCAAATTATTGGTTAGATGGGTATGTTTTAAATTGTTATATTTTAAAAAAAGTTCATATTTCTAGGGTTTGTTGCTTTATTCCTATATAATTATGAAACCATTTATTGTATTATATGTGAATTATCGATCTTTCCTTCCCAAAAACATATTGTAATTTCATTAAGTAGAGTGACCATGTTTTTCAAACTGAGTCGAATTTTATCCCACGAGGAATAGGGTTGACCCAATTTTGAGGAATGCAAAAATTAACAAGTTGTTGAAATTCACAAGTTTGAAATTACATGAATACAAGCTATGCAATTTTCTTTGATCTCTCTTCTTGTAATATGAAATTTGTTTGAAATTATTATTTAATATTTCTAAGTTTTTGATTAAGGTAAAAACAGGTTTTGACGGGACCCCGAAACCCTATACAATCAGATTTTGAATGGATCTGGAACCCTCAACCAGAAGGTTTTCAAAAATAAAAGACATGAAGGCATAGACAACCAAAGATAAAAAGGCAACCAAGGCCAAGAGCCACAACCGACTACAAAGCCGCAAACAACCAACAACCGGCCAAAAACCAGCCCCCAAACAAGAACCATCAAGATTTACATTTAGAATTACTCTTGTGGGAGCAAAGAGTCATGTCAGAAGGATGTTTAGAGGACTTATCTTTTTTCCCTTTATAGTGATCCAACCCTCTTCCCCTTGCGTTGCATTATCAAACCAAGCCAACGCACAATAATCCTGAAGAGGAAAGCTAGCAACCGCTGTCTTAAAGATTTGATATGTATTCCTCTCAGCAGGCGTGACCAAATTAGGAGAGCCACCCGAAAAGATAGCCAGAGCACTGTCACCAGAAGTGGCAGCCATAGGCCCACTCTCAATCGCAAAAGGGGTCATAGCATTGTTGTCTTGCAAAGCATCAACAATCCCGCCATTAGAGACAACCAAAGAGGAAGCCTCAAGGCCCTGTGATTCCTGAGCAACCACCTCAGAGAAGCTCCTTGGTTGCCCAACCTTCTTCACAATCGTATAGTGTTGCAAAGAAGCATCTTTCCACCATGTAGCCTTCATGTATTTTTTCTCAAAACCACATTGAGCAGCAACATGACCTGTCTTGAAACATCTTCTACATCGAAAGGGAAGCCCCTCATAGTCCAAAGCTTGGACCCAAGAACTCTTAGAAGTTTTAAGTAAAATTTTGCTAGGCAACCCTTTTGAAATATCCATTTCAACCAATATGCGGGCAAAGGTAGAGTGAAACATATCTAAGTTTCTTCCCATGTGTTTGTTGCATTTGATTTATTCGCGTCCATTAGTTTTTGTTTAAGGAACAATATAAGTATTTGTTGGATAATAATGTGAAATTTTTTATTATACATGGATTATTAAGTGGGATGCAATTTGTATGTCATTAATTGGTTTTATTATTGTAAGGTAAGAATACAAAGTCAACGAAAGAAGACCACCTGAAATATTTAGTGTTACAAGAGAAGGGTGATACTATATGTTGACTTTGTATTCATTAGAATAATTATCGAGCTATATTTTAATTTTCTTGCAACGTGTACATAGCTTAAATGATAAATCTCATCATATTGCGATTTTTTCTTTATTATTTTTCTTTTTCATGCATGAATATGAAAGCCACAAGGAAAAAATCATGCAATACACTAGTTTCATAAATTGTTACATAATCACGTATGTATGTTCTGTAATGCTAATATTGCATGTATTCTATTTTAAAGCGTTAGCGACCTTAGTCTTGCAAAGATTGAAGTGCATGAGTGATTGATTTTAGGATCTCCCTTGTCCATTTTCCAACCTTTCAATAGTTTTAAGGATAAGATCTTGTAAATCATTAGAAACTATTAATACAAGTTGGAGAATCAATACATTGGTAGATCTATTAGGGATTTTCTTGTTGTTGTTGGGTAAGAGTTGGAATTTTTTTATTTTTAAAATCCCATTACCAATATAAATTATGTTGTTGTCTTTATTATTTTTATATGTCTCACTATTTATATTTTTAAAAGTATGTGAAATGTAAACGTTTGGTTCATTTTTCAATTTCATAGTCTATGTTAGTCTTTCATTTATTGTTGTCTAAGGGTGAAATGATCATGATAAGAGAACCAAAATATTATTTTAATGTGTTTAAAATTGATAAAATATCTTTATTTCATAGTGATTCGAGTAAATACTTGAAGAAATCAAGAAAATGGAACAATCAACATGAAAAGTGACAAATATGAGTAAGTCATCTCTTGTCTCAAGTCACTTTAAAAATGATGAAATTTTTCTTTGAAAGGATAAACAATTTAGATCAGCAAGTGATACAACTGAATTAATGCTATTGGTAAAAATGTAGATGACTTATGGTATGGTGCTAGGTATTATGAGATTGCAAACAATATCCAAAGTGAGAAAGAAAAGGAGGAGGTTGAAGCTAAAATAAATCAAGCTTTTCTGTCTAGAGTTACTCCTCATGAATATTAGATGGAATGTATTATTTGATGTGAAAACATGTTCCTCTAAGTAGGATGAACATCCTTATTGGTCGAGTTGGATGTTCAATAAGAAGAAAAGTTATAGTTGTCAATACCGAGAAACAAGAGCAAGTCAAATATCTATTTGACATAAGAGCAAGCACTCGAAAGCTTAAAATTGGATACTTGGTCTTACTTTGGAATGTCAGGTTACAAATGAAATTGAAACATGGTAAATTTCATCCTTTATGGTTTGGACAATACAAAGTTTTGAATTCTATTGGCGAGGATTTATATTTTATCGAGATCTCACTTTGGAAATTAGGGAGTCACCAATGTGTATGGAAAGTTCCTAAAAAATTAGTTTATATGTTCTTTTGCGTAGATTCTATGGTCAATAGTATTGGGTTTCCTTCCTTTTGTTTGGTCTTGTGGAACCATGATTATTTGTGACCAATAGTAATATGCTTTGTCTATGTTTTTTTGGTGGAATTGTATTTTGTATCTTTTCTATGTTTTATTGAAACATGCATCTTGAAACAAGAGCCATTGTTGGATTGTATCAATTTTTCATTGTTCTAGTTTGGCCGTTATAGGGCTTATCCCTGAAGAACTGGTTGTCTTTCCTTTATTTCCTTATCAGGTGCTTTTGTTGAGTTGAGTTTATGCTTGTTTACGTTGGCTCTCTATCCGCTTATCTATCATCAATATTACCGGCCTCTTCCAAATGATATTGTATTCTTTGATTTTTTTCGATTGCTCGTAAAGATTGTCTAGCTGCTAAAATTTCATTGCATCTTAAATGTTTTAGGTTGAAAGATGCAAGCTTGTACTTTAATGTGAATTTTCCTTAGAGGTTGAATTGTAGGAAATATATAGTTTTAATCTGATGATGTGTTTTAGTTTGGACATTATTAGAATGTTGAACGATGTTGTCAAGGTTCTTTCTACTTAAATATTTCTTATGGATATTTATGAGAGTTAATAGTTCATGGGTAACCTCTCAAGCATTACTTCTTCTTAAGATGGTTGACGAGAGTCTTTGTACATAGTTTTTCCAGTCTTTGTCATTTTTCTTGTGCTTTGTCTTGTTCGTATCTGTGTTATTTATATGTTTATAGGTTGTGATGTTCTTTTTTTGTGCCTTGTGCAGGTTTGCTCCTCAAATTTAGATTCTCGCTATGGTTGCAAAAGACATATAACCAACTAGAAGCAATTTAATAATTACTTAAGATTATGTGTTTTATTTAATATAATGACAAATTTAAATTTAGGATTCTTTTTCTTTAAATATCAACAAACATTAAATTGATTATTGTAATTTATAAATAGGTGGCCTGAAAGTTTTAATTTTAAAAAACTAAACTATACAATACACATACATATATATTATATTTATGCTTCAATTTTCCTATATCCAAGAAAAATTCTTTCAAAAGAAGAACAATACTCCATTTGTTACAAACTTTATTTCAAATTTTTATTTAACATAGGACAAACATAAATTTGATTGGATGCTCTAATTAAAGAGCCCAAGTCTTGACAAGAAGAGAACATGAAAATCAAATTATACCCATTTATCAAAGATTCCACATAATCATATTAGTATTAGAGCTAAGAGGTTTAGTTTGTTTTGCATCCACTATATGTCTATGTGTGTACATGGATCAATAAAAGTAACTATATATACTAAAGGTGGTGGAGTAATTAGAGCACAATATAAATTTTCAATACCAGTGCCTTATATTAAATATATGTGGAGAGTAGAAATTTTCATTGTATAATAAAATTTGTAAGGGCATCACTTAAACATTATCAAGGATCTGAATCCTTTCACTATGCAATTTTAGAAAAAAAATGTTATTGAGCATATTCTATGAAGAAAATATTGTATAATGATATAAACCCTAGTGTCACAAGAAGGTATAATAGCAATAAAATACCCACCTCTTTTAAAGGAACAAATCATTGAAGCACACATGAAATTCAAGGGAATAAAATAATTTCGCATCTTGTGCAAACTAGTAGCATTTAATGCTATAGAATTAGCCATATACTTTTTCATACTAAGAAATTGGTTCAAAAATAAATTTGTTGAATGAATAATAAACTACTATTTGTATATATTCAATTGAGGCTCTCAATTTAGATATGAGAACATGAGCTTGATGAGGAAATTATTGATGGCATGAGAAAACCATTGTCATTTAGATTGTAACCATCATAGACTTTAATGGCACCACTAGGTTTTAATTTTTAGGTCAAAGAAGATCCTATATAATATACTTGAATTATAGCAAAGATCAGATATGAGAACATGAGCTTGATGAGGAAATTATTGATGGCATGAGAAAACCATTGTCATTTAGATTGTAACCATCATAGACTTTAATGGCACCACTAGGTTTTAATTTTTAGGTCAAAGAAGATCCTATATAATATACTTGAATTATAGCAAAGATCTTGTGTGAGGACTATTGGGGCTGAAACTTGAACTACCACAATCAATGGCTAGAATGATAATCATATTATTTTTCCATCATTAGAAGTATTTGTGATTCAATGCTATTTATATGAATAATTATTTGTATATGGGAAAATTCCTTTTGGAATATTTATGGCATCAAATTGGGTCAATAATAGTGACCTAGGTCATGTAAGTATGTAGGTGAGAGTGAAAAATATAAGACTAGAAAAAATTGATAGTTTCAACGATCAAGGATTTGGTGTACCTCATAAACCATATCATTGACAACAAGTTAGGAATCTAGTTTGAAGGGTGAAAGTGAATTAATCCCTTTAAGTATTAACATAATAATAGGTCTAAACTCAATATCTTGATAATATAATATAGTGTGAGATTAGGAATTAAGATTTAGGAATACCTCTTATGACGTACTCAAATAAAGAAATTTGAACATGTGATGCTAATGAGATAGTGTACTGAAAAGTGTTAGGTATTAAGGTTTATGTACAGTTCATAGCCTATACTAGCTTGCCAATATTTCTACATCTTCAACTTTGAAAAGTTGTATAGAAAAAAATGTAAGAAATTGGGGACTAAGTATATTGAGGAAAATATAACTAGGTATAGGGATGGCTTAAAATCTAGCATTAGAAAGTAAATTAATGTGGGAATTAGGGAGTCAGGGTCTAGAAGGTAAGAATTTTATTAATACAAAGTCCAAAAGCTTACAAACAAAAGTGAAAATACTAAGGTTTGGAGGAAATGAATGTCACCAAGGAAAATCTAAAAATTATCAAAAGGGAAAGGAATAAAAGCTATGATGACATGGGAAATTATGATATCTTGATTGGAATAAATTAAATTATGCATTTGGATGAAAATACATAATAATAAGGGAAACTCTAAAATCTAACAAGAGCAAGATCGTTAGAAATATGAACAACAAAATCTCCACAATTCAAAAAAAATAGATCCTTGTAACCTCTTAACACATCATAGGTACATGGGGGATGAAAAAAGGACAAAAGTTAGGAAAAAATGACAAAGGGAGACCCATTAGGAATTATCTCATATTGGTTATAAGCCCGATGGGTCAAAATGAGGCCAACAATGAGCAAAGGAGTTGGGAGTCATGCACAATTCAACACTATAAATTGGAGTCCTAACAGGTTTCACATTTTAGTGTTTCTATTTTACTTCAACATCCACTTTATACACTACCATACTTGCTACACTAATCAACATACCCAAAGTAATTTATTGGTAAACACATGATCCATATTTTATTGGGTTTTGTGCGAATATTTTTGCAACTTATTGATGTAAATATGGTCCTCCTATAGTAAATTATTTATTTAAGACACTTGAGATAAAACTATATTTTTAACGTATATTTCACTTGTGCAATAATCAAATTTATTAAGACTATCGTAGTTGTACACTTATATACTAATACGATGTACTCTTTTAGTTTTTTATTTATTGGTTTTTTAATTTTTTAATTTTCTCTCCTATTCAAAGGTGATCTTGGAGATCAAAAAGCTTTCACATAGTCAAATTTTTCGTGTTTCTATTTTACTTCAACATCGACATTTGTAGACTAGCATAATTTCCACACTAATCAACACAAAGTTTTGTATGCTCTTTCCTCATCACAAAAGGTTAGCTTTGGAATCAAAATAAATTTGTCTTGTCTCCTCTTCATGCTCCTATCCTTTGATTTCATCATTTTGGGGTATGACTTAAGACCAAATGTTCTAACAAGGTATATGAATTATTATGATAATAAAAAATACTCACTTCAAAGGAGGGATATAGTGTTTAGAATAGTCTTGTTATCTATTTTGTGGGTAAAATGTGAAGCATGAATCATTTGACCCTAGATACATGAATATATACAAACATCTCATTCTTATATTTGAGCCTCAAGTATTCTTGGGTATGTAGAGAACATCCGTCAGTAACATGTTCATCTTAGACACTTTTGGTTGTGCAAAGTTGTGATGCAGTGATTAGTAGTTAGCATTCAGAAGATACTATCTATATCCATGTATATGTTTTTGTATGTTTTCTATGCTCTCCTCCTCATTTGAGTGATCTTTAGTAATAAAAATAATTGGTCCCTCCTCATAGTCCCTATAATTGGTGACTTGAGAGGACATATTTTTTGGGTCATGATTATGCACACATACACTTGAATAAATTAAGATGTTCATGTCCTTGGTTTGTCTTCCTTGTGAAAAACCTATGAAAACCTTCAAATATAAATAATTACAAACATTCAACATGCCAATTCAAGTTTAAACTTCGAGAATACCAAATACCAAAAAATCCTATTGTTAAAAGTCAAGACACTAGTTACAATCAAACCCCAAAATTGAAATTCAGTCGTTAACCTTGTTTGTAACCCAACGAATATCAAAATCAAATTCTTTTAATTTGAAATATATTTCCAAATGCTAACAATCTAAAACATAATCCATATGAAAACTCGAAACCTAAATCATAATCCAAATTTTACATCAGGATGTTGAGTTCCATAACTATGAAAAGTGCTTTCTTGACCCTTTAGGTAGTTCATGATTTGCTTCCAAGTACAAAGGTCCAATTTGATTACCCCAAGGTAGCAGGGGTTCTCTTCTCCAATTTCGATCATTGTTGTCACCCATCGCTTTTGGTTAGATCACAGGTTCTTCTTGCTTAACTTCAAGTTGTTCTTCTTTGATCTCAAGTACTGTGTTGGATGGGTCTCCAACTTCTGTAAGGCGTGGTTGTGGAAGGAAAGGATTTGAATCATTGTCTACCTCTCCTTCAACGAGAGAATTTTTCCTCCTTCTTGTATAGACTATGTAAGCCAGTATTCTCTAATTCTAGGTAGGAGGTAGTAGTACTAGTCTTTCGACAACAATGTCTTGCTTTCTTTCTTCTTGATCCAAAATAGTAGCAACTCTTCTCCACTGAGCAGGGGTCTCCTTCTTCTCAAATATGAGAATACTTAGGCTATTGATGATGTCTATTTTCTTTGCTTAAATCCACGTAATATTTGGCTAAATAGTGGGAGCAATAAGATCTAGTTGTTGAACTGGAGCAGTAGGACACGAAATAGTTATTCCCATGACATTAACCATAAGCTTTCTTGAATTTTTAGGCCTTGTTCCCCACTGTGGGCACCAGAAAACTGTTAGTGTTTCAATTTGGACCTCTGGTATGTGAATTAGAAATGGACAACTATGCATAGATAAACTTCTCTTTGAATTAGGAGGGGAAGCTCCATCTTTGTTGATGTTGTTGTATAGTTGTAAAATTGCACCCCTCACAATTTCGTGTAAATTATTGTATCCGCTTTAGTGTCCACTTCCTTAGCATTTTGTGTAGGCTGATTTTAGCCCCTACATTAGCCGTTTCCCTCTCAAGATGCTCCAACACCCCTTTTTAGTATCTACCCTCACGCGTCAGCTTTACATCAAACTTTGTGCTTTTCCCATTCACATCATTTTGTAGCGTGACGTGTCTGAACACTACAACACCGTACAGACGTCTGTGCACCACACTAGCATCGTACGACATTTCCATGCTCAAATGACCATTTCCATACATTTTTGCCACTTGTCAACTAGCTTTTTTGATGGTATCGGTCAGGGATGCCCGAAATGGCTCAAGAAGCTTCTTCTCTCTCCTTAAATGTCATCTTTTCACCTCATTTGCATCTCTTCTCGACTTCTAGCTTCACTCTAGCTTCATTCCAACTTCTAGCTTCTTTCTAGTCTTGCTATTTTTCTCACACATCTCCATCCAACTTGTTGTAGTAGCTTCAAGCTCTCTCAAGCTCCCTTAGCAACACTCCTTATAATGCTCTTGGCTCCTACAACTATCTTGCTCTCATTCCTCGCAACTATATCTCCCTAACTACATGCTTGTGAGCATCTTGGGATTCCATATCTCCTTCCTATTGCATATTTACTTTATGATATAGGCTCTCCTCCTCGAGCGGGGTTTTCTTTTATCACTCATACTTTGTGGTGCGGGTTCTACTCCAAAGCAGGTTTTGCTTTCAACATGTGCTTTGTCCATTTCGGTCACTCTCTCTCTCTCTTTCTACCTGGTTGTCCGTGGAGGTGGGAACAACAAAATGGGGGGTTGATTGAGGAAAACCCCTATATAGCCCCAATAATTTTTGCAGATATCATGCATGCAGGTATTGAAGACATTCACGTGTTGTAGGCTTCATCACTTGTGTAGTTATAAGTATTTCCTTTCTACTTCTTTCATTTATCTTTATCATTTATACTTTACTTCGTTTTAGTCCTATCGTATTCTACTACTTTCCCATATTCTGGTATTTCTTAGTAATCAGATTTCTAGTCATCATTTAGAAATTATTTGTGATAAACTCATTTTTTGGTCTATACAAAACTCCAGCCTGCCTCTAGGACGCCAACGTGTCATGCTGTCGTCTGTGTCCTGCACTTTTGTTCTTTGATCGAGAGCTTGTTGGTTTGTCCAAAAAATCTCTGTGACCTACTCTTCCTGATTCTAGAACTCTCATCGATGTTCCTTGAGGTAGTTTAAGGTAGTTCACCTTGTGAGGCTTTCTGAGTGAAGAGAACTCGTGAGTAGTGAATCCCCCTTCTCTACATTTTGGTGAACCCGATGTGAAGCGGGTATTTTTTTGAAAAACTAGGAATTTATTTACCCCTACTTAGCGAGGTCATAAATTTTGACTCGATGCTCAAAATTCAGAACCGTTTGCATTGTTGGAAAGGTCTCCTAGAGAACTAGTTTAGTCCCTAAAATAGAAGTGCCTTCAACAAGATAATTTTAGGGACCAACGCAAGTTATGACCCCAAATTCTACTTCAAAGACCTCCAAAAATGAAAATTACTAGAACATAGAAAATATTGAAAAAATCATAATGAATTTAATATCTTCTTTTATTAGTTCTTTATCTAATTTTGTTCAAAATGTTAATGATATTCCATTTCAAGCATGTGATGGTGACTTGGTTGTACCCATGTCACTTGATATCTTTAATCCTTCTCATGGAAGTCCTCTTGCTCCAGAGGATATTTTGTTGCAAGAAGATGAAATCATTGATACCTTTCTTAATGTTACTCTACCTTCTCTTCATTCCGATGCACTCTCTTCTAGAAGTGATGCATTTTGGAATGATGAATCTCTTATATATTCTAATGCACTCTCCTCTAGAGATGATGCATTAGCACATAATGAATCTCCTTCCACATTTGATCCTGTTTGGATCAATGTTGAGAATATGTCTCCAAATAATTATTCTACTAGTTGTGATGATAGTGTAAATGTAATCTATGTCTCTGTTTCCCTTGAAAGGCCTAAGAGACTAGTACTTTATCTAACTCCATAAAGTCCTTCTCCTAAAAGGATTTGTTCTATTGATGGTATTCCATTTGATAGTGACTCTCCTAATCTCTCTAAGGCTTCCTCTTATAGAGTGGTAGCCCGTACCTATGATACCAGAATGAATAAGAAACTAAGCCTTCTTGAAGCACCTAAACCTATGACTAAAGAACCTAGTGATTATGATCTTATGGAGCAACCCCAAGTTACTTTGGCTAATATCTCACTGTGGGACTTGCTTCAGTCTACTCTAGTTTATCAAGGTATACTTTAGGAAGCCTTGCAAAAGATCCTCTTGCCATCTTCCTCTAGTCCGGTATATGCTGATGCGTTGATAGCTCATATTTGTGTGGATTCGCCGAATATCATGTTCTATACACAAGAACTCCCACCTTCAAAAGTACAGAAGAAAGCATATCCTCTAATGATTATAGTTAACATTAATAAAATCGACAATAGATGTAATCTCATTGATGTTGGTTCAACACTCAATGTATGTAGTATTGATCTATTGCCTAAGATTAATATTGATTCATGTTCTATTAATGCTTCTTTTGTTGAAATTTGTGGGTTTGATAATGTTGGGAGACAAGCTCTAGGTACAATAGTATTACCTCTGCAGCTTGGACCCGTTACTATACCCACTCTTGTATATGTTATGTCAGAGAAGTTACTTGATAACCTTATCCTCGGTAGACTATGGATCCACACTATGGGTGTAGTTCTGTCTACCTTGCATAAATCAATTAAGTTCATTTGCAATAATCGAGTAGTCACAATTAAGGCTGGCCCTGAGGCTATGCACTTGTGTGAGATGGTAGCTGTCGGTTAGGTTTTGGTTGTGCCTACTCTTATTCCTTTAGTATCTTCCAATGTGTCAATGTTTACTCCAACATTACCTACTACAAAGGGTACTCTTGAGGTAGATTTCCCTAAATAAGATCCTTCTAAAGCAAGATATCTTAATTCTACCTCTTCTCAAGAGAATGCATGTCTTGGTGATGATTGGGGTTCTCTAGACTTTATAGATTCCTTCAGTGGGGAACGTAAATTTGACCCAATCTACTCGAACCTTTTGATAACATCATCCAAACCCACTATCAAAGATGATTACTCTTTTGCATTACGGGTAATGTAAACATAAATTGTAATGTCTTTAATGTCGATCCTCCTTTTTTGTCTTCTTCTTCTTGTGAGAAGTCAAGCTTTTCTCCACAAGAGAAAGGGTTGCTTCCTGCTCCTCATTGTTTATATGAGCAAGATCATATCTTTTTGAGGCTGCTAAAATCCCGCTCAGTTACTCTTCCTCCTCCTACACGTAATAAAACTCATAAGCATGATAAAGAAAAACATTATTTATGTGCATACCATCGAGTGCTTGGCCATTCCAATAGTGAATGTAAAGCCTTGAAGGATAAAATACAACAACTTTGTGATTCAAGTGCCTACTGATGCACCTACCTTTTCTTCAAATGACAAGTGATATCGAGGTCTACCTCTATCCTGTATCTTCTAACTATCTTGCATGGCTCTCCTCCCCTGTGTGTTGGGGGCAGTGATAAATTGTTATGAAGATGTGTGTCCTTCCTAAGGACCCCCTCTCTCTCTATATTTTTCAAATGTAGAGTCCCTCGAGATGACCCCCTTTTTCTTTTGAAGGGTTCTTGAGAGACCCCTTTGAAATTTTTTATCTTAAATAAATTTCATGGCATCTAGCTTGGGGGCAGCCTGATTATACCCGTTTCCTATCTTTACATCTAGCTTACGGGTAGCCCGACTAGACCTGCTTCACATCTTCACATCTAGCTTGCGGGCAGCCTGATTAGACTCTCCTTTTCAAATAGTGTGTCCCTTGAGTGGACCCCTCCTTCTTTTGAAGGGTTCCCAAGGGACCCCTTTGAAAGTTTTCAAAATTTTCGACGGTCTGCGCGGTTGTTTGCTTACCTGCTCTACAAGACCAAGAACGTGTAGAGATCCTTTACACCTATATTTTTGGATACGGGTTTTCCTCCTCGAGCGGGGATTGCTTTTATCACTTTTACTCAGTGATACAGGTTCTCCTCCTCGAGCGGGGATTGCTTTTATCACCTTCACTTTGTGATACGATTTTTCCTCCTCGAGTAGGGATAGATTTTATCACCTTCACTCTGTGATACAGGTTTTCCTCCTCAAACGGGGATTGATTTTATATCTTTACTTTGTGATACAGGTTTTCCCCCTTGAGTGGGGATTTCTTTTATCACTCTTGCATTCATTTCTATATTTCTCTTCTCAAATTGTGTATATCGGATCAAAGATTTGCATCTTCTTCATCCTAAATATGTGCCCTTCCTTTCTTCATCTTGAAATTCTTCTAAGTGTGTTATTTCTTAATTTGGGGACAACGCATAGTATTGAGACAACCTTTTACATTGAGGTCTCTTTTACTTTGTTAACACAAATTCTTTAGCTTCTTATGTTCTAACATTGTTGTCTGGTGCAAGTATTTATTGTCTAATGCATTTTTTTTGTAGGTCTTTAGCCTGGGGGCATGCTTCCATGGTTCAAAGAGTTATCTATTTCCTCTATAGTATCCTTTTGGCATATGATGTTATTTATGTTTAGTATATTTCCTTTAGCGTGCATATTAGTGTAGATTCATATGCCTGCTAAAGTGGGGGAAAAATGTATAGTCATAAAATTACACCCCTTGCAATTTCGCATACATTGTTGTATCCGCTTTAGTGTCCACTTCCTTAGCATTTTGTGTAGGCTCATTTTAACCCCTATATCAACCTTTTTCCCTCTCAAGATGCTCCAACACCCCTTTTCAGTAGCTACCCTCGTGCATCAACTTTACATTGAACTTTGTGCTTTTCTCATTCACGTCGTTTTGTAGCATGACGTGTCCAAACACTAGTACATCGCATGGGCGTTTTCCCACCGTGGTAGCATCTTGTGATGTTTCCACGTTCAAATGACTGTTTCCATACATGTTTGCCACTTGTCAACAAGCTTTGTCAGTGGTAACGATCGGGAATGCCCGAAACAGCTTAGGAAGCCTCTTCTCTCTCCTTAAATGTCCTCTTTTCACCTTATTTGCATCTCTTCTCAGCTTCTAGCTTCACTCTAGATTCATTCTAGATTCCGGCTTCTTTTTAGTCTTGCTATTTTGTTGACACGACTCCATACAGCTTGTTTTAGCAACTTCAAGCTCTCTCAAGCTCCCTTAGCAGCACTCCTTGCAATGCTATTGGCTCTTGCGTTTATCTTGCTCTCATTCCTTGTAGCTCTATCACCCTTACTACATTCTTGCAAGCATCTTGGGATTCCATATCTCCTTCCTATTTCATATTTACTTTGTGATATGGGCTCTCCTCCTCGAGCAGAGTTTTCTTTTATCACTCATACTTTGTGGTGTGAGTTCTACTCCAAAGCAGGTTTTGCTTTCATCACATGCTTTGTCCATTTCGGTCACTCTCTCTCTTTCTACTTGGTTGTCCATGGAGGGGGGAACACCAAAATGGGGGTTTGACTAAAGAAAAACCCTATTCAACCCCAACAATTTCTGCAGATATCATGCATGCAAGTATTGAAGACATTCACGTGCTGGAGGCTTCATCACTTGTGCCTTTGTAAGTATTTCCTTTCTTCTTCTTCTTACCTTTATCTTTATCATTTATACTTGACTTCATTTTATTCCTATAGTATTCTACTACTTTTTCGCATTCTGGTAGTTCTTAGTAATCAGACCGCCAGTCATCATTTAGCCATTCTCTGTGATAAACTCATTTTTTCGCTCGTACGAGACGCCAATGCGCCTTTGGGACGCCACCATGTCACACTGTCGTCTATGTCCCGCACTTCCATCCTTTGATCGAGAGCTTGTTGGTTTGTCCATAAAATCTTTGTGACCTACTCTTCTTGATTCTAGAACTCTCACCACTATTCCTTGAGGCAGTTTAGGGTAGTTCATCTTGTGAGGCTCTCTGAGTGAAGAGAACTCATGAGTAGCAAATCCCCCTTCTCTACAATTGCTTAAAAAAAATAAAATAAACTAATTTTCCAATATTTTTGTTTAGCTAAGAGTACAAGGTTTTAAAACTCAAGCTTCGTAGTTGAGATTCTCTCTTTTATGAAGTTCAAGTACGACTAGGCCTACTCTAATGACGTTTCTAACTACTCAAGTAAACTAAGAGCTTGAGAGTTATAAATGAACAAGGAATTATTCTTCGACACAAACAAACTTTCTTGCAATGCACATCTACTATACTTTCAATGCAAGCTGAAATAAGGGTTATGTAAGAAGAACACCTAAAATGGAAATCTGAGACAATAAATGAAAGAAACAAAGCAAGCATACGATTTTATTTCCTCAAATTTTAAGTAGCAAAGATCACACTTCCGGGACAGTAGGATTGTAGCAATAACAAACTTACAACTTAGTCAACAAACTAGAATACATTGACATAAGACACATAAACAGAACAATAACTTGCAGCTAAAAGAGGCTTGCAAGGTTTCTCTAAAACTAAGTGAACTGACACTGAATAACACCTTGTAGGAAACAAGTAGGCTCAACAATTTGTAATCACAATCATGGTTAAAGTAAAATGGGCAAGGCTTCCTTTATTTATACACAAGAAGAGGAGTAGGGAACGCTAAAATCTCCTTGCTTTTACAACTAAGACTTACCAACATGCAAGCTTTATTTCTAAAACTAAAACAAGATAAGCATCTAACAACCTATCAAAACCTAAAAACAGGGAAAGTTCCAACTATTACATATTGATTCTTTCTTCTTTAAAAAATGGATAAGAACTGGGACAAGAATAGAAAGAAATCGTGAAGAAAGTTGGGAGAAAGTTGTTGCTTTAAATCTCAACCACATATTCCAAAAACTAGGAAATTTAATCTCTATCAGGAGCATCAATACTATCTATAGCAAAATTCTTCTTTTCCAGGATGTCTTCACCTTTTGCAATTGAACTTAGAGAATCTTTCACGTCTTTCCATCAAAAGGATCACTACAAACATTTCCATGAATGATATTTTGGAACTTTGTCGGTACTTCATCAATCTCAATGAAAAAACCATCACCATGGTGATACCGACAAGGGATATCTGAAACAAATTCACTTATGAACTGAAGAACATAAACCACTCTTTGCCTATATACAACTAAATCTTTAGATAACTTCTCCTAAATTTTCACCTTGAAGAGGAGACACTCTCTTCATGCAAGGATTTTCCTCTTATGTTCTTTTGAAACCACTGATTCATAGGTTGTGTTCAAATCTGCAATGCTAATCTCATGTATTGGTTTCACCTCTGCTATACATTGCTCAAATCCTTGAATCCCTTAGCATAGTTCATGGGAATTATACCTTAGCTGATATATTTGTGCAAGAAAAACTCTGCCTTTTGTGATGAACTCCTCAATCCAATCTTGCATATGCTTCCCATATATCACCAACTACCTTAACTACTATTGATCAGTTGATGTCTCTAGAATCTGAGGAAACAACTGAGTGGCTTGTGAAGTGTTGTGAAGAAGATTAGAAATATATTTCTTGAGTTGTCGATTTTCAACCTTGAGGGCCGCCTTATCCTCTGCATCTTTTAGCACTCTTTCCTTGGGAATTTTAGCTGCAACCTTGAACATGTTTACATCAGTGTGCCTAGTGCTTTTGTGGAGATTTTCTTTAACCATTATGAAATCATCAACCTCCACTTCATCAATATTTTTATCTTCTTGAGGTGTAGCAGTCTCCATGACAATTTCACCTTTTGGATTCCTCTTCATATGAACTTGTTTCTTTGGTTTCTTTACACATGCATCTTGGTAAACAGTGCCAAGCTCTGCAAAGTTCATCTGATATGAAGGTCTCCTCCACTTCCTTCCCAAGACTTTCTCAAGTGAAGACAAGGTGTCTCTACTAACTTCCCTAGGAGGTTCAGTCATAGCTTCTTCAACTTCATCTTCTAAAGAAATATGGATCTAAGAATACCTCGGTGATGGTGGAGAATCAGGTGTCAAAGGCATTGCTTCTTCTGCTTGTGGTGTGGGTTCTTCAGGTGGAACTCCTGCTACAACTACCGCCTACTCCTGTAAAATTATATTGTAAATATCCAAAATTCTCTTTACGTTCTTTGTTGTTCTGCTACCTTTTACACCTTCTGGAACCTAACTCATAGCCTTTGTTCTCATAACTGATTTGGAAGAAGAAGGGTTGATTGCACAATTGGTGGCTAAGAATTATATTGGAAATGTGAAATATTCTCTTTACATTCTTTGTTGTTCTGATTCCTCTTGAGGCCTAAGAAAATCTTGTTGTTCACAATGACTTGACTCGTTCTTTCTTCAACTGAGGTGCACTCCTTGTTGGACCAATTTACTTGTGGAAGTGGATGCTGCTCAATTTGATTTGGAGCACACATAGGAAGAAGTATATGTCTCCATCATCATTGGAAAATCCTTGAATATATTTTGACAAGCAATCTTTCATCTGATCGAGTGTAAGCTTGTTGCTACCACACTTTTGTACCTTGAACTCATCTTTACAATTAGCCCAAAATTCTTCAAGTGCGGGCACATAAGCATAATTCTAACCAAGACGGGATGCAATGACACCATGAGGATCATATGATTGTCTCTCGTTGAATGGATTTAGACCAAATTTAGAAAACTCATCACCCATTAACTTAGCATCCACCGATGATCTACATTTGTAGATTCCCAACTCAAATGGAAAGTTGAAAGCAGGTTTCTTTTGGTTTCGTAAAAAAGTATGAAATTCATATGCTTGCCTTCGAAAATCCATGAAAACCACCTCATCTGAAGGATATCTTGGCAACATGACTGGGGCACTTGAGAAGCCGTACACTCTAATGTAGGAGAAAGTAGGAAACTGGATGAACCAATATGCCTACTCTTCCATTGCTTCCCTGGCAGTTGATGAGATTTGTACATGCAATTCATTATGTAGGTCTCTCAGTGTATGCATCAAGAAAGCCTCATTAACCTTTTTGTAGTGAAAAGTCTAGTTGAGGGTAATGATTATAAACATGTTGTACATCTAGAGTTCCCATGGTATTCAATCCTCTGATTTTTCCTTGAAAGGTCACTAGGTAGACCAGGTAGAAAACCATGTGAAACTCGTGGATTTTGAAATATTTAGTTATTTGTTGGTGAAGACTATTGCTGATCAAAGTTGGCCAATCATAGAATTATGTTTTCTTCATGATATGAGAGATGACATAGAACATACAAGGCTATAATTTTGTAGCTTCCGCTTGACCAATGACTCGGTTGAGCAGAGTAATCGTTACTCCAAACTCCTCCTTGAACTCTCCATGCCCCACATTCTTGGAAAAAGTGTTATGTTTTTCTTTCAACCATCTTTGTGCAACTTTCTTCCAATATTTATCCTTGTGGATTTCTCACACATTTTCACATTATTCAATGGAAATGGTTAAAATTTCAAACCAAGGTGGTATTGAAAAGAACTTTTCAATCATGTTTGGCTTGAGGCTGCAAACAATCGTTGCATCTGTTGCTTGAATTTCTCATGTTACAGAGTTATAATGCTTGATACAAGCAATTACAAAATCTAGAATTTGCACAGAGACAAGAATTAATGCTATTGTATGTAATCTAGAATGACCAAACCACACAAATTGAACACTGGTTTGATATGATGCAAGTTAGTTTCAACAATTTTGATGAAATCATGATACAACACTGATTTGGTCTTGAATTCGATGGGAGAGTACTCAATGTTGAAACACTTGAAGATTGACTGTAATCTTGATTATGTTTGGAAAAGTTTCGCACAAACCCTAAATTTAGCTTGCTGATTTTTCTTCTTCAAACAGGCAAAAAATTTGAGATATGGGTTTGTAGAGAATCTCGTTGCAAGAGGACCCAAATCGTTCTTTTTTAAAAAAATTTATGGCTGGTTGAAAAAGTAGAATACCCTAATTTTTGAAAAAAAAATTGACAAAAAAAGCTAAGAGTTGGGTTTTATGTAGATTCTCGTTTGAGAGGGACCCAGATGATCAGATGTTGAATATACTGAAGATTTTGTGGACATGCATGGAAAAATCTGGTTCTTGAAAAATATAAAATTTTCCAAAGTTTTTCAAAATCATGAACTAAGCTGACCGAGATTGCTGAAAATTGAAAAAGATGACCTCCTCCTTCTGCAAATTCATGCCCTGGAAAAATAAAGCATGGAAAAAGGAGCCTCTATGTGAGTTGATTTGGAAAATATAAAGAACTCTGAAAAATCTTCAAGTTTTAGCCTTAAAATTTTTGAAATAGGGAAAACTCTTGGTTTCTCCTCTCTTGCCTTGAAGTCACTTGGAAAAAAATATGAAGAATGAATGCACAAATCCATCTTAAATAAGTTATTAGGTTGAGAATTGCCTTGCTTCCTAAATTTAGAGTTGTGAAACCCTAAAACACGTGCATGCATGTGGACGTGTTCTTTTTGTTTTTTGTTTGAAAGATGAAATTTGTAAAAAATTCTTTAAGGCATGAAAGCTTGGACGCCACCCTTAAAAGACTTAGCCATTTTTTTGAATTTTCCTAAATTTAGCTTGATTTTGACCTCAGTTTGGCTTTGAATTCCAAATGCTATGTTGATGTTGTGAACTAGCCAATTGATCCATTGCGGAGCCTGGGTGAATCTAAAGAGATTATCTTGGAGAAAACTTTGGGTAAAAACTTCATCTAGTCCTTCAAAATCATGGGTGCCCCTGGCTACCAATGAAAGCCACTTGTTGACATTCTTCAATTTATGTGTTTTCCTCACATTTAGATGATTTTGTGATTCCAGGAGCTAGATCGACCCAATCGACTGGCTATCAGATTCACTGGATAGCTTGACTGATTCTGAGGATGGTCTTCTGGAGGTGATATCTTCTAAAAACTTATTTCAGGGCCTCAAAATTTTGGTCGCCCCTAGCTAGATGGGGCACTTTTATTATCCAAACTTAGTCTTTTTCTTGGATTTTCAACTTTTATACTTGTTTTCTGATCCTCTGATAAATTCTTGATTTTGGATGATTAGGAGGTCCGACGAACTAATGGCTAGAGTCTTTGGATAGCTCGAAGGATTCTGAAGGGGGTCTCTTGGGAATGATATTTCTTGAAAGTTGAATCTTGGGGGTGAGAAGCTTGGGCACCCAACTCTTGTAGAGTTAGAATTTATTCTAAGATTTTCAAATTTGCTTTTGACTTTCTTTAATTTTACACAATTTATTCCCTCTGATCAGTCTGTGATATCTGATAATTGGTAACTTCGATGTGCATGCTGATGATTGCATTGGAGAGCTTGATCAAAACTAAAGAAGACATGTTTGAGATTACAACCCTAATTCTACCTTTTGGATGCTCAAATTCTTGTGCACCCCTAGCTAGCTGGGGCTCCCATCCTTGTCAGACTTAGTCATTTTTTAACTCTTTTTCAACTTTCAAACTTGAACTCCATGTTATACCCTCCATTCGATCTAAAATTGTAGGGATTGAATGATCTGATGAAATTGCTGAGATATCCATCACAAAGCTGGAAGAATCCTGAAGACAATGAGCATATTTGTAAACCCTAATTACTGGATGAGGTGGCTCAAAATCCTAAGTGCCCTTGGCTAGCTGGGGTTCCCAAAGATAGCAGACTGATAGATTTGATGACCATGCCGATGGATTCACTGTGAAGCCTGTTGAATTTAGAGCAACATTGTATGGGATAAGAAAACCCTAATTCCATCATTTGAGGATTTAAAAAAATTGGGTGGCTCTAGCTAGCAAGGGCGCCTTCACTTGGCAGTGTTAGTTTTTATTTTGCAATTTTTAATTTCTCCCTTGTTTTTTGTGCTCATAGTGTTTTGACTACCAGAAACTGAAAAATTTCTTAAGGCATAGAATCTCGAGCACCTAGACTGAACTGGGGCACCTGAACATTCCAGACTTAGTTAAATTTTGCAGTTTTCAAGATTTTCCAGCCTCCATTCTTTATTCTTCATTTCTCGATCATTTGTTGCAACTTCTTGATTTTTGCAGTGCTTGAGACTTCGAATCTGACACTTGGTAGCTTGAGCGACCTCCGTTGATGACCTTTGAGCTCTTAAAAATGCTTCTGAAAAGTAGAATAGACCCACCAGGGAAAAATTGATCTTTTGAAGGTTTTGACTGGACTAGCCTGACGAGGAAGTATTTTAACCCAATCAAAATCAGTTTGAGCCCCTGGAGTTAGAATTTCTATTTTTAGAGATTTTCTATTTTTAGAAAAATTTGCCAGCATCCATTTGAGAAGAAACCCAGAAAAACCCATAAAGAACTATTTTTATAAAGTTTCTAAAAATAGAATTTTTCCTAAAATTTAGGGCCAAAAAATTGAGATGTGGATTTTATAGACTTGGTCGCTTTGGGGAGACCCAGACTGTCATATTTTAGAAATTTTGAGTTTTTGAACCTCATGCAAGACATGCAAATTCTCAATTTTGACCTTTCTTGACAATTTTAACAAAACTTTGACCATTCCTTCAAAATGCCTAAGTGTAGAATTATTTTTAATTTGGGGTACAACAAAGTATTTCTAAGTTTTTTTTGAAACAAACATCCTTCACAAATTTCCTTAACTTATTCTTAAGAAATAACAATCCTTCACCCATGTGTTTCTTCTTAAGCAAAAGTAAATCACCAAAATTTAGATGCCCATACCTTTGAGGCCACAATTGTCTATCATGCACCTCTATAGTACTTATGAGTTTATTGCTTGAAGAAAATTGAAGAGGAAACATACAATCATCATTCATATGTGCTCATGCAAGTACTACATATGTTTGTAAATTATCCCCAATAATACATTCATTCCTATCAAAGCCAACTTGATAATTTTGTTGAAGTGTTTGACCGAGTAATAACAAAAAAAATCGGAGAGCAGAAACTAACAAGGTATCAAAAATATGCTTAGTTTTACTATTTTCATTTGCTACAATATGCTTAATTTTACCATTTTCATTTGCTACAATGTGCTCAATTTTACCATTTTCATTCGCTACTTTAATGGTTCCCTTTCCTTTAGTCCCATTTGATTTATCTGCTCAAAACAATAGTACTATTATGCTTTTCAATCAAATTCATAAATAAATTTTCATTAGAAGTTATGTGTGAGGAACAAGCAAAATCAATATACAATAAAGTCTCGCTATTAGAACTTGTTTTCAACCATGAAACGAATATATTTTGTGTATCTTTTATAGTACTATGAGAAGATTTCTTATGCAAAGGTTCAAACTGATAATAGCCAAATTTATTACAATGAAAATAGTGATGTAGTTCGATAATGGGGAACATTATCAGGCTACCCAATCTCTCAACCAAACCACTTTGAATTGAAATTCATATGTAAAATATTATTACCAAACAACGTAAATCAGTACAGACTAATTCAATTACAATTTCATTAATTTATGACTTTTGGTTATAGGCAGAATAAATTACAATTTTAAATCATTTGTGTGTATCTCCAGCTAGACTGGAGACCTCACACCCCTACACCCCTATCACTGCCAACCAAAACTGAATTTGGAAATTGTTCTAAATTTTAATTTTAATCTCATCTTGGGAACCTCTATACCTCCCCTTTGTAATGTCTTTCATTTTCCCCATAATGTCAAGATAATTTCATGTGTTTTTGTTATCGATTTGATTTTTATACTCCTCTTTAAATCAAATGCCTCCTTGCCTAGCAATTTTGGAATAAAAGATTTATAATTTGTAAAAATTAGACAATTCAACCATTGAGCACATGAAATAGAATAATACATAGGAGATAATAAAAAGTTGAAATTCCTTTGATTTGCTTGGCAATCCACTCAACATTTTATTAAATAGTGACAACAATGTCATCAAAATCTGACCACACCTGCAAAAACCAAAAATTTCACCCAGCACCAAATAAAACAATTAATCAAAACCCAAACTGAGATAAAATATGTTTTTGGGTTGATGTTTATTTCCTATGGACCCGAATGCACCTGCATCAAACAAGCTAGTGGAGCTTCTTCTACCATGAGGTGACTTCTCTCCCCAATTACATCTTCTTCTCATTCTTCCTGTTGTGAGATTTAACTCACCACAAACCGTCCACCTCCACCTAATGCTTCCTTCCTTCTCTCTGATTGTGGAATGCTTCCCACCATAGCTCAACCATCTCCACCAAACTCTTTCTTCAATACCTTCCACATTCATCAACATTTTCTTCAATGGAAAAATTATTTTTGCACTTATCTTTTGTTTTACCATAGTTGCAACCTCTAAACTTCTCTTTGTCATGCCTTCAAAAAGACATGCTTTGGTTATAGAATCTTTCATATTTTCTTCGTTCTTATTTTGCACAAGGATTTATTCTTTAATGTCACATTCTTGACATCTTGTTGCACTCTTTTTCTTACCTGCAAACAAAACATTACAAAAGGGACCTTATAAAAATCATTCGCCAACAGATTTTGGATTATCATCATCTCTTCTCTCGACAATTTTCAATACTTGTCGTCTTCAACCTCCTCATCAAATTTGGGGAAATTCATGCTCATAATTTCAGATTGCAAACTTTCTTCATCTGCTTCACATAACTCACTCCATTCACACATTGTTGTACCACAAATTAAAAAAATTGCTACACTTAGGCATTTTGAAGAAATGGTTAAAAGTCTTGTTAAAATTGTCAAAAAAGGTCAAAATTAGGGATTTGCATTTCTTGCATGAGGGCCAAAGACTCAAAATTTTCAAGATTTGATGATCTGGGTCTGCTCAGAGCAACCAAGTCTACAAAACCCAAATCTCAGTTTTTTAGCCCTAAATTTTAGGAAAATTTCTATTTTTAGAAACTTTCATAAAATATAACTTTTTTTTGGGTTTCTTCTGAAATGGATGTTGGAATTTTTTTCTAAAAATAGAAAGTTTGGCTTCCAAGGTTCAAACTGATTTTGATTGGCTTAAAATACTTCCTCATTAGGCTGGTTCAGTCAAAATCGTCAAAAGATCAGTTTTTCTCCATTTTAATCCCATTATTTCCCTATCTTTTTATAAAAATGATTTCATATTCCCCGTCCAAACCTTATACCGTTGCCTTAATATTTATCCTTTTATATCATACCGCTTTACCGCGGCCTCCCACAATGGGCTCACGGTATGGTGGTAGCAGCTAAAGGAGTGGGTAGAAGTGTTTACCGTGCGCGGTCAATTCATTGACCGTGGTAGCGTGGTAAACTGTTAGCAACCAACGAAGCAACAGTCAGGAAACTATACTGCATTACCGTCGGCCATCATTTCGTACACCATGGTAGTGCGGTAAACCGTAAGCAGTTAGCGGGCTGACAGTGGTGAACAGGTAATAGTTACCTTGCAGTACCATGAGCAAGCATCGATCAGACCACAGTAATGCGGTAACATAAGGCAGACAGTTAAGAAGCGGCAAAGATAACAGCTGGTGGCTACTACAGTACCGCTGGCACTCAAGCTAGTGACCACGGTAGTGCGGTAGACATGGAGATAACTGTCATGGTGAGCAGAGATTGTGGTGGGACCAGTCAAAGTCAAGGTGGTAAAATGATAAGGGCCACAGGGAATGAAGTATAAAGAATCATAAGGTTTAAAATGAATTATTGAAGGCCGATAAAGTATTAAGGCAAGATCAAAAGCAGGATTATAGTTTAAATATTTGATTTGCCGATAAGGCAATATAATCAAATATGTTATTTTATGTCATAGAATGTGAACCATTTATGTTCGAAATATTGAAGGGTCACGACCCTTGATGTGTAATGTATAAATGATTTGAAAAATCAGTAGAGGGGAGAGTCAGAAGAGGGGTCAGATTTTTCTGACTGGGAATGAAAATAATGTAACAGACCTTCCTGAAATAGGATCAATGGAGATAATTATTTTTAATTGATGGTTTTCCTTTCTAAGTTCAGTTGTTGGGATGCTATGATTTGTATTAATTTTATCTTGGTTCTCTCCAATACGAAGTTTTTTGATCATTTGAGTTAATGTATCAAGCATAAATTTTGATTCATCAAGGTGCACGTTTTCACTTTGTGTGATTTTATTTGCTGGTGTCTCAAGTCAGAATTAAAACCCTTCAAGTAAGTCATAGTGTTTGAGAGATTTATTTTGGATGATTTAAGTAGAACCAAGTTAGAAAACATTCCAGCATAATTTATGCAAGCCATAAATAAATTAAATTATATGCCAGTCATAAGATTTTATTTTATAAATTGCCTAACAACTTGAAATTAAACTAGAAAAGGAAAACACATGTCATTTTCTATTTTTGACTTCGTTGCCCAATAGATAGAAGGCACTGATCTGTCATGTCCCAGAGGATAGAATTCATTATAAACAATTTATTCAAATACCTTTCATTTGTGCAGTAGGAGTAGGAGTAGGTGTAGTAATTTTATCTGTCCACTACCCTTTGCCATTGTGGATAGATTGATCAACCAGGAAACATATTTCAATTTGCATTGTTCATTTAGGTACACCCCCCTTGTTCTAGTAGAACCTAAAGAGCAGAAGTTACAATTGCATCAATTGGCCTTGTACATTGGCCAAAAGTGTAGTAAGAGCTTGGCAAACTCTTCTGGTTAAAACCTGCATTTTTGAGACCCAACAGTTTGGCGACTCCGTTGGGGACGAACATCAAAAAATTTGGTTCCAGCCTTTCCATTTATAGAGTCATATAGTTTTCAAAATTGGTCTTCAATCAGAGAATCACAATTGTGTAATTTTCAACTCCCCATCCAAGTCACACACACAACAACTTGGCTACTCTACTGGGGACACATTCTAGAAAGTTTTCAGCCTATCCATCTATTGAGTTAGCAAAGTTTTACATTTTTGGAGATTCCGCTGGGGCAAACCAAAACAATCTTTTTCATTTTCCTACTTTTGGAAAAGTAGGTGGCGACTCTATTTTATTTGATACGTAATGCATGGGTGTTGTGAAGTAGTAACATTTTATCAAGATGGTAGAAGCAGAAAGAAGACAACAGATAGTAAGAGAGTTAAAGGAATTGAGGCAACAAAGGCTGCATTTGGACCAATAGATGCTACAAGTGAACCAACAACTGCTGCAATTAGGAGTCAAAGGTTCTCAAAATACATCACCAAACAGGCCATCATATAGTGAGAATGAAGACACAAGTGCCAAGAGATCTTGGAAACCACAAATACCACATGATACAACCAAGAACTCTAGAAATAAAGGTAATGCACTCTATTCACAACAAAGTACTTTTGATGAGTGTATTAAAAGTGAAGAAAGA
The DNA here is from genome assembly GCA_007115665.2 of Sequoiadendron giganteum. NCBI lineage: Eukaryota > Viridiplantae > Streptophyta > Pinopsida > Cupressales > Cupressaceae > Sequoiadendron > Sequoiadendron giganteum. Next base: position 500,207,477 of record CM021102.1, on the reverse strand, counting down.
GGCAAAAATCTTGTGGATGTTTTTTTTTATATAAGGGAGAATCTATGAGTTTTTTATACAATAGAATGGTGGATGTCTGGATGCAATTACCTCCTCATTTTAGGCCCACAAGATCCATGTTTGTTGCACAATTCCCAAGAGCATCAGAGCCTGAATCAGTTTATTGGTCAGAGTCATTAAAACAACAAGCCTTTGATGTAGTAAATGAATTTATTGATTCCATGCTTGGGACAATGTACATGGATACTGATTTGGAAGATGATAGGGACACACCATCTGGAGATTACATCAGCAATGTTTCAAGAGCTGAAATTGAAGAAGATGTCATGCCTTCCAACAATGAAGACAAGGATAATATCTCTTGCATAATAGATTGTGACAGTGTATGTTATGAGGGATCCATTGAATACTTAAATTGCAAGGATGAAGTTATGGATGTTGATATACAACAGGGTGATTAACAAGAGGTTGGAGATATAGTTGAAGATATGGAAGCAGAGACTTGTTCACTCAGCAGTGAGCAAGTTTCAGATTTGTTAACTCTGGAATACCAGAGTTATGCACATGAAGATGATTCCAAAGTTTTGGTTCCAGCCTACATTTGTTTTGACAGTGAAAGTAATAACTCATATGACTCCATGTGCATCTCTCACAGTGATGAGGAATTCTTTGAAGCTGATCAAAGATCCTTGTCTATCCAAGAAGTATGTGATTTGAATGATTTTTGCCTTCAAGAAAAGGATGTTGGTTTGCATGTTATTGATGATGAGTGTTTAGTATTTGTTGATTCAAGTATGTGTGAGGCTGACTATCTGGATCAAGGGTATGTGTCAATGCCAATTGATGATGGAAAAGAACTGGAAAGTATTTTTGATTTGATTGATTCAGAGGATGTTGATGAGACAAAAAAAATTGATTTCCAAGAAAAGCATTCAGATTTTCAGGTCCCAGTGTAGTTGCTTGATCATTCAGCAACATATAACAGTGAGCATGCCTATGAATGTTTTGTTGAATGTGGATACACTTTGTATGTTGAGGGTGATAAATATTTTCCATGTGATAATGAGAATGATGAAATGTAGAGTGGTGAAAGGAATATGAATCAGGTTGAATACAATGCTTTTTTGAAGGCTTTTAATGATAATGCATGTTGCAAGGCAGGTGGAATGGATAGTTTTAAAAGAAACCTGATGAGCTCTATTCAGAATAAGGTCTATGACAAAGGAAAGTGCAGGTTTTTCTTTTGGGTGGCCTAGGGCCATCCTTTATGGTTTGAATTTTAAACCATAGCAGGTACAGAGGATTAAGGATTTCCAGTGCATGGACAATTCTTAAGAAAGCCTTTTTAAAAATTCTCTTCCATGCATAGTAGTTTAGGATTTTCCATTTCTCCATTTGCTCCACCTTTCCATCTCTGCTTTGTTCATTCCCTCCATCTGCCATTGCCTTCATTTTTCATGTCCTTTATTTGGTCTAGTCTCCCAAAGAACTCTGGATTCTTGCAGTGATTTTCACAATCACTCATCCCCAACAGAACCCATTGTTAGAACATAAAAAATTCCATGAAAACCCTAAGTTTTTCTCCATTTTAATCCCATTATTTCCCTATCTTTTTATAAAAAAAAAATCATATTCCCCGTCCAAACCTTATACCGCTGCCTTAATATTTATCCTTTTATATCATACTGCTTTACTGCAGCCTCCCACAATGGGCTCGTGGTATGGCGGTAGTGGCTAAAGGAGCAGGCATGAAGTGTTTACCGCGTTACCGTGTGTGGTCAATTCATTGACCTCGGTAGCGCAGTAAACCGTTAGCAACCGGTGAAGCAACAGTTAGGAAACTATACCGCGTTACCTTCGGCCATCATTTCATACACCATGGTAGCGCGGTAAACCGTAAGCAGTTAGCGAGCTCACAGTGGTGAATGGGTAATGGTTACCCTGTGGTACCATGAGCAAGCATCAATTAGACCATGGTAATGTGGTAACATAAGGCAGACAGTTAAGAAGCGGCGAAGATAACAGTTGGTGGCTACCGCGGTACCACTGGCAGTCAGGCCAATGATCGTGGTAGCACGATAGACATGGAGATAACCGTCGTGATGGGCAGAGATTGTGGTGGGACCAATCAAAGTCAAGGTGGTAAAATGATAAGGGCCATGGGGAATAAAGTATAAAGAACCGTAAGGTTTATAATGAAATATTGAAGGCCGGTAAAGTATTAAAGCAAGATCAAAAGCAAGATTATAGTTTAAATATTTGATTTGTCGATAAGGCAATATAATCAAATATGTTATTTTTTGTCATAGAATGTGAACTATTTCTATTTGAAATATTGAAGGGTTACGACCCTTGATGTGTAATGTATAAATGATTTGAAAAATCAGTAGAGGAGAGAGTCAGAAGAGGGGTCGGATTTTTCTGACTGGGAATGAAAATAATGTAACAGACCTTCCTGAAATAGGATCAATGGAGATAATTGTTTTTAATTGATGGTTTTCCTTTCTGAGTTCAGTTGTTGAGATGCTATGATTTGTATTAATTTTATCTTGGTTCTCTCCAATACGAAGTTTTTTGATCATTTGAGTTAATGTATCAAGCATAAATTTTGATTCATCAAGGTGCATGTTTTCATTTTGTGTGATTTTATTTGTTGGTGTCTCAAGTCAGAATTAAAACCCTTCAAGTAAGTCACAATGTTGGAGAGATTTCTTTTGGATGATTTAAGTAGAACCAAGTTAGAAAACATTCTAGCATAATTTATGCAAGTCATAAATAAATGAAATTATATGCCAGTCATAAGATTTTATTTTATAAATTGCCTAACAACTTGAAATTAAACCAGAAAAGGAAAACACGTGTCATTTTCTATTTTTTACTTCGTTTCCCAATAAATAGAAGGCATTGATCTGTCATGTCCTAGAGGATAGAATTCATTATAAACAATCTATTCAAATACCTTCCATTTGTGCAGTAGGAGTAGGAGTAGGTGTATTAATTTTATCTATCCACTACCCTTTGCCATTGTGGATAGATTGATCAACCAAGAAACATATTTCAATCTACATTGTTCATTTAGGTACACCTGCCTTGGTCTAGCATAACCTAAAGAGCAGAAGGTACTGTTATCTTCTAAAATTGCACCCTAGCTAAGATGCATGACAAATCATGTTAAGCTGCAACACTTAGCTTTTTAGAGAGAACATGGGATTTTTTCGGGCTGTGGATTGCCAAAATTTGGAAAAGAACCTCCGGAGAAGGTCAGCTTCCTAGTTGGTTATCACCTACTTTACTAAATTTTGAGGGGAAAAGGGAGAAAGATTGCATAAAATGAGAACTACCTCCTAAGGTGATACACCAGAATATGACTTAGACCCTGAAAAACTCAGATTTCATACACTTGTACATAATGACTGAATAAAACAACTTGCACGACCTATTTCTATGTGCCTTGCATAAGTGTTTTATAAAGAGGCCTTATTGTTTGAGCTCCTAGGAGGAGAAGACCTCACAGCTAAAAGCAACCTGCAATCCTGACACAGATTATAACTTGCAAACATCACACTTCTCTGCAAAAAGTACTAAAGCCATGAGACAGAGTTAAGGGAAATGAAATATTATCTCACAATAACTTAATTAGTCATGTGAAAATACACAATATTGCAGTAACAAGAAGACAAAATACTCCATTCAATAATGCCCAAGGTATGTACTATATTCCATGTTTAAATGAGTTACAAAATTCTGCAAAATTCTGCCAAAGGGCCTTAAAAATCACTAAGTGCAGAAAAATGCCAATCCGGAACTTGTTACAATGAAGTCACATAAGTAACTAAATCACTCAACTCCCAACAAGATCCATCAAAATAGGATCTAGAAGCTCATCAATTCAGATGAAACAATAAGGCCTAATTTCAAGCAATTGATTCCTCTTCAAAAGAGCTCACAATGGTTGAAAAGGTCACATTTGACCAAGTCCAAGATAAAAGCATAATAAATTAGTACCTATATGCTCTCAAAATGCTCCAAAAAACAAATAAAGAGGCCTATTTCTACTCCATATGTTTGCAAATTGTAAATAACCTCTCTATATACCCTCTCCAATATACTTGCAAAAGCATAAATCTAAAGATATATCTCCTTAACCGAATATAAGGCATGTTGCATCAATTTTCGCATTCGAAATAGCAAATTGAATTAAGTGCTTATAACAATAAAACTTAATCCAAATGCTTTACAATTTAACTTAATGCAAACATACGTAACTCAGTTAAAGGTGGAATGTAAAAAGACCAAGTCCTAAGGGACTATGAACTTTGCCATGGTATTAGTTACATTGCAAATTCTTAAAAATAAAAAATAAAGGTAAAACCTCTATTCTATCGGCACACTTAGCTATTAGGGTAAAACCCTAAAAGACAAAAAGAAATGCAAAACGCACAAGTCATTTCATTTCTGTTGTCGATCTTTTTTGGAGAGACTGAAAACGCCACCATTGAGAACCCTAGCTGCGCCATTGGAGATCTTTGTATTCTTTATACGAGCTGGGCATGGCCTCTGTACTCTTCTTTGGCAGGGAAAGGTAAGGCTTTTCTATTGTTTGCTTCCCTATTCTAAACAAAAGCTTTAGAAGCTTATTTTTACTGAAAAATGGCCGCTATTATGATTTCCTCTCCAAAGAGCTATGAGCATTCTTCGTTTCGCGGATTCTTTCCTGTGATATTGAGTGTTTCCCAGCATTATTTTTGTATTTCTTTAAGAAAAAATGCATGATATTGTTGAATTTATGTACTACGAACACTTTCCTCCAGGTTACAGCCAAGGGTTTCATATTATCCATCCTCTATAAAATCCTGTGGTTTGCTTGAAATTGTTGTGCATAGAATACATTTCTAAGAATGATAGTGTGGTGCCTAAAGCAACCTTCAGTCCAGCCTATTTGATTTTAGCAAGAAAATAAAATTGCAAAATTGTTTCTTGTGCATTTCATTTCCAAGTCTGTCAATAAAATGTTATTTTCGAGCTCTGTGTGCACAAATGATCAAATGTTTATTTTCCTGTAGATTCTTCATGATATTTTTGCAGCTCTGTGTGCATTTTCCTCATTGCAGTGAATCGAGGGTTTACTTCCAACTTTTGGGCACACATTCTCCTCTATGACATACCTTTATCACAAGCTGAAGCTCCCTATTCAACCCCTAGCGATTGAATTCTTTTCATACTTGTAGAAACTCACTGATTTTATCCCTTTGTATTTTTGTGCCCGTTCTACTACGTTGAGTCCCTCATTATTCCTCCTTCAATAGCCGTAATATAAATAGAACACAAGCAAGGCTTAAAATGCCAGGATATGTTCCAATTTGTGATTCATTAATTCAAATATTTTGAGAGCATCATTGCAAAACCCATTTGTTTATTCCTGCAAATAAAATGGTACCTCCATGCTTTGCATTCCATGAGAAAAATAGGCTAAGTGCATAGAGCTTTTATGTAGCTTTTGCACTCTTAATATAGATGTTGTTCAGATTTTAAAGGCATGCGCATAGTTATTTGTCAATGATGATTATTAACAGAAACCACTGTATTTTAAAATAACAGTGAATGCACTCATATTTTCCTCACAAAATTGGCAGAAAAAGATCTTGAACTGCTCCTCCATTTAGTTCATTACATTCGTCAAGCTACACTACCATATATGTTGTTGTTCTCATGCCTTTTGGAAACATTCATTTCTTGGTTTCTGGACTTGACCGAAACTGGAATTTTTCTAATATTTCAAGTGTTCTCTAAACTTGTAAACTTCCAGGTCACCTTATGAAAGTATTGCTGATTCAGCAAATTTCATTATTGTTTTACTTTCTCAGATAACTAAAAAATATGAACATTCATAGAAATAGATTTTCCTCAAAAACCTTGTATGAATTTTCAGGAAAAGTCCTTTAACTGTATTTCTATCTTTGTTCATTTTAAAACTGAAATGCACAAAACCTAAATGAGTTGGGCTCTACCCTTGTGGGAGCCCCATTTTACTCCACTCATATCGAAATCGATGAACAACAACCTTGTTTTTTTCCTATTTTTGCACATGACACAAACTAGTTAGTAAAAATAAAGCATTGTGTGGATTTCTAATGTGAATGTGTGCGCGGGTGTAAGAGTGATAGGTCAGTTATTGCTTAGATCTTTTGGATCTAACTTCATTCTGTGTGATTTCAAGATCTACAATTGGAGGATGGAAAGCAGGAGCAGCAAGGTAGCAGAGACACGCAAGGTCAAAGCAACACCGCCAGTCATTCAAGCAATGACTGGGTCCTATGACTCTTATGCCTTTTTTTTCTTATTCACACATGTATTCATTTTATAAATTCTAGCGTTGAATTTATTTTCCTTAGCTAGTTTCATGGCTTGTGTGAAGCAATCTGAATACTTGATGAATAAAGATTACATTTTTCAGAAAAAATACTTGATAGTGTATCAGTTTGTTTCTCTTTTCTTCATAAAAATGCAATACTTATTCATGAATGGAATGAAACTAATGTTTTCACTATGGCATAAAATGCATGATCAAATTTGTAATAAACACCACTTAGCAAAAGTGCTCTTCCTTATTTGAGCTTGTGGGTGAAAATTGTGTAACAAGTAAAATTGCATCAATTGGCCTTGTACATTGGCCAAAAGTGTAGTAAGAGCTTGGCAAACTCTTCTAGTTAAAACCTGCACTTTTGAGACCCAACACAATGCATAGGCTTTTTGTGTGTTTATATCAAAGAAGATACTTGCAAATTTCTAAAAAAATGAAAATTAGGGTTTCAAATCCTTGTTTTTAGGAAACTTAAAAAAATAGGACCTTCCTAGAAATAATTAAAAATGATTTTGATAGGATAATTTGACTTCATGATCACACTAGTCAAGTCAAAATCACCAAAAAAATTGTTTTACCCTAGTGGGTCGATTTTCATTTTTTAGGAAGAAAGATAGGACCTCTGAGGCCATTAATGGCAGAATGACTAGTACCAAATGTCGAGATCCAAGCCTCAAAAATATCAAAGAAGAATCAATGGAAAAAATGTTTGAAAAGACACTTCACAATAGAGGAGATTTTCAAAGTTGAAAATACTGAAAATATTCTAAGTCTGGAAGATGCACGCCTTGCTACAAGGAAGAAGCTAGACAACCAATTCCTCGGTGAATTTTTCAAACACCTGTACACGTAGCATGGTGAAAGCAATTGCTACAGTGAAATCGTTTGCATCATCGAACATGGTAACCAAGTCAATCAAGCTACAATGGTGAACGTGAAGTGCGAAGAGGTGAAAATCTTAAAGGAAATAATGAAGTTGTAGCCAAAAGCACCCCTGCTAGCTAGGGGTGCCCATTAATTCAAAAGGTCAAAGATAGTCATCAAGTTTTGCCAAGATAGTCATCTCCTTCGTAATTATGTTGGCTTTCTAATGCATCATCAAGTGGGTTCACCTTATTCATCTATCATCAGAAACGAAGGCGAAGACAAAAGATGTTGAAAGAAAATATCATCAAAGATGGCAGTTAAAACATGAGAAAAAGTGCCCCTGTAGCTCAAGGACACCCAAAGATGAGACAATCCATATGTCATTTTCTGAGTAGGTTATCTCCAAGTGATCTCCCCGGTGTTAGCTCAGCTTTATGAGGAACTTGTTCACCAGTCTACAATACATATCAAACAACAACAATTTGTCATCATTTGAACACATGAAACGAAGGGTAAATCAGTGGACATCAAGGAAAAAGTGCCCCTGCGCCCATCATTTTGAGGCACATGTTGCAATTTTCAAAAATTATTTTCTACAAGGCATCTAGTCAACATCCTTTCAACTTCATGATCAATCTAATTACAAGCTCACAGGACCTGTAAAATAATTCACAAATAAAGATCAAGCATAAAACATTGGAGGCGAAGGCAAGATGAAGAACACGAAGAATTGAATAAGTGTCAAAGAAACCACACCTTCCTAGAAATAGGCGCCCAAATTTTTGAGCAACCAGATGTAGTTTTTAAGCTCTGTAACCTCTAGGAAGTTGTTCTTTGTCTTGATCAATCTCAACAATGACACCGTCAACAGATTCAACAGATAAATCAAACATCTAATGACGAAGATCAAATTGGGGTTGTTCATGAAAGGTTGCAAGATGAAAATTACAACACAAAAGGCCAAAGGCACCCTTGCAAGCTAGGGGTGCCTATACTTTGGGACCTCTAAATCAACTTTCAAAACCTACGAGGCTAGTCATCCTTTTTGGGACTGAACTGGCTATCCTTCCCATGTTTCAACATGTTAACAAGAATCATCAATCATCAATGATCTCAGATCAAAGCATTGCAAGTCAAATTGGAGAAATTGAGAAACATCCAAGAAATTGACTAAGTCTAGTGAAAAATGCTCCCTTTCGAAAAAAGGTGCCTAAGAATTTGAGGCATCAGATTTAGGTTTTTAACTTTGCAGCTCCTAAGCACACTTCTTCAGAGTTGATCTAATTGTGTAATTGATCTGTGAGCAAGAATTTAGGATGATTGAGCAATCAGAATCAAGGATCGGACAGAGACACTTCGTCACAAAAAAGGATTAAAAAATCTTCAACTCCTCAACTTAGATGCCTAAAGTCAAAGTAGGCCCAACTGACTGAAGTTGAGATATTTTGAAGGCTTCTTCATGTCTAGAACGTCCCCAAATTGGTGGAAACTGCTCCAATGAACTCATGATCATCTCTTTGCAGGTTGAAACTCAAGAACAAATATTTTTTCTCTCCAATGCTTTTTGAAGATCTAACAAATATTTTTCTTAGATTTCTTCATGTTTTCAATAAAAAAGTTACACAGAGGGATAGTTTATCAGTGTTTGCATCTCCAAGCATGATTTTCTTGAAGATTCACAGTAGTAGTATATAACTTCTAAACGTATTCCCTCATATTTCTTCTATTCTTCTCTTAGATCTTATTGCATGTCCAAGGACATGGTAGTTATTCATAGATCTGGCCTTTTGCGTATGATCAACACAGTTGCCATAAAACCCACATGCCAGATTTTTCCAGAAAAAGTTGTATCGCTACCCCTTTTTAGGGTTTTCACAAAAAGTCACAATTTAAAAAAATAGGCAAATTGGGTTTGTTTAGCTTTGAATCACCTACAAAACTCGTGTTATATTTTTCTGAGAAAAATAAGTTTTTTCTACCTCATTGCCTCTTCCATCGAAGGGCTCTTGCATGTCATAGAAAAATTCACTTTTTCGAATTTATGACGTTTTGGGTTTGTTTAAAAAGACCCATTTTGGAAATCTATAAATGAGAGACTCTTCCTCTCATTCAAACATCCACAATTTGAGTAAACTTATTATACTCAAATCCATCTTCAAGCATAGCCATTTCATCTCTTTTTATCAAATTCTTAGCTAGGTTATACAGGAATTCAACCATCAAGTGGATCAATCTTCATCAAATCATCAAGCTTACAAAGGAATTGGGAAAGGGCTAATTTCGACACACCAATTGGCACCAATCTGATTGCTCAATCAATCCTAAATTCTTGCTCACAAATCAATTACACAATTAGATCAGCTCTGAAGAAGTGTGCTTAGGAGCTGCAAAGTTAAAAACCTAAATCCGATGCCTCAAATTCTTGAATCAAGGATTGGACAGAGACACTTCGTCACAAGAAAGGATTAAAAAATCTTCAACTCCTCAACTTAGACGCCTAAAGTCAAAATAAGCCCAACTGACTGAAGTTGAGATCTTTTGAAGGCTTCTTCATGTCTAGAACATCCCCAAATTGGTGGAAACTGCTCCAATGAACTCATGATCATCTCTTTGCAGGTTGAAACTCAAGAACAAATATTTTTGCTCTCCAATGCTTTTTGAAGATCTAATAAATATTTCTTAGATTTCTTCATGTTTTCAATAACAAAGTTACACAGAGGGATAGTTTATCAGTGTTTGCATCTCCAAGCATGATTTTCTTGAAGATTCACAGCAGTAGTATATAACTTCTAAATGTATTCCCTCATATTTCTTCTATTCTTGTCTTAGATCTTATTGCATTTCCAAGGAAATGGTAGTTATTCATAGATCTGGCCTTCTGCGTATGATCAACACAGTGGCCATAAAACCCACATGCCATATTTTTCCAGAAAAAGTTGTCTCGCTAGCCCTTTTTTTAGGGTTTTCACAAAAAGTCGCAATTTAAAAAAATACGCAAATTGGGTCTGTTTAGCTTTGAATCACCTACAAAACTCATGTGTTAGATTTTTCCGGGAAAATAATTTTTTGCTACCTCGCTGCCTCTTCCACCGAAGGGCTCTTGCATGTCATAGAAAAATCCACTTTTTTGAATTTATGACATTTTGGGTTTGTTTAAAAAGATATTCTCAACAAAACCCACATCTCAGAATCTTTTGTAAAAGTTTACCCCTGGCAAGGCTATTTTTAGCCACAATAGAAAAGTTGTTCAAGTAGTGTCATGTTTATAGTCAACAGTTAAGTTTTTCATAATGCACTTCTCTCAAGTTGAATACAAGATCAAAACGGTCCTACTCCATGATTTCCTAAAAAATAGTTGACACCGACCTACATCGGGCACAGCTAGAGGTCAACTTAGAAAAGTTGGAAGGCGCAGACCAATGCACACTTCAGAACATTGAGCAATCTGAATTGTTAGAGGCAACATCATTTACCATCTCAGCATAGATCATAGAGTTTGTAATAGCTTGTGTAAAGCATTATAACCCTACTGCACGAGAGATTTGATCGGTAGATGGTTGAGTGGTATGCAACCTCAAGCCTAGGGATATCGAAAGGTGCTTTTTCATTCCACCTTGTACGAGAAACATGGTTGTATCTATGGAAAAATGCAAAAACATGTTTAATACATCAAAAGACAAGTGTCAGAAGAGAATGGCAGAAAGATGGCTAAAAGAGAAAAGAAGCAACTTTCTGAAGAATGTAGGACATGGAGAGTTCAAAGACGAGTGCATAGTGATGATCACCCTACTCAACCATGTTACTGATCAAGAAGAGGCGAACAAATTTTTTTCATGGATGTACTATGTCATCACTCAAATCGTGAGCAATAGAGAACATTATGATTGGCCTGCCTTGATTAGTGATACTCTCCACAAACAGATGACTAGCTTCTTAGAGGCTCACAAACTCCACATGTTCTATACCTCGTATATCAGATAGCCTTCCAAGGCCAGTTTAGAGCGTTGAACACTGTGGGAGATTTGGGTGTGAAAAAGGTTCACGAGCACTTCTCACAGCTTGACTGCACATAATCAGAAAGACATTTCAAGCGAGTAAATGATCAGTTCCTGATGCACACCATGAGAAACCTCAATCATGAGTCACATATATGCATCTCACCAGCAACCAAGGAGGCAATGGTAGATTAGGTGGATTGGTTCATCCAGTTCCCCACTTTTAGCTACATCTGTGTGTACGGGTACTCAGGTCATCCCACCATGTTACCCCGCTATCCATCAAATAGGGTGGTCTTCATGGATTTCTTGTGGCAATTGCATGAAGTACATTCTCTTATGCATATCAAATGCAAGCCGACTGTAAACTTTCCTTTTTAGATGGGACTTTACAGGTGAAATCAGTAGTTGATCCCAAGATCATGAGCCATGAAATGAAGAGACTTAACCTTAAGTCTCTCATCGAAATATGGTCATATGAACCTTTGGATCACTATTCAACATGACTTGGTCAACAATCTTCACACGAGTCTTCCATGGAAGACTATTGGTTCAACTATGGAGACGAGTTCGAAGTGAGAAGACGTAACTACAGTAGGTTCACATTTCTATAGATTTTTGACTTCTTGTTAGAGGACATGGAAGGGTTGTTCGATGATGATGGGGAAGGCATTTTTCCCTCATTCTTTGTAGATAAATTTGACTCACAACCACTTCAATTTACGGATTGGTATGCCAAGGAAAGTACGTCTATTGAGGAAAGAATAAGCAGAGTTGTCAGGAATAGCCAGCTCTACTTGGACAGTAAAAGGACAAGGTAGGTAGTTATTCCCAACACAAAGTCACCACCAGTTCATAATTCACTACCTTCCATGTCAAGACCTAAGCCTAGATAGAATACATGGAGTAACCCTCCTAGAGGAGCCAAAATGTTAGGATACACAAGGGGGAAAATACCGATTGATGATATAAGTCAGCAAGAGCAACATGTGGAGATAACCACAAACATAACTGAGCTATTAATGGAAACAGTTACATCTGAGATAGTACCAGAGATGGAAGTAGATCCTCCCATTCTTCCACCACCACAGTAGTCACTGATCCATATTGACTTAGATCCAAATTCGCCACCACGCGAAATTGCAACACAATGTCACTCATCAAGAATCCACGAGACTAGCATCCTCCCTTCCAACGAGGTTAGTAAAGATTCATCTTGGCTTGAGAATCTCCTAGAAAGGAAAAGAAGGAGGTCATCCTACCAATTGGACTTCTTAGACTTTGACCATGTCCATCAGGATACGCCAAAGAAAAAGATCAAAAAACAAGTCCATGTAGGAAAGAATGTTGACAATGAAATTGTCATTGAGACTGCTACACCACCTAAAGATAGAAATGTGGATGAGGTAGGTTTTGATGACTTACCTTGATGAAGGTCAACCTTGTTCAAAGCACGTGCCAGGTTGAGGTGGATCTCTTTAAGGTTGCATCAGTGAGCATCAAAGAAAGAGTGGTGAAGGACGGTGAAGATAAAGCAATCCTAAAGGCTGAAAACCAACAACTAAGACTGTATATCTCCCACTTGATGCATGGTACATCAAAAGTCACTGCCTTACTTTCATAAATGTTAGAGCTCCCCACAAAACAATATCAACTAAGTCAACTGATCCTATATGGAAAGCACTTGAGAGATCAAGTGGAAGAGTTCATCATTAGGCACCGATATATACTTGCAGAGCTGTACCAACTAAGGTACAGAGCCCATGACCTTCATGCAAAGATCCAAGAATTAGAGCATTAAGACATAGCAAAAATCAATTAATACGTTGAGCTAGATGAGGTACAAAGAAAGTTTCAGGATCTCATCTATAGCAATTTCTGGGGTGACCCTGTTGACTGCAGGTTAAGTCAGATTGCAACTATGTTGACAAGGATGGATGATGCAGTTGTGAAGAATATTGAATACGAGGAGCAGATTATGAGTGGCGAGGAGTTTTTGTGAAGACAGGCCATCATCCTGCAAAGTATCAATTTCCTAGATGCAAAGACAGTCAATAATTGGTTAGAGGAGAAAATAACTCAAGTTAATGAGGTGTAAACACTCAATTGGGATGTCTTACCATAGTTCCAAGTTAGCATTTATGACATAGGAGTTAACTTGATGCCTCTTTCCAAGTTAACTCACTGTCCCACTAATTGTGCATGTTTATTTTGGAGACATCTTTGTATATTGGAGTGTGTCGCCAAAAAGTGTAGCCTAGACATTTTTCACTCATTTTAGCATTTTCCCTTGGATTTTGGCCTGATTTTTCCTAGATCTAATGTTGTAATGTGGCCAACACATTCACATTAGGCCTTGAACACTTGCAGATCAACAATAACCTAACAAAGTCTTACAATAGTGTTGTGAAGTGTTGTAACACATTTCCTCACTTTTCTAGGACTTTTCTACAATAATTCACCTAAATAACCACTTTCCAAGCCTTAGTTTGAAGTGTTTTCAAGTGTTGTAACACATTTCCACACTTTCCTAGGCTTGTCATCACTAAATCAACCCTTTCTCATGACAAAATGGCCACTAAATGCATTAATAGGCCCGACTTAAGTTTGTTCCGGGAGACAATCCTATTAATCAACATTAAACACTACTTAATTCCCAACTACCACTTGAATTTGTCCAAGTGGACTAGGTTTCCACCTTGGGTGACTTAGTCCCATTTGGCATAAAATTCAAAATTAAAACAAAATTGTAACAGGAATTTGCCTCCAAAACCCTAAGGTCAGCCTATGTTGTGTTATTTTCGAGGAATTAGGGCATAACATGTATAAATAAGGGTTTTTTTCGTCATTTTACCTCTCCCACTCACACATAACATCTTTCATCTTCACAAACACTCAAGCAACCAATCTTCTCAAGAAATCATTCAAGCACTAAGAACTTCAAGCAACATCCATTGGAGCTAGTTCATGCATATCTTGAGACTTCTTCATCAAGGGCTTGGTGATTGTTTACATTTGCTTGCTATTCAGTCATCTTTCCCTTTTTATTCTATTTCATTTTGGGTTTGTTT